>JALPQD010000145.1:3117398-4317398 GCA_023101885.1 Typhlomys cinereus
TTTGTGAGTCTGTACAATCTGAACCCAGCCCAGGTTCAATTTTTTAAGAAACGTCTATAGTGAATGTTTGGGAGTGCTGGCCAAAAGTCTCAACTCTTAAAGAAAATTACACTTTAAAGAAAATACTACACACTACACCCACCCACAAACACACACACACACATACAAAAAACACACTACCCTAATTTTGAAAGTGAGTATAAAGCATGCTGTCCTATAAATTAAAAACTTGATTATGAATTAGAGAACTTGTTAAGTTGCCACATTATCATCCATTTGTACAAGCTTTAAAACTACTTACTATAACCCAAATTGACAATCCACGCAATTCTACTCAGACGTGCTTGCTTTTTTATAACACAAAAGCATCTGGTGAGTAAGTAACTTTCTGTAAATTGCATCCTCTTTTTCAAAAATATGTAAGAGTTTTATTTTTAATACTACTTAGTAGCCATAACATCTTGCTGAATTAATTCATGCATATCATTATCTCTGCTCTAATGTAATTTATATTTCTTGACAGTGATTATATCTATCAACTTTACAAGAAAAATGTTTTTACTTAGCAAGGACTCGGTGTTGTGTTGAATTTATGAAAGTATGGAATAACAGTGGAAATGACACTTTCACGAATCAACACACCAAAGTGGAGGAAAGGAAATGATAATCCAGTGTTAGACGACCTTTTCCCCTCACAATCAGCGCTATAAAGAAGAAGAAGTTAGCTCATTGAAAACTCGACCCAGCTTCCAGCTTTACACTTACTTTAGGAAATGGCAAGATTATTTAGCGATAACCCTATGGAAATGCATTTGTTTCGCCACCGTTTAGTAAAATCTTTATTACATTGTGTTCTGATACATGCTGTCTTTAATGTGTTAGCCAACACCATTAAATCAAAGGGACATTCTGTTGCCATTTTCTATTAAGCTAAAAGGTTTTGAGAAATGGAATTCCTTCCACATTTTTCGCACAATGTTCCAGGCTCTCACCTCCAAACTCAAAGGTTTACTATGAAGTGTCTTTTTGAAAAGAGAATGGCCAGTTGGAATGAGCTGCATTTATCGTTAGTCCGCATTTGTGAGACTTCACAAACACGGTGGTGGTTTTCATTGGGACGTGTTACGCAGGTTTGGGTCAATACGGAGTGGCACAGGGTTATTGTCTGTTCTCACAGAGGCCCAGGGCGGCCACCAACTGCTGACCTTACTTCTGTTCTCTGGACTTGTCGATTGACCTTGTCCTTGACCTCTGCCTCTCGTTCATCTTAAATTAAACTTGGTAACGCTCTGGTTCCTCTTTTCACTATTATATTAACTCAGAAACACAAAATACTGGCATGTACGAATGCTTTTAAAGCATTGTTGTGCGGCTTCTTATGTGAGCATTGAGTTCATCATGAATTACCTATTTTAGGAAAATTCCGGACGGAATGTCGAAGAAAATAGATCAGAGGACTGGAGATGACCCACTTCGCCAGAAGTGCCAAGGCCTGGTTTCCAACACAGGGCCAGGGAGAGAAGGGCTGTGTAAAGGAGCCCTACAGCCTTCGCCCCCCACATTCAAACAGTCACTGCTCCAATAGGCTGTATCTCTAGATTATCTTGAGATAAATCTTGTCTTCCTTCTATTATTTTCATGCACATATTTAAGCATTTAATAAGAGTCGAGGGAGCCTCTGAAGAAATTAATTTTATTTGCCCTATTGATTCATAAATACTACTTTACAATTGTTGAAAATCAAGATCCAAAGGGGTTCATATATTCGTAAGTAGCTGATCAAGTTTGTGATTATTTCCCATCTTGCTTCTTTTCCCGTCTCTCTTTCTTGTTTCTATTTACTGAAAATGCTGCAAGGGGTTCTTTGAATATATTTTCCTTATCAAAGGTCAATGTCTGATTCCGGCACCCTGGAAATAGGAAGCAAAGATGGCATACTAAAAGAATGCTTTATTAACTGCGGACATTTAGTGCTAGTTTGCAGCAATAGCCTTGTAAGTTTCTCCCTGCCAGTACTGCTGCCAATCACCACAAGTTTCCCTGTCTCCACTTTTTTTTTTTTTAACTTGCTTTAGGAACAAATGCGGCACTTCTTTTAAGATAGTACCATCTTGCCACACCTTGCTCTAAATTCTTTCAACGTATTGAGCCTTCGGAGCCAAGGCTTAGAATGGTTAGAGTGTATGTCTATCTTGGCATTGGCCAAGAAGCAACAGCAGAACTCAAAACCTAGGCAGGCTGGCCACCAGACATTGCCCTGTCCCAGCATGGACTGGCCTCAGAAATACATTCTAGAGACTGGGCATTTTGGGCTCAGCTTTCCAGAGCTGCTTTGATAGTCTCTTGACAGCAATGGAATCAGACTGGTGTATGAAAGCCAGAGGTCTTCACAAGAAAGGATGGTTTAATGAGGATAATGAGGATAATGGAGTTTAAGCACTAAGGGCCTCAGCAATAGTTGTGCTGTAGAATTGGTTTTCTAGATTTGAATCCGTTCTGCTAATAAGAAGAGCACAGTAGTATCAGCTCTTATTATGCACCATGAACAAAATCTTAGATTCCAGTCATGTAGGTGGTCCAGTGTGGGAGGTTGTTGTGACCTGAGGTAACACTAACCTCTGTCCCAGGAAGGTCAAATTTTCACAAACAACTGCCACATTATTTTTCAACATAACCAAATTTTTAAACCTGTTAATTTTATCTAATGACATAACGAATGTACCTGAAAGCGCGCCCAGAGATAGAGATTAGCGGGGCTCCCTGTTGTGGAGACTTCTTGTAGGTCACTATCAAGGATTCCAGCCTGTTCCTGCTGGCGTACACAGACCCCATACTTCGATCCAGTTTGTTTTCCTTAGCTGTTCCGTAATTTAGCAGCAAGAGACCTGGGAAGGATTATCATGAACAAAAGACCAGTATTTATTTGAATATAAACCTTTGTCTCAATTCTTTCTATAGAAAAACAATATTTATCTAAAAAGAGTTTGCCACATTGTTTCACATAAGGAAGTAATTATCTGATTGAAAGGCAGGCAATCTGCTCTTCTAAATCATCAGTTAATTTATTTTATTATACACCTGAAAAACCTTAGACAATGTTTCTCCTATGCCAGCACTCTCTGGATTTTTCTGAATATTTGCTTACCTGTTCTTTTTGTACCTATCCTTGAGGAGGGTCTGTTAATCATAGCCCTGTTTTTGTAAATTGGTGAAATGGTAGCATTGAGATGAACACATCTCATGCCTTCAGGTTGTGTGTCAGAGCTTGCACTCTAACGGGCAGGCTGCTTAGTATCTGTATTCTCAGTCATTGTCCCCTACCCCCCTCATTTCTATTTTAGTTATAATTGTACATTCTTCCCCAACAGCTCACCAGCATAGTATAAGGGTGGTTCTTCTTTTAAGTATCAGAGTGACGGGGCTGGAGAGGGTGGCTCAGGGGTTTAAGCCTCTGGCCTGGCAGGCGGAAGGTTTCCCGAGTTGTGATCCTAGACCCCACGTATAGACGCGGCCACCAGGCGGACGTGGGTGCGGCCGCCTTTCTGGTCCTGGTAGGTTGGAGCCTGTGAATCCCGGGGCAGACGTCCAACAAGGAGGAGGTGGAGGTGGTCCATGGTGGTTCCTGAATTCGTCCGTGGTTCTACACACACACACCACACACACACACACACCCACACAACACACACCATACGCGCGTGTGTACTACGCACAATTGAATAAACAATAATATAAAAAAAAGAATTTAGAGTGAAAAAAAAAGCTCTGAGGCGCATTAAGATTGACAGGAAGGATCCCGCAAGTCAGAAGGGCATATTCACCAGCGAAGAAGGAAATCACTGATGGGTAGGTTTCCTTAGGAAAAGGCTATCAGAAACTGACTGGAGTTGTGCCGATGGGAAATTAACCAAGGCCCAAAGGAAGGAAGAGGGAAGGGCATGCATAGATATGAACCATAGGGTTGGAAATATGAATTGTTGGTAAATAGCGGAAAGGAACTAACATTCTAGGCTACTATGTCTCCTTTCACACTATATGGAATAGTTTGCAGCATTCTGCTTGATGTGAGCCATTACAGCTGTGTTCCATCTGTGAAACAATCCGGCTTTCTTCCCTGATATATTCCATTTCATCTGAAACCAACACTGAACTATAGGGCCAGTAAGGGGCCTTATTCGGCTATGACTAGTCGCATATAACTTTCATTACTTTGTTTATTGATTTATTCTAAGCCTTCATTTAATTAAAGTTGTAAAATTTGTCTTGGGACTAATTGTTACTTTATTTCATTCTCATCAGAGGATTTATTTAATAGGACCAAGTGCCACCAATGGTCCTTAGCTACTACAGGGCTGCTCATGCATGAGAGGCCCCTGGCAAGGCTTTCAACTGAGACATTAGCAGTGGGGTATGCTTTGGAAGAAGTGTTTATTCTAGTAATTACACATAATGTAGTTTTACTTCTTGCTGGAGCTTATTCACTTTTCCCAAGTTAGATATTTTCTCCTAGCATCATGTAGTTAAACACTCATTTCCCTTGAAATGCTTCATTTCCATAGACTCTTTTGCTGACATTACCTTTCATTCAGTTGCATCAGTCAATTCTGTCCATTCCAGGAACAAGGTATAAGTAGTGAGTGCATACAATTGGTAAAATGTGGCATTCCTAATCTGCTATCTAATGTGTATTCTCAGAGACATGTTTTGCTTTGGGTCTTGTTTCCCCTTTGCTGTATGTAAGTGGTCAGACTGAAAAGTTAGATCCCCTTAAAGTTAAAAAATCCCAACTCTGCCACTGATACTACTTCAGCGGGGTAAGTTGATTTCTGTCTCGGGCAGTGAATTGCCAACCATAGTGGGAAGAAATAGCACTTTCCTCCTGGGATTTCTTGAATGTTAAATTACTGGGAGAAGATGCTTAATAGCTGGTAATTGATCTGTTTAATCTACTGTGGTGGTAAGATATTAAAAAAAACTCAGGCAGAAAATATGTATTACCATCTCTAAAAATACCTGGTGTTTCTTTTGAAATTTTAAAGAAAATATATCCCAGATGTTGACTTTTTTATTTTGGTATTAGTTTTGTAAAACAGAGCAGATAGTAGTAGCCAGGCGGAAGCTGGGGCGGGCCTGCGCTTCTGGTCCTGGTAGGGCGAGACCTGTGAATCCCGGGGCAGAGGAGGTGGAGGGTGTCCATGGTGGTTCGCGAATCATCCGTGGTTCTACACATACACACACACCACACCCCACACACACACACACACACACACGCACCCATCACCACCACAGAAACATGTGCACAGTTGAATAAATAAAAAAATAAAAAAAAAAGCTCTTATTCATAAAAAAAACGTGACTTTTAAACTAGGGAATTGCAAATATTATTTGTTATAACTTTTGGTATACTATATCTCAGTTAATAAATTACCTGCATAACATTGTTTTAGTGTAGGTAGGAATATTTCATTCTTTCAAAGTAGCAATTGATTGGTGGTTGAGTCCATTGTCCCAAAGTCTGCATTGTATTTGCCCGAACATTAAACATAGATAAGTGTGTGTAAATTTTAATGACAGCTGTGACATCTATTTGAGAAACTTTGAAAGAAATGTTTCCTAGGGCTAAAGTAGTCCGTAATGTGCAGTAGACCATCAATTTCTATAACTGCCTTGATGACAAAAGTTTTGATTCATGTATAAAGCAGAATAGGTTTGAGAAGGTTAATGAAGGTTCTGTAAGAGAGAAAGTATTGTTTACATAAGAAAACACTGTCCTTTAAATGAATGTCCATTCCTTCTCCTAGTGAGGGAGTTAATGGGAATGCTCATTAGCTCAACTACCTCCTTATTTGTTTACCCTGACTATTACATATGTCATCAGTCGAGGCAACACCAGAGATCAAAATGAATCCTGGAGTGAATGGCAGAGGGAAACTGGGCCTGGGGAAAGAGTCTGCTTTGAAACCTAAAAAAAACAAAGTTTCTCTCTTAATATGGGAGTGTTTGGTGAACTGATTGTTAAAGCGTTAAATGGAATAAGATCGACTTTGGATTGTGGCCTTCTACTTTTGAAGAGAAGTAAGAAGCACATTAGCTGCCTCTGTATGGAAGGCACTGAAGGGGTTTCCGAAGAAAGGCAGAAGAAGGTATGATAGGCACCAAGCTGCCCACCTCTGAACATGAATTCATTCAGCATGCCCACTCCTGAGCATGAACCCAAGCCCAGCAGCCCAGGAGGCAAAGAGCATCTTCAGTTGACGTTTCACTATATATAGCAGCCACTATATGTACAGCCATGGATGCTGCCCTATTGTTCTCAGTAGATAGAGGGATGAAGAAATTGTGATTCATGTATACACTCAATGCTATGCAGCTTTTTTTCAGTTTTTATTAGCCAACAAGGACTGGGTTTTCAAGCAAAGTTTTCCCTGTTTTTCCTTTCTCTTCTCCATCGTGTCCCTCCCTGTATTCTCTCACCCCCCAATAGCCACTCTCATGCAATCACTATAACCTTTTAAGCCCACCTCTCCCATTTAACACCTCTTTCCCCCTTGTGTCTCCCTTAAACAAACACATAGCAAGCAATAATGAAAAAAAAATCCAGTTATTAGCCTAGTAGATGAACCTGAAAGATAATTGTAAGTGAAATAAGCTGAGAAAGAGGTTATTACATGATCTCACACAAAACTACAAAAGTAGAATGAGTCAACCATGGGTTTAAATGGGGCATTTAAGGACATCAGTGAACGACACAGAGTTTATTTGACAAGTAAATTCAAGTGAGTTTTTGTACAAAAAAGGTGCCTGTACTGTGTAAGGATATATTGTGTCTTGAAAATTGCTAAGGGTAGATTTTGAATACAGAGAGAGATAAAATGCCTAGCTTGACTTAGACCTTCCAAAATATATACCATTTTAAACATAGCACATGTTATATATACACTATTTGTCACCAATTCAAAAATGTAGAAGTTTAAAAAAAGTAAATGTTTTAGAGTGGGGGGGAAACAGAATGTAATAGGGGTGAAATCCTGGAAGATCCTGGGTTGCTGAACACAGTGAGGCCATCAAAGGGAGGGACCGAAAGTGCTATTAAATCCTGGCTCCCAAATTAGGATTTCTCCTAGGAGTGCTCAGGAAGTGGGGGTCAGAAGTCCAGGTCATGTTGGAGACTGAAACACCATAGGTAGAAAAGAATAAAAATTAGGAGTCCTGTGTCTAGCAAACTGTTTTCACAGCGTCCAATAATTCTTTTCAGAGACTAACATGATCCAAGAGCCTTATTTGGCTCAAATATGCTAATGTTTTTGTGTCGCTGTGGTAGGTAAGAGTGCAGATAACAGTGTAATTCTCTGTACACTGTGCTACGTGACTCCTTTTATACCTTTGCAGCTTACCATGGTGTGATTTCACAAGTCCAGTATTTTTACACAAGTTAGGCATGTCTGTTGCTTTGACATTGAAAGATTGTAGGCATAGTTCCCTTTTTGCCTTCCACTTTAGAAACCTCACTGAAAATTGTGAGCTTTCCCAAAACAAAGGGACAGCAGTGAGGAAAGCGCTTGGCCAGATCTGCCAGGGGCACGCACAGTCCGCAGAACAAAAATAGATGCAGGAGGCATTCGGGACCCTCTGTGAATTGTGACATATCAACCACCACATCTGCCCAGAGCGTTTCCTGCAGTGTCTAGACGTGCTGGCACAGATTCACTGTGGGCAGAGACCTTCACTGTGACCCACAGCGCCCTTCCCTGGGGCTTGTTGCAAAGCACCATTGCTTCCCACCCTCTGTTTTCATCATTTGGTCTGTCCAGGAGGTACACGAAGATCATGTTTGCTGCCACTTCAGAGCGCACCAGATGTTTGGCTTGCCCCCACTCTGTTCATGCTTGTGTTATCCATGTGAAGCAATAATCACTGCTTTATAGATCCTGGATGTCTTTGTTGGGAGAGAATGTAAAGGAACTTGCCAGGAAGAGAGCTAACTACAAGCAAGTAATGAAATGCCTTATTCATATAATATACTCAGAGGACTACTGGTTCTCTCCACTTCTCCTTAGCCTTTTGCTAGGACCATGTCAACTGTTGTTGGAATGGTTGATTACACTAACTATAATATTAAATGACTAAAATTTGTGGAAAGCAAAAGCTCCAGAGTAAATGAATCGATCTGGCCTTCTCTTATTGTAACTGGCTTTACTTAGTTAGCAGAACATTTTTATATAGTGATCAGAAGGCTTTTTACGCTGCTGACTATTAAAGGAAACTAAAAGAATTAGTGGAGTGAGTACTGTCTCACTCATCAAACCTTTCTTCTGTACTTATGTAAAACAATGGCGTACGTAAGGAAGGAAGTTTACGGTAGATAAAAAGGACATTTTTCTTCTTGGTTTCCTTCCTTTTACTTAATCATTAAGTCCATAGAATCCTGGCCTTACTTCCTTCCCTCCTTCATTCCTTCCGGTCATTCCTCCATCACTCCCTCTTTCCTTCTTTCTTCCTTTCTTTTCTTCTTCTTTCTTTCTTCTTTCTTTCTTTCTTTCTTCTTTCTTTATTTTTTCTTTCTTTCTTTCTTTCTTTATTTCCTTTTTTCTTTCTTTCTGTCTCTTTTTCTCTTTCTCTCTCTCTCTTTCTCCCTCTCTCTTTCTTTCTCTCTTTCTCTCTTTTCTTTCTTTTCTTTCCTTTCTTTCTCATCAATTCCGTCTTTCTCCATCTATCCTGTGACTGATGCCAATAGGGAGTTCAGAATAATTCAGAGTAATTCAGAATTTAGTTTTCCTAAGTTACTGCAGGATAAGCTACCCTCATACACAGCAACTGCTGAAAACAAAGCATTCAGAGATCTGTCATGAGTACCTTAATCTTTGCTATCATCTTCTCCCCTCCAGGGACATGTGCTTCTTAACCAGAGAGAGCTCAGGGTGTTGAGAGCCTGGGAAGTGTCAAGTGTTGTTTCATGTTACACTGTGCTAATCGGAGCTGTGCTCTCAGACCCGCCTCTAGGGAGCCATCATTTGCAAACACTGTCATGCTAAAAAGCACATAAAAATCGTCAGATACATACCCTTTATGTATTTCTGCTTGGAGGTTTTGAATTACAAATCGAGGAGAATACATGTTCTTTTTGTTCCAGTTAGTCTGCATGAATCTCTCACCATTCCTATGAAACTACTGAAGTTTGCTCATTCATTCATGAATCTGTTGGTTTGCTCTTCCATTCATTCATCAAGCAAGTAAGCAGTTGTTACATCCTGCCTCAGGGTCAGATGTTGATCTGGGGAAGACAGCACTGAATAAAACAGAGAGGAAAATCTTGTTCTTGTGCATCTTGTGTTTTATTAACCTCAAAATGTTGAGTTAAACATTGTTTCTATACCTTTCTGTAATAGTACAATATGCAGCTTATATTTTCATAGAAATATTTCTGATGTGTAAGACAAGGATTCCTAATTCTCTCAATGACTAATATTTTCATTGTCCATAGAAGTTAAGTGTACTTCCCTTTTAAATTTACATCAATTAAAGACTCAACAAAAATTATGTAACATTTTCATATACATTACATTCTGCTTATTACTGTAGAGACTTAGTGACCCTTTTCTCATTAGCAAACATATGTAACCATATAGGTACAGGGCCAGTAAGGTAGCTCAGTGGAAAGTGCTTGCCAAACAAGACTGACAACCTCAGTTGGATCCCAAGAACCCACATAAAGGTGGAAGGAAAGAGCAGGATCTATAGTGATCTCCACACAAGCACCATGATGCCCACACTCCTGCACTCCCCCCAAACACACACCATCTATACACAATAGTAGTAATACATAAATAAAATTTACAAGAAAAGCATGTAAATACATATGTTATCTAATTAACAAATGCCGTCTAATGAGGATTTGAATTATTCTCATTTTTCAAGTTGCAATGAATATAGGAACCTACCAGTAAACACTTATGTCTATTATTTGTTAAAGGGGAAGCTTGATTTCAACTTTTTGTTTGTTTGTTTGTTTGTTTTGAGATAATGTCTCTATGTCACAATTGTCTTGAACTTAATATGTGGATCAAGCTGCCCTTGAACTTGTAGTGATCTTCCTGTCTCTGCCTCCATAGTGCTGGGATTACAGCTAAGGGCCACCACCATACACAGCCCAGAATTGTTTCATTGCCAAAAAAAAAGAGTATTCTTTGGGGATAATAGATGCATGAAAGATATATTTATTTTTAAGGGCTTGAATTGCGTAGTTTTTAGTGTCATTTATTTTGTTGTCATTTAAGTCTTCTTAGCCTTTTCAAAAAATGCATACTTCACCCACAAGGTACTTGTAACACGTTTGAGTTTATTTTCGACATTCCTTCTTACACATAGTTTCCTAACAAAGACACATTCTTCAAAAAATCGGGATGATTGCCATATATAGAGCAGAATGATTTCTCCCTCACAAAATAACAAAATACAGTGTTTACAATGAGCAGATTGTGTAATTTCCCCAAGAACGAGCCTTAGACACCCGGTGTTCATGAGACCTTTGCATTTCTTGGACCTGTTTTTGTTGATTCAGATCTCAGGTCCCATCACTGTCCGTTTCTGGCTCATTCTCTGAGAAGCTAGTTATATTCCTCTTAAGTTCTCTGGAGAAAGAGCAAACAAATAGTTTCTTTTTCTTTAGTGTTTTCAAAGTTAGCATGCAAATAATGGATTTCCTTCTGGCATTTTCAGATAAGTGTGATACTTTGTTTTCATGTAATTCATCCTCCTACCGGTCTTCCCTCCTCATTCCCTCACACCCCCCCACCTTGCTTTCTCTCACATTGTCTTTCATTTCTTATGTATCCTTTTCTGCTTTCATTTCTTATGTATCCTTTGACCACCCTCCCACTCCCTTATCATCCACTTTCTACTTTCATGACTTATGCTCACACTGAAATCTAAGTTCTACACACGAGATAAAGCATGTGGCATTTGTCTTTCTGAGTCTGGGTTATTTTTCCTACCACGATGATCTCCATCTTCATCCATTTTCCTGCAAATGTCATGATTTTGTTTTTCTTTATAACTGAATGAAATTCCACTCTGTATTTTTATCACAACTCATCTATCATCTGTTGATGGCCATCCTGGCTGGTTTCATTTCCTGGCTGTGGTTAGTAGTGCAGCAATAAGCATGAAGCTGCACATCTCCCTTGCTTAGAGTCCTTCGGGGTAGAGACCTAGACGCTGTACAACTAGTGAGCACATGTCTGTTTTTAGTCTTTTTGAGAAACTGTCATATTGTTTCCCATAGTGGCTGCAGCAGTCTCCATTTCCACCATCAGTACCTAAGGATTTCTTTTTCCCTGCCTCTTAGCTGGCTTAGTTGTTGTCAGGGTTTGAAATAAGTCCACCACAGTCTCATGGGTTTGGGAAGGGCACCTTTGAGAAGTGGAGCTGTGTGGGAAGAAGGCAGTCACAGGGGATTAGCTCCACCCTACTTCCAGGAGAGATCTGCTCCTGCGGTAGAGACTTGCAGCTCTCAGCTCCATGAAAAACATGACTTATTTGCCTCTGACTTCTGCCACCAGCCATGCCATTTCCACCATGAAAAACTGTATCTCTCCTCTGAAACTGTAAGCTGTATAATCTCCCTTTTCTTCCTTAAGTGCTCGACTTTGGATGTTCTCTCACAGCAACACAAGCTATGTTTTCTTTCTGTTTTCTTGTCAATAGTCATTCTGACTAGTGTGGGTTACAATCTTAAAGCAGTTTTAATATGTATTCCTTGATGTCTAAGACTGTCCAACACTTTTCCAGATATTCACATATTCATTTTAGAGCTATCAATACAGTTCATTAGCCCGTCTATTGACTGAGCAATTTGCTGTTTTTGATATTTAATTTTTTCAGTTCTTTATATACACCTACATTCCAGATATTTTTCCCTGTGAAATATATGCTGACAAAGATTTTTCTCCCCATTCTGTAGCTGCCTCGTCACTCTGGTGATTTTTTTTTTTTTTCTTACACAGAGTCTTTTTACTTTCATGTAATCCCACTGGATAACTCTGTGCTATTAGAGTCCTGTACAGACATCCTTGAAGCAAGTATTTTCTTAAGTCATTTGGCTAAACAGTATTTTTTCTTTCTAAGGACTTTACTAGAAGTTAGTTTAAGGATTTTTGGATGTAGTCTTTATCTTAAATCATAGGCAGAGAGAATCATTACTTTAACTCTCCAATTGGCGGAAAGACAACAATGTGGTGAGAAAGCAAGTTTGGAGGGGGAATTGTGCAAGCAGCATGAAACTGTGGAAGTGAACATCTTTTATTTATAATTTAAATAAAGTCGCTTTGCTTTTATCATTGAGATATGTCACCCAGATTTATCACCATGGGTTCGTTGTTGTTTTTATTCAAAGAAAAATGTAACAAAGTAGTTGAAGACCATCCTAAACAATAAAAAATAATCTGTTGATGTTGGTAGCCAAAACTGTTAGTAGACTTATTAGTAGGTTAAAAATGTATTTGCACATTCTTCTACAGCTAAATCCTTTTACTGTCCTAGAAAAGCTGTCAGATTATTTGTCTGCTTAGTCTTTCCACACTGAAGTATTTGTAAAGCAAATCTAGGCTTGGATACTGGGAAAAAGCATCCTTCCTAGGTAGGTGACTGTGGAAGCTTTGGTGGCCAAGCTCCTCTTCTTTCCATTTCCCTTAAACCAAAGAGCTCATGCGCTGATGTTACTTCTGATTGTAAATTAGACAGCACACCAATAATCGTGGGAAGTCTCTGAGGATACTTGCCTTTGCTGATTGCAAAGGAGAAGCTGCGTCGTGGGTGTTGCCCATGGGAGTGACAAAAGAAAAGATGAAAGTCTTTGACCCTAAGATACCACGAGTATCTGGTATCTGCTGCCTGTTTGGGGGGGGTTGGATTGAAACATAGAAGACAGCAGCTTGTTAAGATACAGTCTTTGGGGACTAAACAACCATCCTTTATTGTAGGTGAGACTTTCCAGCATAGAGAAATCTTTGCAATCATCTTGCATCAGTAAATGAGCATCTCCAACCAGGCTAGAATTTCTGAGTGGGAAGGACAGTGAGTCTCCTTTGTCCCACTGCTCAGTCATCTTCTCAGTACACACTGACTTCATCCATAAGTAAGCACCAACTGCCAAGGTCCAGTGGCTAATCCAGCTGCCCACATGTACCTCCTGCCCACTATCCACCTTTCCACCTTGCCTTGCCTGACCTGAGGTAGCAGCAGCATTACTTCAGCATTTCATAATGCTGCATAAGCTTTCCCATTTTAAGTTGTCTTTTGCAACCTGATGAGACCCTGTCTCAAAACAGTTTATGAAATGATGTTGAATATTTTTTCCAATAGTGCAGGATAATGAGGATAATGCAATTCTCAGTGGTGGTTTTGGATTCCAGCTTCCATAGCATGTTCAGCAAATTACAGCATATTGTTAGAGATATGACTCAGCAAGGGAATGTTCCTCATTTCTTAGTAACTTGTGTAAAAGCAAATAGATGGCAAAAGTTGTTAGTCACAGTGGTAAATGTCGAAATTTCTAGTGTCATGAGAGTCCAATATTGTCTTTATTGGTTGACATTCTCCAGGCAGAAGTGGGAAGCTGGTTACTTTTTGTCTTTATAAATCCGTGTCCTGCTTCTGGGAAAACTGAGAAAGGATGGAGAAGCTTTCTGCATCTGCTTCTTTTTAGTTACCTTTAGCTCAACAGGCCTTATGCCAGTTCAGAATATTTAAGTGTGGCGTATTCTGGTCTCTTATTAGTTGCTTCTTGCACTGTTAGCCAGAAAGCTAACAAAAAAGAAAAAGCAAGAGAATC
Organism: Typhlomys cinereus; assembly: GCA_023101885.1. NCBI lineage: Eukaryota > Metazoa > Chordata > Mammalia > Rodentia > Platacanthomyidae > Typhlomys > Typhlomys cinereus. The sequence goes on from JALPQD010000145.1 coordinate 3,131,224, forward strand.
AGTGGTGAAATATAAGACAATGAAATGACCTTAGAAGTGCAGTACCTTTGCCTTCTAGGTAAAGGCTCTGTGGTCCTGCCATTGCCTCATCTTGTCACCCTGAGTACCCCTTCCCCTCCTTCTGATGTGTCTGCCTTCACACCTACTTGCTATAGAGTTGCTGTTCAGCTGTTGCCCTCATACACAGCATGGTTACATTTAAGACAAACAACTTGGTGTTTTCAGTGGTCTACATGAAGATTTGGTTTCGTTTCACTGTGGCTAATTTCTATGAGTACAAATGATGTGTCAGTTCTGTTGTATTACCATTATTTTACCAAAACATGGCCAGTTAGAAATTTCCTTCCTTTTCTTATTGCTAACTGTGGCGACCATAAGTCACTTTTGGTGATTCAGCGCTCCAAATTATGTTAAAGCATTTTGCATAATTTTTTTAGATTCACTAACACGCTAATCTTTTGCATCTCTTGGTTCAACTCAAGATATTAATCTATCATGTATGTTGGATGAAGTTTATGTTGTGTAACTTTCACATGCATTAAATCCTTAGACCATTTGTTTCTTAGGTAAGGTAACTTACAGATTGACAAAAATGAGTTCCTATAGAGAATGAAAATCTCTCTGTAGAATGTAAAATGTTTGAAATATGCTAATGTATATAATGATATATCAATGTCTATAGCATGGTCATTGTTATCTTTCCATTGTTCTTTGAATGGAACAGACTAAATAGAGACATCCTAGCAGAGAGCTACATTGAGTAATGACAGTACTTAGATTGCTAAGACCCTCCCCTAACTGTCCGAGGGGCCTCAAAGATCTCGGAAATGCCCTTTGCCACCTCAGAGTGCCTGGATAGAGTGTGGTCATGATAACAAGGACAGGGACATTCTGCTGAGAAACAAAAGTACCATTATCAGTCCCTTGGCCAATAAAATCATAATGCACACTTCAGAACATCAGAATGTAATTATTTGTATGATCAGAAGATCACCAACAGAACCTTCATAAGCACAGACAGATATGTTGTGGGTTAGCTTTTTCTTTCAATTTTAGGTGTTTTCAATGATTTTTTAAAATTTTAATTGAAAATTTGTATTTTTCCTGATTGAGTCTTTCTTCATCTCTGAAGTGCTCTGCTCATTCATGGAGTAGCATCTTCACTCTAGGCCAAAACTCTCTAGTGGGACTCTGGGTGCCGATAATTAATATGGCCCATCTTTTGTTTTGTTCCCAGCTTCCCCTTGTGTCAGACATGGTCGATAATGGCTTCTTCTTCATACAGTGATTGTGGAAATCAAACGAGATCTTTGTAAAACTAAATCATGGGGTCTAGCACAAGGTACACAGTTGGCCTCCGTGTTCCCGCAGGGGTCTGCTTAGGGATGCTTATTTATGTTCTTTTTTTTAAAAATAAATTTATTTATTATTTATTCAACTGTGTGTGTATGCGTGTGTGTGCGCGGTGTGTGTGTGTGTGTAGAACCACGGGTGAATTCGGGAACCACCATGGACGCCTCCACCTCCTCCTTGTTTACTCTGCCCTGGGATTCACAGGCTCCGCCCTACCAGGACCAGAAATGCAGGCCACCCCTGTTTCTGCCCGGCGTCTATACGTGGGGTCTAGGATCCGAACTCAGGATCTTCCGCCTACAAGGCAGAGGCTTAACCCCTGAGCCACCTCTCCAGCCCCTTATTTATGTTCTTATGCATATTCTTATTTACGGTCTTGCTTTTATCAAACCCTGTTGGAAGAACATAGGTTATAAATAAAAAGTAATTATGATTTGCCATCCTTTATTTCTAAGACAGCATTAGTCACTGGGATATATAGTTATGATAGTAGCAGTGGCCCACATACAGAGTTCAGATGGACACAGATTTCTCCTATGGAAAAACATGATGAATCAAATAACGATTTATTTCCTCCACTCACAGTAATATCAGGGCTTATTTTTAGTGTTTCTAAAACACATTAGAAAGTACTATGTTGCTGTGGATTTTTCCATTATTGTATTCATTGTTCTGTGCTTAATGCTACACCATACTATATTTTTGTTACTGTTATATTTAGTGTTATAAAAGTGAAAAATGTACATGGGAATGGAGAAGTAGAATGATCTAGAATTCTGAGGGGCTATGAGCTCATTAAGTAACTTTCATGTATGCCTGTGAGACACCATTGACTAAAAGGTCTCCTTAGAGAATTTTGTGTGTTTTCACCAAATAAAGGACGATATGTATGGATAATGGAGGAATTGTTGGGGGGAAAGTAAAGGTTTCCAATTACTTGGGTTTATTTTTGTTTTCATTTTTGTTTTCCTCTTAAAGATTGTGTATCTTCTAAGCAAGGAATTTCATTTGTTTGTAAGTTGGCGGGCATATTAGTAATTATGATCTGTGTTACCTTCCTCAGAATGTAGTAGGGAAGACACACAGAACCCTCTTATAATCAGGCAAAAGGTATCAGTTAGTAAATGGACGTGTTTTAAGCTTGCAGAAACTAATTTTGTTTCCTAATCAGAAAACTCAATTACAGTAGAAGCAGGCTTAAAAAAGGATGCTAATAAATAAATAAATAAATAAATAAATACCATGTGTGTAGCCCTATAACTTTACATGAGGTAGTTCCAAGGATGTAAGCGAACTAGAATGAAGTAGCATTCACTTGTTCCATTTTTCTCCTCATACAAAAAGTATATGGGCTGGTATCCTCTAAATGTATGAGCAGAGAATTATAATTCAAAGATCTTGAAATGCATTGCCATAGGTATTTTTATTATGTAAAATTATATGCTGATTAAGGTATTGCTAAAGCTAAAAAGAAACTGAGTTTATATAACAGCATGTCACCAAATGAATAAAGCATGTTTTTTAATTGGGCATAGAGATTTTCTTTTCCATTTCCTTTAAAACTAGTCTGGCTTTTAATAAATCACAAATGATTTATTGCTCAGTATTACCCATCTTCAGTCTATTTTTATCTCCCTCTTTTAAGACATGCTTAAACTAAGCGATACGTCACTGGCTTAGTACATATTGATATTCTTTCTGAAAGCAGGCTATGATATAGTATAATGCTTGCATAATGAGGATTCTGTCTAGACTCATGAAATTAAAACAGTGACAGAGCAAAAGGATCTATTTCTCAAGTGGAATACTTGAGAAAACATCTGTTGCCTCACTATCGATGAAATAGATATCAAATTGTATTTTGCAACAATATCAATGTTGCGGTTTTAATATCTAAATATCTTTTAATATCAAAAATGTACGATTGACTTTTTTGTGTGTTAGTTTCATCGATGTTCAGCATTCTGGGCTGACCTGCCAGAGACAGTGTGGAATCTTTTCTGTGTTTTAGTGAAGATGAAGAGTTGCCTCACACTGAAGCACATTTCAAAAATACCAAATAGAATATACTGTCCACGATACAGCACAGGGGAAATTCTCATTTCCTGTGTTTTGTGCTGAATTATAATTGATAAATATATGCTAGTGGCTGACCACTAAGAAGCAAAGCAAGTACTAGTCTTAAAGCTGAGGAGTTTTGTCTCAGTGGAATTGAATTCTTCAATCTTTATGAGTTTTGTCTTTGTTTGGTAGAGTAATTTCTTTCCCATGTAATATTATTAAAAAAAAAAAAAACTACCAGGAAACAAATTTCAACCAAGAGCTGTTTTGAAACCTGCTAAATTAAGACTTATGCTTTCTTCATCCCTGTTATGGAAAAGATGTAGCTGAAGTCACCCTGAAATTTTATACCAGCTTTGATCACAACCATGTGGGTATCCCAAGTACATGACTCTACCGTTTTCTATTTCTTTTTATCTTTTCCCTTTTGGATTTTTGAGACAGTATCTTATTATATAACTCTGTCTTGCCTGGTACTTGTTATGTAGCAAGGTTGGCCTCAAAGTCATGTTAATCCTCCTGCCAGCTTCCAATATGCTAAGATTATAGGCAAATATTGCCATACTCATCTCTTTCTCTACTTGTATAGGAAAGAGAAATAACTTTTTGACAACATTCAAATGTAGTATGGACACTTTCAGTAAATATATAGATGGTATATAATTCTTACTGACTCACACACTAGTCCTTAGACCTTGAACAAAATTAATATCTCAGTCTTCCTGTCTAGTAAATGGGTACCATAATAGTACCTACTTCTTGGTGGCATAGTGAGAAATTAAATGAGTCCATCCATGTGAAGACCTTAGCAGAGTATCTGTTAATGAGGAATTACCAAAAAGATTAGCTAGTAATGTGACTAAAGTGTAATCCCTTTATCCTAAATGAATTTCATATATTTTATATCTTGAGCTTGAAATTAGAGTGTAATTTTTCCCACTACGAAGGAATTTTGTAGTCTTTTTGCCTTAATTAGAATAAATTACCATTGGATGAGATCAGTTGTACCAATCACTCCTAGTCTGCATTTCAAATTAACATCATATGGGACTTTAGCTTCAACTAATGATCCTGGTATCAACTTGTATTCTCAGCATTCGTACCTTGTCAGCCACCTGCTCTGTGGACAAACCTTGGGTAATAAGAATCAAAATGGCCCCACAGAGATGTGTATTGGTTGCCCTTATTCGGAAGAGAAGTCAAGAACAGGCATAATTGAAGAAAAAGATGAGGTTAGCCAGGTGGTTAAATCTGTTACATGTAGCTATCTAGATTTAGATCACAATGAGAACAAAAGTGTTCCAAGGCAGCCATAAATTCAAATGCATGTGCTTCCTCAGAGATAACGTTTGTGCTTCTCATTCACCCCTCCCCGCTTCGTATTTGAATAGCACATTCACTTAAAGCAAGTATCTGATGATAAATGGAACACAGATACTTGGTAGATTCCAAGCCTTGTGCTAATATTCTGAGCCGCCTACATTGCACTCACAGGGCTAAGACCACATCAAGTGATCTAACATTCCGTGGATATTGCTTTCTGTTTTCCGCCTGAGGCAGTCAGCTGTCTAACTCTACCACTGCACTGGGATATTGAAATTCACCGAGGGTTTGACCCTTATGTTAATGGAGAGACTAATGTTTCTTGAGTAGATAATCATTTCATTTTTTGAATGTTAATAAATAATGGCACGGTTACCTTGTATCTGTATTATTTCTTGAATTAGTGGTTATCTGATAACATTTGCGCTTGCATTGAACCTGGGGAATATTTTAGGTTCAGAGGAGAGTCTGAGATCTTCAGTTCATTAGAAGACCAAAGAAGATTTAAGCTTCATGAGAGGTTTCTTTTTGTGTTTTGAATTATAGACCCAGAAGCCCTGAAGACTTAAAATGACTTTGTCCTTGATTTTGACTAAGTAAAATAGTAGAAAGCATAGAAATATGTTTAGGAATAAACCCGGGAGGCATCAGGCTGTATTTTCTCACTTCATGCATTTGTTTCTGTGTTTCAAAATAATACCAATGACATTTTTGACATAGAAACCTCATTTACTGCTTCTAAAGTTAATTTTTTTTGCAAGTGTATTGATGTGATTGCTGTTTTGCCAGTTTTATCAGAAATGAAGCAAATATTTGTTGCCTTCAGTGCACTCAATTTAGATGAGCAATTTTCTTGTCAAATGAATGGTCTAATAAATGTTGAGCTTTACTCTTGAAATGAAGAACAATTAGGAAAGGGGTAAATATTAAATAACTTTCAAGTGCTTAACATTTTTTTTTCTCTTATAGTGAGAGATTTTTCTTGAGACTGAATAGAAACGGGCTTCCCAAAGCCCCGGATAAACCAGAACGACATTGTTCTCTCTTTGTGGTAAGTAGAACTCTTCACATCCCTGAGTCTTCCAACTATGTTCATTATTTAGGAGAGTAAGTTATTATGGGAGAGCATCAAGGATCTATTTAGCTTTGTAAATAACAAACAGGTTACATTAGTGGCCGGACTTCTGAATACCATCAATCAGTTACCTTGTTCCCTTGGGTGTTGCTGACCCTGTTTAGGACATGTACTGGAGCACTGTTGGCCCTGTGCTATGGCTTCCAACTCATAGTAGTGATAGGGTCAGCCAGCAAGTACATTCTTCTTAAGTGTTTAAATAATGGGTACGTGAGAGGTTCAATCAACAGTAGTCTTTCTTCTTAAGTGCTGTTTGACATCAACTGATCTGACATTGATTGTGGTGATATTTTTAGAGTAGGGTTTGAATGCCATTCTGCTGCAGGCATTCTGATACAAATGTTTGTGTTTAACACTTCCTTAGTATCTTCGAAGTACCACACTGTGTACCTCAAGTGCAACTGCACAGATTATGAATTCTCAATCAACCAGATTTTTATTCCTTGGCAGGATCTGGGGAGCAGCGAGCTAAGGAAGGATATCTACGTCACCGTGCACATCATCCGGATCGGTAGGTATAGTGCTGGCCATACCTAAAAGAGTCCCTGTGTGGCTTGGTATGTTTTGCTCTCTGGAGCCCCATTTGAATCCAAAAAGCACAGAGGGTAGTAATTGTTCCCTTCTTTTACATTTAACTTCTTCACCTCCCATCCCTAGTAAGATTTTAGTCTCTTTCAATATAAATTGCTAAGTACTGTTTGTTTTGTTGAACTTCCTGTGCATATTTGATTCAAGTATTTGTGTATGTCATTCAGTTCCAGTTTCAAAGCCCATAAAGCAAACTTGTAGGAGTTAATACCCCTCCAAGTTTATAAAGTCTTTATCCCATCTAGCTCTGTCCCGATTGCAGAATGCTGCACCCTATTATTACAGAACATTCCATAAGAAAAGCATTTTGAAATGCCGAAGTCTGTGTTTTTTCAGTTTTTGGAATTATTTATCAGATCATTCAAGGTTTGAGAAATCCTACAAATAAAAATAAACTTAACATTGTTGTCTCTGACGTTCCTCAGATTTGATGTGACAGAACACATTTTGGTGTTCTATGGTCAATGTGCTTCCAGTAGAGCTAGAACAGTATTCTTTGTCCACAGGAATGCCTGGAAGACAGGTGTATTATAGTTGAGCAGCTCAGTAAAATGAATGGTCTAGCCTATGAGGTTTTTCTCTTGGGGCTGACCAGCTAACACTGGGAATCTTCACGGTCGTGGCTGCTCACTGCCTTGGCAGTGTACCTGCAGCGTGGCAGGCGCTTCCAGTGACTGCAGCCTGCAAAATCTTTGTTTTCATTATGTTCTGTTTTGTACACATCATAATTACATAATCAGAGGTTAGAGTGGACTTTGATGCATACTGTCATTCCAGCATAGATTTTTCTATGGTTCTTCCCATTAAAAATGTATAACAGAAAACGATTTCGTATTTTTCATGTATATATTTGAGTAATGGTAGAACTAATTTTTAAGAAATAAACTGGTGTATGATTTTTAGCTGTTTTTCTCTTAGTGCTTTTGGTTGTTGTTGTTTTGTGGAGTGTGTGTGTGTGTGTGTGTGTGTGTGTGTGTGTGTGTGTGTGTGTGTGTTTCTCTGTATTTCTCTGTGTGTTTATCTATGTGTATCAGAGGCCAGTGTGTGTATGTGGAGGCCCAAGGTTGACCTTGGGAATCACCCTGGATTGCTTCTACTTCTTTTTTGCTTTGCTTTGGAATTTCCCAGGCTCTACCCACCAATGCTGGAAGTGCTAGCTGCCACCATTTCTACCTGGTGTTTTTACATGGATACAGAGTCCAAACTTAGGACCTTCTGCTTGCAAGGCAGAGGTTTAACCCTTGAGCCACCTCTCCAGCCCCCTCAGGGTGTATGATGATTTGGTTGGTTTGGTTTGATGACAGAGTCTAATTATTGTAGCCCAAACTTGCCTCAAACTCTTAGGCTTCCTGCGAAGGCCTTCTGAATACTAGAATCATAAATGTGTACCAACATTTGGTTCTGCTTGGGGCTTTAATTTTTTTTAACAAATAAGCATGTGAGAAAGGATTAGAATTGTTAAAATATTGGAAAATTTGTGGCATCATGCTGCTTTGAACTTTTTTGAAAAAAAAAAAAAAACAAGCCTCTGCTTTCAGAGTGAGGAAAATACAGTTTGTTTTAAGATTTTGTATTTGTTTGGTTCCTTAACTTCAAATTCAAAATTCCAGTTGGTAGTAGAAAATGTTATTTTTAGATATCTTTGTGTAAGCATTGGTAAAATTTGACTGTAATCTGCTGTAGCACTGAGAATAGAATGTTTCTCTGAGAACATTGCAGAGAGGTCATGTCAGTTTGGGGTGATAGGAAAGCACTCAGGAGAGTGTGTCTGCCTGGAGCCTGTAGTCGTCAATGGCAGAGAGCCAAAGCTCTCTCTGTGATGTGCATTACCATTCATAGGCCTGCCTTTAAGTAAATGTTATAATTTTTCACTAAGAGTTCTATGGCCATTGAGTCCTTAGAATGAATGTAAAGGCAGAAATTCCCTGTCCACTCAGACCCCCCTGTTGGTTAAATACATTTTGATAAAACACCAGAAACATCTCCTTCCATATTTTGAAATGGAGGAGAAATAAGATTACAGCGAAATACTGTGAGCCAGGGTTAAGTGCTTTGGATGCCACGAAGCTGAGGCGTGGAAGATTGCTATCTATCAAGAACAGATGCTCCTTGCTTCTTTAATAGACTGTCCCTGATCCTGCTTTACTGAGAATGGGGCATAGTGACCCTCAACTGGCTGTGAAATGCAGGGAGCTCTGAGAATTCGTGGCCAAGTCCTTGACTGGGAAAGAAGGGGAAAGAAGTTAATAGTTTTGGATACTCTGCACATCCCAAGGTTGCCAGGTCTCTCCCCCTCTGCACCGCCCTCTTGGCCTTCATCTGGTTGTTCAGTCATCAATCTTCCCCATCTTCCTGCCTTCCTACTTGGAGAATTTTCCCAAATACCGAGTTCTCACCAATCTTACAGTTAGACACTCCAGGGCTGGCATCAAATTCTCTTTCTGGTATCATTATTTCTCCAAAGCTTTGGTCTCCAAGATTGTGGCCCACAGAGACAGGAGAGATGGTGAGAGAAAAAGAGAGCAGAAAGAGAGAGCAAGAGAGAGAAAGAGAAAGAGAGAGGACTAGGGATGTGAGGCAGATTGGAGTCAAGCTTCACATAAATAAGCGTGATTGTTGATAAATAAATGTAAGTATAAATTTCAAAGATGCTTGATTTTTAGTCAGAATTTATGTGAAAATTACAAAGATACATTATATGATGTATTTGAAAGAAATTATGAAATTCACTATTATGTAAGTGAATATATCACAAAAAGTTTAATTTAAAAAAGTAAAATATAGAGGCTGGAGAAGTAGCTGAGGGGTTAAGCCTCTGCCTTGCAGGTGGAAGGTCCTGAGTTTGGATCCTAGACCCCAAGTATAGACACCGGGCAGAAGAGGGGGCGGCCTGCGTTTCTGGTCCTGGTAGGATGGAGCCTGTGAATCCCCAGGCAGAGTAAACGAGGAGGTGGAGGCGTCCATGGTAGTTCCCGAATTCTCCCGTGGTTCTACACACACACACACACACACACACACACACACGCACACACACACACATATGCACCACACACACAATTGAATAAATTTTAAAAAAAAATTTAAAAAAAGTAAAATATACTTGAATAGATTAAGATTTAGAAAGAAAATATACCACTGGGTCATGAAAACATGACTTTTTTTAAAAATGTGTGTGTGTGTGTATCAGAGGGCACTGTGCGTCCCTGTGAAGGACCAAGGGTGAATTCAGGAATCGTCCTGGATTTTCTACCTCCTTCTTGCTTTGCTCTGGAATTTGCCCAGGCTCCACCTATCACAGCTAGACAAGTAGGGCTGTTGCTATTTCTGCCTGTTGTTTTTACATGGGACCTGGGATCTGAACCCAAGACCTTCTGTTGCAAGACAGAGTCTTAACCCCTCAGCCATCTCTCTAGCCAAAAATATAGTTTTTGGCATTCTTATATTTTGTATGCCTAAAAAATGAACTGACTTATTTTGTCCTTTTTTTTTTTTTAGTTTTGGCTCTAAATATCACTTGAAAACATTTCCCTGGATGTGGCATGTTGCATAGTGGTTCCCTTCATTACTGATGTATGAAAAGGAAATTGCCATCTTTTGTTTTTCTTTATTTTCTGTAGACCTTACAAGTATTAGAGACATTTGGGTATGTGGTAGCATCGTCTTCAGATAGAAAAGTACCTTGTGGGTCTATCAATAAATATCTACAGACATGTTTTCAGATGCACTGGCCACCTTGATTTGTTATGTTTTAGCTTCAGTGCACTTTCTGCTTGAAGTCTTCAAAATAATCCACTCGTGTTTAATATCCATAATCAAAGGATGTACTCATAGTGTGCCTGAAATATTTGAAAATGTAAACTTCTTTTTAAACTATAGTAGTCAGAAACATCTCAGGGAATCAAGATGGACCAAGCTCTGAATCACCTGTGCCTCGAGACAGGAGCTCATTGTGCTTACTTGTTAAAGTCAGGGAATATCAAACTGATCCCTTGCAAAGTTGATTTTTCATTTATTTGTTTGTCTGTTTGTTTGTACCCTACAGTCACCTCAAACTCACAAGTACTGATATTATAGTTGTGTGCTGGTACACATGACCAAATGTAGAATTTTTAAAATGGTTTTTGAATGTGGAATTTTCTTGTATGTATACATGTGCATAGGTACACCTATGTGTTGATATATGTGAACATGTGTGCATAGGCATGTGGGAGCTAGAAATTGCTATTAGTGTCTAATTTAGTCACTCTGCACCTTACTCCTTTTTACTAGGCAAAAGCTTTAGTCAGCCAAGTGACGGCACTACCCCTTACTTTCTCTCGCTGAACCTGGACTTTCATGATTTGACTGGAATGGCTGTTAAGGGAGCCCAGGAATCTTCCTGTTTCCCCCCCACCCCCAGCCAAGTCTGAGATTACAGTCACATATCACTATGTCTTGCTTTTGTACATGGGTGTTTGAGATAGTACTCAGATCTTTATGCTTGCATAGCAAGTACTTGCTGACCAAGCCATGTCTTTGGATTTTTTTTTAAGTAGAAAATTAAATAGGAACCAGAACTGTCACTAAGGATGTGAACCTGTGGGATACCTTGAATCATCAGAGCAAGAAAGTGTGTCCCAAACACAGGATGCATTCCAATCTTCGTGTTTTTGTTCAGGCCTAGAATTTAAGCTGCTTGCTCAAGAGCCACACTGCTAAGTGATTACCAAGAATCCCCCCTCAAGCGACAGGTCTTCTCTAACAACGGTGTATTTCATGCATCCTGTACTGTAGCTCTGCTTCTCTGGGTTTAAGATGCATCCAATAAAATGTCTCCATGGGTCATGTTTGTTCTTTAACTGGACAGGTCGAATGGGAGCAGGAGAAAAGAAGAATGCCTGCAGCGTTCAGTATCGGAGACCCTTTGGCTGTGCCGTTCTTAGCATCGCTGACCTGCTCACTGGAGAGACAAAGGATGACCTTGTGCTGAAAGTGTACATGTAAGAAGGAAGCATGGGATGGGCTGGCATCGGTGCAGGGGTGCGTGGTTCCTAGCTGGGGAGTGCTGTTCTCCGTGGCTTTGAGTCATTTGTCAACAGAAAAACAGTAATCTGAAACAGATTTTTAAACAGAAAAGCAGATCCACTACACATGAGCCACTGTTTGCCAGAGAGAGGAACTATAAAACCATTAACAGACAGTTTATTGAGGAGGTAGACCATCTACTGTCTAGAGTAACTCCTCAAATTCATAAACCAGCATAAATCTTCAGACAATTCATTTCTTCATCTTCTAAGATGAATAGGGCACTTAAAATATGAGTAGAGTTAAGAAAGGGAAGTTCGAGTGATCTCCTGCTAACACCGTATTCACGTGCTACATCTTCTATAGCAACGCACCCAAATGACTTGACTTGTAGATCAGAGATTTATCATTTACTCGTTCTGAAGGCCAGAAGTGTGAGGTGACGACGTGGCAGGATCGGTTCCTTCTGGAGGCTGTGGGAAGGATCCGTTCCATACTCCTTTCCTGAAGTCTGAGTTGTGGTCACCTTTGGAGTTCCATGCTCATGTGTTCCCTTCCACGAGGCAATCTCCCTGTCTACATAATACCTTCATGTCCAAATTTCTCCTCTGTGATGGCTGCAATCATAATGACTTGAAACTCACCCCAGTGACCTCATTATAACTTAATTATAAGGTCACTTTGTCAAGTACCAGGCATTGGGACTTCATCATTATCTTTTCTTTTTTGATGGGTGATGGGAAGGGTCATAGTTTAATCCATAATACCACTGAGAAAGTCACTTGATCTAGTCCATTTTTGAAGTAAAATAATTAATTTTAAATGAGCATTTACTTGGATCGGTCTATGTCGAACTCCTGCCTACATGTTAGGAGTTAATGAACCTTGATATCAACAGTGTTCATCCACTGGAGGCATCCACATCTGTGTCTGAGGGCCACATGAAGCCCCAGCCCTATGAGCAAACTTGCTTTCATCTTTTAGTCTAGAATGTATGTTGCTCCTGAACATAATATGCCAGCAATTTTTTCAGATGTAGCAGTGATACATCTCACTTTTAGCACGTGCCCTTCAAATCTCTCTGTGACCATGGCTGCAGGGTTTCATGGATTTTTCTACTCTACACAGCAGGACATCTGTAGCACACTTAGTAATTCTTTGACAAACAGGCTGGATTGTCAATAGGACTAGAAGTTTTATTTATCCTTTCTAAGAGGGATGCGGCCTGGGGCCTTCCTTGTCACAGAAGCTTAAAAACATTTTGACACTAGTGGGTAATGAATTGGATTTTTTTTTTTATCATGTGGCTATCCTCCTGTTTGGACAGTTGGAATTAAGTCCTTTTTAATAGTCTTTTCACACTCTGACGGCAGCTATAGAACTTTATTTGCGACAGTGATAGTTGATGACAGTTCCCCTCGCTTTGTGTTTACTGCGCGCCTGGCCCTGTGTTCAGCACTGTGTGTGTCCAGTTGCTCTGCCATCACAGTAGACCTGTGAAGGAGACACTGCTAAGTCAGTTCCACACACAAGGGGTTAAGTAACTTGCCCAGAGTCACCCAGTTAAGAGGAAAGGGATCAATCCAGCTGTAGAATCTGAGCTCTTGGATCCTCCCTGTATTTTTATGGGTGTATTTTGCACTGCTGTCTGTAGTGTGATCGAAATGTTATTTGTCATGAGTTTCCTACATACAACAAATTTATGTCATTTTTGCCTTTTATTATCCAATCCCATCCCCTCTCCTTTACATACTATAAACATTCTTCCCAACCAGTTTCCCTCTTACTTTCTGCATTGTGACTATTTCAGACAGCCACACTTCTTCACAATCTCATTGTAAAGTAAAGTCTGTCCAGGTATGGGAGGCAGGTACTGTATTTATCTTGCCATTGGGGAGCCTGAGGGACTGACAGAGACAGGCGTCATTCCTGATTATATAGCCGTTTGAGAGCCCTATTTGCAGTTCTGCTGACAGAGACCCTGGCTTCTGTGCTAATCTTTTTTTTTTTTTTTTTTCTTAAACTTCAAGTAAGGTTTCTGTGATTCTCTCTAGTGCCAATTCAGCAAATTGTGAAATCATTTCAAGAGACTCCTACCAATCAAAATAGGGACTGACAGTAGAAAGGAATGGAATTTAGTAAAATGCTTTAGCAAAATGCTTGTTAGAAACCACTGGAAGAAATTTCTGTTCATTCAGGTGACTGAATCCCTCCCTCCAAAGTATAGTAACAAATGCCTTGTCTGGACTAGAAGATATTTCAGTTATTGACTTTTGAGTTGACTTGGAGGTTTTTTGCATGAATGCTAGAGTCTAATAGGAAGCAAACCCATCTTTCTTTCTTCCCCACTGGAAAGAAATTAGAAAACTAAAGGGACTATGCATCCATTTGATCTCACAGCTGGACAGGTAGGATGGTTTCTTCCATCTTAACCTTCCAACCACCCAAGATTCCAAACTCATTTAATATCCTACCATTAACTCTCCTGAAAGTAACCTCCATCTATGCATCAAACTCATGATGAGAATATGAATTATGAGCTTCAGACATGATGATTAGGAAAAAGATTTTGTACTGTGGACCATTTAGATTAAAAGCACATAGAATCTTGATGTTTGGCACCATTGGAAAGGCGCATTTGTAGTTAGCAATAAGTGACAGTAACAAATTTATGAACATGTGTAGGTGAAGGAAAGTCTTCTCAACTTCACTGGGGGAATTGCAGAAATAAAGATGAACAGCAGACATAAATATTTAATACTCATCAGGAGTTATCTGTCAGTGGTTCATCCATCTGTCTGTCTCTTTATCCATCCGTGCATACAACTGATGGATCTAAGTCTCTATTATATTCAAAGTATTCAGAGGCTCTCAAATATCAACTAATCCTGTATCAAGTCCTCCAAAACCCAGACAATCTAGTAGATGACTTATACCATATGAACAAAAAGTACCATGAGCTAGTGGGTGACAAGAATGAAAGGCAAAGAAATGCAGGTGACAGTGAAGTAAAAGTCAGCAATGCCATTTGTCCCAGACATGGAAAATCTGAGAGTATTTTGAATGGAACCTAATTTCATTTGGCTTAATTTGTTGTCTTTTGACTTTATCCACTTGGTCATATCGCAGAAGGCATGAATTCTCTACTAAGAGCCAACATTGAGCATTTACCATAAGTCAAGCATCATTCTAATCCCATGTTTACTTGATCTTCTGGTGTGTTAATTATGCCTGTTTCACAGATGATAAAATCAAGGCAAATATAATAAACTTTCCTAAAGTTTATAATAGTGAAAGTTTCAACCCAGATTATCAAACTCCTAGTCTTAACAACTTCCACTCAGAGCATTAATCTCTGGGGTAATCTATTTAGAGCCATTTGTAACTGTGAGCTGTTCATCCCAGCAGCCTCTGGCATGAGGCAGGTGGGAGGGCAATACCAAGCGCGAGCATCACTGTTCCTCTTGAGCCAGCTATGGTACAGCTGGTCACTGGGGATGCCAAGGGGAAGGGGATTTACAGTGGTTGTGGTAAAAAGAGCAGGGGTACTGTCAGATCCGGTGTTTATCTCATTCCCCATTGGCACCTAAGTGAGTGTTCATGTTTTCCCAGGTGTAACACAGAGAGTGAGTGGTATCAGATCCATGAGAACATCATCAAAAAACTGAATGCACGCTATAATTTGACTGGCTCCAATGCAGGTGAGTAGATGCTGCTAGCTGACTTCCTTGCTTTTTCATTGCAGATATTTTGCATGAGGTGGAAATAGTCATCGCTTTGTTTTTCTCTCCTCTCTAACTTTAAAAATTCTCAGGAAACATTCTGCAACATCTCTCTATACCTTGAAAGGTTTGCAACTATTACTCTGGGCTAAGGAAAAAAGGTGGTGTGAGGCAAAGCAGAGGATCTGAATTTCCTCTGTGGTACCAAGTCTTGAGACCTTCAGGCTTTTACTGTAGGCTAAAACCAAATGGCAAACATCGCTGGGTTGCCAGCTGATAAGGTGAAATGGGCTGATAAATGGGAAGCTGACAGTGAGGTACAATAAAAGCATGCTTCCCTGTCAGCTGTCTGTGCATGGTGGGCTCCTAGTATTGTGTGGCAGATGTGTGGGGTCAGACACTGAGGTGAAAGGGACTCTGACCGCAGTGTCATGCAGAGAAAATGTATGCAAGTTGTTTTACAGAGAAACTGAGACAATCATAGACCACTTCAGGGTGTATGCAGTGCATAGAGCATCATACTAGAGTAGTAATGTGTCATTGAATATAGTAGCATCTTATAAATTTTATAAGATTTATAGGGCCAGCTTTATGTTTGATTAATACTAAAAAATTTGGTGGATATTATGTCTTATTTAACTTTCAAGTCAACACAGAAGCTACATAATATGTAGTTGTGCTGTTTAACTGTAATGAGTTGGGAAGGTGTCTTAGTTTCACATTCCATCAAGAGCTCATGACCAAATCATTTGGAGGAATGAGAGGATTTGTCCTCCAGCTTACAATTTCAGATTATAGTCCATTATTGCAGGAGCGTCTCCTGCAGTGGCCAAGGGAACTAGTGGCACCATGTCTACCGGAAGAGCCGAGAGGGGGGAGCAAAGACCAAAGTAAACCTCTCACTTGTCTACCTCACATGGACTGGCTCTTCCACACCAATTGGATAATCACTTACGGGCTTCCCCAGAGGTTTTCCTCCACTAAACAACTACTACAGGAGGTAGCTTGGGTTTTATTTGATACAGATGATCTTTTGCTGTAGAAAAAGTTCTGCATGCACCATGAAATAAATAAGACACTTGGAGCCTCACTATTACAAGTGACTGTCTGGATCATCTCTTTGTGATTGCTATGGAAGGACAGAGTGAACACATGAGTTATTAAGTATACTTTAGAAACTTCTCTCTGTAGTGTAGTTATCTGTGATACCAGCACTGGGGAGTCTAAGGCAGGAACATTGCTGGAAATGTGAAGCTATCTTGGGCTATGAGAGACAGAGAGAGACAGAGAGACAGAGAGTAGTTAATCCTTGGTTAATCAGATGGCTCAGTACTCTAATTTAGGATCTCCTGCATGCTCAGTGAGCACTCTACCCTGAGCTAACTCCCCAGCCCTTGTTGTACTATGTAATATTTTGGGAAAGGGTCTCACTGAGTTTCCCAGACCAGTCTGAAACTTACTCTTTAGCCCAGAACTTCTGCTTTCCTACCCAGCCCCCTCTAGTGGCTGGAATTACAGGTGTTGGCCACCATGACCAGGTCCTATGACATAGGTGTCTATGTCAGAGACCCTGTGTCTTTTAAAGCCTCTGATAGGGGGTCAGAGGTTAGCTAAAATGGGACTACAGATTTCTCTGCTTAGAAACAGGAATCGTGCATTAGCCAAATATGATATTCAGCTTTTTTGTCTCTGCATGCAAGATAGATTTGAACCCCAAGGAATAATCAGAGTAGCATCCTTCTAGGGCTACTGCAAGGATTAAAAAAGAAAATGTATGCAAAGCACTTACTACGGGAGTTACAAATCCTAGCTTTCATTATTGATAGTCTCACTTTGAAGTTGTTATCTAGAATATCCCATTATTTTCTTATACCTGGTCTCATTTTTTTTAACTAGAATCCTGATTTAATCTCTCTGAGGATGACTTTTAGAATAATACAGTTGTCTTATTGATAGGTTTTTCCTTCCTATATTTCACTTCTTCTGTCTTCTCTCTGTAGATCATCAGCTAATAACTCTTCAGTTTCTTTTCCTTTCCTTGCTTGTTGTCCGAGTACATGTGTTAAGTTCATGAAGGAAGGGCATACACTCTTCCTCGGGCATTGCTCCTCATGATCTGTCTTTGTCAGTGTTATTGACTGCATATTCACTTATCTTGTCCGATCCCTGAGTGAGATTCACCCGCAAGCTGCTTTAGTCCCAGAGTCTTATCTTTTCTGTTGATAGGCATTGCATTGCAGTAAAAACATGCCTATCGTTACCTTTGGAAAAAGTGCAGGTGCTGTTATAATGTATGGAAGCCTTCTCCTCATGGTGTGAGCCATGCCATTCTGCTGCCTGTCATAACACTCAGCTGCCTAGGCAGGCAAGTACATGCTGCTTGTACCTGGTTTCTGCCAGAACCCCTGCCATCTCTCCTGGTCTTCAGCCCATCAGTGCCTAACCCTATCTATGCCTGAGACCCAGTTAGGTCTACACAGCAGCCTCTTTGATGCTCATTTCTTGCTGTCTACCAGCCTTACAGCTCTTTAAATGCATCCTGCTCTAGACCTCCTCACTATATGGTTCTATTCCATAACAAAATCTCAGAAAAAAACTTTTAAAACCAAGGCCTGTAGTCTTTCGAGAGAACCAGTTTCTGCAAGTTATTCCTCTAACCTCCATACATGAGCTGTGATGCTCTCCCTCCATTGCCAAACATTACCTTTCTGTTTTGATGGGCTGTCATTCTTGTCACATTCAATTTTTTCCTCTCCTTGAGTAGAGAAAGTTATAACCCCAGGTAGTCATTCAGGGTCCCTGCACCTTCATTATTGAATGGAAGATGCTACTATAATGCTTTGATTAAAAATAATAGAGGATGGGCCAGTAAGATGGCTCAGGTGGTAAAGGCACTTGTACAGAACCGTGATGACCTGAGTTCAATTCCCAGAACCCTTGTGGTAGAAGCAGAGAACCAATTTCTGTAAGTTATTCCTCTGACCTCAACACATGATCTGGGATGCTCTCCCTCCCCCTAATGAATAAAGCATTTTTAAATAAGTAAACAAATAGTAATAGAGGAATCAAGAGCCTCAGAAATGGAAATGCACATTGAAGTGCCCAGTGTTCAGTCACAATGATGTCAGTCTTCTTGCTTTCCACTGTTTCTCTTTTGACCATGGAAGTGCTGATGAAGTGGAAGAGTGTAGCTAATCCTTTGCAAGAGAAATGAGGAGTCCTGAGTTGCAGGGGCTAAAACCAGAGATCCTCTGCACCCTTGTTTTTGAGGCGAAACAGGAGGGCAAGGATGGTGGAGGCTTTCTGTGCTACCTGGAGCTGACAGATAGCCAGAACTTTGATGAATACATGAAGGCTTTGGGTGTGGGCTTTGCCATGAGACAGGTTGGAAATGTGACCAAACCAACAGTCATTACCACCCAGGAAGGAGGCAAAATGGTGATCAAGACTCAGTGCACATTCAAGAACACAGAGATTAGTTTCCAGCTGGGGGAAGAGTTCGAAGAGACCACCATAGATGACAGAAGCTATAAGTCTGTTGTTAGACTGGATGGAAACAAACTCATTCATGTACAGAAATGGGATGGCAAAGAAACAAAACTTGTCAGAGAAATTAAGGATGGCAAAATGATTGTGACTGTTAACTTTGGTGATGTTGTTGCTGTTCGTCACTATGAAAAAGCTTAGAAGAGACCATGATTTTCTGACTGAAGTGTTACTGGCATCTCAGAGCTAACCCGCCCTGTGCAGTTCTGTTTATCATGCATTAGAAGAAGGCTGTGCTAGATGTGGAGGCAGAAAACAGTGGTCTAAAAACATTTACTGCAAGCAACTTGCCCAATTTTGATATGCAAATGTATCATGTTTTGCGAGTTTCATTAAAGTTTTTATGATATTCTTACATAAATATGAATGCAATTTTTGATTTCCTTTGGACTACAAGTCAAATTGGAATAAAAATCACACATGCAAAAAAAAAAAAAAAAAAGAGAGAGAAATGAGTTCATTCTGAAAAGGGCTGAGACTTTTATTGCCCTCTGCTGTTCCTTAGTCACTGTTGTTAAAGAAAAGGACAAGGGGGAGGAGCAGGAAGAGGAGGAGGTGGAGGAAGGTAGTAAGAGAGGTAGAAGAGAAAGAGGAGGAAGAGGAGGAAGAGGAGAAAGAATACCAAGAAGAAGAGGAAGAGGAGGAAGAATAAGAGGGAAAAGAATGTTAAGAGGAAGAGGGAAAGGAAGACCAAGAAGAGGAAGTGGAGGAAGAGGAAGAGGGAAAAGAAGACCAACCAGAAGAAGAGGAAGAGAAAGGAAGACCAGGACAGGAGGAAAAGGAGAAGAGGAGGAAGAAGAGAATAAGGAAAAGGAAGAAAAAAAGACCAAAATTGCTTCGAAACAAATTCTCTGAGCTAATTCCCAGGCCCTTTATGTTTCACCATTATCTTCCCTTTTGGAGTGGAATCTTGCCCATATAATAGGGCTCCATTTAGTTAACTAGGATTCTGCCAGTAACTTGACAGCTGTATTGTAAAGAGCATGAACCATTTTCTGTATTGAGCTAAGGAGGGGAAAGTGGGAAGTGATTCATTTAACTTTAAAAAGTTAAAAGATATTCAAATTAAGATAATGTACTTTTGCTAAATAATCTGAAACTTTTAAGATTGTGCTACATGGAAGTTTTTAAAATGTAGAGCCATGTGAATATTCGTAAGTCTGAATATATCCATTTAAGTGGACCTGTTTTGGGTTTATTGAACAAGTGACTATTGCAGATGTCACTTCTAGTAGATAAAAGATGATTTTTAGGAATATGGAATTAAGCTGAGTCAATATAATTTACTGAGGCAAATTTATTTATAAAACTTAAAATATATAAAATCACTGTCAATGGCTCAGTGTATCTTAAAAGAAACTTCCAAATGTGTTTGTAATTGTGTATATTTATAAAATAATCCTGTAGTTTGCACACACAGCTTATAAACTAAAGAAATCGTATTTACTAATCACATAAATTTCCAAAATCTTCTTTCTTTCCTTAGTTAGAAGAGCATATGTGGTTATATCTCTGCCAACTGTTGTTTTTAACCCCCACAAGAGAGTCAAAGGAATTACCTAGATAACAAGCTTATGAGCTAGATGGGCGGTGGAAGGGGCATGGTGGGAGTGTAGTCCTATGCAGATGGTACCTAAGATTCTTCATGTAGCAGCTGGAAAGAGAGTTTTGGAGTGTTAGGTTGTATTTTTGTGTTTGAAAGTCTGATCCCCACATACTAATATAGCCATCCAAATCAATATAGAAGTGACCTCTAGAGATTTTATCAGTGCCTCCAGTTATAGAACATTGCATTTAGAAACTGCTTTCTCAGAGCATAAAGATAAAAATGGTACTTATAGACACCACCTATTGTCTAACAACAGAGCACATGACTCTTTTGCTTATTTTTGGAATTGCCTGATTAACTATATTTTCTGTTTAATTCTTTCAAATTTTTTCATAATCAACTAATTTTGCTTATTACAGTAGAAAGAGTAGTATGCAGAATTGCTCATTTACAAAAGGTTGACATTTTACCAATTTTGCTTTATCTTTGATCCCAAATATGTACACACACACACACACACACACACACATTCACACACACACACACACACACACACACACACACACACACACAGAGTTGATGCAGTATGACTGAGTTGGGTAATGTATATCTCTGTAGCTATACATATTCTATACATATGTATCATAAATACATATGTGCATTTCCTGAACTGCTTGAGAGGCCATTGCTAGGCCAATGCTTTTCTACCTACTTTGATGTGTTTGGTGTGTTATTACATTTTTGGCAGTTTTTCAATATCCTCCATTATTAAAAATATCAGGCTGTCATGTGTAGTCATCATATCTTTTCAGTTTCATTTTTCTACATCTTTATGACAGTAAAAATATAAAATATACTTGTATTCTAAAAATTTTTGAAGGTGAATACAGTATTAAATAGAACTAACTTCAAATAAGCTAATGGAAATAGAAATTAGAGTTTAATGTTTCTTTCTGCATTATTTCTATTTCTCTAATTTTGATATGATCACTAGGAATATTGTTTTGAGAACCTGCTGTATATAAGTACAATAAGTTAGACAATTTGATAGTGACTTTCAGTCTTATATGCTATTGCATTAGAGAAAATATCTTTTCTCCTCCCATCCTAACTTTGTAACTTTATGACATCCCCATAGCAAAAATGAAAGTTTTTTTTAGATTGACAGAAAGAAAAAAAATCAGATTTATTTACTGTGACATGATGTAGAAACCTTCATTAGAAAATGAAGTACTGAGAAAACAAGTAAATCTCAGTGTTTTTTCTAGTAAGTTTAATGAATGGAGAGTCAGGGAGAAAAGGGCAGTTTGCATGATCTAAGGGTATTAACCTGGGAAGGACTTAACAGGCCCGTTGCTCAGGTTCTGCTCGGAAAATCTCATTTTCCCAGATGGGTGTGTTCTTTTTTATTCATAAAGAAGTCCTGTGTTACATGAGGGTCTTAGGACCTATACTGATGTAGAAGATCAAAGGTCAAAGGGATCTTTCCATACATGATGTGTCTCAAAATTTCATTCTACTAAAATCCCTTATTTTAAAAGGGTAGCATGTGTTGAACCATCCCTATGCTATGTATACATTTTTCTTTTTATTATTTTTTTGAGTGCTAGTGTGTGTGTGTGTGTGTGTGTGTGTGTGTGTCTATGTGTGTCTGTGTGTGTCTGTGTGAATTAGAGGCGCAAGGATGACTTTAGGAACCACTCTGGATTGTTCTGCCTCCTTTTTGCTTTTGCTCTGGAGTTTCCCGGAGTCTGCTTTCCAGGGCCAGAAGTGCAGGCTGCTGCCATTTTCCTGGTCTGAGATCCAAACCTAGGTCCTTATTGCTTGCAAGGCAGAGGCTTAACCTCTGAGGAATCTCTCCATCCTCCCTTATGCTATATATATTTTTAAGAAATAACCTTCAGCTGGTGGTTTCTTATGAGTTTGAAGGTATTAATATATGCATAGATAATATTTACTATGAAAATGAACAAAATAGCCATGAGTTATAGAAACAAAAATCCCAATGCCAGGTTTGCGATACCCCCTGAGGAGTTGTTGGTCAGAGTGGGAGGGGGCAGACAACTCAAGATTTGTCATTCATTTTAGCTACTTCCTAGCACCAGTTAATGAGACCCTATTCTGAAGACAATCCTCCCTGCCTTCCAGACACATAGTGCTCAAAGTACTCTGTAGCCTTCTCACTCACCTGAGGACAAGCTGTAATTACCAATATGACACAAAGAATTTACATTAAGGAAATAGCCTGCAGTAGGCGTATTCACAAATTGAATGGCAGGTTGATTTCAGAAATCAATGTGTGACGTTAAGAAAGGCTAATTGTATTTTCTTTCTTCTCTTCCTCTTCTCCCTCTCCTTCCTTTTATCCTTTTATTTTAAATTTGCTTTTGAAACAAGTACATACCCAAATCTGTGTAGTAACAACATTCATGACATAGCCTGGGGCTGTCCCAGGTGCTGACATGTAATGTCAGCTGGTCATCTGGATCCACCAGAAGAATTTAAGGAGGTTGGTCCCCTTTTTTTTCCCTCATTAGGATGTCATTGTTTACAATTCTCGTGCTGCATGTTAATTTCATTATCTGACCTGGCTCATTTCTGTAATCTAGTCTTCTCTTTTATGGGCACCAAAGCCCAGAGAAATCAACACTGAGACAGGACCTTGCAGCTGTGTTAGATACTACTTAAGTAGCACGCTTAGTAATACATATTTAGCAAATGTATTTGTCATGATTTTCCATTTTTGCCTTGCCATACATTCACGGCTACATGTTATTTGGTTCATTAGTGGCAAAATGGCTGATGTAGTCTAAAATTAATTTTGCTGCTATTTATAAATCATGCTGTGCTCGCCGTTTTTAATATAAAAGTGCAGAATTTCATGAATTTAAAAAGAGCCATGTTATAAAGTGAGTTGGCTTTAATTCCCACAAAATTAGAGCTACCAAATAACCCAGTGATAGTAAGCCTTTCTTTCTACATAACTGCTCTGTACTCTGAACACGATAATGAATAATACAGTGTTTTGTGGTAGATTCCAGATTAATTAATGACTATGTTTTTGTTTAAAATTGCATATCAAGTCTTCATAATTGGAACTTAAACCTCTAGGCTGATGTGAAAGTTCAGTTTAATGATTGTATTTCTTGTAATAAGAGAACATTTCTTTTTGAGACAATTCCCTTTACTTGTGTTAACCACTCGTTGCTGTAACAAAACACAGTTTAAGGAAAGAAGGATTTCCTTTTGGCTCAACAGTTCAGAGAGAATTGCAGCCTGTCAGCAGCGTGTCACAGGAGCATGTGGAGTGCATTGAATCTGTAGGAAGCACCCAGAGGTGGATGCTGGTGCAAAGCATGCTTTCACTCTTTTCCCTTCTTCCTCAATCCCAAGTCTGGGGCTATGGATGGAGCCACCCACTTTCAGGGTGGGTCTTCAATTTTCCTTTAAATCTCTCTGGAATCTCACTAACAGACACACCCATGGGTGTGTCTCCTAGTTCTAAATCTTGTGCAGTGGACAATAAAGATTAACTATCAGAGTATTTCTACCAAGGGCCACAAGATTGTAAAGCAATGTTTTTCTGTTTTATAAAATTTAAAATTTAACCTGGTTCTTCTGCTAATTTTATAGGTTGTCACTAAGCCCTTGACAAATTCTCTGAGGCTGGTAAGATGGCCCAGTGGGTAAAAGCACTGGCCATGCAAGTCCACAAAAGTGAATTTGATCCTTGAACCCCATGTATAAATGAAAGGAAAAAACCAACTCCATAGAGTTGTCCTCTGATCTCCACATGTATGCTGTGGTATGCACCCAGCACAGTATACACAATGCTATAACACACACACACATACACATGTGCGCGCACACACATACACATACACACACACACACACACACAAATGTGCTTTTTCATTCTTCCATTAACTTGAAAATTCTTTCAATAATAATTTTCCTCCTGAACCTACTATGCACTTAGCCCATTCTGCTTTATATAGTCCACTGCTTTATATAGTGTACTTATAAGAATATATGTGATCTGCATATACTTATATGGATCTTTAGCTTATTAATTTCTTAGAAGCAGAAATCCTGTTCAGTCCCTCATTATATGCTGTCTTCTGCTTCTTCTCAAGCCGTAAGGTACTGCTACCCCTAGTGATCATTTTGAATAATAACAGGAAGGCAATAAAGTATGTATTTAAAGTTTTGTAAGTGGCTCTGCTCCCCAGAGATCTAAGGAGGATGGCCTAGACAGTGAAGCATGATGTCAAGGAAGAGAACAGAAAGGAAAATTACTGTCTTGAATGTGTTTTGTATTATAAATGACTAGACCTGGAAGGATATAGCTAATCTTCAGATAATTGGAATGGATGAATGATCTTTTTTCTTGGCTTAATTAAAATTGTTGACAAACATACTGTGAGCAATAGTATTTTAATTTATGCTTGTGAAATGATTAAATAGAGGCAACGTGTGTATCACCTCATATACACTCAGATACACACCCATTTTCTGCTTCTTAATATTCTGCTCTTGGCTTCTATCAGTGAATTGAGTTTCCTTCCATATTGTGAACATTTGTCAACCTTGTTCCTTTGTAGTGATTGATTTCTTAGTCTTGTAATATTATTCTGATGATTCATTATTCAAACTCATGACCGTGGTCTTAAGTAACTAAGGACCATTATAAGATTTAGAGAGCCTGGGAGATGGCTCAGGAGTTAAAGCCTTTGCCTGGAAAGTATGAGGACTTGAGCTTCAACCTCCAGATATGGAGGAAATATAAGCAGCTGCAAGTCTGGCCCTGGAAGGCAGAGCCAGGGAAACTCCAAAGCAAAGCAACAAGGAGATAATGTAATCCAAGATGATTTCTGATGTCACCTTTAGGCCTCCACAGCCACACACACTCAGGAGCCCCTCTGCTATACACACACACACACACACACACACACACACACACACACACAAAGAAAAAAAGAAGAGGAAAGGATAGGATTATGAATGATATCTTTGATGGAAAAATACACAGAAATGTGGTGATTCTGTGTGGTCTTCATGGACTTGCTGCTAGGACCATGTTTGTTCTGTTCCATTTGATTTACTGAACACACACCTTCCCTTGTCTGATTTTGTTTAACTGTTGTGGTTCTTCATAGAAAGTCTAAATGCTTTGATCAGAGCATGGCTCTTATGGCCAATCCCTGCATGGAACCTTCCAGTTCCAGCCTGTGAGCTGATCTTCATTCTGGAGAAACTTGGTCAACTCCCATGGCAATAATGACCCCGCCAATTGCTATCACTATGCTAGACAAAACCAGTCACATCTAGGGCTTTATGCTATATTTTCCTGAATTTTAAACACATCCAACTCTTAGGTGACTTTTCCCACATTTGTCTGTTTTTCTCACCACCTTGGCATTCCTTGCTTCCTCCTGAGTGGGGTCCTTTTGTCCTTTGCCCTCCCTCCTCCCTAGGGTACTTGCTATCTAGAGAACATCGATGCATTTCTCTGCCCATTAGTGCTCTCCCTCGGTCCATCTCTTCCTGAAAAGTTTAGTTTCTCCTTTTTCATATCTTCTTTACTTTCTTCAGGACCCTCTGACCAAATCTTTTTTTCTCATTGTCTTATTCTCTGCAAGGGGGGAGGGGGAGATTCACCTGAGGGTGGGAAGGAGAGACTGAGTCACTGCTGGCAAATGAACATCAGCACCTGTTGAGCAAGACAAGAATCCCAGGGACCTTTCCATAGCCCCGCCTCTATCTTGAACAGCATGGTCTCTCTCTCTCTCTCTCTCTCTCTCTCTCTCTCTCTCTCTCTCTCTCTCTCTCTCTCTCTCTCTCTCTGTCTTCATTGCCCGTGCTGTATGTCTCCAATCAGATCCTTCCAGGAGAGGTTCCTGTAAGATGATCTTCATTTGCAGAATCACAGCATCTCAGGACTGTGTTTGAAAATGCATCCATTCTCTAAGAATCCTTGGATCTGTGCTGTTCCGGGCAGGAGAAACTTTTATTATGAAACTATGTCTGGACATATGGGATTCTATAAACCCCAGCTTCTGGTATTGCTGATGCTAATGGTGTGGGTGTGGGTAAGTGTTTTGAAGGCAGGTGATGGACAAAGGTAGGAAGAAAGAAAGCTATTAGGGATGGGGCGTGAAGGTGAACAGGAGGAAGCGATTGCGTTCCTAACTTTAAGAGCACAGGGCAGAAGTAGTGAGAGAATGTGAATCAGGAGCAAATAGCTGCCAGCACAGATGGATTAGAACACATATGACTCTGTCTTCGTTCTCTGGCCTCTGGGATTCAAAAGGAACCAGTAGTGCTACATGCAGGGTCTCAAAGCCACACCAATAGTTGGAGGTTTTTTTAAATCAGCCAGAGAGATGACTTGTTCTCCCCTGTTTCATTCCCTGTGGTTATGGAAAGACAGGTGAGCCTCCATTCTGTTGCCTTCAGGCACTCAGCAGCGGTGGGAGGGAGATGAGGAAGAGCTGGATAGGAATGGGGTTTGAAGTTGGGAATGGCTGCCAGACTTCAGCCCCTTGCCACCCCTCTGAGTGAGATGCTATGGTAGACAGCTAGTGTTGGAGTCCTTTCAATTTGTTACTGTGTTTGTTCAGCACAAAATCCATGTCTTCAAAAAGGAGCAAAGCACTCCTCTGACGCCTATCATGAATTTTCTAATACCATAGCTGAGTGTAAAAGAAAGAGCCTCATGTAAGCATATTTCTGTTTCGTCATCATAGTGTGATTGTGGTCACTGCTATACCTTTGTTTTAGAGAGCATACTAGAACTATAGCTTCATGAGCATGGATTATTTAAAGAAAGATAGTAACAAATAATGATATATCTTAAAGGTATTTAAAGGACAGATCTGTTATCACTTTACCCCAGAGTCAAAATTCACTTTTCAATTGAGTTCTGGTTAACAAGGACGATGGTTTATAAAATAATCCTCCTTTGACAGGTTTCATCTTCTACCACTGACTGATAAAGGACCGTTTTGTCATTCTTGTTTTTGAACAGTGAAAAGAAGAAAGGAAAAGTTAAAAACCAGAAGGGGAGATGACATCTTTAAAAAGAAGACACAATGGCTAGAGAGATGACTCAAGAGTTAAGATTCTGCTTCATAAGCAGAAGGTCCCAAGTTTGGATCTCAGGTCCCATATTAAAAAAAGTCAAGTGTTTGACACTGGTGGGTGGAGCCAGGGAAATCCCAGAGGGAAGCAAAAAGGAGGTAGAAGCAATCCAGGATCAAAGGATTAAGAAAATTATAACTGAAGAAGTCTCACTCATTGTGTTTACATCCCACTTCCATAATGTCAATGTAATTGGGATTAAAAAGTAAACAGATTATTTTTCTACTTCTGTGACTAAATTCCTTTTTGTTTGACAAAGTACCTTGCATCCTAATAAATTCTTCTCAGGAAATAAGGCCATTGTGAGTTTCTATGCTATGTAATAATAAGACTGTAATCTCAATTTTATTACAATCATCTTGCTTAATTTCAAAAAATATTTCTCTGGTATCCTTTAAAGTCCTTATTATTACGTCTTAAGATTTATGTTCAGACTTCTGATCTTTGATAAGTAATCATTTGTAGACTTTGCAGAGCTGAAAAAGTCAAACTCTAACTTTGAACTCTTCCATTTTGAATGGAAGGCAAAACCATTCCAGCAAAGAGTTCTCCAGTTTCTAAGAACCTCTTTATAACTGGAAAACCTGAGTGCTGATGGTGAAACATGTGACTTAGATATCAATTTATAGTTTCTATTGATTTCACATGAATATTAAACTGTAGTTTAAAACTGACCTCATAAATTTGAGTTTGTTAAAGGACTTAAGTTCCTATCATTTTGTAATGGTTATTCTTTTGTGTTGCTGGGAGATACTATCCCAAGTCAAACAATTTAAGGGAGAAAGGGAGATTTATTCGGCTTATGGTTTCAGAGGGGAGATATAATCTTTCATGGTGGAGGCAGCATGGCTGGTTGGCCAAAGCTGGAGGCAGGCTAAGTCACTGCAAAAATCTTGGAGGCTGAGAGCTGCCTGACTCCTTGCTACAAAATCTGACTTCTCCAGGAGGTAGGGTGGAATTAATCCACCTCAAAACCCACCCCCTGTGACTGTCTTCCTCTAGCAAAATTCCACGTACTAAAGGTGCCATAACTTTCCCAAATATGTAAGACTGTGGTGGACACATTTCAAGCCATGACACACTTGTTCCTCTTTTGTGGTGTTGAGTGTCTCTCCTTTGTTTTAGGATTGGCAGTTTCTCTCCAGCTGTTGCACGGAGACATAGAACAGATAAGAAGAGAATACTCATCGGTATTTTCTCACGGAGTATCCATTACAAGGAAGTTGGGATTTTCTAATATTATCATGCCAGGTAGGTGACTTAGAATGAGCAAAATGGTGAAATATGAGTACATTGTCTATTTTTTGAAAAAGGTTTTAGATGATCATCTGCAGATGAGATATGCATAACAAGGAAATTTCAAAATTATCTGAAGGTGAATAACTTGTGGCTGCACCACATTTATGGCCAGAATAGCAATGAAAACGGAAAAGCCAGCCAGAAAATGTGTTAGCCCTTAGTGGATAACCTAATGGTCAGATCAGGGTACATCCTTATAGGGTTTGAAGAGGATAGTTATAAAGCAACAGTTGGTCTTTTTCTGGAGGCATTTTCCATCATGAATACATATCTGAATATGTAAATAAGCAGCCATATGCAAATACCATATGTCTTTCTACATCTTTTGTATATTTATGTTTTAAATTAGTATATATGATTCAGACTGTAATAGCACCCAAAGACAACTCCTCCAAAGAGTTTGTTTTCTTAGTAGAAGAGGTGAAGAAACTCACATTGGAAGATCAGTGCTGAGTTCACTGAAACTGATGTATTTTGTAGTAAGTTGTCCTAAATCTTCAATCAAAGTAAAACTTTAAAAGTGTATTGCTTTATTATCTTATTGCCGTCTATGGCTTTCCAAGTGTGTTTATACATCCCTTTTGTTCTAGCAAAGATTTATTCTGTATGTGTGTGTCTGTGTGTGTACCCATGCATAAGCAGGTGCATACATACTACATGCAGCATACAGGTAGTGGTCAGTGAAGAGTTTTCAGGAGTTGTTTTTCTCCTTCCATTTTGTTTTTGAGACTGTGTCTTTGTTGCAGTTAATCTGCATGGTTGCTGATAAATCATCATCAAACAGCTTAAGGGAGTAAGGGTTTTATTTTCTCTTACGATTGTCTGGTACCGTCTTCAGTCCAGTTTGACAGGAGAGCTCACACCAAAACCAAGACTGAGGAAACTGGCCATACCATCACCACATAATGGCTGAGAGAGGGACAATCATTACTTGCCAGACCAGCATGTCTGGTCAAGTGTACACGAGGATGCCAACTCTCTCAAACAGCTCTGTATTTTATTTCAGAGTCTAATCCTACTCACTATGGGCTGGGCCATCTCCATCAGCTAGACAATCTCCTTCAGGTTTACTCTGGGCCCAACTCAACCACTAATTCTCTATAAATGTGCCCAGAGCTCAAACCCTCAGCTGTGAAGTTGACACTTGTGCCTAACTATGACAGTCTTTCCTGACCTCTTCTGTGCTGCATCAGTCAACTTCTGCCTGAGTCTTCTGTATCTACTTCCCGTCTCCTGTCCAGTATTTTTACATGGGCCTCAGAGGTTGATGCCAGGGTGACACAGCAAACACCATTACCACTGTTAAAATTTGCCTGCATGTTGCTCATAAATTCATAACGAAAGAGCCCTTATGATTCTCAGTTACAGTTCTTAGTCCAGCTTGACAGGAGAGCTCATATCAGCAACGGAAGCCACAGGAACTGGCTGCAGCATATCCCAGGACTGCTGAGAGAGAGGCAAACTTCCTCACCAGAATATCTTCACGTCTGTGCCCTATGCTGAAGAATTGCCTGGCACACACAGTCTTATCTACCTACCCAGGGAATGGTCCCACCTGCATGGGCTGGGTCTTCACAGTCAATCAGACAATCTCTCCTACAGGCTTTCTTTGAGCCTGCCTCAACTACTTACTCTTCACAGATGTGCCCGAAGCTCAGCATTCAGTTGTCAAGTTAACATCTACTTATCTAAGTAGCATATCCACTGAGCCATCTTGAAGACCCAAGTATGTGTCTTCAATAGTCAGAAAGGGGGTGTGCATAGTGTAGCTTTGATTACAGAGACCAAAAATGACTGGGTTGATTCACTTACTCCACACATACTTTGTAAATACTTTTTTCTGTGTTTCAAGGCATTCTCCCAGGTATTGGAGATAAAATGGTGAATAAATAAATATCCCATCTTATCATGGAGCTTACTTTCTTTCTAATAAGGAAAAATTAAAATGGATGTGTAATTTACGTTCAGGTAGAATGCCAAGATGAAAGCTAGAGTAGGTGTGGGGCTCAGCGAGGTCTGATGTGGTAGTGGGGTGAGGGGTTGAAACTGTGGGCATGTAACAATCTATAAAAGCTGGCAAGAGCAGAGACCTAAAAGAAACTTGGAAGTTGTGCAGAGAGCATTTCCAGGCAGAGGAGTGCCCTGGGATAATAGAATACCTGATATGTTTGAGGAGCTTCAAGAAAGCCAGATCAGCCAGAGCACAGTGATGGAGGTGGGCTGGGGGTGAGGAGAAGGAGCATCATGAGTTCTTGGGGTCACACGCCAGGCATTTGGCTTTTATTCAGAATAAGAAAGGAGGCAGTGAGAGGATTTCCAATGGGCATGTGACATTTACATTGTCACAGGTCCTGTGGTTGTTGCATGGAAACTACTTGGAAGGAGGCGAGATAGAAGCAGGAAAGCAGGCTAGAGTCTTCTGGCAGGAGTGCAGGCCCTGGGATCCCGGCGTCCCGCCGAGTTTACCTGAAACTCTGTGGAGTTGAAAGGACAAGACTGAGCAGAGGGTTGCATCCTAGGAGAAAGAAGCAATCAGCAGAGGGTTCCAGGGCCCCAGGACATACAAAACCCTCTTGTATTAGGAAGCTCTTTTGAGCATTTTCTGGAAGGAAACACCAGTAGAGTCTTCAAAGCTGATGATTCTGCTGGTGAGATGGTTCAGGCATAAAGCCATGTGCTATGAGCCCAACAATATGGGTCCGTTGTTGTCTATCCTTCATATACATGTCAATGACATGTGCATCCCTCACTGCGTGACACCATTCCCCCATAGACGAGCGAGGAACTCAGGAGAAATAGTTGCATGCAGTTGGAACCTTAGGGGCTAGTCCTAAACAGGTTGAGATTGCCCTTATGAGTGGGGCTACCCAAGGAAGAGCCATTTAATCTAAGCACAGAGGCCTGAGCCCATACTAATGCAGGCCAAAGGGAACCTCAGGCCTCTACATGCATATGGGAAGAAGAGTGGGAAGGAGAGGGATGAATTGGTGAAGGGGAGGAGGGGGAGAAAGAGGTGTATAATAATTTAAATAATTTAAAAGAAAAAAGATAAAGATTCCAGGCCCTGCTCCCTAAATCTTTGCCTTTGGTGCTGATAGTAATTCCAACAGGTGGCAAAGTGCCCATAGCCTGAAAGTTTGTTTGCTATTGAGCATGACCCGAACAGGCTAGCATTCTAGAATTTTCATATTGCTCTTGGGAAGAGAGGACTGTGAGGAGTTGGAATGGTCCTTTTCACCTCTGTTCCATCTGTGCCTGCATGTTCCCTTTATGTGCTTTCTTATTCTTTTCCTTTCTGCCTTTATCCTTTGCCATCGCCTTCAATTTCATCTCCCTGTTCAGTTCTCCAATCTTATCTCATAGTAGATCTGTTTATACTTCAATTTTCTCCTGACAGAACCATTCCTTGTTTTACAAATTAAGGAATGAATTTTTCCTAGTCACCAAAATTTCAGTTTGGTCCTGCACAGTAGCAAAAAGCACTGAGCTTAGGAGTGCACCCTTGTGATTTCAGTACCATTGGAGACACTGACGCAGGAAAACTTTGATTTGAAGCCTAGCCCAGAGAGAGAGAGAGGAAGAAAAGAGAGAGAAGGAAGGGAAGGAAGAAAAGAGAGAGGGAAGAAGGGAGGGAGGAAAAAGGGAGGGAAGAAAAGAGGGAGGGAAGGAGGGAGGGAGGGACGAAGGAAGGAAGGAAGGATGAGGAGCGAAAAAGGAAGGAAGGGAAAGAAAAAAGAAGGAAGGGGAAGAGTGCAGAGGAGGGAAGAAAGGAAGGAAGGAGAGAGGACAGGAGAAAAGGGAGAAAGGGAAGGAAAGGAGGGAGAGAAAAGAAAAAAGTGAGGTTTCAGCAGTTTCTATCTTTTCATTTATAATTGGAAGATAAACAACAGCATGTTTTTAATTATTCATTTTTCTAGTTTTGCAAGCACATTGAATACTACAAGCCTTTCTACCATTAATAAGCACCTGATAAATTTTTGCCTTACCCCCTTACATTAACTTAATTGGAGAACTCATAATCATAACTACTTCATTCACATGATCAGACTTCACCATTGTACTTTTAGGAATAAATATATTCATTACTGCACTATATAACTTGTATATACTTATTACAACCCAACAAGGTAAACTTCCTCTTCACCAATAACACTACCTCCTACACACAAAAGAGTCTACCCTCATAATTCATCACCTAATTCCCCTAATTCTTTTAACCATTAACCCTGCTTTCCTTCATTCCTACCTCCCTCCCATCCCCCCTCTCTTCCTTTCATCAATCCATCCCACTCCCTCCCAACCTTCCTGCCTGTCTGCTTCTATGGAATCCAGGGTTCCTTCTGGCATGTGCAGTTCAGGCTTCTTGTGGCATACAAGTTGCCTCTCTTTGAGCCACCCCACAGTCAGGGGCAATTCCTTTCACTCATCCAAACAACAGCATTTTAAGTGGCAGTATTCTTAGTGCCTTGTGCTCTCTTTCCACAACCAAGAAAAGGGATCAGATGAAGTAGTATGAACTGTTGACAGTGCTTTTAAAGAATGATACCCTATAAACTAGTCCTCTTGTTTAAAGCAAACAAAGACTTTGTCTGGCCAGCAGCTCCTGACTCTTAATCTCTGAGACCCAGTGATAAAATTGTTGGGAATAAAGACCTAAGCTGACCTCTCTTGCCCACCACGCCACTTGGGGATGACTTGATTGAAAGTCCTTCACGCAGTGTCGGTACAGAGAACAGTCTGGAAGGTTTCCTGAGTTGACCCAATCTCACTTGGCGACCTTGTCAGCCTGAGCATCACACACGACTGTGGTTGGAAATGACTGTTTATAGATCTGTTTACTTGGCGGCATGCTCTCCAGTGGCTCGCACAGCCATTCATTATTTCCTCCAGTTGCTATAAATAACTGGTATTTCCTCTCTGACAAAGAAGAAAAACATTCCTCCCACTGGGAAGCAAATTGATGGGCAAATCTAATATAAAAAACATACTTAGGGCAGAATGTTGCCAGCTGCTAGAATTCCTCATCTGGGTCTCTGGGCAGCATCATTGAGAAATGGAAAACTATAAAGCCAGATGACACTTCCCTGGCTGAATAAGTGTCTGGGAGGTGCTGCGCTCATGCCACTGTTATCTGGCTTCAGTGATGGAAAGCACTTGCTGGGGAATGAAGCGCTTATTCTGTCCCTTTCTGAAACTGTTCTGTAATGTGCAGTCTGGTCTATCCAGGGACAGTCTTTTCAGACAGGTCTGCCTGCTTCAAAACTGCCGAACAGAGAAAGAGAGAGAGAGAGAGAGAATGAACATGTTTGCCTGTAGAAGCCCAAGGGTGACATTGGGAACTGGACTGTTGTACCTCTTTATTGCTTTGCTCTAGGGTTTCTCAGGCCCCACCTTCCAGGGCCAGAATTACGAACTGCTGGCATTTTTTTTTTTTTTGAACATGGGATCTAGGGATCCAAACTGAAGTCATTTTGCTTATGAGGCAAAGGCAAACCGCTGCGACATCACCCCAGCCCTGCTAGGGACTTTAAAAAGTCCTTCTTTCTTTTCTTTTTGGACTTCGTAACCTTCCTTAACCTTTGATGGAAGTGGGAGATATTCAGATGGACACCTAAACAACTGGCAGCGACTTTCCAACCCAATGGGCATATTTACAGTGGGAAACAACCATTGCCGTTTTCTATTGTTATTTTCAGACGTGTCAATTAATTCTCGCCAGTGATGTAGTAAACGTGTTAGCTGAAAGTGCCTTGATGAGAAAATGTTTGTAACTAGCATTTTTGATCACAGTGATACTCGCTCGGATTGTCTGCAAGCAAGGCCAGCTCCTCCGATCTCATTTCCTAGACTGTCCTTCAGGGTCAGTTTGCATCTAGCGTTCTGATAGGGTTCAGGCAGGTGAGTCCCATGCTAATACCCAGAGGATTGATTCATTAACACAGTCACTGCCTGTGTGAAGAGTGGATGGTCTGTGTAATTGACGTAGACAGGAACAGACACAGAACTGCATTTGACCACTACCAGATGTAATTAGTGGTTCACTTTTTTTGGAAGGGGAAAAGAGAGAAATAGATTTTTCCATCCGTCTTGCTGCTGTATAGGCAGATCTCTTACTGCCTAGAGTTAAAAAGAAAAAGAAAGATGACTGCCTTAATGTAAAGTTACTGTAATGTCCTCTCATACCTTCTATGGGTCAAGAGTCAGTCACGTAGTACTTTAGTTTGTTATGATAGTTCTAGTTAGGAAAACTTACTTTCTGACAAGCTCTTTTTTTTTTTCCTTTGGCCTACAAGCCAAATAATATCTCTAAGAAGATTTTGTGGTGTGGTTTCTGAGCCTAAAAGAGGAAGAATAGCAAAAATACATAGCTCACCACTCTTGCACAGACAGTGAGCCCCACATTTAATTTAAAATTAACTGGCAGTCACTATTTGAAAAATGGGGGGGGGACAGGTAGCCTTAATTAATTGCCATGTTACTTAGACCAATGTATCCAAAATATTACCTCAATAGGTAATTCATATTCAACATTTCTAATGTGTGATTTGCTCTGTTTTTCAGTCTTGGGAAGCTAGTGAGGATTGTATAGCACATCTCTTTATAGCCAAGCCCCATTTTTGAAGTGTGTAGCTACCCATGTGGCAGGCATTATTATATTGGACAGCCTGTCCCTAAATGTCACAGACCCGTGCAAAGTGCACCTAGGCCATGCTGAGTTTGAGGAAGATTTCAGATTCTCACAGATGTTTTAGAGCAAAGTGGACGAATGTGTCTGAAAGTTCATGGAAGGTCTGAGTCCCCTGTGTCCCTGCCCTTTAAACACTCATTCTGACTATAAGCTTATGACTCTAGCAAAGCATCCTATGCCGCCATCATGCCCTCTCTCTTCATCTTCCCTGCGGTACCCTGTTTCCCTGGCAACTGGCTCCTACCCAGTGATTGGCTTTAATGTCACTCTCTGTTAGGAAACCCATCATTAATACCTTCTGATGTTTTCTGTAGCTCTTTGAAGCTCCTAAGCCTACAGAGAATGAAACAAAACCTGGTAGAGAGACAGGAGGAAGCAGGGATTGAGGTTTGTGGACTAGTTTTGATGTCGATCTCAAGATTTATTTAACTTTGTTTTGAAAGTGAGTTGAGTGGTGACTTACTGACACTGAGATAAGTATATTATAGATAAGCTTGCTTCATGTTTTAAAAGAAGCAAATAATTTCATTTCTAACATAGGTTATATTCTTTACTAACTAGTAGAGAAATATACATAGCAGATGGAATTAACCCAGAGAACTGTTCCTCCTTTTGGAGAAGGAGAGTCAAGCCAGTATAGAGTATAATCTAATCTTCCTTGAAAACACATCCTGGCCCGGAAAGATAGCTAAGATCTGTATTCCCAGCTACTTGCAATGCTAAGGAAGAGAGATTAGAAGTTTCAAATCCTGCTTGAGCTGCATGGAAGTATGTCCAATATCAAATCAAAGCTCCCAAAGCTCCAGTTGGAGTCACCAAAATTCCATAACATATGGACACTATGACTTAGCTTAGATCTGAACCCTGGATCACATGGAGAGATGATGTATCAGAGAATGCAGGTGACTGGAGATGAAATGGAGATGAAGGTCCTACATCATCCTGACATTGTCTCGGGGATTCATACTTTCCTCCCACTTCTGTACAGAACTGCTCTGAACAGTCTGTCATGTATGTGTGGTTCTACCCCTTATCCCTGGGTACTTGATAGTGAAAGACAAAACTAAAAGTTGCCTCAAAAAGTTACCCTAAAAAAGATGGATATCTCCTAATACTGTCCTAAAGGCAAACAAAACAGAGAATGAACAGAAAAAAATGGCATCGGTAATGTCTACTGAAAGGTTAAGAAAGGGAGGTTTCACGGGGGATGGGTGGGAGGGGGGATGAAGAAAAGCAGGGATAAGTACTCAATGTGCTTGCAAAACTAGAAAAATAAAATAGTAAAAATTTAAAAATTAATACAAAAAAAGTTTCTGCCCATCCAGACAATTTCCCTGTCTGCAATCTAATTCCACTTCCAATTACCTTTGAATTTTCTTTCTTTCCTTTCTCTCAAAGTTATCAAGAAGTGGTAGAAAGCCCATCGTATTGCTTTCTCTGGGCAAGTCAGCTGAAGGAGATGTCTTGAAACAATTCTGATGTGCTTTCTTGCAGTTAGGGAGGTCCGTCATTACTCAAATTCCACTGAGCTACATATGCTGTGGTGAGGACAGTGTGTATTCAGGTGGTCTAGGGAAGAGTTCATTCCATCTTTTCCCACTTCTAGAATCTGTGGCACTTCTTAACTCTTAGTCCTACCACATCCCAACACCTGCCTCATCTCATCTCCTTGAATCTGCTCCCCTACCTCCCATTTTATGATGACCATTGTGATTATGTTGGACCTGTCCCAGACACTTAAGAAATGCTCCCTGTCTCAAAGTCTTCAAGTTGGCCACATCTGCAAAGGTCCTGTTATCATGTGAGATAACATATCCATAGGTGTCAAGGATTAGCACGTGGACATATTAATGAATGAGATAGGTCCTGTCCACCATACACATGCAGTAGTGTCCAGCTGGTTTTGTGTCCAGTGCTTGAATTCCTTTCTTATGGTGTCTTATGGCAGCTTTCTGGCTTGTATATGAATATTGATAAGCAAAGACACAGCATCATTTCACCTCCTCAAATGCTGTTTGATGTCTTCTTCCCTCTTCCATTCATAGGTTTGAAAGAATTTTTTGCTTTTTAAATTCAATTAACATTTTTATCTCCCACATCTTTCCAATGAAGGGTCCAAAGTCCTTTTTCCTTATCGTTTATGATTGTGATGATGCCATTTGGATCTGGATCTATCCTATAAAGATGTTTCTAGAACTGAGTTCAGTATGTTAAGTCTGTTTTGATCAGTGCCAAAACACATAGGGCTAATACTGTAGCCTTCTTGAAGTCACTTGTGACAACAACTGAATTGCACCAACTAAATTCTCACTGTCGAATTACATTTTTTTTTTCATGAAAATGAGGTGTCATGGTTTGAAACCCCGCAGGCTCATGACCTTGAATCTTTAGTTGTTTGGGAAGTTCGTGGCACCTTTAAGAGGTGGAGCCTTGCTGGAGGAAGGCAGTCACAGTGGTTGGACCGTGGGGTTGATTAGTCCCCCCCTACATTCAGGAGAGGTCTGCTCTTGTGGTTGACAATCTTATAGCTCTCAGACTCCCTGAAGGACGTGACTTAGACTGCTGCCAACTTCTGACAGCCAGCCATACCTTTTCCACTGTAATGATCCCCTCTGACCTGTAAGCTGAATAAACCTCACTTTTCTCCCCTAAGTTCCTGGACTTTGAGTGGTGTCTCACAGCAGCACAAAGAGTATCCAGTACATGAGGTATTACTGATAATGCCTGAAACGCATGTAATCTATAGTTCAGTTTCATCTGTGAAATGGAGCTGATAGTGCCTTCTCACAAAGTGTTAGTATGGACAGAACAAGACAGTCTGCTTCTAGTGCTTTGGTAAGGGCACAATGCATAGACAATGCAAAGTGCTTCTGTTCATACGTGGGGGCAACTGCTACAGTGGAGTTCCCCTTGTCTGAAACTAGTACACCCAGAAGTATTTGAGATTTCTAAGAAATTTTGGAATTTATATGTAGGTTTATAGATTAAACATCTCTGATGTGAAAATACAGAATCTGAAATGCATTGAAATTTCTGACTTTTTCAATGTCATGTAGGTGCTCAAAAAATTCTGTACTTTCTAATTAAGGATGAATGGTGAGTAGTACCATCATCATCAGTAATATAAAAATTATCGGTAATCAGAAAAAAATCCTAAATCATTGCTTATTTTCTCTTAACTAAAGGACAGTTCAGTTCTACTTCCATAACCATTAGCAAATACTCAGATAAGACACTAGGCTAGACCCCCTGTAGCTGTGGCAGTATATGATGGCTACATGGTGGGATGCTGATATACCCTGTTCCCATATCCAGAGCACCTACAGGACAGCATCCTAGATCTGGGGTTGCAGCTTGTGATGGAAACTTTATCTACTTAGGTCAGGCCGTCAGTCTCCCTCATTTGCAGCCCATCAACTGCATTCACTTTCCACTGTTATGACTTTATCTTTATCTTGCCTACTGTATTTTGTAAAATCTTCACATGCATGCACACTTCCTAGCCAGTGGGCCTACTAAAGAGAGTAGAGTGTCATGCACATCAAATTTATGGAATAATGAATTTGAGAGGTGCAAGGTGTTAATAAACATTGCCACGAAAATAGCTCTTCACACTGGCACTGTGACTCCATTTCATTCTTGATGGTTTGTCTCTTAATTACCCAAGATGCTTTCCTAACACCATTTGGGCTTATTAGTTTTCTCTGGAGCTCTCAAGTACATTGATTTTAATTAGCACTCCTTTCAACTTTCTCCTTCTGCATATTTTGGCAAAACGTGGCACCTTGCAGTATTGGAACAGAGTAAGCTGCAAAATTCCTGGGGAGAGGCATATGTAGACAGTCATCCAAAAGAAATGCTTTTCATCCTGTGTTCCCTCTCCAAAGGAATATTCTTTTCACATAGAAGATTTGCAAAAGAGGGGATCTGATCATAAGGGGATCAGAGAAATGGTGGCCATCAAGGAGCAGAATAGTAAAGTATGTATATTGGGCTCTCCAATGCACCAACGAGTTCTATCCCAGAAGTTCTTCCCTAAGTCATAGAAACGACATGACACAAAGGCATTTTGTCCTTACTACCTCCTCTCCTAGGCCTACCTCTGCCTTTACTCCAGTTCCATCTTAATAACAGTAAAACTCTGGGGTTCCAGAGGTTTCTGTTTTTTGGTTAAGGCTCCAAAGTTCCCTGTGATGTTGAAGACATCAGACATATTTGAATTCAGTATCTCTCTTTAAGGACAAGAGAAGACTCTAACTATTATGAACTAAATAGGCTCCAACGATCGACCTGAAGTGTTAATCCTTCATAATCTTGCTCTTTTGTTAGCATGTTCTACTGCTTACTTTGATTTCTTATGAGGCCATCTTGCACTATTAAAGACTAAGTCCTTGGGGCTGGCAAGATAGCTCAGTGAGTAATGTAGCTGCTTGCAAACCTGGCGACCTGAGTTCAATTTCTAGAAGTCCACATGATGGAAAGGGGTGTCTTCTTATCTTCACCCATAAGCCATAGCATGCATGTACATTCTGTGCGTGCATGTGTGTGTGTATGTGTGTGTGTGTCCATTTGTCTGTCTCTCTCTCTCTCCCTCTCTGCTTCTTTCTCTTTTGTCCTCTCTCAAATAAATTAAATATTTTTTTAAAAAAGTAAGCTCTTGGGTAGATAACTATCCATCCCCTTTTTCCGCTTTACTTTTATCAACAATGCCAATCATCTCTAAACTTATTTATTACTTATTTATTGAAGAGCTAATTTGAGGTGTAAAGTGCTTGTTTCACAAGCACAGACACAGGCAAGGATGCAGGTAACTCACAGGAACTTGCTGACTAGCAAGGCTCGCCAAAATAGCAAGTTTCAGAGTCAGTGAGAGACCGTGTCTCAAAAAATAAGATGGAGGTCTGTTCTTGTCACCTTTTAAGGGATGTTGCACTTCTGAAGGCAATGAGACAAGGGAAGCATCAGGAAGAGAAAAGTCACTTGTGTGAAATGTTATTGGCCAACTTAGTGATTGTGTTTGGATCCCAAATCATGATGAATGTATGCAATGGGATGTACATAAATTATTTTTGTCCATGCCTAGACTAGTGCTGCATAATGGTGTTTTGGTTTTGTTCTTTGATCTTGTTTAATGACAAAATAATCTCTTAATACCTTGCAGTTGGGCACGTGAGGTTTTATGTTTGAAAGATGAAGACACAGCATGTACTATGCACTCGTTTCTCTGCTGTGTGGAGAAAGCAATAAACAGAATGTTAAACATGATGCTAAGCAATCCTCTTAAACACGTTTTAAAGTTACTCTACTGAGTCTTTTTCGCATTACTTTGTAACCTTTTTCTATGCAAAAGTCTACATATCACTAATTAAATGAAGTCCTTTTGACTATTTAAAAAAAATAAATAAATAAATAAAAATAAGATGGAGGGCCAGCAAGATGACTCAGCAGGTAAAACTGCTTGCTGCATGAGTCTGAGAACTGAGTTTAATCTTCAGAACCCACGCAAAGGTAGATGAAGAAAACTGACTCCATGAGTTGTCCTCTGACCACCAGACCATTTGCATAGATTACATAATGTATGCAATATACACTGACAATAATAAATAAGAGTTAAAGAAAAATGTGCTTGAGAATGATAGTGTTGTCATTTGGCCTTTACATGAGCATGCGCAAGCAAGCATACACCCACCACTTATACACACACACACACACAAACACAGACTTAACTTTGGCCCACAGGAAGTACTCACAAAGCTGAATGAATACATGAGAAAAGAATTGTATAATGCTGGCAGAATAGTCTCTGACTGTCCCTCCTTTGGGCCTACCCTATGGGAACAGGGCCAGGAACAAGTTAATTTGTGAGCTTCCCCCATCCCTCTTGCCTTTGCTAAAGTCATAGTGTCTGTGGCCTCCCAGTAGATGAGAGCAGAGACCAAAACAGTTAGTCCTCATTTTTTAAGACAGCTATTTTACGGTTTGGAAAAGTCAATCACTCATTATAAGAAATTCTTGAGGTGAAAGTCCCTGTAGCTAGTTTTCTTGTCAATTAATGTATACTTTATAATCTGCTTGTAAAATGTGTTACTTAGCCCAAAGGACGTTAGATAATGTCTTTGTTGTTAAAGCATCTTGAATTGAATATAGATATTTTATCTGCCTAATCCAGTAGTGGAGAACTGCTATCAAAAATCACCCAGCATCTATTACTAAGCAAGTGTATATGCAGAGAATCAGTGTACCAGTCTCCTAATTGTCGAAGTCTCTTCATTCAGCAGACAAAATCTGAGGGGTTGCTGTTCATCTGTCATGAGATTTAAAACATAAATATAATTAAGGGAGCATTTGTGTGTGTGTGTGTGTGAGTGTAGTAAAATATACACATATACAGTTGCTCTGTTAGTAGCCACAGATTCCAAATCCACAGGTTAAGACATCCATTATTCAAAAATATTCATAACATAATTACACCTACCTTGAACATGCACAAACTTTGTCCCTTGTCATTATTCTCTAAACCTGGCAGTCTGGCAACTACTCACATGGCATTTATCAGATATAAGTGACAGAGTTTTTTGCAGTACATTGTGGCCTTGTGTGGATTTTGCACAAGCACTATCTTGGCTTCTTTGAGAGACTTGAGCATCTGTGGATTTTGGAATCCCTAGGGATTCCAGGAACCAAGCCTCATGGACGCACAGGAGTGAAATGGGTATGAAAAGAGCTAGCGAACTTGTGAAATTGCCAGTTTGCTGGCTAACTGTTGTGGTGCATGTGTTTAAATGTGCTGTCTTTCACCCAAGCTTGTAGATTTGTCTCTTCTCAAAGTTGTGTGACTAGTCCCTAAGAGGTCTGAGTGTCAGTGGTTTCCCCTCTTGTGTGTTTCAAGTACTCTTCCTGAAGGGTGATTAAGATTTAATCACGTCATAGAATTACCTATTTCACACCTGTCTATGCTACAGTCTGCTTGGGAAGCATGCCGTGAGAGGTTGGTCTTTGGGGAGGGAAGTGACAGGGCACATTGCCTACCTGTGGACTTGGAGAGCTAGTTATACACATAGTGATCTACAAAATACACAAAATAATTCTACAAAATTTTATATACATAATATAATGTAGACATCTGTGTCTGGTTACTTTTCCTTCTGGTAACAGGTTTCCTACTGGGAACTTGATTTTTTTTTTCATAAAGATGTATTAAGTAAACATGCAATTAGTTTTACCCAGTTTGCCATCACTTGCCTTTGAATTCTTTCCAGAAGCAGCACTTCATTTACTGATTTGTCTCTTTTTCTCTTCCTTCACCACTTCGTTCTTACCAAAAAAGCAGAAGTTTGCTCTTCGTTCCTTTCCCTAAGTTTGCTGGTTGCCATTAGTATTTTAGTTTTAAATAAATAAGAAAAGGGTAAGAATAAAAGACATCCCAGTTGTATAAATCACATAAGGAAAAATATGGATGATTTGTGTACATCTTGAAAATGTCAATTTGGAATCTAGGACTTTTCTCATTTGTTTTATAATTTAACCATCTGAAATATTGAGCTTTGTGTGGCTGAATTATTTGACATCTGTGCTCACAAAGCAGTAATCTGGATTCTTCCAGCAGTGAGATCATTTTGTCCGTGAATTTTGGGAAAGATTTCAATTGTAATTGCACTCCCGTGATCCCATCATTTTATTCCATTTAGGTCTTTCGCCTCTCTAAAGTGCTGTAACTATAAAGTAATAAGACTAGTTTCTGTGAGCCACCGCTGATAGGCTGTCATTTTGCAATCACACCTCGTAAATGAAATGAAGGAAATATTGAAAAATGGTGAGACTCGACAACACCTTTCTGCTCAGCTGCCATACTTACCTCCTAAACGCACATTTACAGTAGCGCCAACCCAGAGCCACAGAAGCAAGATTTTATTTCCCTCAAAATTGGCAGTGAGCATGGGGACCCTTTTGTAGAAGTACCAGCACATTTTATATTTTTATATACATAATGTAATAGTATATTTTTATCCTCTAAGGTTTTTTTTGACAGGATTATTATGTTGCCTAATATACATCATATGCTTTTAATCTTCCTTTACTAATAGGTGAGATGCGGAATGACTTATACATCACCATAGAGAGGGGAGAGTTTGAGAAAGGAGGGAAGAGTG
This sequence comes from Typhlomys cinereus, assembly GCA_023101885.1. Lineage (NCBI taxonomy): Eukaryota > Metazoa > Chordata > Mammalia > Rodentia > Platacanthomyidae > Typhlomys > Typhlomys cinereus. The sequence goes on from JALPQD010000145.1 coordinate 3,174,785, forward strand.
TGGCCAGAAATGTGGAAGTCACCATGTTCATCATAGATAATAATGGCCAGACCTTGAAGGTACGCTGACCTTGGATATATTTTGGTATACCAGTACTACATAATTGTTTGGCTTCATCTTTAATGTAATCAGTTAATTTTGGATTGACTGTATTTTTTTTTTTAACAGTCCTGTACAGTTTTCTTTTTTTAAAGTTCATTAGAATTGTTTTATAGAAAAGAAATGTGAAAGACAAAAGATGTTTCTATTCTGTGTGTCAATAATTTCTTTGTAGCATATATTTCTTTAAATACAATATTCCTAATGCCACTTCATCTTATCACTTTTATATGTCATAATTTTATAGTGAGCACTTTTTCCTCTGATCATTGGTTAAGCAAACAACTACCATATTTAGCCCTTTATTTTCTTTTTTTGCCATTTGGGGGGGACATGGAAGAAGTACAATCTGTGAATCCCACTAGGTGGTGAAGTATTTTGCCTCTTCTCTGAGGGCTGGTCCTGGGACTTCAGGAATTGCCCACTGAGTCACAGGACAGACTCAACTTCAACAACTTGGAAACTGAGCTTCACGGAGCTGATCTCTTTGCATCACCAGGACCTTAATGTAACATACCCTGGGAGACCAGTCCCAGATGAAGCACACATCCTCACAGCAGATCAAATGCAGACAGGCGCAGCCCAGTTATTTCCCGTGAGGTCATGTTTGAGGAGCAGGCAGTCCAACAGGAAGGGCTCTGCCTCTTGCCAGAGAATGAAGCTCACTTTACCCTGCCTGTTTCCTTTGTTAGGATTTTATCTCCTTTGGCTCTGGAGAGCCTCCTGCTAGTGAGTACCACTCCTTTGTGCTTTATCACAACAACAGTCCCAGGTGGTCGGAACTGCTGAAGCTTCCCATTCCTGTGGATAAATTCAGGGGCTCGCACATCCGCTTTGAGTTTCGGCATTGTTCCAGTAAGTATTTGGGGATTGGCTCACTGGCTTTGTGGCCATGGGGATTGGTTGTGTGCGTTCTGAACTGTATTTTTTGTGGGTGGGTCGACACAAAAAGGGACAAAGGAGAGCAGGAAGAAGGAAGGTGGTGGAGAACAATGGTCCTTCTGGATTGAGAGGGAGGGAAAGGGAGGAAGAAGCCCACCATCAGTGACCCTGGGATTCTCTGTAATTTGGTTGCACTCATACAAATCAGATCATCATGTACAGCCTAGAAAAACTGAACAGAAGGGGGAGACACAGCATTAAAAAAATGCACTGATTCTAGTGGTCTTGAACATAGCTGTCAAGCAGAAAAGCCCCTTTGGAAGGAGAAGCATCTAAAAAAGTCTTAATGTAGCCCAGGGTTAGGTAGCTTTATATAAGTGTACATCACTGTGTGTTATAGGTGATATTAAAATGAAAATCAGGTAATGACAGTTGGAAGAAACTGTGGAGATAATATGAAATAATTAAGTCATTTTACAGAAATGCCCCTGTGCGTGTGCTGTCCTTCAAGGTGTCATTTTTTGATATGTATTTTAATTTTATTGCAGTCATTACCACCCTGTCAAGCTTCCATTCCCTACCCCCAAACAACTTCAGACCAGAATCTTCTGATACTCCCTGATGTGTAGACACTACCACAATGTGTATTGCGATTGAGAAAGACCCTGGTGAATCTTGATTTGGGGACAGAATAGCAAGTAAAAGACAGGAAAATCTCATTGTTGGAGAAGCAGCAGGCTCTTCTCCGGTCTGGAAAGAAGGGGACATTTCCAAGAGAGATGCTGTAACCTCATCTGCATGATATTCTAATTCACCCAAGGTTCAGACAGAAAAGGATTTTGGACATGGTCAGGACAATGGCATATTTCAGAACTGACTCAGAGAATTCTATATATTATAGTTTTGTAACTGATTTAGCATGCAGGCAGATGCCAGGAAGGTTTTATTATTCTATCAAATTACCGGGACAGTTTCATGTAAAGGACTTGAAGTAGGAAAGCACACTTGGAATGGTACCAAGCCATCCTAAGCCTTCATTATAAATCATCACCTGAACCTAATATGAGCTCTGGATCTAAAATAGGAAAATAGTAGAGGAAAATAAGGGAGGAAAAAAAAAAAGATCCTTCAGAGAAAATCATTATAATTCATACCTTGAAACGCAAAGCAAAGGCAATTTTCAGTAAAATCTGTTCAATCTCTGCTCTCTCGTTCTTATACTTCAAAACTTGTTCACTGATTTTTTTATATTCATTGTTAAAATTTTTTAAAAAAACTAGCAAAGCAAAAAGAAGAAAAATTCCCATAGTCCCACCAACTACAAGTACCAAATTCATTCATTTTATAACATTTTCTTCCAAATATATATATATATATATATATATATATATATATATATATTCAACAGCATCATTATGAATTCATACAATGAGTATTTATTGAACATCCACTATGTAACAACTACCTCGATAGGTGATGAAGATGTATCTGTAAATGTAGTCAGAAACCTCCCATTACATACCTTTCAGTCCAGAGAGGGAGGACAGGACTAAACAGATGGTTCAGGGGTTAAGCCTTTGCCTCGCAAGCAAAACAACTTGAGTTCAAATTCTGAATCCCTACATAAAAATGTCAGGTGGAAATGGAAGAAATCTGCACTTCCTGCCCTGGAAGGCAGAGCCTGTGAAACCCCAGAATAAAACAAGGAGGTAGAGCAATCCAGGCTGATTCTCAAAGTCATCCTTGGGCCTCCACAGGCACACACAGTGTTTCTGACACACACACACACACACGCACACACACACACGCACACACACACACACACAGATAAAAAGCAACAAAAGAAATGCAGAGAAGGAAGACACATAGATGAGCAATAAATATGTCATTCAGTAGTCTTCCCTTCTGTGCAGTTTTATTTTTCATGGTTTTACTATAGTTCAAAAATATTAAACATAAAATTCATAAGTAAATAGAAGTTTCAAATTACCTATCATTCTGTACAGCTTGATGACATCTTGACCATCTCCTTCTGTCCCATTCCAGTTAGAAGTCATCTCTTTATCTGCGTAATACTGTTCTGTTAGCTGCTGAGTCATCACAGTGCTTGATTTCAATTGGTCTTTATTTTACTTGCTGGCGCAAGAGCAGTGACACTGGTGTCCCCTTGCCTCTGACATGCCAAAGGAAACAATAAGCACTTCCTTTTTGTGCAAAGGTAGAAGTAAAGGGTGATGATAGCTATTCTACTGTTAATCTCTTACTAAGGCTAAATTGTAGAGTTTATCAGGGGTGTGTCCTCATACAAAGGAATTATCATTCAGAGAGTTGGACATTATTCTTTGTTCAGGCATCCACTGGGGGTCTTGGACCATGTTCCCCTCAAACTAGGATGGACTGCTATGTACCAGGTAGTGAGTGATGAGCACACTAAAGACTAGACCTAGCACATCAATGGTAACATATAACTATTTTGCATAGATTAGTGAGGGAATATCTCTGATAAGAAGCTGTGCCAACAATAAGCTAAAAGAGTCATTGATGTATCTGGGGAAAGAATATTTGTGGCAGACAGAACAGTAAGCATAAAAGGACTAAGGTTGGAATGAGCTTGGGCTTTTCAAAGAATATTAAAGAGAAAAGAGAGGTAGTAAGGGACCCAGGGCCTATGTCATGTTTTATGTCAAGATGAGAGCACCCAATTTTCACAGTTTGCCTCCATGTTACTAATACATTCACAATCAAATGGCTTAAGGGGGGAAACATGAGGTTTTATTCTGACTTATAATTGCCCAGTTCCACCTCTTAGTCCAGCATGGCAGAAGGGCTCATACCAAAATCAGGAGCTGGAGGAACTGGCCACACAATATCCATTGCTGAGAGAGGGACAATCTTCATTTGCCAGATCAGCAAGTCTGGCCAAGTACACTGAATAATACCAACTTCCTTAGCCAGCTCCCTCCATCTTATCCATCTGCCTAAGGACTAGTCCCACCCACCATGGACTGGATCTTCTCCATCAATTAGACAAATTCCTGCAGACTTGATCTGGTCATAATTCAATTACTAAAGAGCTCAACTTTCAATTGTCAAGTTGACAACTCTATCTATGACACCAATACACAAAATAGTCTTCTAACCTCCACACATACCCTGTAGCAGGTGAGGATGCAGAGAAAGAGAGAGAGAGAGAGAAAGGAAGAGGAAGAAGAGGAGGGGAAAAGGAGGAAGAGGAGAAGGGGAGGAAGAGGAGAAGGAGGAGGAGGGGGGAGGAGGAGGAGGAAGAGGAAGAAGAAGAAGGCCAATTAAAATATGAGTGTTGCAGTTATGAGAGGTTTTATTCTGGCTTATGGTTACAGTTCTCAATCCAGCTTACAAGAGAGTCTACACCAACACCAGGGGCCAAAGGCACTAGTCACACCATATCCACAGAACTGCTAAGAGAGAGACAAACCCCACTTGCCAGACAGTGTGTTTGCCCAATTATGCCAAAGAATGCCAATTTATCTAAACAAGTTCCTCCATTCTATCCACCTGCCCAGAGGACGGTCCCACCCACCATGGACTGGATCTCCCCTGTCAATTAGACAGTCTCTTGCAGGCTTGCTCAGGGTTTAATGCTACTAGTCCTGTCAAATGTGCCATAATCAAAGGCTTTGAGAACCTCACAGAAGAGATCAACTTTCAATTGTCAAGTTGACAACTCTATCTATGACACCAATACACAAAATAGTACTCTAACCTCCATACATATCCTCTACCAGGTGAGGATGCGGGGGTGGGGGCAGTGAGAATGTAAGAACTGAAAGATGGAAAGGTTCATCAATGGACAAGACATTCCACTCAAGGTAGGACTGCTGCATCTGGGAATTCACTAAAGTGAGACTTGTCCTTCCTAGACCTACATAATGACTGACATACCAACATGCCTCCATAGATTACCTAGGAGCTCAAGAAAGATAAGAACATACAGTGGAAACCTTGAGGACTAAAGCTGCATGTGTGAAGAGAAATGCCCTATTAGTGGGGTGACCTGAAAAGAGGCAATTGGTATACCACAGAGGCCTGAACCCCCACAAGAGTACACAAACTAGAGGGGATCCTGGAGTCCATAGAAGTGGACAGGCAGGAGGGCGGGATAGAGTGGAAAGCATTGATGAAGGGAAGGAAAGGAAGTGGGAGGGAGGGGGATAAAGGAAAGCAGGACTAAGTACTCAATATGCTTGTAAAACTAGAAAAATAAAATAATAAAAAAACAATAATAAAGCAGATAATCTTTGAGTTAGAACAAAGCTGATAAAAGTAAATAGCAAAATAGACCTTCTCTTGCCATATAATTCAGCAGTCATAATCCTTTGATATTTACCTAAAGGTGTTAAAAAAAATGTCTGTGACAAAATCCTGCTCATGGTTGTTCAGATCAGCTTTATCCTGCAGCCAAAACTCTTAAACAATCAAGATGTTCTTTAGTGGGTGAATAGATGATTAAACTTTGGTTACAAGCAGACAATGAAGCACAGTTCCCATTGCCTTCCCATGTACCTAACTTAGATGAAGGAATTAACTTGTATGGTTTTAGTGCCTTCATGTGTAGATAAAGGGGAAACACCAGGGCAGGGTGTGGGAACTCCCTTTTAAGAGCAGTAAGCAAAATCATACATTTCACACTCAGTCCTTCTTTCATTAAGCATGTATTTATTGAGACCCCTTTATCCTTTCACACTTGGGAGAAATGAAACAGATAATCATGCCCCTCAGCAGTACTTAGTGTTGAGGAGCGGCATGTAAAGGGAAGGGACAACTAGCTATTTTCCAAGTCGTGATTTCAAGTAGTAAGTCCTCCCAAAGAAATTAGGCAAGGGAATGAGATTTTTACAATCAGGGAGCAGAAATATGAGCTGAGAAGGCAGCTAGTCTGACCAATGTCCTCCAGGCAAGCTGCTTTCCACCTGCAGAGGACGTGGTGCATGCAAGGGGCAGGGTTACAGTCTCTTGCTGGCCGTGCTTCTCATGTCTGATAGTGCATCCAGCATGTCAGCATGCACGTCAGTAAGCAAACCTTTCTCTTCCTTTCCAGCAAAAGAAAAAGGAGAGAAGAAGTTGTTTGGTTTCTCTTTCGTGCCCCTGATGCAGGAAGATGGAAGGACTCTTCCAGACGGCACTCATGAGCTTATCATCCATAAGGTATGAAAATATGCACACTTAGTAATTCCTTGTCTTATGGAGGAGGGTAGGTATTAGGGATCAACCTCAGCATACATGCTAGACAATTGTTCTAGCATATTTGTCTAACAATCGTCTAAATATATTTTAATGGTACTTTATTTCATCTTAATTCATGGATGAATATTTGCATAAATTTGGGTGTTAATCTTAAAGTTCTTTCTGTTATGATTGAGTTAGCGAAACTTTACAAATATTTGTAATTCTATCACTAATACACGCGTTCTTATTTTTTTATATCCCTGGAGCATAATTTAATAAATTCAGAACAACTTTTTTTAAACTAATTTTTTTCTTCATTTTGTTATGACAATTTTGGTTTTATTTGACTGTGATTGTATTCGTAAAAATATTTGGAACCAAATATGCTGGTGTAAGCATCAATAAGAAAATTTAGGAAGCACGAATCTCAGAGAAATGATCTGTGATACTCATGAAGCGAAATACAAAATAAAAATGTATGGGTTAAGCAAAACATATTATATAAGCACACACTCAATTTTCTCCAAAGCATTTCTCCTTTGCATCTCTGCATATCTATGACTTTGCAATATTCCTTCCCTTTACCAGCTATTACCTGTGCTAAGTGATCCCGCCAGCTGGGCCTTACCTTCCTTGAGTACAAATTAAACCCAGACTTTAGAATGGAATATCTTAGCTGCACGCAGGCATGCCTGATTCCACCTGTGTTCACTAGCCATTCTGAAGCCCCTGTAGCATCTCCTGGGTTTCTGCTTCACCTTTGTCCACTGCCTGTCTCTTCACGCTGCAGTGGCACCCAGTCCTCTCATGGTTCTGTCTGCTATGCCCTGGAGGCATGCTTTCACCTCCCCTGATGCTCCTCCCTGCCACAACCTTCCTTGGGAACTGTGTCTACCTTCCGGAAGCTACTCCATATTCCCAGCTGCCTACGTTGTCTCCCTTGGTCTCTCTTGGCTTGCACACTCATCCTCAAGTTGTGTTCAACATGCCGTGTCAGATTTATCTCAGACTCCCAAGAAGCTTGGTCCTGCACATTCTTTCTTTATTGTGTGTGTGTGTGTGTGTGTGTGTGTGTGTGTGTGTGTGTGTATCAGAAGGACATGTGTCCTGTGGAGGACCAAGGGTGACTTAGGGAATCATCCTGCATTACTTCTACTTCCTTGCTTTGCTCCGGGATTTCCCAGACTCCACCCACCAGGGTCGGAAGTGCAGGCCGCCGCTGCCATTTCCACCTGGTGTTTTTATGTGGAACCTAGGATCTGAATTCAGAGTCTTAACCCCTGAACCATCTCTCCAGTCCCCTGCACATTCTTAAGCCCTTGGTAGCAATACCAACTTCCAAGGTGTGCAGTAGATACACAGGGAAGATTGAATATATTCATGGTTATATAAGGTTGCAAAACACTTCCTTTACCTTTGGTAACTGCTGATAAAATTAATGGTGATGAATATGGTGTCTATCCACTTCTATTTCTATTCATGCATTACTATTTTTAATTATTCATTTTCATGTTAGTTGTTCATCATCTATAGATCTGAGCTGCTTATGTTCTAATGTCTGACATTAGAGCAGTCAGGGCTGAGATAACTAAAAATAGCTTAATACAGCTGCTTCCATGTGATGGATTGGTTGCATATGAACACTTTGTCCTATCTGGGGAGTGCTTTTGTGGCCCTGATTGATGTGTCTGGCTGAGGGTAAATAAGACCAAGACTCTTCATTAGTGATCAGATAACTATGTGTACTTCAGATGTCCAAAGACACATAGCAGAGTTCACTTCTCCAACTGACCATTTAAAACTCCAACTGAGACCAGGTCCCAGAAGGAGGTCCATTCTGCTCCCTTTCAGAGAGGCCTGTCTGACTGACCCCTTTGAAAAAGGTCCAAAATCACACACATGAATTAGCTCAAACCCTTATACCAGAACCAGAAAGGAAATCTTACTTGACTCGGATTAATTTAAAGAGTTACTCATTACATCACAGTTACTGCTGTGAGGCAACACTTGGCTCAAGCAACTTAAAGGAAGCAAAGGGAGATTTATTCGCCTTATGGTTCCAGGGGGGGAGATACATCCATTATGGTGGAAAAGGCATGGGAGGTAACAGAAGCTGGAGCAACTCAGCTCACCACAGACATACTAGCGGTCTAGAAACAAGCTACCAACTGCAAGAACAGACTAGCAGCAGAAGTGGGCAGGGATAACCAACCTGAAGGCCCGCCCCTGTGACTTGCTTTCCTCTAGCAAGACTCCACTTCCCAAAGATGTCATGACCTTCCCCAACATCATCTAAGGATTCAAACACATTGGTCTGTGGGAGACAACTCATATTCAAACCCAGGAATTTTTCTCAGCTGCCAGCTTGTATAATCCAAGAAAGACTGCCAGTAAGAGCCCTACCAGAAACATCAGCTCTGCAGTAAAACCTCTTGGTAGCTGAGTTGGTTATGAATAGAGTTATTTAGTACTGTTTATTTAAAGAGAGGTAAAATGTTCACCAAGTATAACCACCTTAGTTTATATTCTGGTTGAGGCTTTGGGCTTCTGTGTCATCAAACCAACTTCAGTTTCTACTTAAAGACACTTGAAACTTATAAGACCATATTACCAGCATAACTTTCAGTCATCATCTGCCATGGCAGAAAGGCACACAGTCTGTTGATAATTGTGATTTAAGAAGAAACCTGAAGAGAGAAGTGAATTATGAATCATTAACCAAAGATTTAGCCCATTAGATAAATGATTAGTTAGTGATTATAGTGGGAGTCGTGGTAAGAACTGAATCACTACCTTCTTCCTCTGCAACTTGACCTCATTGTATGTGTTCGGAGTGGTTTCCAAAGGACACAGACTCTGAAATGTACAAAAAGTGGAATGCTGTAGCTACAAGGATAAAAGAAGTAATTCAGTCGGTCTCCTGGAGCCTCTTACAGCTTTGAGAACTGATAGCTCACTGATGAATAAGTCTAAAAAACTTCCTTTGGAGTTTGTTGTTAATTTGCTAATCATAGTTTTTAAATCTTATTAACTTTTGTGATTTCCATGCATGGTGGGGTTGTTGTCTTCCTTAGCTTTGTGGGAATATTTTGGCTACTTCTTGTCATCTACTGAAACCAAGTTAAGTGAAAGAGATTGAGGTAATGAGATAAAGCATTTTCTGAAAGTGAAGTCTCTTATGGGGAAGGATGTGAGGCTAGAAAGGCAGGAGCTGGGCATGCAAATCCTTGTTCCAATTCTGCTGGGGAGTTTTTTGATCACTGGAAGTATGTTCTAAATTACCCTCATGCCCAGCAAAAATAAAAATTTTTTTAAAAAGTCTACCTTTGAGAAATTGGGGTCACATTGAGTATGTCAGCTGTCATGGTTAGTAAACTGGAGTTTTGCTTAGTGGGGAATCTGATTCCTACAGTGGAACCGGTTTGCTTACTAACCCAGTACAGCTGAACAGGAGAAGGGCCAGGTAAGGCACAGTCCACTAATGGAAACTGTTTTCTAATTGGAGAGGATAAACTGTACAAGTCCATCGCAGATTAGCATATTTCACCTTTACTAGAACCTCTAAGCCTGTCTATACATTCTTTATGGCCTATATTTTAATTTATATGAATTTTAAGTTTCCTGTGCCATTATCTACCTTCAGCTCACCCCTTGGGCCTGTCACCTTTTCTTTTTATCAGACACTGTCTTCAAGATGGACTTCTCAGACTCAGCTGGAAATTCTGGCTAATATAGCTGTCCACTGCTTGTGGATTTCCATTTCTTGTAAGATTTTTACAGTCATAAGAAATCTAAAAGACAGAGGATGTCTGATAATGTAGGTAAACTGAAGTGTTTGCCACCTAGCTTCCTCTATATGCTGTCCAAACTTTTCTGAAAAAGACTTCTCCTAATTATGATCAGGCTTGGAAAAACCAGAAATGGTCAGGGTCGGTGCATCCCTGACTTGGAGGCAGAAGAATAAAATACTTAACCTTTGCCCTGTTAATGTACACTGTGAGATAAGCTTCAAACCAAAACCTACAGGGTTATTTTTCTGAAGTAAGTAACTTAGAAAGTTTAGCATGCTGCATATGTAACTGAACAGGGAAAACACAGACTGACATCTTACTGGGTCGACTTGGTCCTGGCACTTGGGAACTGTAGGATGTGACATCTCAAAGACTCCCCTCATTAATGTTGCTGCCTCTTCATTCTTCTCAGGATGTTTCAGCTTAAATGAAGCCCAGCTCTTCTCTGTTGAGGGGCTTTCTGTTTAGCTGCAGGGATAGACAGAGATTATCTTTGAAACCTTGAGTCTAATACCTAGAGCTGCCTCCAAATAGCCAGAGCCTTTCAGCAACATTGGTTCTCGACCTTTGTGTAAAGACTATGCTTAGCCTGTATGAGATTCACTTCATACAGCTCCACAGCTTCCTTCCAACACATGTTGGAGCCAGTGGGGAAGAGGTGAGGATGGGCTGGCGGCTGACTGCTCCTTGGCCGCAGTCAGTCTAGTCTCTGGTACAGGGTGTAGCCTTCTCGTTGACCTGCCCAGCTCCCTGTGGCCTTGTTTCCTTGGCCACTTCAATGCCAGTGATCTTCATCCGTCTTCCTTCCCTGTGACCGCTCATTAGAACCTGGCTTCTTTATATTCAATGGGATTTCTCTTGTAGTTGCTCAGTAAGCATTTGGTTAATTGAATAGCTAGCCGAATGAGTGAATGGGTGGGGAGCGGAGAATGATGGGTGTAAAATCAAGAATTTTGACTTATTTTTAAAAAAAAAATCTTAAGTTCCCCAATTCCTGACTTCAGTCTTCCGATTTTTAACTGTGCCCATTGTTCAGTCATTTTTCTCCTCGAACAGACCCTCTTGAGTTCACTTATTCAGAGTATGCCATTCTGCCTTGAGAAACAGAAATCAGTCCTTAGTCTTTCATCATTGCCCTTTCTTTCCTCTCCTATGCCCAGCCCTAGTCAGCTGGGTGTTACTGGAGGGAATGGTGGTATCGGCCTGGGGTAGGGGCACAAGGTCTCCTGCCCTGCAAGCAGGCTGATCAGCTGTTGATGAGAACCTACCATGTGCCTGTCTCTCGATCCCTGTCTACCTGCTACAGGAAACACAAGCTGACAGGCGCTTTGTTCACATCCTGTGTTGTCTCCCCTTCTACCTAAAAACATGTCTGCCACCTTCCTTCTTCCTTCTTGCTTCTTATCTTAGAGATTAAGTCAAGACACCCGTCGAGACTAATTCATTCACCTCCTGCCTGTGACGGTCCTGGAGTATTCTCTCTCTTCCTCCACTTGTTACTGTTATTTTCCTTGCTTTGGGAGCATTCTTCCAGCACATCAACATACTTCAGCATTTTTGTGTCTTTTTTTTTTCATAGTGACACACTTCTTCCCTTCCCATCATGACAACCACACACGTCCAACCAGACTTCGCTCCCTGTCTCCACTTCCCTCAGCCCCACAAGTTCCTGTTTCTTATGAAGCCTCTCCCCTCCGAGTCACCACCGCTCACTAGAGCCATCTCAAGAGCGAAGATTCTTAAATAAACAAACAAACACCACAGGCCAGGCACAGCACCAGGGAATTATACCACCCTGCTCCCTTCTCAATTTTGAGAATGAAACTTGTTTATTTGCTGCATGTGAGTCTGTCTGTCTATGTGTATATCAGAGGGCATTGCATGTGCCTGTGGAGGTCCATGGGTGATTTTCATAATCATCCTGAATTGCTTCTACTTCCCTATTCCTTTGCTTTGGAGTTTCCCAGACCTTCCTGTGCCAGAAATGCAGATCTCTCAGAGAGGGAATTGTCATCTCCGCCTAGCGTTCTTTATGGGGGATGCAAGATCCAAACTCGGTTTCGTCTGATTTCAAGCCAGTGTCTTAACTGGCTGTCTGAGTTGTCTCTCCAGCCTGAGAAGATGCATCTTGCTAGGTTATTTAGGTTGGCCTCTAAGATACGCGTGATCTTTCTTTCCGCTCTCAAGCAGCTGGAAGTGCAGCCGCATGCGGCCAAGTTAACTTTGTTCCTGGCAGGACTCTGGAATCCCACATTGTATTTAAAAGACATCTGTCTGTAAGCTTACTCCCCGGCCTCTGTGCTCGAAGGATCTCTTCACATGCATCTCCCCTTTAACTCTCTACCCTTCTTGCCTGCTTGGTGACACTCTTTTTCTCCATGCTTAAGGTCCCATAACCCTTTTGCCCCCAAGCCTGGCTTCCCTTTCCCAGCAGAGCCGGTGTCCGGTGGTCATGATCACAGCTTTATAAACAGTCAGAACAGATGGGCTCAGCGGTCCCCTGTTTGATATTTTCAAGACTGACTAGTGTTCATTTCCTTGTCAATTTTTAATACTCAACTTAAGAATAGTCAAAAAGTAGGAATTTAATAAGTATATAATAAAGGTTGTTAGAGTAACTAGTCCTAGTTCCCATAGCAGAATAGTTTGTCACCAAAAACTATTTAACTTGTGTTTCCATTAACTGCTGTTATAGAGTTCCAATTAGACCAACTTACTGTATTTTTTATCTAATGCTCTACTACCCATAAACTGTAAACCTTTAATTTGATTAACGTACCATGAATTCTCTGCCAGAATTTTCTGTATAAATTATAGATAGGGACTTATGATTAAATATCTTGCATAGTTGCAGAAGCCATATTTTTTGGAAGCTTGTCGTAACTGACCACTATAGTTCTCTTTCACACACTAAAGTCGTGGTCAGCAATGAGCCTAGTATGTAATGCCCCATTTACCGCTAAATCAACTGGTTTTAATTCTGAAGGAAAAGTAGACTATGAGCAATCTGTGTAGTTTCAAAGCTGGAGAAGCCCTGGGCTCCCTCAGCGCTTTCTGTGAGAGTGTGAAGGAGACGGTCTCTCTTACAAGATCTGATTTAAGACCTAAGTGTGGCAAGATAGCTGCTTCTCTCTCCCGCTTCTCTAATTTGTAGTGAATCAGCTGTGTGCTGCCTTCAGATGGCTTGAACACATTCTCGCCTGGCAAAGTAAGCACAGAACCATACTTTGCTAGGGCAGCAGCATGGTGCTTCTTCCCTTGTCCTGTAAACGGGTCAGGCAGCTTTGTTCTACATAGTAACACCTAATCACTCACTTGGTAGTTCTCCTCTCAGCCATTCACCCTAACACCGCTTGCGCTTTAGCTGTGTTTGTGTCTATTGCAAGAAAACAAGTACTCCATTGAGGACGACGTCCATGACCCTCACATCTGTATTGCCATGTCCTGGGCTTGTTGGGAAAGCCAAAGATGTATATATGGGTGTTCTGCAGAATGCAAAGCATCCACTGTCCCATCCAGATGGACTTTGGTGAGAAGCCCATCTTTCAACTTCATGCAGTACCACTGATGTCTGCAGATATGAAAATGCCCAGTTTCAACTCTGTTATTCTTAGAATTTCCCATTCAGTCAGTCTCCAGTGGGGTCAGACCACACTTGGAAGCCTTGTTTCTGGAGACTTCACTGACTCAGTTTTTTCTCTCAGAGAGACCCACCCTTCCTTCCTTCCTCCCTCCCTCCCTCCCTTCTTTCCTTCTTTCCTCCCTTCCTTCCTTTCTCCCTCCCTCCCTCCTTTCCTTCCTTCTTTCCTCCCTTCCTTCCTCTTTCCCTCCCTTCCTTCCCTCTTTCCTTCCCTCCCTCCCTCCTTCCCTCCCTTCCTCCTTCCCTCCCTCTTCTCTCCCTCCCTTCTTCCTTCCCTCCCTCCCTTTCTTTCTGTGTGTATGTGTGTATACACATACATTTTTGTGTGTATCAGAGGGCACTGTGTATCCTTGTAAAGACCAAAGGGTGACCTTGGGGATCATCCTAGATTGCTCTACCTCCTTATTGATTAGCTCTGAGATATCCCAGACTCTCCTTCCAGGACTAGAAGTGCAGACCACCACCATTTCCACTTGACATTTTTATGTGGGATCCAGGATCCCAACTCAGGTTCTTCTGTGTGCGAGGCAGATGCTTAACCCCTGAGCTGCCTCTCCAGCCGCTCCTTTGTTCTCTCTTCTCCATGCTCTCCTTAAGCATCTTACTAGCTGTGTAGACCCTTCTCCTGTGTGGCTGGAGAATATGTGGGCGTTCTATTCCAGGAGAGGGAGTGCGATTTGTCCTTCTCACTCCCTGGCGACTGATTCAAATGTGCATTTTCTAATTCCTCATCCACGGTCCTGCTGATTTCAGCAGTAAATGACCAGTCTTGTCTGAAGAAACAGTTACAGCAGAGATATGAAGTTATCGTTTCTAGATCTGTAGTTCTTTTTGCATCTGTTAGCTAATATTTTCTGCCAAGTGGAGGTTTTTCTCACACTGTGGGACAGTTAGATTACCTTAAATACCATTTACTTAATTGCAGGTTTTCAAAATGATCACAGTTTACCGTCTGTCTCAAATGACATGGAGAAATGTAAGCATCTTTTAAAAAAAGAACCCATGGTCATTTTAAATATGGTTTCTTTGGTATTTCCAGTGCATCAGGAGTGTGTATGTGCTGCTACATGGTATGTTAAATTAAAGACTTTGTGTAATCCAGTTCTGACAAGACAATGAGAGCTGAGGAGAAAAACAGAAATCCCCAGTGTTTCAGTGACCTAATATGTCACTGACATTAGGGCTGAAAATGCTGAATTCTGTTACAATTTCATTTAATTTTAGTTAAAAGTCAAATTCTGTTTATAATGCTACTACGAATATTTCTCAATTCATAAATGCCAGGAAAGAAAAACAAAATGATGCCTAATAGTTCTGAGACTCTCTTTCTCTCTCTTTCTTTGTCCTCCATCTCCCTTCTTCCTTTGTTCCCTTCCTCTCCTAATCTTATTAACAGTGTGAAGAAAACACAAACCTTCAGGATACGACCCGCTACCTCAAGCTTCCATTTTCCAAGGGGATTTTCCTTGGGAATAATAATCAAACCATGAAATCCACGAAGGAGTCTTTTTGGATAACGTCATTTCTCTGCTCCACGAAACTCACACAAAATGGTAATGTATAGTATCATTTTCTCATATCTAAGCTCATAGGTGAGTTTTGACAAACAAGTTCAGCAAATACTAAAGTTGTATTTAAAAGCTTTGCTCTAGAAAGAGTAGTGACCCAGGCATACAATTTAAGGAAGATTTTAGAATTAGTCCAGGGCTGAAAAGCAAGTTATGCACCTCCCTCAAACAAGCTATTAAAACCCAGCTGTATTAAAAAAAAAAAAGATAAAAAAATAGAACCATTTCAAATCTCTTGTTTTATAGCCCTATAAACTGTGCTAATTGCAGGCTTTAGAAAAAAAAGTGTTTTGTCTAATTAGACGAATATTGCTTTTCTATCTTGCATTACTTTTTATGTCAGGAATTGTTTAGCAAGTTATGATTAATAAAGCAAGCTCTTCTCCTTGGCAAATTGTATGAAAATATTGTCTATAATGAAAGGAGTAAATTAAACATTTTGGGGGTTTTCATGGTTGCCATATAAGGCTTCTGGCTACATCCTGACTGTCGTATTAATAAGTTAGCGGCAATATGTTGAGGACCACTTTATAATAAGGGGTTGTATTTCATGAAATTCCTATGCTTCAGCATTCACAGTTGTTGATGGTTCTCTCTTTGGTACTATGGAAGCACATTTGTAGAAACAAATAGTTAACTTAAGACATAGTGATTGTCAGAGCATCTGTGAACAATACATACAGTCCTGAAATATTCCATTTGGGACACTTCAGTAATTGTAAGGTCTATATAGACCCCCAACAACCATTGTAGGATGAATTTAAAGATGTCTAAGGGAGTCCATTAAGATGTTGATTTTTATTATCCTTGTGATCTCCACAGAAGTGGACTGACCCCATAGCAAACACCTGGTACTCAGTAAATCCTTCATAATTATGAACTGAGTTGATACTGAGAACGTCTAGGATACCTTAATATAATTTGTGTCCATATAAATACAGTAGTGTTGCATGTTGACATTGAGAGACATTTTTAAAATGGTCAGAGGCCAGAGAGTTGGAGGTCAGTATAATCAGTTTCACTAAGTTGAACTCAAGGTGTTTGTACTATGGTCTTTCTGCAGGCTTGGGGAGAATCTTTTTCTTTCTTTTCTAGTTTCTAAAAGCCATCTGCATTTCTTGGATCATGGCTTTTTCATTCTCAAAAGCTCATGGTTCAACATCTTCAAAATTTCCTACTCTGACCCTCTTGCATCTTTTGAAAAAGTCACATGTAGTGATATTTGACTGGAAAACCAAGTGTAGTCTCATAGCTACCAGGTCTTTATTTTAATCATGCTCTGAAGTCTACCTGGCAGTATAAGATACAGTTTTTAGGAATTAGGATATGAATGCATTTGTCAGATGTTGGTATGTCCATCATACCAGTAACAATAGGTTCACTACCATCCAAACATTTCACTCTGTAGCCTGCATTTGCATAGTTTTCAGCTGTAGGGATCAGAGTGTTGGACAGAATTAGGAATACAAGGGGAGACCCAAATCCTAAAAATTCAAAGTTAAGACTTCATAAAGTCACAGAACATTTTCACGTAAATATGGAAAATGAACTCTTCATGAAATCATTATATTGAACACCTGACTGCATGAAAGGTGAGCTCAGCATTCCATGGGATGTCTGACTCATTCAGTGTGATTGACACATGCTTGTTCATCTTGTCAACTTTGATTAACTTTATCAATGAAGGATGGCTCTCAATGAGGCAGGAAATGAATTGTGTGCTTCATGAGATGAGAAAGGGGAAGAAAGTCAGCTTCTCTTTCTGAAATTTACATGCCAGACACACATCTCTGTGTCAAAGCAATCCAGTTCCAAATTGGAATTAAATTGGTATATATTCATTCTTCTTGACTTTGAAAATACCCAAATTCCATTTCCACTACAATTGGACATTCAGCAAATGCTGTGATGTGCTCTAGGAGCAACTTCATAGGGCAGGTCTGCATTTCTGGAGTCCTAAATGGGTCTGCTTTGCACTTGTTGAGTATTACCCAACACTGCCTATAGCTGGTGCTCTGCCAGCTTTCTGACTGCCAGATCAAGAAGATACTTCAGGCTCCTTAAGAGCAAGAAAGTGTCTCGGCTACTTTTCCTATTGCTTTGATATAATACCCTGAGAAACACAATGTAAGGGAGAAAAGGTTTATTTTGTCTCATAGTTCAAGGATATGGTCCGTCATGACCGGGATATCAAGGCAGCAGGAGAATGATGTATCTGGCCACTTCCCACCCACTCTCAGAAAGCTGAGAATGATGGATGCCTCTGCTCAGCTCACTTCCTCTGTGTGTACAGTACCGTTCAGGTTCCAGCCCAGGGAATGGTGCCATCCACAGTGGGCAAGTCCTCCCACCTCGATTAACCTCGTGAAGTTAATCATCTCCTGCTCAGCCATGTCCTAGGCCTGTCTCCTAGGTCTTTCTATATTTCATCAAATTTACACTTGATATTAATCCTCACAAGGATGTTTTGAGTATATGGTTAGTGACAGATATTCAGGTTAAAACATGGGTGGCTATAATAAGCTAGACAATCTCAACAGGCCAACCTAAAAAAAAAAGTTGATAGTAAAAAGCATCAAAAGGAGGTTTGCTCCATGTGGTCATCTTCAGAATAGATATAGTGACCTACTAAGTCCATCTTCAGGATTCTATCATGAGGTTTATATTTCCATAGAAGGCAAGAAGCAGGCATCTCTAAGCAGTTCTGGTCAGAGTGTGGGCCCACCCATCCTCAGCATCTGCACTCCAGACTTTCCTGCAACGTGATGAGAGCAGTTCCTTCTCCTGTTGGCCTCAGCATGAGATTTCTGGGGAAATTCCAATTTCTTGGAGGCCATCATTTCAGTAGTCTGATTGGAACACAAATGTGTCTTCAACACCTAGAACATCTTCACTCCTGACTGGGTGGTTACACGGTAGTTGGCATTTGAGTAAGCCGGAGCTTCATCTGCCTTCTTCCAGTAATGATGGAAATGTTGGCACCACTGTAGTCTGCTTTCTAGCTCTGCTTTTGAGGGTCCTTTACCTCTGTCTCCACTGCTGCCTCTGAGGCGCCACCTTGTGGCCAACAGGACCCACATTCCTCATTCCTCACATCAGGATCTGAGTATCTCTGCCATTGCCTCTAATTTAAAGTGATGGAGGAGAGAGCCAATGCAGTGGGGAGAAGATGCTAGGGAAGGGCAGCATCCAGGAACTAAATGCAGGAAGGAAGAAGGAAACAAAGCTCTTAAGAGAGTGACAGAGGGCTGGAGAGGTGGCTCAGGGGTTAAGCTTCCGCCTTACAGGCAGAAGGTCCTGAGTTCGGATCCCAGATCCCACGTATAGACGCCAGGCGGAAGCGGGGGCGGCCTGCGCTTCTGGTCCTGGTAGGGCGGAGCCTGTGAATCCCGGGGCAGAAGGAGGTGGAGGCGTCCATGGTGGTTCGCGAATTCGTCCGTGGTTCTACACACACACATACACATGTACGCACATACATACACACACACACACAATTGAATAAATAATAATAATAATAATAATTAAAAAAAAAAAAAGAGAGTGACAGAGCTCTGTCTCACTGTCATGGGTCTCCGAGATATCTGATGTTCTTACTCTAACCAGTCACTCTTAAAAGACTCAGTCACACCTGCAGAATATAATTAGATATGGATATTAAACCTTTTCAGCTTTTTTGTTTTGAAAGCATTGTTAATTTTTACCTCAAAATTGGTTTGGTTTTGTCTCTTTTTTCCCCTGCATATGTTCATGCTAAACCCTCTTTGTTGTCATTAAGCACTCCTTTTAGTACAGGTGTTTCAGATAGCAGGAGGCTTCAGATTTGGGGCTATTTGCATTGTATCTGAGATTTAATAGAGACAAGACTTAAGTCTAAACATGAGGTTCATTTAAGTTCCATGTGCACCTTATATCTACACCCTGATGAAATAACTTTATAGAGCATGTTTACTGCCAGTATTCTGACTGACCCATTGGGTGAAGTCAAGTTTGGAATTTTCCGCTGTGACCTCTGATCAGACCCCAGACAGTTGTGCATTTCAGAGCACTTGGGATTTTGGAGTTTCATATTAAGAATGTTCAAGCTGTACAAGCAACTTGGGTTTTTCCCTCTCAAGTCCTTCTTTGAAGTCTTCTCCTTGCATCTGGCTTGGGTAGAGTTTGTTTCTCTTCCTGTCCACTCCTAAGTTTCCTTCCTATCTTAATTCCTTGCTGTCTGGGTTTGGCTTTTTGTTTATTTGTTTTCTTTTTGTTTTTGTTTATATTGCTGCTTTTTCCTTGCTGGTCTCCACGCTCAGCAAGTCACACCTGAGTTTCTCCTAAAACGAGAGCATTGAAGTGAATTTCTCATGATTGAATGTGGAAAATGTCTTCCGGGCCTTTCCGTTGCCTTTGATGAAGGCGGCCAGCCCTGACAAGCTGCTCTTCCGGTGCTTCCCACAGCAGCCTCCGGCCTTCTTATTTCCTTCTCTGGCCTCTGGAAGTCACCCATGCCTGTTTCTTTGGAGACTCATTCAGCTTATAATACCAACTCCCTGAGGCTTTCTGAATTTACCCAAGAGAGATGAGGGGAGGGTATATAACAGGCTTCTTAGAGGACTGATGGGATGGCTCAGCAGGTAAAGCCATCTATCTGCTCACAAACCTGGTAGCCTTAGTTCAATTCCTAAGAAACCCACATGTTAGTAAAGAACTTCAAAAGGTTGTCTTCTGACCTCCACTACATGCCAGGCACTGCATATGTGTACCTGTTTGTGCTCTCTCTCTCTCTCTCTCTCTCTCTCTCTCTCTCTCTCTCTCTCTCTCTCTCTCCCCTCTCTCCCTCTCTCCCTCTCTCTCCCCCTTTCTTCTCTTTCTCTCCCTCTCCTTCTTTCCTCCCCCTCTTCTCTCCTTCTCCCTCTCTCTCCCTCTCTCTCCCTCTCTTCCACTCGTTTCTCTTCCCCCTTTTTCCTTCTCTACTTCCTTTCTCTCCCTCTCTCCTCTACTTTCTCTCCCCCCCTCTTTCTTAATAGTAATTTTTTATATAAATAAAAGGCTATGAACCATCATGTCACAAAGGAAAGAATTGGAACAAGCAGGCTTTCAGTTTAGCCAGAATTTGTGATGGACCACGGCCCATAAACCGGAAACAAGTAGTCTTAGATCTAAGGACTTAGCAGATGATCTGCTAAAACATTGTCATTGTGTAATGACACTGCATGGTCCTGTGGGGTTTGCTTTACCAAAGATTTGCATTGCTGAGTGGAACTGGTTGCTAGTCTAGTATTCATGTTTATGAGGGTCCAATTGTGAGTTCAGCAGCTTCTCAGCTCCCAAGAATCTCTCATTTAACTAGAAGAAGACAGATAATAACACAACTGCATGCACTATTCTCGGTGCTGAGATTATAATAAGGTCAAGATCAGCTCTATTGTCTCCTGGAATTTAAGGTCAAGTTGGGACACAGAAACAACAACTGCAGTCAAAAGATAAGTGTCCCTGTGAAGCTGAGATGGTAGAAGGGATGACAGGCTGAGACCTCAGAAAAGTCTTCCTGGGTCTCTCACCTGGTAACCTGAGACCTGAGGAGTGGGGCGGGGACACTGGGGAAAGAACTCACTGAGACAAGCTGGAAAGGGTAGGGCCGGTGTGGGAGGGCCCAGGCAAGCAATGCATCTAAGAGTTCAGCGTTCATGGAAGGGGCTGATTGCTCCAAAGGCAACTAATCTTCCATTTCTGTTTGCCAAGGTGATATGCTTGATCTTTTGAAATGGAGAACCCACCCAGACAAGATCACAGGCTGTCTCTCCAAGTTAAAGGAAATCGATGGCTCAGAGATAGTAAAGGTACATCCCGCGTTGTTAACCCCCTTGGGATAACATTGCTGTGACCATCCGGGAGGGAAAGACAAGTCCTATTTATTCATTCATTGTCCTGCTCTTTAATTAACAGTTTCTACAAGATACACTCGATACCTTGTTTGGAATTCTAGATGAAAATTCTCAAAAATATGGGTCTAAAGTCTTCGATTCTTTGGTAAGTCCAGGCTTTCTTATTAATTTGTCTCTCAATCTTGACTTGCATGAGGCTGTTTCAGAAATCTGAAGCCACTCATGGGTAAAAGCTCATTTTTAAAAGGACAGGCCAGAAATCTTGATTTGCATTCATTTGATGAAGTTCAATGTTCCTTTTTAGGTCCATATAATAAACTTGCTGCAGGATAGCAAGTTTCATCATTTTAAGCCTGTCATGGACACTTACATCGAGAGTCACTTTGCAGGTGCACTGGCGCACAGGTAAAGCCCTTCATCTTGTAATTGGCTCAGAAGCTGTGCCTTTCACACGCCTCTAAGCCCAGGCAGCTGCCTGGGAAGACTTCAAAGGGAGTGTAGGCAGAACCGAGCCTGGTGTCTGAAGTGTCACTCGAAACCGTATCTTCCCTCCTCCACACACCCCTGTTTAATGGCAAGAATATATTTTGATTAAAAAAAAATGAACTTCCTGAATTCTGTTCCTAAAAGCTGAAGTTTTCTTCTCATCTCTATTTCATTTGATGGTCTTTGGTCCAAAATGTCTGATTATTTCACCTTTGCTGTCAAGAATTCCACTCAGTCACAGCACTCTTAGGTGCTTATATATGTCTTAATGAAATTTGAGTAGAAGTTTGGGAAGAGGGCTCAGGGGTGAAAGCCTTTGCCCCACAAGTAATAGGTCCTGAGTTCAGATCCCAGATCCCAGCTAAAAAGTGCCAGGAGGAAATATGGCAGTGACCTGCACTTCAGCCTGGGAAGCACCAAAGCAAAGCACTAAAGAGGAAGAGAATCTAGGATGATTCCTGATGTTACTCTTGGACCTCCATAGGCACACACACCTAAGTGTTTTCTTCAGTGCATACCCACATATACCTATACACCCCATACATGCACAAACATGCACACATTTGCTTGTGCATACATACTTTTGAAAAAAGAGGGAGAGAAAGAAAGAAAAAAGAAAGAAGGAAGGAAGGAGGGACGAAAGAAAGAAAGAAAGAAAGAAAGAAAGAAAGAAAGAAAGAAAGAAAGAAAGAAAGAAAGAAAGAAAGAAAGAAAGAAAAAGAAAGAAAGAAAGAAAGAAAGAAAAAGAAAGAAAGGAAAGAGGGAAGGAGAGAGGAGAGAGGGAGAGAGAGAGGGAGGGAGAGAGGAGAGAGGGAGAGAGAGAGGGAGAGAGGGAGGGAGGGAGAGAGGAAGGGAGGGAGGGAGGAGAGAAAGTAAGTCTATTATGGTGGAAAAGGCATAGCTGGCTGGCAGAAGCTGGAAGCAGCTTAAGCCACATGCAGTAAAGAGGCTAAGAGCTGCAAGAACTGCCAACTGTGAGAGTAGATGTCTCCCAGAAGCAGTCCCACCCCTTGTGACTACCTTCCTCCAGCAAGGCTCCATCTTCTAAAGATGCCATGTCCTTCCCAAACAACTAATGATTCGAACACATTTCAAACTATGACACATGGAAACCAGCCTTGGCCTTTATTCCTATTTGAAGTCATTCATTCATGCTAAGATTCACTGAGTGCCGACCACGCACCAGGTGCTGTACTTGGTGCTCTTGTGTGCAGACCTCATCCCGGGCTTCCAGCCAGTAAGCCATTGGCATCTGCCCTCTGATAGTTGCTGCCACCCTCACTGCTCCTCCTTGTCCCCCAGCTCAGCCTGTGCAATCAAGGCTGAGAGCAATGAACTGTGCCCTCCTCCAAGCTCTGGGCTGCTTCGCTGATATTTGGCAGAAGTCACAGCACCCCAGGCTGTCGTGGGAAGTCTCGGTCCCTGGCCAAGGAGATTGGGATCATCTGAACTGAATCCAGCTGGCTAACTCTAAATACATAGGGTGTTTTCTCACCATTGAAAAAAAAAAAAA
This sequence comes from Typhlomys cinereus, assembly GCA_023101885.1. NCBI lineage: Eukaryota > Metazoa > Chordata > Mammalia > Rodentia > Platacanthomyidae > Typhlomys > Typhlomys cinereus. The sequence continues at coordinate 3,197,836 of JALPQD010000145.1, forward strand.
AAGGAAAAAGAAAAATAAGTCTGGAAATGATTTCCTGGAAATTTAAGAACTGACCCAAGTTCATCGTGGTAAAACCATAGAGTTGTGGGTTGTTTTGTTTCTTGAAACGACTAAAAGGAAAGCCATTTTGCTTCTCTGGAAATGCTCTGTGAAAGGCGTGCTTGGTGACAAGTCTTGTTTTTGTCATGATCCTAGAATTAGCTTGACACGTATACTGCCGTGGGAGGCTGGCTTACCTTGAAGCAGATTGCCTTCATCCCTGCCTCACCCTTTTGCTTGCAGCCCAATAGTAACGTGTGTAGTTGTTCTCAGTCACTGCTTGCCCAAGACTGACCTTGCTTGCTCAGAATTCTTTGCTCCAAAATTTTTGCTCATTCATTCGGAGCGTTGCCAGGAATAGCAGGGTGGACGGCAGAGTTCTGGCTGGGGAGGAATCTCTATTGTCCTAAGTCTAGAGGAAGCAATGATGTTGACTGTTAGCTTTTGTAGTTATTACATCGCCAGCTGGCAGGAAACTCTGAGAACCTTCAGGGAGAGAAGCATCTTCCTGGCATAGTACAGGCTGCATTTGTTTCTAATTGAGAATTGTACCAGTTCTACAATCCTCACATTTCTCTCTGGGTTTCAGAGATCTCATCAAAGTGCTCAAGTGGTACGTGGACAGGATCACGGAAGCAGAGCGGCAAGAGCATATCCAGGAGGTGCTGAAGGTAATCACGTACTTTTGAAAACACATGACAAAGCGTCTCAAAGCTGCCGCACAGTGCTGCTGAAGCTAATTGGTTTCCTGTGCACGAATAGCAATTGGTGATGATCCATTCCTGACATTCCAGTTCAAGGATCTTAAGCAGTCTCGGACTTTTCCAGAGCTGATGAAAGCTGAGAAGGAATGTCCACTGGCACCTGCTTGGGATCCATCCTGGATATGATACCCAGGATTGGTGGGAGGAGGGATTATAGGAGAAAACTGCAGGTTAAGATTTAAATTTCGACTCTTGCACACGCCTGACCTGAGAAATCTTTGTTTTGTGATTTTATCAGAATAGAATTATTTAACAGGGATCCCCAGCGAAAAAAATCTGACATGTTCCAGAAAAAAATACACATCCCCTAATTTTAAGATTCAGTCTCCAATTCGTAGTTCTTCCTCTGTTAGCCTGGTAGTAAAAAAACAAACAAACAAAAAGATTTTTGGCTAGCGATACAGTTCAATGTACTAAAAATAAAAGAATACAAATTTTTAAGGGCAGCACCCCATCATTCATCTGATCCTGGTGGTATCAGTGGATCAACAGATAATGCATGCATCAAATTTATGAAACAAGCAATTTTTTTTTATTTCAACTCATACAAACTTAACAGGTACTCTGGTCCCCTCTCTCCCTCCACTCCCCCACCCTCTTTTACCCCCTCCCCTCCCTCCCCCCTCCCCATCCCCCAGTGCCTCCCCCTCCCATCCCTAGAGCATCCTTTAATGTGCATGCCAAACTCTCCTCTGGGTCCGTCTCTCCAATGAGGTACAAGGACCCAGTGGCATTTCCCAGGACCCTTTCCCGTGTTCCCCCTAAGCATAGGAACACTACTACTGTGGCTGTCAATCCCTTGCCTCCAAGGATCCTGGTGCCTTTAGCAAATGCTAGACTTTGTGGGGTCAATAGTGTGTGGGACATTGTGCACGGCATGCAAAGTCCAATTATGATTGCTTTGGCCCTAACTTGTGTGGAGTATCTTGCATATCATGACTCCTTCCATCCTTGTGCTCTTACAATCTTACCGCCCCCTCTTCCGCAAATTTCCCTGAGCTTCAGGATGGGGAGAGATTAGGTTGGCCTAGTTCCAGGTGGTTGATATAGAATCTCTGATGTTCTGGATTATGGTTTGTTGATTTTTTTTTTTCAGTTTTGCTACTCCTGAAATGCCCTTCACTCCATCCTGATGGGTATTGGATGTCATTCCCTGGCCAGAGATAAAAACCTGCTAAACTAGAGTCTTGTTATAAGAGTATATTCAAAGGTAGATGTAATAAAAGTAGGAAACCGCAGTGAGGGAGGGGTCAATCACCCATTTGCAAAATGGCTACTTTCTATCTGCCAGACTATATGCCCTCCCCTTCATTTTGTTCATTATCAATTTATTTTTTTCTACTTGGAAATGAAAGTGGCGAGGGAAAAATCGCTGTTGAAGCAGTCAATTTCTTCATCAGCTACTTTGAAAAGACTGTTTGAAGATCAAAAATATCCAGTGATTAATTCAAATACGTTGTCATAGAAAAAGCCAGTATTCATAACTTCAGATTCATAAAGGCTTTTACATTTTCTGTGTACTTCCCTTCCTTGGCATGAACAGAAGAAGAGCCCCTCCTCCCCCCCCCCCGTGCCCAAGTATGCACCATTCAAAAACCTCCTGGGACCTCAGTGTTGTAGTCTGTCTTTTCATGATTTAGTATTGCCGTGACTTTTTTAAAGCTGTGTTGTTGTTGTGTAAGTACTCTAGGCTTCCTTTGAAGCTAACATTCTAAACTTTTCGTTCCCAGGCACAAGAATACATTTTTAAGTACATAGTTCAGTCTCGAAGGCTGTTTTCCCTGGCCACGGGCGGGCAGAACGAAGAGGAGTTCCGCTGCTGCATTCAGGAGCTGCTTATGTCAGTCCGCTTCTTTCTTTCCCAAGAGAGCAAAGGGTCTGGAGCCTTATCGCAGTCGCAGGTAATTTTTCACCCTGTCTGCCTAATCAAGGAAAAGAGGACTGTAGTTGGTTCGGTTTTGCCCATCGGCCTGATTGCAGACTCCCAGCTCAGAGCAAGGAAACCCCCCTCCCTGGTGTCAAGACCACTTCCGCTAGCCAGCGTTTCCAGTTACTAGGTGGCTGGACACGTGTGTTCAGTCTATAAGGAAGAAATTTCACTGTAGCCAATCTGTCCTTGTTCTTTTCCCGAAGCCCGGTACTGCCTTTTAATCTGGGAGCTTGAGTCATTTTTTTTGGACTGTGCTAAACTGCATGTTGTTTGGTTTTATTTAGCTTGACTGTAATCATCCTGGGATTGGTTTTAGAAGACCAGTGCTAAGCTGATATAACCAAACTCCATTACTGAGAGTGCCTTGTATGTGAGGGAAGTGGGGGGGGGGGCTTAAAATGAGACATGGACTAAACAGGATCTTAAAAGTGTTGTAGCTTGGTGTCATGTGGCATTTGGAAATTCACAATGTGTTATAGCACAACACCAAAAGAGTAAACCAGTCCTGTGTACAACACTGAACTTTCCTCACTGCTTAGAAAACTAGTCTTATCTGTGCTTCTTTACAGGTGTGTAATTCCTCTTCCATCTGGTGAAGGATGCAGCACAGATGCTTTCAAATGTCATTTTGGCCCCTATAGTTAACACACGGTAGCTTCAAAATGGGAACTTGCCAAGAGAACTTAATATCAAGCTTTCCCCTTGCTAGGCTTGATTTGGAAGAGTTGATACTTGAAACAGATAATCCAGTATGTTAAGCACATATTCCTTAGAGTTCTCAGAATTTACTATTTCTACAGAAACAACCCTTGTCAGTCCCAGAGACTGCCTCATTCATACTTGAAAAGTACTTTCTCACTCTTAAGTGTAACTTGGTTTTTATTCTTTGATAGTTTCCTGCATATATATAATGAATTTAAATCCTTTTCACCCCCATATGACTTGATCCCATTATACCTCTTTCTCATATTGAAAATCTTCTTCCCAATCTGTGTGTTTCTGACCCTCTGAGTTTCCTAAAGGTTCAGTAGCATGTGGGAACACATCATATCAGTGGGCACACCACTGAAAAAAGGAAGTCCCCCTTTTACAACCAACAGTAACCCTTCACAGTAACTTTAAGTTACGTCTTTTTACTTCGCAGAGATTCATGAGAGGGTTTTATTTTTTCTTACTCTTCTAATGCCTCAGAAATATTTCTTTATGGGGCTGGAGAGGTGGCTCAGGGGTTAAACCTCTGCCTTGCAGGCGGAAGGTCCTGAGTTCGGATCCTAGACCCCACCAGGTGGAAGCGGGGGCGGCCTGCATTTCTGGTCCTGGTAAGGCGAAGCCTGTGAATCCCTGGGCAGAGTAAACGAGGAGGTGGAGGCGGTCCATGGTGGTTCCCAAATTCATTCGTCCGTGGTTCTACACACACACACACACACACACACACACACACACACACACACACACACATACATACACACACACACACAACTGAATAAACAATAAAAAATTATCTTTAAAAAAAAGAAATATTTCTTTATTTTAGCTGTATTTCCACTGAATTCTAGCAGTCTGTTTAAGTTGACATCAGTACTAAGGGGACTCCAAGCCAAGCTCACTTTTGTCCCCACACCATTCTTCAAAGAAGTAGGTGTCACTGATTTGGTGGATGCAGTACATTCGTTTTCTGACAATGCATGACAGTTGGCTGTAGCTCAATGGTTTTAAACAGCACATCTCTCCCAGGTCACCATTCTGTGGTCATCAGTATAGTCAGGCTTGGTAATTTCTTGTGCAATTTCCGAAGCCAAAATCAGTGTTTGATTTCTTATCTAAAGAATTTGGAGAAGAATGTCTTCTAGATCTTTCAAGACTTTGGCAGAAATCTGTTTCCTTATGTCTGTAAAGCAGAAAGTTCTATATCTTTGATGGCTAAAAGCAGAGACTGGGGATACAGGAGATGCTGTGTCTTAGGGAAGCCGTTCTAGTTCCTTGAGATGGTCATCGAGACCACCAGTCTTGTACCACATTCTTCCCATACTTTGAATCTATCACTCCTGCTATTAATCAAGGTTTCTGACTAGGGTAGCCCACCTGGATACTCTTAATATTATAAGGTCAGCCAATTAGCAACCTTTATTTCAGCTCCAAATTTTCCCCCACTTGATTCCAACCAGAGGCAGAGGCGCCCATCACAGCAATCTGTCAGGCTGAGTCAAATGGACAGCTACCCCAAGGATCTGGTCTTCTAACCCTGGTGGGCAGAGATGGGGCAAAGCAGAGTGTTCATTTAGTTTTCCAAGCAGAAGCCAATTCTGACAATGACACTTTCTTGCATAGCCCTGCCCTGGCTATGCAAAACCTGTGACTATTTCAAATTGGTATAGCAGCAAGTCCCTGCTTCTCATCTGTGGTCTGACAGCTGCCCCAAAATCCTCTGGGAAAGAAGAGGAAGGGCAGACAGAGTATAAAGGCCCAAGACCTTGCTGCCAATTCCTAGTAATTACTTTTCCCTATTTATCTTGGTGAACAGGAAGGTCAAAACTAAATTGCTCTTTTATTTTTATTTGCAGTAATCACCCTTAACTAGTTTAGCATAGCTGTCTTCCTGTCTTCATCATAAAATCCTTGTTTATCCTTTTTAGTATTCTTGATATATGTACCTTACATTTTAGGCACACTCAGATACTTTTTTTGGAGTAAAAAAGTCTAAATAAAGAAGGGATAGTTTATGGAATACATGAGGGACATGATGTGTTTATTTAGCTTTTCAGTAATCAGAGAGTTGTAGTCACTGATTTTATTTATTCTATTTTACTCATTTATGTGACTCAGTTTTTTACAGAATACACTGAGGATTATGTATAGTCTTTAACAATGACTATCAAGTTATTTATGTTGAGCATATTCAAGTAAATCTACAGTTTTCAAAGGGCAAATATGAACTTTTCTTTAGAAAGAGAAAGAAATCTCAGTGCAATTTATTTAAGAATATTGAGAATACCCAGCTTCTATAATACATTGTATCCTGCAGAGTATATCAGTAACTTTTAGAGGTGAGGAGCATCATGCTCTAGCAGCAAAATTTGACTCCTCTGGGTTTTGTACTTACTGAATACCTACTAAGCTCCTTAGGTTTGGACTTGGATTTATGTTTGTGTGGGCAGCATGGGTACAGTGAGTCATAAGGTAACAGGTCACACTGGTGAGCCAGCTGGCACTTGAGTAGCATCATATTAACAACATGTGCGCCTTCCCTTATGGGCCAGATGATGTCTCCATTGGTCTCTGTTACTAGAATTTCAAAAGGCTGGGTTTTAATATACAATCTTAGCCTCTTGTTTTACCTATACCGTTTGGGGTTTGATATTAGCATTGATTTTTTTCCATAATAAGAAGCAACGAATTTCTTTATATTAAAATATTATTCATGATCTTTGCATGCTTAAGGCAATTCAAGAGATTTTTCTCATGATTTCTATTTTACAAGTGATAAAACTAAAGCCTGCTGTCAGAGATGGCTTTCCAAAGCCGTGGTGTGAATTAGAAGAAGCAGAGCTGGTCCCGCGCACAGCCCTGTCCGATGTTCCCTCCTGAATCATAGATGAGCATTTCAGGGAATTGGTTTCTTAAAGATAGACAAGCCTTAAGTGGACAGCTCAGGAAGCTTCTCCATCAAGAAATGTGACCTCGGTGGCCACCGTCCAGGGCTTGGTCACACATCTTTTCTGGTCCTCCTACTGTCAATGTTAGTGCTTTCCCAGATATTTCAAAGGTTCCTTATGCTCTTCTTTTCCACGTTTCTAAAAACATTCCTATTCTGCCACACTTTGGTGCTTCAGTTTGAAATTTTTGCCCTTTTAATTTTAGGTAACAGAAACATTTTAGGTTCATTTTCTTCCCACTTAAAAATACTTGTCACAGTTCTTAGACTAACTGTCACTTTATGGCTTATTCTTCATGGCATAAATGGAGTTCATTGAAATTTCTTCTTCTTGGCTTTAAGGCTGTGTTCCTGAGCTCCTTCCCAGCTGTGTACTCAGAACTGTTGAAGCTCTTTGATGTACGGGAAGTGGCCAACTTGGTGCAGGACACTCTGGGCAGCCTGCCGACCATCATGCACGTGGACGATTCCTTGCAGGCAATTAAGCTGCAGTGCATAGGCAAAACCGTGGAGAGCCAGCTCTATACCAACCCAGGTAGGGTGGTGAGTCTCGAGGAAGGGGTAAGTTTGTGTTCTAGAAAGGTGGCCCTCACAACTTGTGGTCAGTGGTCAGAGGAGCAGTTAAAAGCAAAGAGCTGAAAAGTACTTCCTTGAAAGCATTGCCGTTTGGATGGTCAGATAGAAAAGTGTAAGTATTTGGCCAGTGAGATGGCTCGGTAAATAAAGGCTTTTGCTATGCAAGCCCGACAACCTGAGCTCAATCTCCTAAAACCACAAAAAGGTAGAAGGGGAGAAGCAACTCCACGAAGTTTACTCTGACATCCAAAGTCCCCCAGCAATGACAGTCATTTTTAAAAGGTATGGCTATTAAAATGCTATTTCTAGAAGGAACAAGTCAAGCACACTTGGCTTACACTTGTATTTTTCGCTGTTTAGAAGTTGAGGCAGGAAGATGTTTAAGTCCAGGAATTTGGAAACAGCCTGAGCAATGTAAACCTCGTGAGACCCCGTGGCAGGTGGGAGGGAAGGTTTGTTTCTTTGCTGTAGATTTCCTAGTTTATGTTCAACCAAAAGTTAACATTTTCCTCCTGAGATTCCTATGGTACCTGATTTGAGCCTTGTTTGTCTCTTCTTTTGTATGTTTTCCATCGATTTGTTCTGAAACTATTTGAATGTTATACATATGGTCTTTTTTATTTTTTCTTTTTTGTGTGTGTTTGTGTGTGTGCGTGTGTGCGTGCATATGTGTGTGTGTGTGTGTATTATATAATGATGGGCCATATGTGTCTGCATGTGCACATGTAGAGGTCAAAGAAGGATATCAAGGGTTCTGCTCTGTCACTCTGCTTCACTCATGAGATAAATTCTCATTGAACCTGGAGCTAGACTGGCAGCAACCATACCCCAGCAATTCATCTATTTATACCCTGTCCCCCCACTCATTTCAAATGTTCAGGACAATTTGGATCTTTTACATAGGTTCCAGGGATTTGAACTTAGGTCCTCATGCTTATACATAATCATTGTTACCAGCTGAGCCATCTTCCTCACCCACAAGATTTTTGTTTTTCTTTTTGTTTGTTGTTTATTTTCCTTGAGACAGTCTCATACTGTCCAGGTTGGCCTCAAAATAACTATATAACCAAGGTTGATCTTGAACTCTGAGGCTGTGACCTCCACCTACCAAATGCTGGGGTTTTATTTCTTATTTTATTCCAACAGCAAATAATCAGTCACTACATTGATTTGGGCATAATATTTTCCATCATATTCCACTAATTCTTTATTTGTTCAATTTTTTCTTGAAGAGGTTTTCATCTCAGTTTGAAGTTTATTTGAAGAACTTTCTGTCAGCATCATGAAGTTTAAAAGAAATTTAAGATAGATTTTATCAGCAATTGTTTTTCCACATGAATGATTTGTATATGCATAATTTCAAACATACTGGATGATATTTTTACACTATTTTATCAGAAAATGTTTTAAACATTCAGATAACATAGGATATGGTATGAGTAAATCATGAACAAATCTTAAGTTGTGCATTGGCTTCAGACCTTCAGGTAAGAAATTCAGCACTGGAATACCCAAGGTCCTCCTGTATATATGCACTTTTTTCATAGAAGTTTCTAGAATATCAGAGTTTCTTGTTCCTGTTTTCTATTCCCTTTTAAAAAATTATCTAAATTTAAAAATTAATTTCTTTTATTTAAAAAATAGTTTTTTCCCATTTTTTCTTTTTTATCTTTGCACATTGTATCATATGTCATACCCTAGAGTATTTTTTTAAATTATATAACACTTTTATATCTTTTATAATCAAGTGACACTTGTTATAGCTTTAGTTTATCCATTTTGCTGCAATGTAACTTCACTAAATAAAGGTAGCATTAATATTTTCTCCTGTTGAGGGACTTTTGATAAGTGTCCATTGCCTTTTGCTTTTTTCTTTTCTAAAATCAATAATGCTTTGATCAGTATAAAAGAAAGTTCAGTCTCCTGGTTTCTCCTAATAAAAAAAAGACATAATACCCTAGTAAAAAGTTATCTCCTGTGATGGTTTCTAAAGTCTGCTCCTTGGAGCCTGAGGGGTTGTATTGCAGCTACTAGGAACTCCTCTGGGATGTAAAGTGGAATGTGGAATGGACAGGGGTCCAACTTGGCACCACCACTTACCCCAAGCCCCACTCTGCTTTCCTCTAACTATGGATATGTCCCTCTTGTCTCAGAGGAATCGGTGGTTTCTGCCATACTTCTCCTGTACTTGTCAGATAATGCCTTCTTAGGTTAAATTGTAATGCTAAAAGAGCAACTAAGGCAATCAAAATTGGATATTATCTGGGAAGATTTTGTTCATTGCACTAACCCAATTCCTTTGCATTCCCAACCCTCAATAAGCAATCGAAAAACCAAGACCAGAGATTTTAAAGAAGCTACTGCAACGTAGGAACAAAAATAAAAGATCTTTGTGTGAACTGGTACACCTTATGAGGGTAAATGATGGAAGGACTTCGGAGACACAGGAGATGTAACCGTAGCCAGAACTGGGGACCTGGAGGAGAGTCAGGATTGAGAAGTTGGCGGTTGGCATGTATCATGGAGGAGGTAGAAGAGATGGGAACCATGACTACTCATGCTGTTGGAGACACACCCCTTGGAAGACGACTATGGAGAATAAGAACCGCTCACAGTCAGTCAGCTTCTCTGGCTGTCCCGCAGGATAGGGCTTAGCTTAACACTCACTGACTCACACCGAAGAAAACAGACTGCCATGTGTGACGGCACAACACATCAGAAAGGAGCTTGTCTTCATGGGGAAAAACAGGAAGTTTTCCTGGGAGTTTTTCAAAGCTCAGACTGCGTTATGGAAATCACCAGAGACTACACAATAGAGTTAGGAACATCCAAAAATGTACCAGAATTCTGACTCACTGTGAACTCGGAGCTCACAGGGATAGTTCAGTGTTGTCCTCGTGACAGAGGACAAGGTAGAAAGAAAGCCACATTACCAAGCAAATAGTTGGACCCATGAATATATCCAGAGAGATAAGACTGTGGTTAGGGAAGGGGGTCAGAAGAAAACTAGCTAAGGGCATGTTGAAGAAGCAAAGAACTATAGTGCAAGAGGTCCACATAGTAGCCACTCAAAATAACAGGTGAGAAACAGCACTTAAGACCTTTCAAACTAAATTTTAGTAACATAATTCTTACAACAGAAAAAAAAATTAGGTTTTTGTTTTGTTTTTAGAGAATTTGGCATTGACTGTCCTGTTTGCCAAAGGTAACTATATGCAGGTAACAAGGAATAAATGAACAAATTTTCTTTACTGTAAGTATAAGGATAGCATAAGCCCTAAGTAAGATCTGTGCTTGGAAGATGGTGGTGCTACGTGATTACTCCTTGCTACAGTAACAGTAGCCACAGCATAGTAGCTTCAAATGATGCAAAATCAGGGTCCAGTTTGATGGCTTAGCAACTAAATGCCCTCACCATGAATGCCTGGTGACCCGAATTCAAGCCTAGAACTAACATAATGGAAAGAAAGAAGAAACTTCCAAAAATTGTCTGCTGGCCTCCACATGCATGCTGGAGCATCTGTGCGCCTGCATACGCACACGTGCAATAAACAACTTTTCATATACATCTTTTAACTTTCCATGTCTGTAGAACAGAACACTATAATGATTTTTTTTTTGCACAAAATTCAAGGTTTTTTGTCAACTATTTTCCTTTCTGAAGGCCTAAGAGTTTTTATAACCTTCAGATGTCACCTGTGTCTCTAGACGCATGGACCCTTCCTTCCTCTTCAAAGGCAGTAGATCCACATCTTCAAGTCTCTCTCTCTCTTTCTCTGATTCTCCTGTGTCTTTCATTTATAAAATCCCTGTGTTTATTAGGCACACATGCATCATCTAGGATAAATCTGCCCACATCAATGATCCTAAAATCACTAACAATTCACAGAGCCCAGGAATTTTTTTAATTTAATTTTTTTCCCCACACATACAAACTTATTAGGTACCCCAGTCCCCTCCCTCCCCCCCTCCACCCCTCCCTAAACTCCTTTCCTCCCTTCCCCTTTTTTCCCTTCCTTTCACCCCCATCCCTCCCTTTCTCCAAGTACCTCCCTCTTCCCCTCCAATCCTTGGAGCATCCTTTAATGTGAATGTCAAACTTTCCTCTGGGTCCTCCACTCTAATGCAGTTTAAGGACTCAGTAGCATTTCCTAGAGCTCTTTCTTGTGTTCACCTTTAGTATGGGAACACTATTGTGACTGTTAACCCTTGCCTCTAAGGATCCTAGTGCCTGTGATCCATACTAGACTTTGGGGGGGGGGTCATTGATATGTCAGTTGTGCAGGTCATGCACAGTTCTATTATGGTTACTTTGGCTCCAACTTGAGTGGAGTATCTTGCGTATCATTGCTCCTCCCCATCTTTAGGCTCTTACAATCTTATCTCCCCCTCTTCCACAAATTTCCCTGAGCTTTAGGATGGGGAGAGACTGAGATATGAATGTATCTTAGGGACTAGTACTTTCCCCTAGCATATATGGACAGAAGAAACAGATTCAAAAGTAATTCACTGGCCTAGTTTCATATAAGAAAAACACTCAGAATTCTAAGAATTCTGCTTATTTACGGAAACTAAAAGAAGCACGAAAGGGCTGCAGTCCTGCGAGTGCCCACATCCTGACCTGACAGAGCTTGCAAATGATTCTTTCCTGATGACAGTGATAAATATGAAGTGATGATGTGATAAATGAGAAATAAGGTTATTATAAGCTATAAGACATAGATTTGAATAAAAAAAACTTAATGCTTAACCTGAATGACAACACAGAGTACTTCAAAAGTGGGTGCTATTCTTAACTAATTTATGAGGTTAATTCTGAGGAGCGAAGAACTGGTTACTGATAAGGAAGTGAGAAAAATCTAAGAAAGTGAACTTTCTTTTGATGGGCTCACGTTAGCCTTTGAAAGAAGTAAAAAGGACCGCAGGTGGCCTGCAGTTTAAGAAAATACATTTTAGAGAATTTGTCCTTAGCTGAATGAGCCCACCAGGAGATCTAGATAGTTCTGTAAGTTAAACGTGTACTAGAATTCCGTATTAGGCACATTCTCCAGTGGAAAAGAATCAAAAGGCTATATGTATATAGAGAGAGCAATTCTTTATAAGTAATTAGTTCATGTGATTATAAAAGCTGAGATGCCTAAAAAAGTTGCTATTGGTAAGTTAGAGAGCTATCAAGCTAACAATATAATTCCAGGCACAGTGCCAAGATCTATAAGTTTTAGTCCAGGTGTGTAGCCAGATGCCTGAGAAGACCAGACAGAACTAGTTCTTCTTTACTTCATCTTTTATTCTCTCCAGACCTTCAGTGGACTAGATGAGACCCATCCGTATAGTGCAAGTTGGGGACGCTCTACTTTACCCAGTGTTCTCTTGCCTGTATTATTCTCTTCCAGAAATATTTTCTCAGACAAGGCCAGAATCATGTTTCACCAAATATCTGGACAGCGCATTCAGATTGGGACATTAAAATTAGCCATCACAGATTCTAAGGATAAAAAAGAAAAATCAGCCTACGAAGGAATCAGTGTGGCTGACGAATGTCCTGTTCCATTCAGATAAGACATTAACACAGTGTGAAAATAGAAAGACAAATGCTTACTAAAGTTACTACCCACGACGAATGTGAAATGATATCATTTCAAACCAAGTTAAGTTCAGGGTCACTGAGTCATTTCATGGATAGATAGAACAGGTAGAATGACTGCGTCATCCCTTTACTTATACCTCCAAGGAAAGAACTCAGGTCTTTAACCAAAACTAGAGGATGCTCCTAACACCGGGAATCATAACAATTGGTAGGCAGTGTCCAAATCATCTGAGGTCTAGCAAAGATCTGACGGCTTTAAACATGGGGAACTCATGTTTCCTTTCTTGTCCAGATCTCTTTCTATCTGTGTCCAAAGTGCCAGATATAGAGGTTTCTTAATCATTTTGGGGCAGACAACTACGGCAATGACCTAGAGAGTGTTGATGAACTGTGTCTGAGAGGGAGGAGTAATTGTGGTAGCTTGGAGATTCTGCAGGAGCCTTGGATTTGACTTTGAGTCTGACTTCATCCTGATTTGTTTAGCAGAGCCCTGCAGCAAATGCTTAGAAGTCTTTGTACTGTTACTCTTCTCCCAAAATCAAGCAATTTAAGGGAAAAAAGGAGATTTATTCAGCTTAAGGTTCCAGAGGGGAGATACAGTCTTTTCATGGCAGATGTGGCATGGCTGGCTGGCAGAAGCTGGAGACAGACTACGTCACACCTCTCTGAGAGGCAGAAAGCTGCAAGACTGCTTGCTGCAAAAGCAGAGCTCTCCTGGAGGTAGGATGGGACTAATCCACCTCAAGGCCACCCCCTGTGACCTTCCTCCAGCAGGACTCCATCTCTCCAAAGTGCTATGACCTTCCAAACCTATGAGATGGTGGGGGACACATCTCAAACCCTGACAATTTTCTTGCTAAGAGAAAGTTCTATACATTTCTACATGGGTACACTTGAGCAGTTTTTACCTCTTCATGCAGGTAACAGACATAATACATTTAGTGTGTGCCTTTGGTGAGAAACAATATGAGAAAAACAGATATGAGACTGCCGTAGAAAATAAAGAGGGGGAAAGAGAAGGAAATAGAAATTTATAATACTTTTAAAGTATTTCCTAGAAATTAATTCCCCATCCTCCACCTTCCCATATTAGGTTTTAATGGGACAGATGTTTGATTAGGTTTATGCATTAATTAAACAACTTCAAGAATAAATTTCTATTCTTTCTGTTCTTGATGTGTGCTCAATAAACTTTATTTGCTAAAATTGAAATCATGTGGGATGATTGGAAAAAGTATACAGGCTGTAGGTTTTTTTGTGAAAATTCCTTATTGGTTACTGACTAGAAAGCGTATTCTAGGCTGGGGAGATGGCTAGTGATTTAAATGCCTGCCCCACAGACAAGAGGGCAGGAGTTCGGATATAATTTGTCTATAACCAGTCTCAGAAAACAGAGCTGAGAATCCTTGGAACAAGCTGGCCAGCCGAACTAGCCCTATGTTGAGCTCTGGGTTTGAGTAGAGAACCTGTCTCAAAAAGAAAATGGTGGAAGAGCAATCAAGGATGATTCCCAATATCAACCTCCAGCTTACACACACACGAACTCCACACATATTTATAAGAAAATGGAATATATTCTAATATATATTCAAATCATTCAAGTCTCCAGGATCCCTCTGATTTTAAAACAAAAGAGTTGTGTTCCCTTTGTTTGTGATTCCTCTGTCTCCATCCCTCCCCTTCTCTGTTGTCTGTATTCCTCTTCAGCCTTCTTTGCCAAGCTTGTCCAGAGAGGAACTCAAAGTGAAAACCTTTCCAGGTGCCATGTGCATCAGCGACCTCTGCAAACACACAGTTTTCACAGTCGTTGATGCTTTGATTTTGCATTTTATTAAAGGGTTATCCTCATAATCATCTTTTAGTTTCACTTAGGTATCTCTTAGTGATAACTTGGAATGCAGCTTCTTAGGGAATTACTAAGAAAGAAATTTCTTTTGCAAGTAGTTTTACATCTTTACCTAGGTGGGACAGGGATAATGTGAAGAGGGATAATGTGAAGAGTTAGGTGATACTTCTCCCAGAACATCCTTGAGCCTGGGTTTTGACTGTGGATTTTAGATTCAGTATCAGATACTAGATGTTGAGCTACTTAAGACTTGGTTTCCATTTTGCTTTCTTGCTGTGTTTCCGATTTGTCATACGGACTGCGTTACTGGGGAGAGGGCGAAACCTGCATCTTTTCATTTCTGCGTGCCACTCATCCGCATTTACACGGATTTTCAGTGGGGTGGGGAGCAGGAGCAGGATGGGCGGCGGAGCAGCTGCTGCGGTTCACGTGGTGACAGGAATAGTCACGTCCTCCTGTTCAGGGTGAACTCAGCAGATGGAACCTCGTAGACTTCCTGTTCTCTGCTGTAGCTGTGCTCAGAGAAGAGAGAAAGGCCAGGTCTTCTTGAGTCGCCCTAATAGCTGGAACTCATAGTAAACCTCCTTCATTCATTCATTATCTGTTACACCAAACGCTCTATGGTAGTATATGAAAAAATACACCAGAAATATTACAGCAAACTAGGGAGCCCCTGACTCTGACCTCTAGCACAAAAGCAGAAATAGAATACGTAATTATGATAAGGTATGGCAGAGCCTTGAGATGCATGCTCAGCCAGTGCTTGTTTCATATGTTGATACACCCCTCAATATGCATTTTGGGGCCAGATCTCACCTCTGAGCTCCAAACCCAAGAAGGCAGCTTCCCATTTAGCATCTGTAGGCGAGCGGGTCTCCTTGCACTCAGCTTCGCACTGAAATCCACAGTGTCCTTTTTTTTTTTCTTTTCCACTTTTTACTACCTATTCTATCTCCCACTCCTCCTGTCCCACTTCTTACTTTTTCCTTTCCAGGTAGTGTTCCTCCTGCTTTCATGTCTGTTTGGGGCACCTGTACTTGTACCTGCCTACTTGCCAGGGAGCAGATGATTTATCAGTGGGTAAATCATTAGTAAAGAATCTTAGATTAAACTGAAATAGTCTCTCAAAGTACTTCTTTCTTTTTTAAAATTTTTTTTATTTAGTGTGTGTGTGTGTGTGCAAAGGGTACTATGTGTCCCTGTGGAGGACCAAAGGTGACTTCAGGAATCATTCTGGATTGCTTCTACCTCTTTTTTTTTTTTTTTTTTTTTTTTTTCTGCTTTGCTTTGCTCTGGAATTTCCCAGGCTCCACCTACCATGGCCAGAAGTAGAGGCTGCCACCATTTCCACCTGGCATTTTTACATGGGATCTGGGATCAAATTCAGGATCTTCTGCTTATGAGGCAGAGTCTTAACCCCTGAGCCATTTCTCCAGCCCTGCAGTATCTTTCTTGATGCTCACTCCTCATCTATAGAGAGCAAACACGCCTACCTGGAAGACTCAGTCATTCATAAAACTTTCTTCTTTCTTCTCCCTGCCTTCTGTGTGCTCTTGCATATCCCACATGTTATCTCTTCCCACCACCCTGCTGATAAGGCTCAGCCCTTTTTGCCCTTGCCTCTCTTTTTTCCTAGCCACTGTGTAACCAAAGTTGCCTAAGGGAACAGCATGTGATGTCACTCTCAGACCCTCCCTCACACCTCTCTTTATGTTGTTCATTTCCAATACACGCTTTTTCCAGGCTAGTGATCTGGCTGGATCCCACTTGCTTTGTCCTGTCTTCTATCTGTGATCTTTTTGCAGTTCACCCAGAATCTAATCTCCACTTATCCTTCAGAGCATACTTTGACTTTCTTTCCTGCAAGAAATCTTCCCACCTTGGTTTACCCCCTCACTATGTTGTCATAGTTTGATTGTTTTGCTTCTTGACTCATGGAACACAATGCTAAAAAAAGAATTGGATGGTCACTTATTTAATGCCTATTGCCCACTCCTGAAGAAAAGTTCCTAAGAGTAGGGTTTTATGTGTCTTTGACTCAATTCTATCTCAGACTTTGATAACACTGGTCAGTATGGTAGATACTTAGCAGGGATTTCATGAATGGATGCTTCGTGTTGGATCAAGGGTTGGAAATGATAGTGGCAAAAGCTACTGAAGACATATCTTTGTATGAACATGAGAGTGATAGCAGACAGTAGAACTGGGATGGGATTTGGGTCCAGGAGAAGACAGGATATGAGGGGTGCATGGTTCCTCTGTGGAACTTAAACCAGAGCATGAGACGTACAAGTCTTGCAGAGCATGCTCAGCGCTCCCTGTCGTTTCCTTCCTCTTCTGAGGCTATGGTGTCAGGTGCTCACCATCTGAAAGGTCCCTTCCCAAGATTGCACTGTTGGTGATTCTGGCAGTTCTGTTCCTGGTGTTGTGTAATTAGAGATTCCTGTGCAGTCAGCAACTCTGCTGTGTGCCACGCTGTACGGCAGCGAGTGCTCCTGCCCCCTGACCGCAGTGTCCCTGCCCATCCTGAGAGGTTGCCTTGGTGTCCTGCTGAAGTCCAGCTCACGTTGGAGTCCCATTTGTAGATAGTGATTGGCAACTCTGTGAGCCACCTTGAAACTCACAGAGCACGCTTTGAGGGTTATGCCAACCACAGGATCCTTTTCTGAAACTTGTGACTGAAGAGACAATAATACACTTTCTCCGCTATTAGACTAAAGGAAACTTACCAGGAATTCCTTGCTGCCCCTTCTTCCTAATCCCATGCATGAGGAATTCCTGAAGGAGCTAATTTTATCTGTTCCTTGGATACAAACGGAACAGAAATCAGACTCTCTCCTTTACACATCAAGGAAACATACAGTTTTATCTGCAACATGGAACATCTACAATACAGATCCTATTATTAAATGTATAGAAAGATGGTTTATGTTCACTTAGAGGGGCTTGGTTTTGACTTTTAGATTTTTTTAAAGGATCCTGCTTGATACACCCTGATGCTTTCTTTGAAAGGTAAAAATTAGCATTTTATTCAGTTAGCTTGCTTGGCAGTATTCCCTTGCTGTGGACCCACCGGCTAACATTGTCTTACTAATGGAGAAAAAGTAATTCAAGCTGGATAGTCGAGTATTTCTTTTATATACCACAGTGGGTTCCTTGTCTACCTTACTTTTTTTTCTGTAGATATTTTAACAGTTGGTTGCAAATTGAATTTTTAGAAATCAAATCCCACAAGCTGCAGGAGCCTATCAGATAAGTTTTATCCTTCTCTCTAATTAAACATCACTAGGTAGTGATTCGGGGCACTACAGCTTTGGGTTTAGTGTTTCTGGTTCTTTTTTTTTTTTTTTTTTTTTTTTTTTTTGTCACGTAATTGCTTTCTAAGCAAGTTCCTGGTGGGATTGCTGCTTGAAGAAGCCTACAGTGAATTATTGTACAAATGTCTGTTTTAATATTGTGTGTTCACTTTCTTTCTGTATCCCTGTACTTTGTCCTATGCTATGAGAGATTCTCAGTGGAACTAGCTTTATCTGCTCATTCTGCACGGACAGAACAAAAACAAGACTTGAGTTCTGTTGCTAGGGTTTGCTTGTTTATTTGCTACATTAAGACCTGACCTCCTTGTGTTGTCAGCCCAGCGGTGAGAATCAAAAGAAATACTAGTCTCCAAACCTCGCTCCTGGGCTTTTATTTACCCTCTCAGTTCTTTGCTTATAAAGAGGAATTGTCAAAAACAGCATGAAAAAGACACCAAATACTTTTGAAAAACTCTCTAATGAAAGTCAAAGGCCAAAATGAAGATCAGAAAAAAGAAATAATTGGAAGAGAACAGATAATTCAGGGAGCTTTATGCCTGATGTTGCCAATGAGATATAAGTGTGACAGAGCAGGTTTCAAAACTATGACAGGAGACCTGGGACTAGAAATTTCCCAGAAATTCAATATAGACAGCATAAATAAGAAAACTAAGTAGAAAGATGGGAAGATGAAGTAAGGAGGTCATCCAGAAAAAAAAAAAAAAAGGAAAATCTGTGGGAAGATCTATAAGAAATTTGAAAAACTATTACAGAGGTTCACATGGTGAACATATATGAATTTTCAAAAAAAACAAAAACAAAACCAAAAAAACACTAGAAAAAAGACAACCAAGGCAAGTTCCCAACATCAAGGATACTGACAGACTGAAGGAGCCGAGGCATAGGAAAGTTACTGTTCAAATACCAGGCAAAAGATAGTTTAACTTAACATCCTGCAGGGAGAGGAAAACAAAACTACGTAGGAATCTGGTCATTACAAATAACTGGAAATTAGAATGGGAATAAAACCATAATGTTAACCCCAAACTGCCATGTAACTATTTTGGGGAGGCTAAAAAGGGAAAGGAATAGAAAGCTAAATCATCTACACAGTTCAGTCGATGAATTCAACAAGCAGCACAAGAAGCATTCGACTTAGACATTTACAGGTAAAATACACTTAGAAAAGGGAACAAAAATAATGCCGTTTTCACTAAAAGAGAGGCCTCTTGAGCGTTGTAATGGTGTATTGGGGAAAGGTGGTCCTGTCTTTTAGTAACACGGGTACACCTGTAATGCTATGTGTTAATAATTTAGCAATCATAATTGTATTAAGAAGTGGCTAAGCACCCATCTTAGGTTTGTGCAGGCCCAAGCAGCTGTGGCAATAATGATTCTTCTTCCTAGATTCCCGGTACATCCTCCTGCCTGTCGTATTACATCATCTCCACATTCACTTGCAAGAGCAGAAGGACTTGATCATGTGTGCACGTATCCTTAGCAACGTATTTTGTCTCATCAAGAAAAATAGCTCAGTAAGTACATGCAGGTCAGAGTATGGAATTCTCCATCCAACAGTTTCTGAAAATAAAATTTTAAACGTCTTCAAAGAAACCACACAAAGGAGGCGTCTTCGGGGGCTCACTTTCATTTGCAACTGGGCCGGACTTTCAGCTTTTTCTCAGAAAGAATCTTTTTTTTTTTTTTTTTTAATCTTGTGGGATTGTTGAAACCCTGAATAACCCAGTTTCCTAAAACTTGTATTTCAAGAAAGAATTGAATACCATGGAAGAAAAATTAGAAATCTCCAAGCCTCCCACATTTGTCTTTAATCTTGATAGAATGAATGTTTTGTGGCAAAAAATAGATTACCACTTGCAAAGTGCAGTCATTTGGCCCTATTCTGTGAAAGAATAGCCACAGGGTGATATTGAGAACTTGGCCGTGGCCCTTGAACCTCATTCCACAGATGTTCCAGAAGCAATAGGGGTGCCTGGTAGTTCAGCAGTCAATGCACAGCTCTTTCTTGTCGTTTCCATATTGTGACTTTAGGGATTCCTGTCTTGCTTGATTCTTGTCATGATGGAATTAAGAACACAGTACAAAATGAGAAAAATAGCACACTTGCTTAAAAATGAGGCTATAACACCTCAGGGGTCTGATGTGATATCTGCATAGGAAGGATGTCAGTCTGCAGCTGCTAGTGAAACATGCAGCACCCTTGGGAACCAGGCTGTACAGGGCAGTTTGGCAGTGAGCTCCGAGACTTCTATTTCTCTGCTTCTCTGTTAACCACTGTGGTATGTCTTCCCTCATTTTTTTCAGTGTTAGAATCAGTTTTTGAACTGTGGAGATTGGAAGGACCCCAGAGGAGACTGGAGAGAGTGCCCCACTCCTGTGACCAGTAGCTGTGCACCCAAAAGTCTGGCAAAGGGGACATTGTTGAAAAGGAACAGTTTGTTGTTCCCCACCCCCGCCATCCAGGCCCAGGGACCACAGGGAGAAGGCGGTCACTCCATTTTCAAGCAACCACCTCACCAGAGAGAGCCAGGCTATGCCTGACTGCATGCTTTCTCTGCTGTGGGTAAAAGCCTAGATCGTTCACTAGACAGACCCAAAGCAAATATCAATAATGCAAGTGGATTCTTTTTATTTCTCCTTGTCTGCTTAAACTTGGAAATTGCAATCAGCTTCAGACTTCACTGGTAAGGAATTCAGTACTGAAACGAATTCACTGGGAGAAAACCCTTGGAGTTTTCTTGTGAGTGTTACAAAATTTACCATACAATCATAGCCAAAAGGCTCTTGTAAACTCACACTTTGGGAAAGTATCTTTCGCAGACAGCAATTTGTACAGCAAGTGTTTTGTCTCCAGAAAAATCTAGAAACAGCCCAAGTCTGCTATATACCATCAATATAGAGCAATTTGAGTTTCTCCCTGGAGTTCTGGGGCTTGTATAGTGTTGACTGCTTTAGACAAGCAAGTCCCCCCTTTGGCTTCTAACCCCAGGACCATCTGAAACCAAGGATTCTCACTTAGACAGGTCTCTGTTCCTTAGGTTTACATGTAGACTTTTTAAAAAAAAAATCTCTTCTTCATGCATAGTCATTTGTACACAAACTAACCTTGGAAACTGATCCCAGTGGCTGCCATGATGGGAAGAGTAAATGGAAGCCCTGTCAGAACCAAGAATCACTGGCCAACTCCAGGAATCAGGACACTGAAGGAAGGCTGAGATTCAGGGTGGCAAAGTGACTCACACAAGGTCCCACGTGCTATAGGAGCATGGGTCGGATCGCCTTGGGATTAGTCATTTTTTATGAGTTCGTTTTATTTGTAGCTCAGGTTTACATTGCATTACCCAGCACTGCTCTTGGGCGAGCTGTGAACTTCCCCAAACCTGTGTTGCCTGTAAGGTGATTCACCTAGGTGAGCTCATGCCCTCCTTAGCTCTCTGAGTCTTTGCTTCTAGACTTGGAAATGAACTTTGTGCCCTGGGTCATTATGGAGAGATTATAGTCCCTATGAAACCATAGGGTCCCCACACTTATGGCTGGGTCCCTGCCTCCTGCAGAGCCACTTGCCCTCACCAAATCGGTCACAATTCAAATGAGTGGGGAAAAGCAGTAAAGGGAAACTTAACTCAATAACACTACACTGGAAAGAGGTTAATCTAATTATCTCAAAAGTTCCCCCTTTCAGGGATCCAAGGAGAAAGGTAACATTTCATAATGGAAAGCAGGGAATATGTGTGACTAAGCAGTTCTGTGGAGGTGACTCCACCCACTATCCTGCAAGTTGGTCTGAGGAGTTGTCAGTGCTGTGTGAAGTCTTTGGGGAGACAAATTTCTCCTCTGGCAGGAACCTGACTTGGAAAATTTTCAACACTCTGTGAAATGCCTCTCTCAGATCTCAGCATGAGATTCCCAGGGAAATTGTAAATTCTGAGGGTTCATTATTTCCATAGTCCAGAGAGCTGGAGTAGCAGTGGGGACGGGGCATACAAGCATTGGAATGCCTGTGATGTCTGGCTGCAATGGTTTCCTGAGAGCATGTTTTTTCCTCCTAAGGAAAAGTCTGTGTTGGAGGAAATCGATGTGATAGTGGCCAGCCTGCTGGATATCTTGCTCAGGACCATCTTGGAGATTACCAGCCGTCCTCAGGCATCCAACTCCACCATGCGGCTCCAGTTTCAGGACGTCACTGTAAGTTCACAAGGCAGGTCGTGCACGTAGTCTGATGGTACTTCTTAAACCTCCTGTGCCTTTGGAAATGGGCTGCAGTGTGACTCTGGGAAATCTGGTCCTTGGAGTCACCTGTGAACATTTCAGATACCCATGAGGTGACTTCAGATAGGAAGCCTCCTTGTAAAATGCAACAAGAAACATGTTTGCATGTCAGAAAGCCGGCTTTGATATTAGATCTTAGTTTGTCCAATTTAAATTAATCTCTGATTTTCTATCCCCAGTCACCTTGGTAACTTTCATTCTCCGGTCCTGTCAAATTGCATAAAGAAAAGAGCATTAAGATTCGAGGCTCCTATTCTGATTTTTCACTATGACTCATCAGATACTAACTTTTCTAGGCTTCGGTTTCTTAGAATTAAATGAGAAGCTTGACTTGGTAAATTCTGAAGAGCCTTCAATTTCTACTATATTGTGATTATAGTGTAACATGATTCAAACACAATAGTAAATAATATACCAGATGGTGTACCCATATATATCTTTATATGACTGTATTTATATGCACATAAACTTTTTTTTCTTCTTATTCATTCATTCTTTTTTGGCAAATCCCAAGGATCAGTCACAGGCCCCATGAATGTAGGCTAGTGCTTTACCACTATCCTTACACATAAAATTTCTATTTAAAACTCACCTTAAACTGATCAAAAAAGAAACATTTAGGTTTTATTAGGAATGCTCCTCCAAGCCGATACCATTTGCAGAAATGGCAGTAGGAAGCTCTAGTTTTACAGCCAAAAGATTTACATGAATGTTAACATGTGCCTTCAGTGTTACAGTAGGCTGTGGAACTGTGCTTTTGAGACTGCTTGCTAAGATCCCCAACGCAAATAATGTTCATTTAAAAACAAACTCAACAGTCAGGGTTGGCTTTTTCAAAAATGATCATCTAGTGCCTCCAGTGCCCAGTTTTACCTGAAGGAACTAAATTCTGGTTCTGGTAAGTAAAGTTAATTATATTAATAAGCTGAGCTTTAAAATTATAAAACAAAATGAAACAACCGCAAAAACAAAAATGCCTAATGTGTATGTCTCATAGCTGTACTACCTCAAACACCCTTCTGTTTTCCATTTCTGTAGCTTTCTCATTTCAAGAATGTCACATAAATAGAACCTGATAGTTCTGGGAAGAGTTCATCAAGTTTCTATGTTATCAACATTTCCTTTTTGTTGTTGAATAATACTTCATGGCCATTCATCTAGGCAGGTCTTCATGGTTGTTTGCAGATTTTAGATAGTATTTAAAAAACTGTTATAAACATTCATGTTCCGTTTTCAATGTGGACAGAGGTCTTCCTGCTTGTAGAGAATATCTGATTCACAAGAGTGTAGCCATTGAATCATATGACATTTGCTTTTCTTCCTGCCATTTTGTATTCCCAGGTACACATATGAATGGTTTAACTTCTCAGTACCCTCACTAGCCTTTGGTTCTTCAGCTTTTTTTTCTTTTTATTTCCAGCTCCTTGATTACTAATGACGCCACAAACATCTTTTCACATGCACTTCTGACATTAGCAAGAAGTGCATTCGCAGGACCTTCTCAGCGCACCATCTCTTCAAGTCTTTCCCTCCATATTCTAATTGATTGTTCTTTCCCTGTTGAAGCTTGAGAGTTCTTAACATGGTTCTCCAAAGCAAATATTTTTATTTTTGATGAGATCTAATTTACTAATGTTTGCGTTGGTGGATCAAGCTTTTGGTTTCCCATTAAAGGCTTCTTTTTATCTACTCAGAAAAATTACGGCTTCATTTTTTCCCTCAAAAAGTATTATAATTTTATAATTTTCACATAGAATTCCATGAACTACTCTGACCACATTATTATGTGTCATGTCATTTTAACACTCTATCCATTCACTCTGATATCTGTCAGTGTCTTGTTTCATTTCATTTGAAATCTTGATTCTTGGTATCATGAATGATTTTCATTTGAGACATAAGCATTTTTGTATCATAAGATTCTGATCTAGCTAAGCCTTCTCTCTTGGCTGGTTTTATGTGATTTTTGCTCAGGATTTTTGCAAGGAGGATGTCACCTTACATAAAAGAGGAGATGGAAGGCTGGGTTTCCTACCAGCTTCCTTTGATGCCCAAGGGACGACTTCTTGTTACTGAAAACTCTAGCCCTGGTCAGTGCTGATACCATCGTGGGAAAGTACAGGTTACTGATCATGCTTTCTCTTCACTTGTCCTGCCCACTTAGAACTTACTAGAGAGGAAAAAGTGTGATCTGTCAGTGCCAGGTTGGAGTTGAAGTCTGGGCTTCTCACTCTGTCCTCACTTACACAGTCGACTGGAATGGAAGTATTGGGTTTCCTTGGACCAGTAGTGAGGGAGAGTCAGGGACATGGGTGGTAGCTGATAAGGGGGAGGTCTGGACTTATACCTACTCTCTGTTGGTGTTTCAGTGTGATGAAGCCAGTGTTTTTGATAGGCATCAACTGGAGTAGAGCCATTACTTCTATGGCCATATCTTGCCGGCCTCCCCATTGCTGATTACAAAATGGGCTTCTACAAGATCCTTCCTTCCTCCTCCCTTCCTTCCTTCCTTCCTTCCTTCCTTCCTTCCTTCCTTCCTTCCTTCCTTCCTTCCTTCCTTCCTTCCTTCCTTCCTTCCTTCCTTCCTTCCTTCCTTCCTTCTTTCCTTCCTTCCTTCTTTCCTTATTTATTTTCTCTACAACTCTTAGCATTTTAGGGTTGTTTCCTGGGCCATCTGCTCTCTTCCTTCACCTTTAGAGTCTTAGTGTCCTCTTCCGTTTTTCTGGTATGTAACATCCAGGTGTTGATTATACTTAGCAGCAAGTGCATGAAGTGTGACCACTCTTTCATCTAGAAATAGCCCTCTTAGTGATTTCATGGTAACAACTGCTTCCTAGACTAAAGCCCTGGGTAATCCTGAAATCATAGCATAGCAGCACATCAGCAGAATCATTACAAATGCTGATAGGCTGCTTCGCTACACCTGTGAGCATAGAGGTCTATGGTGAACTGCATCTCTGTGGTACATAAGTGGTCGTTGGCCATCACAGTATAATAACCAGTGACCTTTAGAAGACTTGAAGAAGGCAGTGAGTCAGGTTTGTGGATGCTGAAGGATTAGCCAGATAGAGTGGCTGTCTTATGTAGTAAATTTTTTAAAAAATCAAATGAAGAGAACTCTTCACCACACAATTAAAACTAGATGATGCTCTTTCTGTGTGAAAAGCAAAACTCTTGAAGGTACATGGGATGAAATTGTCCATAAAAGATAACCCAATTATTTGGAAACTGGTTTCTGCCTTAATCCAATCTTAGAGCACTAAAGGCAGACTGCTTTTATTCTTTCTGTTCTATGCCATTACTATAGGAAGTTGTTAAATTTACTAATTTCCTAATCAACAGAAAATTTCCTTTATCCTAATGCTATTTTGAGGATTTGGTCAAATCTGTAAAAGTATTTCATCAGTTTCAGCTGTGGTAATACATTTTAGCCTTTAGGTTTGTTTTTTGTTGTTTTTTTTCTAATATAGAAAATATAGTCATTGCTATAGCAATGATTAGTATAATTGTAATTGTACATGTGTGTGTGTGTGTGTGTGTGTGTGTGTGTGTGTAAAGAGGTCACTTGAGTTATGTGCTTATGGAGACCCAGGGGAGACATCTGGAATCATCCTGGGTTTCTCTACCTCCTTACTGTTTTCCTTATTGCTTTGCTCAGGAGTTTCACAGGCTCTGCCTTCCAAGGTCAGATGTATAGTCCTCTGCCATTTCTGCCTGGCATTTTTCATGGGATCTGGGATCTGAATTCAAGTCCTACTTGTGAGGCAGAGGCTTTAGCCCCTGAGCCATCTCTCCAGGCCCAGTCCCACTCCCCTGCTCTCTCTGCTATAATTGATTCTGTGGTGAAAAATACCTTCTGGTCACTGACAAAGCAGGTTCTCTTGAGACAATGAAGATCTATGTATTTCCTCTTTGTTTCCCACAGAGAGCAGGCACATTAAATGGGGAGTTCTACATTTCTATATTGAACACCTTTTAGTCTTTATAGGCACGTATATCACAAGGTACCCATGCTAAGTGGACACACTGTGAGGAAAAGCAATTCCCACGAGCATGTCATAATAGAACTGATGGAATTTTCCAGCACTCTGTAAGAACCATATGATTACCCTGCCTCCCCAGCATGAAGACTGGCTTCTGCTGTATCATAATTCCAGATAACAGTAGCCTTATTTTTGCTATTTAAAAGGATTGTACTTTTTGTTCTTCTAACCAACTGTTTTTAAAACTTTAAAATGCTCTTTCTGGCTAGAAAATATATATATATACCATTGTAATTGCTTCCTTTCAAAAATCTAATTGTACGTAGATTTTATAAAGTAGCATAAATGACCCTTCCCCTCACATCCTCATCTAATCCTCTGCCAGAGTGTTTTGCAATGTATAAATGCTTCTATGCATGTGAGCACACTGGGGATTACGTATACTGTGGGTGACTCAGCTCAGCACAGGCCCTGTGCAAGATACTATGGTATGCTTGTCTGAAGTCTTCACACGCCATTGATTGGAATATGGTAAGGGAGAGAATTCACGAGAATACATAGGAAATACTTGGAAAAAATCATGCATATGTTTGAAGGAAAATTTCGTGAAGACTGTTGATAGAGACATCTAAACATAAAAGAGTTACAGTCATGGAAAACTATGTTAAAAAAAATTCCCCTAGCAAAAGTAAATGAATCGTAACTAAGATTTTTCAAATTATTCTTTTTAGCAAATTATGAATTTTCATGTAATTATTAAAATATCTACATTGAGGTAGAAAACAAGAGTAAAGTACTGGACACCTAATGCTTTGGACAAATTACTTGGAGTTCCCAAATGGATTAACTGAGTACATAACAGTCAATCATAGAGTACATGTTGAAACTGACACTATGTCATACGTGAACCAGAGATCATATGTCAGAATGAAACAAAGACATAGTCAGTAATTCAAAGATTCAAAGAGTTACCTATGACCCCCTAATTGATTATAAAGACCCCCTAATAAAAGTTTGAACCCTATTGATTTTTTCCAGTTTTACAATTATGAGACGATATGTAATGTCTCAAACTTCATTATTCACAAGATGTCATATTAACATAAAGATTTAATAATATTGATAATATAATAGATGCATTATCAGTTGACAGATTCCTAACTAGTTATTTATGTTTGAACCCGTAAACTCAGATATGTTTCCTCTGGAAACTCCAATCACTGTGGAGATCTCAGTTTAGTTATTTTCTAGCAATGATATCTCAGGGTAATTTCTGAACCTTCACAGGTGATCATCATAGTCTTAAAGCAAAATCAATAATGTGCATCCAGTAGGACTCAGAAGGAATGCAAAATACAGTAACTTACATTTAGTATCTTTTCATAAATCCTAGTGTTTTCCATTAAATTTTTTACTGAGATTTAATTCAATAATTTGTATCATACAATCAATTTCTTATATTTAAAATAATATGTTACATATATGTACATATTATTCATATGTATATTTAGGAACCATCACAATAATGAAGATAATAAACAAGTCTTGTCACTCAAAGCTTCCGGGCACCCCGTCTAGGCTCTGTCACTATTCAGCTGTAGCTAGATAGAAATCATGGCTAGGTAAGGAGTGTCGACTTTTGGCAGCTTTTCATCCCTGGGCACTTAACAGAAGTGACAACAATAGGGAACTGGGGACAGCAGCAGGCCACACCATTTAGTGTTATATTCTGGTGTAGGTCTCCAGCTGCAGATGCTGAACTTTCCCGAGGTTTTGAGAAGTAAGGATGGCTTAACAGCTCTCAGAAAATTTTCAGCAACCAGAAGTTTCTCTTCTCTGATGCCTTACATGCTTCTGTGCTAACTCAGCCTCAGCTCTCTCTCACCCTCTTTTCACCTTCCTTGACCATTCTTCTTGTTCCTACCCTGGCCACCCTCTGGAATCAGCTGCCTCTCTGGCCACTTTCTCAGTCACTGCTGTTGGGAATGCAGTGACTCCTACCGTTTTGCTGCTGCAGCCACCATCAGCTACTACTTCTGAGGCTCCACCTCTCTTGCAGCTGTGAACCCTGCTGACGGTGCTGCCACTTTTGTAGCTCGGCATGCAGACCACTCAGCTTGGCCCCTTCAGCTAGCAGGCAGCCTGCTGCTTTGCTGTCAGGCTGCTCGAAGTACTGGCTGCCCCTCTGCAGGCACCTTCTGCAGCCACTGGCATGCCCCCCTCTAGGCTCCTGCTTTCCTGTGGATCAGTTCAGCGTGCTCCTCCACTGAGAACAGAGGAAGATGGACCACTAAAAAGAAGCATTGTATTGGACCTGATGTAGTACCAGAGGAGGCAGGGCTGGGAGGCATCTCCAGGCTGGCTCCCAGCTCACGAGGTGAGCCAAGCAGTCTCAGAGAAGAGCCTTCTCTGCCCAGGCACCAAGGAAAGCGCTTCCTTTCTGGCTTGGGCTGGAAATGATTGTAGAGTCCTCTAAAGTTCACTGAAGCTGATATCAGGACAATATCCATGGAAAACTGTTGAAATAGTCCTGGCAGGGGCTGAAGGTAACTATGAGGTTTCTAGACCGCTCGCTGGTGCTGGTGTAGAAGTAGACTAGCTGGCTGTTGGACCAAACAGGCATTTACTTGAAGCAATCACAGCAGCAAGAGAGAGCCATATGGTTGCCATCAGGGAGTCAAATTGCCCCATCCCACAGAATGATTGACAGAAAAAAAATATCAGAACTCAAGAGAATTTCACATGAGCACTACCAGTAATTTTAATGCTAAATGTTCAGTACCTTAGGGAAAGGTGACTTATCCATCTGTCCACTTTCTTGTTACAATTTCATCCCCAACAACTACTAACCATCTTTTCATAGTAATTACCTATTACTATAAATATATTTCGCATAATTTTATATGAGAATTCCCAGAATTTTAAATGGGAATATAAATGGTTTCCAAATAAATTATATGGAATCATGGATTTATTTCAGAGTATTTGAGGATTTTTTTTTTTTTTTGCTCTTGACCTAGACAGGGATATTCTGGCTTATTTTACACACTGTAGTTAAATGTGAGTTTTTTCTCTGTTGTTTATCTGTGTGTGAATGAATCACTCCTGGCCAGATGTGGTAGCTGATGTCTATTATCCCCATACTCAGGAGGTTCACTATATTTCTCAGTGTATCCTCAAACTCAGTCTTCCTGTCTTATCTTTCCCAGGTGCTAGGAATCACATGCATGTACCATCAATGCCTGACAATAATGTACTCTCTTGATAAGCCTTAAAGTCAGTATAAACCTTTGAACTTTCTTCTTGCACACTTTTCAAAGTTGTTTTTCACTATTCTAGGTCCTTTTCATTTCCATCTAGACTTTTAAATCAGCTGAATTCTATTTTTATTTCCAGAAAATTCTGCTGCAGTATTGAATGTATATATCTGCATGGGTGGCACTGTCGTGGTAATAACACTGAATCTCTCAATCCTAGAATGTAGTGTATTTTTCCATTCATTTAGGTGTTCTGTAAACTCTTGCATCGTGTTTTCTATCTTTCAGTACCCATATCTTACACATCACTTGTCATGAATGTCTCTATTTCATATTTAAATTGTTTTGAATTTCAATTCTTGATTGTTCACTTCTAGTAGTAAGAAGCTAACTTGGTTTTTATTCTTTGATATTATATCCTGAGACATTCAATAAATTCTCTTCATTAATCTAGTAGCTCTGTAGATTCCACAGTATTATTTGTGTACACAATAGGTTTTCTGTGAATAAAGACAGCTTCCAAAAGTTCCTTTCAAATCTCTAATCCTCAGTTTCTTTCCTGTGTCTTATTGAATAGTAGACACTTCATATGATTCTGACTAGTTGTGATACTGTAAGTAGTCTTCTCCATGTAAGCTCAGACAAACCAATCCACAATTAAGTAAGTTTCTGTGTGCCTAACTTATGTAAATATCATTTCTCTGTCTGGAAGTAGATAAGCTTCTTGTAGAAAAAAAGTGGTTACATTAAAAATAAGAGTTTTAAGTTGGAATTGAGTTAGAAAATACAAATATTGCATATTTAAATAGATTTCAAATCTAAGAAGGAATGCAAACTTTTCTTCATATATTTTTTTTTACTTTAACAAACATACTGTTCTTCATTTTTAAGGATTGAACTTTGTAGGAGAAATTTACAGAAGAGAGGGCAGTAAGATTGTAAAAGACTAAAGATGGGGAGGAGCAACGATATGCAAGATACTCCACACGTTAAGGCCAAAATGATCAAAATAGGACTTTGCATGATCTGCGCAATGACTAACATAGCATTGACTCACCCCCCCCATCGTCTAGCATGGATCACAGGCACTAGGATCCTTAGAGGCAAGGGATTAACAGCCACAATAGTGTTTCTATTCTAAAGGGGAACACAAGAAAGGGCTCTAGGCAATGCTACTGAGTCCTTACACCTCATCAGAGAGGAGGACCCAGAGGGAAGTTGGACACTCACACTAAAGGATGCTCCAAGGAGGGGGGAGGGGCACAGGGAGAAAGGGGGGGAAAGGAAGGGGAAGGTGGGAAGGAACAAGGGGATCTAGGGAGGGGTGGAGGGATGGAGGGGAACGGGTACCTATTAACTTTGTATGAGTGGAATAAATAAATAAATAAATAAATAAAGATTTTTTTTTTCACTAGGGGGAGTTCGTTGCCTGTCTCCTATCATTGCTACGACAAATGACAGATAGACATTATCAACAACTTCTAGATAGTTTCAATACAAAGGAAGAACTAAGGGTAAGTGACATTTAATTTTTCCCCTTCAATGTATGTGCCTTTTGGGTTCTCTTATCTCATCATTGCTCAGAATGGGTCCTTGCCAATGAATCCTCAGCCTTGTCCCCAGACCTTCTTTTCTGCGTTGGCTCTATGAGCTCTCCCCTACTCAAGCAAAGTAGTAGACCATTATTTTGGAGAACGGCATAGAATTTCAGTCCCAGCTCATCAAGTTTAATAAGCTAGAAACAGATAAACAGATCTATGGAGTCAAAAGCTAATAGACTGATTCAAGTTACACAGGCCTGAGCATAGTCCCTTGGTAGAAGATGACAGAAACCATGCAAACACGCTGGCTGTGATTCTATAAACCAGAATGAAAATTTTGGCTTCAGCTTTTTGACTCGAGCAGCAGAGTTGTTTAGGATTAAAAGAACATAGAAGGCCATCGAACTTACCCAACTCTGAATAGGAAAGAAAACATGTGCATTGAAGTGAAGATAATGGTCTAATTAATGTTCATCAAAAGTTGACTGCTTCATTCAGTTGGAAGGATAATTAGGTTTTGCTTAAGAAGTCTATGACTTCATAGCTCTGATTTTCCCATAAGAAGGCTACATATTTTTATAACCTGGGAATTAAAAAAAAATAGAAGCACAAGTTGAAAGATGGGGCTGGTTTAATCTAGACATTGTCTAGTGCTTTGCTATTCACTTCGACATCAATGAAAATGAAATAATGAATGAAGTTTATTCTGTGGGGTTTACTTCTGTCACCCAGCACCCTTTTTCAAAGAGCATATATTTCCTTCTTCAGAATTAGCTGGCCTTCAGGCCAAGAGAATCGTTCCATGAGTCTAATCTCTTAATCTGTCATCCAGGAAGGGTAGGCTGAGCGGCTCATGTGGAGCAGCACTGAGCCTGGACCTAGGCTCTGGGTTCATAGCTGGACACAAGATGTCCTGTTGCTTTAAGGGAGCAACAAGTAGTGATCATTTATACCACCAATGGTGAGCACAGGGAGGAAGAATGTGATGTCATAGAGTGTTGCCAAATCCCTGCCGGGCCAGCCAGGGAAGGAGGGGAGAAGTCAGCAGGGGCCTTGGGGCTCCAGGCAAGGGGGTGAGGGAGGCAGAGTCACCACACAGACCCCAGTAGTCAGTTGAGAAGCCAGAAAAGACAAGCTGCCACAGACTCATTTATTTAAGGAAGTACTTGAGCTTATATAGGGTCAGGAGTCCAATCAGGTGTTGCCACCTCTCTGTTGGGGGGGAGTGTGAGGGGGCAGCCACTAATCATTCAGCTGTTTACTAAATTCCATTGCAGAGGCAGGTTAGATAGCCGCTTCCCATTGGTTGTTCATCCCTCTATTGGGACATGTCCGGGGCATGTCTGTCCTTGTTCAGGCTTGTCTGTAGCCAGACTTCCTGGGAGCCAGAGCTAGGGCCTCCCTGAATCAATAGTGCCACATTTTTGCCCTTTCATTTGTTTATAAATTTTTTCAGTGGAAACCATGGTAGCCAGGGCGACCCTGAGTCTCTTCAGCTGCGCAGAATATAGGTGACTGTGCCTATCTTAGGCTCCTGTGGAGCCTTACCCATCACTGTCTACCAGTCATGAGACCATCGCAGAGAAGGAATCATGGTCCCAAAGAGGAACTTGAGTATGTGGCAGAGAAAAGGAGGTTGTTGTCAGGGCAGGACCAGGCAGAGGGGCTGTAGGCAGCACAGGCGCAGAAATGATCCAGAAGAGCTGGTGAGACATAAATCGCAAATTATTAAGACATAGTTTCAATGGAGAACAGCCAGGCTTTCAACGGGCCTTTGGTGACCTTTAAGAATGTCTGAAGCCTCAATGGATGCCCTGAGGACCTGTGTTGTAAACACTGAGTCCTTACCACATATCTAAAAAGAACAATTAGCACTAAAAGGGCAACTCCAAAAATTAACCAAGTCACCAAATTTAAGAGTGAAAAGAAGGCCGATATCCTGTCCTATAATTGTTTGCTGAAGGATACAGCAATAGTAATTTGAACTCTAGTGTTAAGTCTTTCAGTTTCACTTTGATTCTATGTAAGTCTAATAGAGCCTTAAGAGCCGGTAGCTGGGGTGCCTTCTGATGGGGTGGAAAATTACCCATTATGGAGAGGAAATGCTCTCCAATGGAGCAGAGGTGACTAGGGGGTGAGCGGACAAGGTAAAAAAGCGCCGAAAGTGGAAAGCAACGACTAGAATCAAGGTGAAAGTGAAAACAATTCCTAAAAGGGGGACCAACGTTCAAGGGGAGACCTAGTGCTGCACGTGCGCAGAGGTGTTCTGGATCCAAGCATCCTGTGCTTAGTGGGGGACTTCGGGGTTCGCTACTCCCCCCCCATGCCTACACGGTGTCTCTGGGTCAAGCCGATTCAATGTAATTGAACCTGGGCTCTGAGTTCTGAGGGGATCAGCCTCTCATGTGAGCTTGCTGGGATGAACCTCAGTTTAGAGGGGCTCATTGTTCAGGAAATTAAACGAGGAATTGCATTCCTAACCTTACGAGGGGGCTTGTTGATCAGGAAGTTGAAAGAGCAAGTGTGTTTCTAACCTTAAGAGGGGCTCCTTGATCGTCTGCAAATCAAAGGAATGATTGTGTTCCCAGCTTTCTGAGGACAAGGATGGACAAACAGGAAAAGGGGAAGAGGAGGGGGCCACCTGCTCACCTTCAGGCGCCTTAAGCACAGGGAACACAAAACCAGAGGAAGGGTCCAAACTCACCGAACTTACCAGAGAGGGTGTCTCGTCTACATTGAAGACAGTCCCTGTTCGGGCACCAGTTGTTTGCCATGCTGGCCAGCTGGGGAAAGGAGGGGGGAAATGAGCAGGGGCCTTGGGGTTCGAGGTGAGGGGGTGAGGAGCGCGGAGTCACCACACAGACCCCAGGTGTCAGGTGAGAAGCGAACAGAGATGAGGTGCCACAGACTCGTTTATTTAAGGAAGTACTTGAGCTTATAGAGGGTCAGGAGTCCAATCAGGTGTTGCCACCTCTCTGCTCCAGGGGGCAGCCACTGAGCATTTAGCTGTTTACTAGGTGTCCATTGCAGCGGCAGGTTAGATGGCCGCTTCCCCTTGGTTGTTCATCCCTCCGCCTGTATGATTTCTCTATTGGGACATGTCCCGGGCATGTCCCTCCTTGTTCAGGCTTGTGTGTAGCCAGACCTCCTGGATTCGGGAGCCGGGGCTAGGGCCTCCCTGAATCAATAGTGCCACAGCAGAGCACCTTGGAATGGCCGCCAACCCAGACTCAAGGAGATGGGCAAACTTTCCAAAGACGGTTGCATCTGAGAACACAGTGGTAGAACTGTGGAGCTATAGTTTGGTGACTGAGAGCTCTTACTAGCACACATGAAGTCGGGGCTGGAGAGGTGACTCAGGGGTTAAGCCTCTGCCTTGCAGGCGGAAGGTCCTGAGTTCAGATCCCAGATCCCACGTATAGACGTCAGGCAGAAGCGGGGGCGGCCTGCGTTTCTGGTCCTGGTAGGGCGAAGCTTGTGAATCCCGGTGCAGAGTAAACGGGGAGGTGGAGGCAGTCCATGGTGGTTCCCGAATTGGTCCGTGGTTCTACACACACACACAGACACGCACACGCGTGCACATACATACGCACACAGGCACAATCGAATAAAAAAAAAAGAGAGAGCTGACTAGCACACACAAAGTCTTGGGTTTTAAGCACTGCATAATGAATGAGTGAATAAGTGAATGAATGAATGAATGATATGTAACCCTAATGTCTGGGCATAGCACAGCCCCTACCACCTTCTCTTTTAATGATTACTGGAATGGGAAATATTTTTGTTTATGTGATGTCTCCAGTATCTAGTCACTGGGTTTTAAACTCCTTGATGTCTGAAGTTTTGGCTGGTTCGCCCTTCTGACATCACATCCTAGAACATAAGTATATTGCAGACATTCAAGAAATATAAGGGATGGAACATAGAACTTGAGGAAGAGAAGACATAAAGTCAGGAGTGAGTCTATACTTTGTTTTGAGGAGTGGGTGGTTTTAAGAAGGGAGAGGTGTGATCACATCTTTCTAGTTGCACTGCTGAGAAGGGATCAGTCAAGGTACAAACCTGTAAAGATTTTGATATAGTCATCTAAGCTACAAGTGATTGTGACCTAAAATAGAGATGACTATGCTAGATTGCTAACTATTAAATACTTGAATTGGCTGAACTTGATCATCATTAAGTTTTTTAAAAGATGAAGCTGAGGAAGGAGTTGACCACTCTCAGGATTTTTATCTGGTGCCACTTTCTGGATTGGAAGCAGAGAAGGAATCCATGTGAAGGTTTGGGTGCAAATGTAAATCCAGCTTTAGTCTTTAGTCACCCGAGAGATATCCAGAAGGGAATGTTTAATAGACAGTGTCTGAAGTTCAGGAGAGAGACTATCAGTCTGGGCTCCAGGATACATTTGGGAAGTGTCAACCCATGAATAACAGTAGTTATCCTGGAAATAAATGTGAACATTCAAGGGGAATGTAGGATTAAAGGACAGGACCTCCTTAGAATTATAGAACAAGGAATAGTGAGCAGGTGCCAGACAACAATGCCATTGATGTTGAGGAAACTGATGACCAATCTCAGTGTTGTGATTAGAGAGGAAGCCATATTGTCTTGGTGATATTAGAGATATCATGGGCTAATATGCCAGCTTTCAAGAGCAAGATAAGGCCAGAGAGGAGGCTCAGGGGTTAAGCCTCTGCCTTTCAGCAGAACGTTCTGAGTTTAGAACCCAGACCCATGTAAAAATATGCCAAGCAAAAATTACAACAGCCTGTATGTACTTCTAGTCCTGGAAGGCAGAGCCTGGGAAACTCCAGATCAAAACAAATAGGAGGTAAAACAATTCATAATGATTCCCAAAGTCACCCTTGGGCCTCTATAGGCACACACAGTGCCCTCTGATTGACACAAACACAAAGACACATGCCAAAAAAAAAAAAATTCAAGATAAAGGTGACTACTTAAAGATAACTTTGGATATTAGAGGAATATTTATGATGAAGGAAACTGAGGGAATGGTCAGAACTATTGAAGAGAGAGAAAGCAAAGATACAATCATGGGGTGTTAACTGACAAGATATGAGGTTCAGAAAGGCAGTGAGAGTTGGGGGGGTAAGAATGAGTCTTCCTGTAGGGAAGTTCACCTTTCCTGGTATGAGATAGAAGGGAAGTAAGTGGAGTAAATACAAATTGGAGGTCAATTATTTCATTTGCTAAAGGCTAATTACTCATCTAACTTTAATCTGAATATTAAAAATTCACATAGCACCTTTTTATTTTTCTAATTTTTTCCCACGAATGTGTGTATCAGAGGGCACTGTGTGTGTCTGTGGAGGCCCATGGGTAACCTGGGGAGTTACCCTGGGTTGCTCTACCTCATTTTGCTTTGCTCTGGGGTTTCCTAGGCTACACCTTCTAGGGCCAGAAGTACAGGCTGCCACCATTTCTGCCTGATATTTTTGCATGGAACTTGGTATCCGAATTCAGGTCCTTCTGCTTTCCAGGTAGTGGCTTAACCCCTGAGCCATCTCTCCAGCTCAGATGTTACCTTTTAAGTAGATAGTTCCCTACGCTTAATTTTGTGTGAAGCTGAAATATCCTTAATTAGTTGTCCAAAGATAATAACATTGGTTCATGATCACTTATCTAGAGTCTTAGTACCAAGTGTATTTTGGAAATCAGAATTTTCATAACTTCAGAAAGATGACATGGCAGATTCTAGAGTACTGCACCAACAGTCTGCAGTGCACACAGTATTCACTGAAGAGGGAATAAAGATCGCAAATACTGCAGGTGAGGCTTTTGGCAGCCCAGAGAATTGTAACACCAAAAAGTCTCAGAGCCTGTGGCAGTTAGTTGCAGCTGCCAACTTGAAATTTGAAAGTTGAACCTTTAGCCACGTTTGTGGCAAATTAATAGTTAAGGTAAGCCCCGAACAAACCTGTGAAACATTATCTAATTGATGTGGCAAAGACCCAGCGCATGGTGGGTAGAACCATTTCCTGAGACGAGAATGAGCTGGTTGTAAACTGACTTCTAGGCAGGCAGACAGACAGGAAAGAAAGTATGTCCTTTCTCTCAGCTCTTGAATACCAACTTCCTCAGTTCCTGATGTTGATGTGAACTCTCTTGCCATAATGATCAAGGGCAACCAAGAATCATGAGCAAGAATGTTTAAACTCCTTATTCCCCTAAGTTGTTTGAGTCATGTGATTACATGTGTGCAGTCTACCTAGGCAAGAACATACAAAACACCACATTGAATGCCCAGGAACAAGCTTTGATATGGCCAGACTCACAGTTAGGCTAACACTTGGAAATCCAAGAGCCCAGCATGAAATTTTATAGAGCTTTTTATTGATAGATGGCAATAGTGAAATTTAAGATGTATCTTCATGTAAGTACTTCCTGAAGTTAACATACCTCAGGGTCCCACAGTTTAGGGTGAAGGGCTATCTCCTCAGACAGGATGAGTTGTGGCTCCAGCCGCATCCAGGTCAACTTATATGAGTTGTGATGGTCTGACTGTGAGACCAGCTTTCTTGTGAGACAGGATGTATCTGCACCATAACTGAATAGCATACGTCCGAATGGAGGTTTTCTTTACAGCAGGAATCATAGCTAGTGTTTAACAAGCCACTGTACTTTGTTTCTAATAAGCAGAAAAGTGCACTAATTCATTTAACTAGGCTATCACAATATTAACAACAGAAGATAAACCGAAACAGAGCCCTATTAGATTTTGATACCACAGGGAGAAAAAAAAGAAGCAGCAGCTGAGGGGTTTTTTTTTAACAATAAACACTATGTAGAAATTAATATGAACTGAATGCTATTCTATATAAGTGATTGGTATTAACTCATTTACTCCTCAAAAGGAACCCATGAGGCAGGCCCTCATTATTTTATTACAGATATCAATTATTCAATTGAGCAAACATTTACTGAGAACATTGGCTAGGCAGTAGGAATACTAAAGATAATTAAATACTCTGTGTTATTAAAGGTACCTAAATCATTGTTTAAAAATGAAGGTGGATATTGTGGCCTGTTTTCAGTTGACATAGGTTTTTCACCTTTTAATAAAGGAGTGTGGTATGTATTAACAGTGGTAATAGCTAACAGTTGAGGGTGAAGGTCTCATCCTACCCCTTCAGCTGAGAGTCAGGTGTGTTGCTGAGGACACCTTGGCTTCACTTCTCATCCGCCCCTTCAGTAAAGGTGGATCGACACTGTAATTATCCCTAGTAATGGAGAAAGCTGGGGCTTATGTTAGCAGTCTGAGATTTTTGCTCAGCCAGCTCAACTTTGGACTTCAGGAAACCCAATTACTGCTCTCAATTTATGTCAAATTTCATTTGCCAGCTCTTTAAGTGTAATAAGGTTTTTCTGCTCAGTGTTGGAGATGTTTTCTAAGAAAGGCCCAATTAGGGAAGAGATGGTGTCCCACTCACATTCTCATTGTTGTAATAAAAGAGCCTGACAAAAGCAACTGAGGGAAGAAAGGGTTTATTTTGACTTACATTTCTGCAGCGACTTCATGGCCGGGAAGGCATGGCCCCTGACTCATTGCAGGCACACTCAAGAATCAGAAAGAGAGCAGGAAATGTGGCTGGCTATAAAATCTCAAGGTCTGCTCTTGTTGATATATTTCCTCCTAAAGTTTCCATTACCTTCCCAGACAGCTCGGGAACCAAGTATTCAAACACAGGAGCCTATGAGGGACTTTTTACTTTCAGACCACATCAGAGGGGTACTTGGGTTTTTCTGAATCTACATTTATATTAGAAATTAACCAAGTAGCCTAAGGCATGGAAAAATGTATTGATATTGAGACTAGATGCTAAAAATCCCTCCTCGCTCTTTTCAAAAATGGTAAATAGGAATCTGTATCCTGAATGGGCCAGTTTTCTGATGCTATAACAGAGTACGCCAATACTGGATAATTAGAAGAGAAAAGAGTTTTGCTTTGGCTTATGGCTCTGGAAACTGGGCAACCTAAGGTTAGTTATTGTACTAGCATTTGCTTGGCTGCCTATACTAGTTATTCTTGTGCTGCTGTGAGAGAGGCTACCCAGTCAGGCAACTCAAGGAAGAAAGGGAGATTTATTCAGGTTTCGGTTGCAGAGGGGAGATACAGTCTTTCAAGGCAGAAAAGGCCTGGGTGGCTGGCAGGAGCTAGAGCAAGCTAAAGCACTGCAAACATCTTGGAGTCTGAGAGCAGCAACACTGCTTGCTGCAAGAGCAGACCTCTCCTGGGAGAAGGATGGGACTAATCCATCTCAAGGCCCATCCCCTGTGACTGCCTTCTTCTAGCAAAGCTAGAAGCTTTAGGTGCCTTAGCAAGGTACTTCCTAAAGATGCCATGACCTTCCCAAACACATGAGACTGTGGGGGGCACATTTCAAACCACAACCCTGCCGGGGAAGTCCTTTGCCATTTCATGTCATAATGCAGAAGGCATGCAGAGAACTAGAATACTCAGCTCTGTAACAGTCTGCTTTAGAAACTTAGTCAGTTCCAAGAGAACCAAACCCCACTCATGAAAGATGTTAACTGTCCATTAATACTTTCTTTCATGACCCTAGAACATGCTACTGGACCTTGCTTCCCCAAACTGCCACAATGAGGAACTAAGGTTTCCAATCATGACTTCAGGGGTGGGGTATCCTCCAAGCCACAACCACTCCTCTCCCCTTCCTCCATCATGTCTCAGTCCCCAGAGGCATCTATTGGTAATGCCCAGGAAATGTAACCTCTAGTGTCTCTTTCTCTGCTGTGTGCATACTTGTATGTTTTTAAAAAATAGAACACATCATTTCTATCTGCACTTTTTGTTCTCACAACAACATCTCACGGTGTTATATATTATATAATACCAGCTTTTCATCTTGCTGATGTTACATAATTTCTCACGGTGCCGGGATCAAATCTTGATCGTGCTGTGCAAGTACTCTGTCATTAAGCTATGTACCCAGCCCTCCAATCCTGCATAGTCATCTCTGATGGGCATTCAAGATGTTTGTGATGCTTGCAATTAGAAGTGACCTTTCAGGATGCCGTGATGGCATGTGCCTATAAGAACTATACTCCAGAAACTAGAGACATGGATCAGGGGTTAAGTCTTTGCCTCGCGAGTAGAAGGTTCTGTTTGGATTCTGGATCCCACATATAAGCGCTGGGCAGAAATGGTGACGGCCTGCACTCTCAGCCCTAGAAGGTGGAGACTCTAGAACAAAGCAAAAAAAGAGGTACAATCCAGGATGATTCCCGAGGTCACCCTTGCGGCTCCACAGACACACACAATGCTGTCTGATACACACACACACACACACACACACTCATGTGAATGCAAAAAATTTTTTTAAATTAAAAAAAAAAACAGCACTCAGGAGACTGTCAAGAGAGTGTATTTCAAGGTCAGCCAGGGTACATAATAAGACCTTGTCTCAAAATAACAAAAAAAACTTACAGTAAAATTTGCATACATATATCTCTTTAGGCGTGCAAAAAAAATTTTTTTTAATTAAAAAAAGAACCGGCACTCAGGAGACTATACCAGGAGAGTGTATTTCAAGGTCAACCAGGGCTACATAATAAGACCTTGTCTCAAAACAACAACAAAAATCTTACAGTAAAATTTGCATACATATATCTCTTTGGATCTGTGCCCTTACTGCCACAGAATAAATTCCTGGAAGTCAAATTGTTCAGCCAAAGGATGTACACATTTGAAATTATAATCGATACTGACAAATTATATGTTAAGATTTTTAAATGAATGTTTTTGTCCTTTATTTCCTGTGTCCTTTCTTGGCTACTTATTCTTACCAGTTCAGAGAAAGATTTGTCTTAGCATTTCCCAGTGAATTTGGAGGTACACAGGTGTCAGGTATTGACAAAGACTACTGGTGTTAGAGTTCTCTTCATGCTTGAAGACCCTGAGGCCTGGGTTGTTACTGTTGATGTGGCCCTGGACCTTTAGAA
The DNA here is from genome assembly GCA_023101885.1 of Typhlomys cinereus. NCBI lineage: Eukaryota > Metazoa > Chordata > Mammalia > Rodentia > Platacanthomyidae > Typhlomys > Typhlomys cinereus. Next base: position 3,238,581 of record JALPQD010000145.1, read on the forward strand.
AACAGCATGTCATCCCCCACCCCCGCCCCACGCCCCTGGGCTTAGGTACTTCTGTGAGTCACAGTTTCAGAACACATGCGTGTGGGAGAAAGCATAGGTCCAGGGACTGCTAGTCTGTATTGTTTAATTTTTTTCTTTCTGTAGAATATTACATTTTTAAAAAGACTGAACAAAAGCAATCTCTAGGTAGCAATTATTTTTTCTCTTTCTGTAGTCAGTAATGTTTTATTATACACCCACAGTATACTGGGGACTAAAATTTTGTCCATATCTTTGCCATTGCACATCTACAGCCGAGAGACTTCTGTTCTTTGTTGATTATGACCTTTCATTCAGAGCCATGGGAGTCTTGCTATAAGCAGTTTACGTATGCTCTGCAGCTTTGCTTTGTCAATATATACTGACTACTAGCTTTCAAAATAGCCTATCTAATCAAGCCCCAGTCCAGATTGTTTCCTTTGGCTTGTTCTTTTTGAAAAGATCTTGCCATGTAGCCCAGGCCGGCTTGGAATTTGTTACATAGCGGGAGATGACACTGACCTGTGACCCTCCTGCCTCAACCTCCCAAGTGTTGAGGTTTCTTGTGGGGACGAAAAGTTTCCTTGGGAGAAATGAAGATTTGGGGGTTGGCACAGACATGGGTGCAGTGCTAAACACTGTGACACGAGTGAAAACAGTCAAGCACAGAGGCGCAGAAACGACTTTGGTGTCCCTGGCGTCTGCATGGGAAAAAGAAGAAAGCTGGGGCCGACTTCTAGACAGATGCGTGCCTTCTGTGGGCGGCGCTTTCACGTAGTTTAGCAGTTGGCAAACCCAGTGCTCCCCTGACCTCCCTATCCAGCTACACACCTGCATCTGGCCACCACCTCACTCCCCTCCCCACGTGTCGTGCTGCTGCCACCCATGATGCTATGTCCTGATTCCAGTACTGACAGAAGTTGTGTGGTGAGAAGATGAAGCCTGAGTACCCAGGGCATTATGTAGACAAGCTGGGGAGCAAATCTCTACTTGTGTGATTTGTTTATTTCATCCAATACCGCTAGTGATACAAGACAGGAAACCTTGGAAGGATAAATCCAGACTCGTCCTTGCTGGAATTATATGTGTTTGTGTCTGGGGAACACAAGGAGAATCATCTGGGAAGCCATTTGAATAACTTTGAAAAAAAAGTACTATTCATTTGTTTAAGAAAGGAGAAACAGAGAGAGAAGCGAACAAATGCATGTGCCGCTGTAGGCGTGCAGGGTAGTCAAAGGACTGCTGTCAGAAGTCAGGTCTCCATTCATCGTGTGAGCTCTGGGAACCCAAGAGATCACCAGGTTTGCACGTAGGTGCTTTTTCCACTTGCCAGGCTGCATTGGAATGACTTTTAGAAGTGTTTTTAAAAGGGCTTTTTACAATTTTTGTAGGAAAATGACTGTCTTCTATGGGAAGACAGGGCCAGAACGATGTGTCCAGTATTTAATACAGGGACTCCCACATACTCAGTACCCCTTCTGTCACCAGTACCCCTAGATCTCCAGCCCATGGTGGAATGACTTCTGAGAGCTCTCCTGGTGACTCCGGAGAAACGAGCAGGATCTGTGTGGCCATTTGAGGAAAAATGACCCGGTGGGAATGTTTCCACGTGATTCAAATTCCTTTCAATGTGTGCATGCTGACACCAAAGAAACTAAAATGAATATTCATCAAAATATTTATGAGTTTGATTGAAACTGTGAGGATATGTAAAAAGAAAGCACACTCACATGCACACACGCATGCAACCAAATACACACACACACACACACACACACAACCAGAAAGCTACCACATGGTTCTCAGTTTTCAGATCTCGTCTCTGTTGAAATGAGTGACAGTCATAAGCAGTTTACATGTTTAGCATAATGTGTTCTTTCACTTGATAAATACCAATCTTGTGTTTTGAGTTGCTTTTTTATTTCTTAAGTAACACCACATTGTGGCCTTCCATCATATTGTTAGGGAAATACATTTTCCTAGAATTCTTTAAGGTTACCAAAAAAAGTGAAGTTTTAAGCCTAACTGGTAATCTAAGTTATAATGGTTACTCTTAACTGTTGCTGTGAGTGAACACCCAAAATCACATAACTTAAGGGAGGAAAAAAATTTATTCGGCTTATGATTCCAGAGGGGAGAAACAGTCTTTCATGGCAGGTGGCTGAAGCTGGCAGGCTGTCACTGCAGACATCCAGTAGGCTAGTGGGTGACTGCTGAAGACTGGAGGATTCCTGGAGTCTCTGTGGCTCCTTTTATCTGGTCAGCTACCGGGAGCAAATGTATTGATCCAGATAAGCTCTTCAGGTGGTCTCAGCTGATCTTAGTTAATGCCAGGTGTGTCAGGTTGACACCCAGGATTAACTATCACATAAATTAAGCCTGGTGAGCCAGCTTGTTTTGGAGTAAAGAAAGCTCCATTTTTTTCATGACATACAGTCCAGGCTCTTCTCCCTGTACTGATCATGTGCTCCAGTCTCTTGGGCCCAATCTCTTGTACTGTTTAAAGAAGCGATGTTTCCATGTCTGACTGCACACCCTTGTCAACAGTGTTACGTACTCTCATCACAAAGCTAACAACCATATAAGGCAATGCATTTGCCAATTATCTGACTTTACCCATTCTCCTGAATGTGTATACTTCAACTGTCCTGTTGTGTCTGATGAAAACATGCCATCCTATCTGTCAATTTCAAACAACAAAAAAAAAATCTTTTAGAGTTCCCATGTTAGCAGGCAGCCCAAGAAGGGGCCCCAAGTTATGCCACTGAGTCCTGAACCCTCACTAGGATAGAGGACTCATAGGGAGGCTCAGTGCCCACATAAACAGATATTCTGGGGGATGGGAGGGAGGAAGTGGTAGGTACTGAGAGAAGGGGAGGGAAGAAGGGGATGAAGATGAGGAAAAGGGAGTGGGGGGGAAGGGGTGAGACGGAGGGGGGAGGATGCAATGGGGAGATGACGGGAAAGGGGAGGAGATGGAGAAGAGGGGGGTACCTACTGAGGTTGCATGATTAGGCAAAAATAAAATGTGTAATAAAAATTTTTAAATCTTTTAAAGGAAAGATAAATAAATTTAAGAGAGATACACTAAGGGGGAGAGGATGTTTCCAATCTATATGTTTGAAACAAAGGTAGTGGATGCCACTTGCCATGGACACGGCATCTCTTCGAGAGGCCTCCCAAAATTCTCATGAAGCACTCGCCATCAGTCTAGCTGGCATACATGGTCATTGGAAGGTATCTGTAAGACACAGAAAGGAAAACTCACTTGTATTCTGAACCTGACTGCATTCCTTTGATATCACAGTTCAAGAATGTCCTAAGACATATTTGGTATAGCATGCTTTTTGACAGACATAATTGTCTCACTAAACTGAATCAAGACAACTGGTAATGTTCTAATGTTTAGGACACTGTAAGGGAAGAAGTTAACCTGTTCATCATCCACTGAAAGTTTTTTTTTTCTTTTAATTTCCACTCATACAAACTTAGGTATACCGGTCCCCCCCTCCCTCTAACCCCCCATCCCCTGTACCCCCTCCCCTTCCCTTCCCTCCCCATCCCCCAGTGCCTCCCCCTCCCATCCCCCGAGCATCCTTTAATGAGCATGCCAAACTCTCCTCTGGGTCCTCCTCTCCGATGGGGTGCAAGGACCCAGTGGCATTTCCCAGAACCCTTTCCTGTGTTCCCTTTAAGCATAGGAACACTACTGTGGCTGTCAATCCCTTGCCTCCAAGGATCCTAGTGCCTTTAGCAAATGCTAGACTTTGTGGGGTCAATAGTGTGTTGGACATTGCGCAGGGCATGCAAAGTCCAAATATGATTGCTTCGGCCCTAACTTGTGTGGAGAATCTTGCATATCGTGACTCCTCCCATCCTTGTGCTCTTACAATCTTACCGCCCCCTCTTCCGCAAATTTCCCTGAGCTTCAGGATGGGGAGAGATTAGGCTGGCCTAGTTCCAGATGGTTGATATAGAGTCTCTGATGTTCTGGATTATGGTTTGTTGATTTTTTTTTCAGTTTTGCTGCTCCTGCAATGCCCTTCACTCCATCCTGATGGGTATTGGATGTCACCCCCTGGCCAGAGATAAAAACCTGTTAAATTAGAGTCTTGTTATAAGAGTATATTCAAAGGTAGATGTAATAAAAGTGGGAAACCACAGTGAGGGAGGGGTCAATCACCTATTTGCGAAATAGTTACTTTCTATCTGCCAGACTATACGCCCTCCCCTTCTGGTAAGATCATACCTCATCAGTTGTAAATGATCAGGAAGGAAAGTCCGTGAACTTAACCAGATGTCTCATTACTTACTTGCAGTCCTTGATGGTGGCCTATTTTCTCTGCTGTAACATGGTCCCCTCTCTCCTTGTTATTGGTGTGTCCCTCCTTCCCCATCCCTCCTGTTCATAATCTTTGCAATTACTGTAGGTATTACAGAGATTTATCTTTGAGTGTCTCTAAGTGGGTTTGGTACTAGGAGCCACCTATTAGGGAGTACATACGGCGCTTAATTTTCTGTGTCTGGGATACTTCACTCAATATAATTGTTTCTAATTTCATCCACTTCCCGGCAAATTCCATTAATTCATCATTTTTGATGGCTGAGTAGTACTCCATTGTGTAGATGTACCACAGTTTCCTTATCCACTCCTCAACTGTTGGACATTTGGGTTGATTCCATGACTTTGCTATTGTAAACAGTGCTGGTATGAACATGGTCATGCTTGTGCTATCAAGGTGAATTTTTGCTGTATGGGGGGCTATTCCCAAAAAATCCACTGCAAGTTTTACATTCTATTTCCCAAGTATAAATTTTTAGAGCTCATGAAGAAAAGGGAAACGTCACTTCCATACTTTCTGAGAAAGAAAAGGAAAAGGGAGCACTTGGGCTGGGTAGATGCAGTAGCTTTGGGTGCTGCGTGTGGGAAAGGTGTGGATCCCTCTCTGCAATCAGGTAGCCCCCTTCTCTGGATGCTTTGGAAATGGGAAGCCTGGGATTGTCTGTCCTTTGCATATCAACAGTTATGATCCATCCATTAAACGATCTCTTTCCTCCTTATCCAAGGACTTTCTGCTGCAGATATTTACTGTATTCCGAATATTGATACGCCCAGAGATGTTCCCCAAGGACTGGACCGTCATGCGCCTGGTTGCCAACAAGTAAGGCCTTTCAGTTTCTGTAGGAGCCCAATGCGCCAGGGGAGGGAAGGGTGCACAGTGATCTTCGTAGTTTCACTTCAGGTTTGAAACCTCTGAGCCTTTAGGTTCTTTTTCTTCACTTCTAACTTCACTCTTTCTTTGAAGTCTTTAAAAATTGACTGTCTTGAATTATTATTTGTTTTAACTATATTAATATTTTCTAAAAGTCAAGATAGCTATATATGCATAAGCCTGTAAGCCTAGCACTCAGGAGGCCTAGGCAGGGGGATTGTCAAGAGTCCAAGGTCTACCCTGGGCTACATAGTGAGTTGTAGGCCAACCTGGGCTACAGAGTGAGGCCCTGTTTCAAGAAAAGAAAAGAAATAAAAACCTAAAAAATAAAAAGCTTAAACTCTATAGTAGGGAGAAATACCCTTGCCACCCCCCCCTCACTTGTGTCCCCCACAGTCTCTGTTTCTAAGTCTACTTATCCTGCAGTGTTGTGTTCCATCACGCAAGGCCTCACAGGCCACATAATGTATGTAGTGTTCGGCACAAAGCTGACACTGAAAAATCTAGGCAGTTGAAAGCCCTTATTCTTGTATGTGTTCACTTCTCTTCTACAGCTCAACAGTATCCTGTTTGATGAGTGTACCATAGTTTATTTAATCAGTTGCTTGTTCCTGAGTGAATCGTTTCTCATCTTTCTTCATTCTTTTTTTTAACTCAGCCAAATACACTGAGCCTCTACCATGCTCTGTGGCCTAGAAATAGAACATGAACTCTGAATTGGACTATAAAGTTTGGAGTTCATTTCATTCATCCTAGAAATAGGGTTTCTAAAAAGCTGAAAACTGTTCTGTTATAAGTTCAGAGCCAAATGCAGGCATTTTGGAAGTTATTGATATAAAATTAATATTTGAAGGCTGGGGAATTGGCTCAAGGGCCTTTGTCTTGTAGGCAAAGAAGCCTGAGTTCAGATCTCAGATCACATATAAAAATACCAGGTATATAGATGAGCTGGTAATTTTGTTCCTGGACAGCAGAAACTGTTAAACCTTAAAGCAAAGCAATTAGGTGTTAGAGCAATCCAGGTTGATTCCCAATGTCATCTTTAGGCCTCTACAAAGTACCTTTTTGTGTACACACACACACACACACACACACACACACACACACAAACTGATTTTTGAATCTCTAAGAGCCAATAAAAAGCTTGTATTAAGTATATTTATCAAGAAATACAATGATACAAGGGAAAACTAATGGAACTGGATCTTGGACAGCGGGTTGGGGTGCAGCCAGTATGGCAGACAATGTTCCATTGTCCCGGAGCTCAAGGTCATGCACTCCCCTCTCCTCTTGGCTTCCTGACTTCCAGGTCTTGGAGTACAGAATGGAAGTGGAGTTTAAAGAAGGGCACTGGTCCTCCTTTCAAACTAGCGACTGCCTTATTTCAGAAACATTGTTTTTCCACACCCACACTGCTTCTCTCTTCTCCGTTCCTCCACATGCCAGCACCCACACCCTCAGGTGAAGGTGGGATGCTCTTCACATCCAGGCATAGACCAAGGTCACCAGATGTCCCCCCAGAAACCTGGGCATGCTGACAGCAAGAGCTCCAGGAATACAGGATTCTGTTTTGATTCCACATGCTTAATATGGATTCTGCTGCAGGATACATTTATAGACTCGGAGGTGTTAACATGCTGTGTTAAAAACTTAGTGAAGTAACAAATAGTATAATGTGGCAGCTTATATTTTACATAAGCACAGAGACTTATTGGAACTAGTGAAGTAGTGCTCTTTAAAATTCAGCATATGTATTTTGATATCTGTGAGTAGACTCAAAGGTCTATTCAAATCTCTGTGTGTCAGGATGCTTCAGGTTTAAGTCAGAGCTTTTCGTTCATGGATCTGGTGTGTATTACCAAACATTCTGGGTATGTGGAGAAGTCTCTGCAGTGGTCTGGGAAGCTGGGTAGGAAGGGGGCGTGTCCCTCATCACCAGCATCAGCATTTGGTCATCCTGCTCCGCCCATGTGCAGAGCCACATTTCGGCTTCAAATTTATATTCTTTGTGACAAGCAAACTGAAAGCGAATTTAACAAATTCCTCCTTAGGTACACTAACTCCGCTGGAGCTTTCTAAAAGCCAGGATGGTTAGATATTGTCTCTGTCCACTCCATGTATGAAAGCTGTCATCTCCGTAACAGACCAAGATGTACACATTCTGCACGTGGATAAGCATAATGCTAAAAATTTTCATCTCTGGTGTAAAAGCTAAGTTTTTTAGAGATGAGCTCATTGAAAGTGAAGACCTCTCCCATTGTAAACCCAAGAGTAGAGCTATCAGTCTTTGCTAACTGCAGGGATGATATTCCATTGCTACCCAAGTGAGGTCTGAGAGCAGTGTGACCCTGCTTCTCCTTGGCCGTGGCTGGAGGCTGCAGTGCAACCCCCTTCTTGGACAGGATTCCAGGAATGAGGCTCTTGTCCAGTTGGAGCTGACTGCCCCTGTGTGTCTCCTCTGCTGTCCTCTAAGTCATTCTAGCCACTAGCCATTCAAATCATGAAAGCATACGAGGTGCATATTGCTTTATATGTAGATATAATATAGTTCAGAAATAGCCTGGAATTATTGCCTTTGCCATTAACTTATGTAGCATTGATAGAAAAGCATATTTCCTTTTTTTTGTATTTTTTATTTACTTTCATATTTTCTTTATTTGAGAGAAAGCATGAAAGTAGGCACTCAGGTGCCACATCAAGACATGACTTCAGAGTCCCAGCACCCACAGAAAAGTCAATATCTCTCCTTAAGGATTCTGAGGACCAAATTCAGGTCTCTAGGTTTGCATATCAACACTTTTAGCCAATGGGCAATCTTGCTGATGCCAAAAGGGGATTTCCAGGCTGGGCATGGTGGCACACGCTTATAATCCCAGCAGTCAAGAGGCTGAGACAGGAGGATTTCAAGTACTCCTACTTATACTCCAAATGCAAGACCACGCCAGAAGGAAGGGAGGAAGGGAAGATTTCTGAAAGACGTTAAAGATGTTTACAATATTTTAAAGGAGGATATACTAGAAGGAAAATGTACTTCACTAAACTGTGTACAAACAAGTTATGATTTTGATCTACATCTTTTAAAGTTTGCCTCTTCCACACTGTGAACTTTCTCAAATAAACATTTGATCTGGCCTCTCCAAGAGTCCTTCTAACCCCAGCTCCCGCCTTCTTTAACCCATCCCTGTGCTTCTTGCCTGTCCAGTCGATTGCAGCTAGCTCAGGCATCACCATCACCTTGAGCTTAACTAAATACCTCAGAGCATGTTCTTTTCTGTCTTTGTCCTTTATTCCTACATTTCCAAGTGAGTGAAGTGCCCTTTAACTTTCACACTTAGCTTCCTGCTTTATGTGCCACCCCAAAGCTGTGCCCAGGTACCCGCTCCTATGTGTTTCAGGTCTATCTCTTCCTAAAGAAAGGTCTGACACGTGTGACGTGGCAGATAAACACAGTCTTGGTTTCACAAGGAAGTGGAATTTCCCCCACGTCTGGCTTGCTGCACAGCTGCCCCGTGCCCATTGTAAGTTCCGGTAAATGTTTGTGATGAGGATAACTGCCTGTGGTGAGAAGCAGGAACATAAGGACGTGTGCAAATTGAGCACTAAAAATATAGGACACATTGAGAGAAGTCTCTCCACCCCCTTCCCAAACACATTGTGAAATAAAGTATGAAAATAAGTCACGGCTTTATACATCTTTTCCAGGAGGTAAAACTTAATGGCTCACACGCCTGCTGGAGAGAAATCCAAGCTTTCTGCCCTTTATTAATGTCTTGAGCCCTGGTTTTGTTTATATTATGTGTATATGTAGCCACATTAACCAGTTGTATAAGAGATACAGGGGTGTGTGTGTGTGTGTGTGTGTGTGTGTGTGTGGGTCTGTGGGTCTGTGGGTCTGTGGGTCTGTGCCCATGTGTGTCTGTCTCTGTATGTGTGTGCCTGTGTGTGCCTTTGAGCATAGGGGACAGTGAGTAAAGTGCTTACTGTGCAAACATCAAGACCTGACTTCAGAGTCCCAGCACCCACAGAAAATGCCAGGCATGGTAATACATCTAGTGCTGGGGAGACAGGAGGTCTTGGGGCTTGCTGGCCAGTCAGTCTAGCCAGCTGAATAGCTCTAGGTCCAGCAATAGACCTTGTCTCAAAGATAAGATTCAGGTCTAGGAAGATGGCTAGGGGTTAAAGCTTTTGCATTGCAAGCAAAGGCACCTGAATTTGGGTCCCCAGATCCCACATAAAAATGCTGGGCAACCTATAATTCTGGCCCTGGAAGGTAGAGGCTGAGAAACCCTAGAACAAAACAATGAGGAAGTAGGGCAATCCAGGATCATTCCTAGTGTGAACCTTGGACCTCTGCACGCACTTAAGTACCCTCCTTTATATGTGTCTACAGACCACACACACACACACACACACATGCACGCATGCATGCGTGTGCATACAGTAAAATAAGATAAAATGCAAGTTATAGAGGAAGACATCTGACATCAGCCTCACTTTCCACATGTGTGTGTCTGGGTTCACACAAACACATATTCATGCACACATGCACACATGAAGAGAGAGAGAGAAAGTACAAATAAGTGATTTGTTTCATTAATTAATTTAATTTAATTAATGTTGAAGAAGCCTTTCACTGAATTACCTATAGCTGTAAATTTCTTCCATGCCTAACACATATAAAGTAAGTGCTATAAATATACAGAACTCACATGTCTGTGGGGGTATTTTTTCAGAAGTTGGTTCTCTCCTTCTACCATTTAGTCTTCTGATAATGAAACAGGTCACCAGGTTTGTAAGCAGGAGTCTGACCTGCTAAGCTATCTCATGGGCCTTGAGAGTATTTTTAAAGGGAATTTTGTCTGAATTGAAATAGAAAGGTCTTTCATGAAAGAGTGGCACTTGGGCTGAAAGATAATAAAAATATTAACAGGCAAACGGCAAAGTGAAAATATTCCTGTCAGTAAAAATAACATGAATAAAGGCTCTGCGGTCAGAGGGAGCGTGCCCTCACAAGAAGCAAAGAAATAATTAGAAAGGAAAGCCAGGCCCAGACCTCGGTAAATACAGATATAAAAGCAAAGTCAGAGGGAAACAGAGGGAAACTGCTTCAGCCGTGCAGCTGAGGGAAGATGGGCTTAGACGGGTGGGTGACATTGTGTAAGTATCATTTCATGTTGCTACAACAAAATGCCTGACTCAACAACTTAGAGGGAAAGGTGTCAATTGACTCACAGTTCCGTGGTTTTTAGGAATGTGCTGGGGCTGGGGTAAGTGCTCCATCCAGCTTGTGAAAGAATAAGTTCCAGGAGATGAATTCTCTGCCGTAGGGCCGCAAGAGAGAATTGGGGGTTGGTGGGGCAGCATGCTGGATCACAGAAGGAGGGAATGACATTCAGGGAGCAACCCAAAGCGATCACTTTTCATTCCCTGTGTACCAGCCCTTCTTTCTCGCACAGATGCATCCTACTGAGCCCATGGAAGACCATGGTTGTCAAAAGCAATCCTTGTGCCCGGGTGTTTGTGGCATGTGTGCTAACAGACTGTGAACCTTTCTTGGCTATTGAGTCAGAGTGTCTGAGATCTGAAATAGTCTTATGTTGAGAAGTCCAGTCACGAGGAAAATACTAAAGCCAGAGGAGATGGGTGGTTTTAAATAAATGCAAAATAAGTAAAAAAAAGTCCCTGAACTATACTGTCACTAAGTACAATGAAGCAATAAAGGACAAATACCTTTAGCTAGCTTGGGGACCTTTGAGCTGGGAAGCCTTGGCTCAGTGTTGAGTTAAGGTAGCCAGTGAGATATGGGAGCCACTTCTGTGACAACTGAGAATCAGAGACGTAGATTAGAGGCCTTGGGAGATCTTGTTGGAGGGCCCGCTCTTTACCATGTCACACACTAGGTAATCCCAAACCCTGTCAGATAGATCTGCCGAAAATGCAAGTACAGACCCATAAATCACTTAATTTTGATTGGTTTTGATTTATCAGTATGTAGGCCCATGTAAGGAACTCTTATGAAGGAATAAACGGGAACCTTTCCTTTTTTAACCTAGCAAAAATTATGTAAATATTAAATTCAACAGTTAACCACAATTCATCATGACAGTCTGTGGTCAGATAGTTGATCATTTTTTAAAGTTTTTATTTCAATTTTAATAGCTCCATAGGTTCCATAACATTGTCTCAGGTCTTTCCAAAGCCAACGAGAAGCCTGCACCCTGTGCCCCTTTGTGCTGGGGACAAAGGCAGCCTGATACAAAGCCACAGTCTTCAGTCTAGAAGGAAGGACTCCATAATGGATTACAGATCCCCAGAATCCCTGAAACTCCAACGGCAAGGAGAATGCCAAAGTAGAATTAGTTGGAACTTTTTTTTTCCTGACTTGGGTCTGCCTAGAGCTACTTTGGGGACAAAGAGCATTATCATCACTTGGAGCTTATTAGCAATGAGACTCTCAAGCATCACCCAAGGCTGGCGAAATCGTAATCTGCATGCTTTAGCTAGGTCACCACATACCCATTAAAGATTGAGTGGCGCAACACTAGTGTAGAACAGTGACTCTCAGCTCTGTGCACACCTGAGAATCACTTGGGAGATCCATAAATCCTTATGTCCGGCGTGAATTGAGTCTCTGGAGAAATGACCACACATCTGTCTCTAAAAGACTTCAATGAGTCCAGTTCTGAGATCACAGAGAACTCATGTTGGTCATCAGCAAGAGCAGCTCAGAAACCTGAGACTATCGCTTGCACATCTGTAACCCAGCATGTGTTCAGTAACCATTTGGCGCACCTAGCACCAAATCTCCCATGTGGAAATTCAAGTTAGTCACCTTTTTTCTAGAGCATCAGATCCAGTTGTCCCAATCCCAGAAACGTCAAGTCCCAGTCATTGTAGTTTCTTTTGGGCAAGAGGATGGTTTTCACAATCAAGCTTAGATATGCTGAGACTGTATATATTTCTCTGCTGAGCATCAAAGCCAGAAGTTTGTGCTTGGAATACAGTTTCTTGTTTTGTTTGTTTGTGTTTAGGGATTCATTAATTCATTATTGATTGATTGATATATGTATTCTGTGTGTGTGTGTGTGTGTGTGTGTGTGTGTGTGTGTGTATACCAGAAGACACAGGAGTATGTGTGCCTGCGGAGGCCCAAGGATGACATCTGGAATAATCCTAGATTGCTAGACTTCCTTATTGCTTTGCTTTGGGGTTTCCCAAGCTCTGCCTTCCAGGGCTGGAATTACAGGCCACTATATCCATCCAGCATTTTTATGTGGGATCTAGGGATCCAAACTCAGATTGTTTTGCTTGTAAGTTAATGGCTTAGCCCCTGCACCCAGAAAAATACACTTATTTACTAGATAATATGTATGATTTTTGAATGACATTGTTGCTCATTATTGTCATCATATGTTGGGAAAAAGTCACTATTATACCTTCTTATGGAATTAGGAAATATTAATGTGGCTAAGGGGTAGATGCTTAAATGTGGAAGTTCAAGGTAAAGAAAGAAAACCAATCCTTCACCATTGCCTGACAGGCATGAGTTACATACATGTACATTTCGTATAAGTTGTTGTTCTTTCCAAGGAATATTGCTGTGAAGCTAGAAGAAAAATCAGTGAGACTAAAAATTCCTGTAGCAGATATCATCAGTGAATTTTAAAATGGTGAATCCCTTGCAGATGATTGGATGAAGTCATTATTTTTCCACAGATGCTACAAGAAAGTAATGATGATAATTTGAGACAGCATTGAAGTCCCCAAAATATTTTACTCAAATTTTTTACCTGAACTAAATCTTATCAGAAATGAAATTCTATTAGGCAAGGACGTAGCTTTTTGCTTGACACTGAGAAGATCAGTGGAGTTCTTTTTAATGACAGAAATTTTGGAGGCCCATAGAAAAAGTCACCCTTGGACCTCAACAAGCACAAATTGTACATATCCTCTTCTACACACACACACACACACACACACACACACACACACATACACACACACACACCTCCATAAGCAATAATAAGTTTTTCTAATCTATATTTTGTAGTGTATATATATGTATATGTATAGTAAAAATTACCAATAGCATCACTAGAGAGTAAAGTTGATGGGGCATTTCATGTATTTATTTATTTATTTATTTAGTCTCATGTTTTATCTATTTTACTTTTACTTTTCTATCACCTTTGATTCTGAATCTCATGATGAGAACTGCAGCCTATTATATCCCAGAGACTGCCTTATACATGCATTGTATAAAAGGTCAAAGAAGTTTTTAAACAAGTAGCTAAGGAACCTGTTTATCTTGTCTTGACCTTAAGTTAACCAATTGCAACATATTTAAATTTGAATAAATGCTTTCTGGCTATAAAAGTGAGTAGATTTTGAGCCAATTACAGAACTCTAGAACTAGGCAAAAATCTTTACCAAATCCTTCTTGGTCTTCCGATCTAGATACACGTGGCTGTATTTAGGCATGGCACTCAGATAGGCTTCCCCTACATTCTCCCACCCCGGGGAGACGCCCTTTCCCCAAATTGGCTGTGACACTCGTCTGTCCCACACAGGTTAGTCCAGATTATAGGAATTCACAGTAATTGTTCCTTTACTGGTGGCACTGTCACCCTGAGAATGATTCTGCCTTCGGTAGTCCTCACACTGCCCTCTTACACCTGAAATGGGGAGGAACAGAGAGAAGACATTCAATAATTCACAGAGCACTCTCCCATTTTGTCCTGTCCAAATCATCTTTAGGTTCCTTTTCATCATGATGATCAGAGGTAAAGTGTCTTGTTCGTATTGAATCATTTTGTTTTGTTCACATATTAATACAAAGTAGGATATCAAGATAAAAGTAGATTTTTGTCTCAGTTACATAAGTTCATAGATCTTTCTTTGTATTGTTCTACCAAAAAAAATTGACTTCAGTAATAGATTTTCCAAATTTTTTAGCTTCTTTCTTACTTCTTGCTTGTTTCAAATCATCTAACATTGTTACTGAACTGTCACTGTTACTGAAGGAGATTTTCTTTTAGGGGCTTTTTATTTCAATCTATTAAATGATGTTCATTAGCATGATGTTTTGACTAATGTGTATTTTTTTTAAATCATTAGTGTTATTATTACAACAGTTCTGTATCTCTCGGATGCACTTCGTAAGAACTTCCTAAATGAAAACTTTGATTATAAGGTAAGTATTTAGAACATGGCTTGAACTAATAAAACATTTGTGTTATATTTGAGGGAATTACCTAACTTGATTTCTTAAGCCGTACTGGCTTAAGTTTTCTGTAGAATTCTAGTGTATAACAAAAAAGACTTAATACATGGCTTTAAGACTTTTTAAAAATAGACTTTAGGAAGCAAAGGACAAGCAAAAGAGGTTTTCCTTATGCGCCAGATCCCACATAAAAATGTCAGGGATCTGCAATTCAAGTTCTGGGAACCAGAGCTTGGGAAATTTCAGAGCAAAGCAATAAGGTGAAAAAGCAATGCAGAATGATTCTGGATGTCATCCTTGGGTCTCCACAGGCACACATACTCAAGTGCAATGTACTGTTGTAGACACACACACACACACACACACACACACACACACACACACTCCTATGCAAAACACATACATACATGAATTTAAAAAAGAATAGTATTTAAGGCCTGGAGATGGCTCAGTACATAAGTGCTTACTGCGCAAGCATGAGGATCATAGCATGAATCCCCAGAACCCATGTGTTTCATATCAAATATTAATAATATTTCATTATTGGACAAACAGAAAATACAAAACATACAGATCCAATGAAATTTACTAGTTATGTATTGTCCTGTATCATGCAAATAATTTATCAAATTTTCATAGCTTTATTTTTAGAATGCCTTTCAGCATTTGATCAAATTCAGGGTTAGTCCATGCATCCTATATAAGTGCTTTACCACTGAATGATACCCGTTCTTCCTACTATCTTGTTTTTGTAATGTATTCTTTAATGTACATTCTTACAAAATTAAAGTTGCCATGCATCCTTTTGTATCCTGGGTAAATATTTTCAGTGAAATTGTTTTCTTTGGGGTTTCTGTCATATTCCTTTCCTACTTATAAGAGCACTTTACATATTACAGATAGGTAGTGCTTGTCATATTTCTTTTGGCCCTTTGTCTGTAATTTTACATGGTATCAGTGAAAAAATAGTTTTCATCCATTATATCCTATAAGTTTTGCTAATTTTATTCCAAGAAATTTTATTCTAATGCATTTCTGATTTTCTGCTTGGTATAAGAAAACAGATTCAAAGGTTTCTCTGGACAAAGACTTTTTAAAATGGGCTGTAACATGGTCCCCTCTCTCCTTGTGTCTGGTGTGGCCCTCCAACCCCATCCCTCCTGTTCGTAATCCTTGCGAGATACTCCACACAAGTTAGGGCCGAAGCAATCATAATTGGACTTTGCATGCCCGGCGCAATGTCCAACACACTATTGACCTCACAAAGTCTAGCATCTGCTAAAGGCACCAAGATCCTTGGAGGCAAGGAATTGACACCCACAGTAGTGTTCCTATGCTTAAGGGGAACACGGGAAAGGGTTCAGGAAAATGCCACTGGATCCTTGTACATCATCGGAGAGGAGGGCCCAGAGGAGAGTTAGGCATGCACAATAAAGGACTCTCTGGGAATTGGGGCAGGAGGCAATGGGAATGGGGAGGGAGGGGTGAGGGAAGGGGGAGCCAGGGGTTTGGGGGAGAGGAGGAGGGAGGGAGGGAACTGGTGTACCTATTAAATTTGTATGAGCAGAAATAATAATAATAAATGTATTAAAAAACAAAAACAAAAAAAATGGGCTGGATGTAAAGCAATTAGCATATCCAAAGATGTGGTTATATTTTTAAGAATTGTACTTCAAAAGGAGTTACAAAAAGGAATTCACACAGAAATAAACTGCCCCATCCTATATGTCAGCCTTCCTGGAAATACTCAGACCTGTACAAAAACAGATTATCTGCCATTTAGCATACACCAGAAAGCACATAGAATCTGAGATCCAGGTTTGAAGCAATATCTAAATAGAAGTGTTCCTTTAATTTTATTACTTCGTTATAGAAAATTTCAAGCATATGTTGTGTGAAAGTAGAGGGAATGTGTAATGTTTCCTGGTATATTTATGTAAGGCTCAGACTGCTATCAAGTCTTGGCCAGTTTTATTTCACTTTACCCCCATCCGCTTACCACTTCTGAAACAAATCTGTATCACTTCATTTGCCATTGCTCTTGTAGCACAGTAGTATTTAAATATCTTCTTATTCTCCTTTTAGATATGGGATTCCTACTTTTACCTTGCAGTCATTTTTATAAATCAATTGTGTCTGCAACTGGAGATGTTTACACCTTCCAAAAAGAAAAAGGTGTTAGAAAAGTAAGTACTGGTCAGGTGGGAAATATTGCATTTTGAAGCATGTTTAGTCTATATGATTTGAAAATCAGAATGCCCATAACTGGAAATCACAAATTCTGAAACAGTTTGAGAGAATTTTTAAGGTAGATTTCAATATTTTGAACTTATTTATACTTTTTCTTGTCTTTCAAAAGATGTCAGTGTAGTGATTTGATTGACAGACAAGATGTGTTATTAACCTTCTTTAATTAAAAATGGCTTCTCTTAAATTCAGAATGCTAAATTAGATTTTTATTTTTTTCTTTTTTAAAGATGCATTATGAAAAAAAGATGCATTATTAAACATCTTTAATTAAAAATGTCTTCTCTTAAACTAAGAATGCTAAATTAGATTCTTATTTTTTCTTTGATACTTTACAATGAATTTATGTGTTTTTGCCGTTTAATACTCAACCCCATCCCTTTTTGTTCCCAGTTTATGCTTTCTGCTTTCCAACCGTCTCCCTACTATTTTCACCTCTCTTTTGCATCTGTGGTCCATTGAGTTTCATCTGGGTTGTCTGTACTCATATGTGCCTGAGCACCTGCTGGGGTATGGGTAGTCATCATTGGGTAAATCATTGAGTAAAGTAGCGCCCCTTTTCCTGGATGACATTAGCCTCTCAAGGAGGTGTAGGATTCTTGAGATCTTCCCCCTTCCATGGTGAAATGCTGACAGGCCATCTAATATGTATGTCTAGTGGAAGTGACATTGCCATAGTGAGTTCTTGGATATGGCAGCCCTGTCACAACCCAAGGATACTGTTTCGCAATACCATTCCCTTCCCTTGGGTTCTTACATTCTTACGCCTCCTTCTTCCACAAGGTACCCTGAGCCCTGTGATTTTGATGTCTCTTTAGAGCTGATCTCTCCATAGTCACTTAAATGTGCTTATTCTCTGCACTTTAGCCAGGGGTAGTTCTCTGCATTACACCTCTTCCATTGCAAAAGGACTTCTAGTTCAAGTGTTGAGAGCTTCTTTAATCTATGAATATATATAATGATATGAGTATATATAATGATAAGTATTTAGATGGTAGTCTACTAACAAGTACCAATACTGAACACTCTAAATACCTTTTTCCCACCTATGGTCCTTCCTTCCACAGATATTTGGCTAGGTTTCAGAATGCTAGATTGTATTGTAAAGAAACACAAGTACCTCTTTGTTCTAGATGTTTGTATCAGTTTCGATTGTTTTATTTTGTTTTTCAGGTATGGTGACATGCGGGTGACCATGGGTTGTGAAATTTTTAGCATGTGGCAAAACCTAGGTAAGTGAGAAGAGACACTGCCTCCTTCAAGTGTGAATTTCCAGTGATAGCCTTTGAATCCCAGTGCCCAAATCAGTTAAGACATTTTGGCATTTAGTAAGGTTTTAGCTAATTGTTTAAATCTATCTATCTGAATGCTAGTCTACCTGAAAAATCATGATACCTTTGTATCTCTTGTGATTAGTAATGAATTACAGAATGTAGTAGCAATCAAGTGTTGCACACATTAACTAGCTAGCAGTGAGCTAAGCTTTCAGAATCTGTGACCATAACAACACAAAATTTCCAGAACTTGGATGAAGCCATGAATTTAGATTCATCATCATAAATTTAAATTCAGCTTCATGAAACATTGACTTAAGCACCCATTGACCTGTGTCATGAACAGTATTGTGAAAGGATTTTAAAAGCATCTGCACTTGCTGTGAAACTGTTAGATCCAATTTTGTTAATCGGATACAGCACATACAGTGCATTATCTGAACAAACTGATGGCCAAGATCTACCTGCACAGAAAAGAATAATATCTAGAAAATGAATTGTTTTAAATTTCATTGGAATATTGCTTCTTTCTAAAGATTCATAACATTTAATTTGGTGTATTAACTTTTCAAATTTTTAGTGTTGATGACTATTATTGCATTACCATTCTTTCTCATGATTTATTCAAGTGATTGGCCAATTTGAGTTGAATATGCAATGACTTGAATGTTCCTTTTCTCTTATCCCTGAGAGTATAATTTGATATAGCAGACTTGGTGATCTAAGAAAATAGAACCACTATAGTTTTGTCTGAATTTTTGCTTCAAAATAATTTTTGACCAGAATATGTGTATACTTTAACTAAACAGCCTTGTTATACATAAATGAGTCAAATATTCATAGCTTACCAGTGATCTCAGAAAAGCAAAGTGAGTTAATCTTTGGAAAATAAATTTCAATTATTTGGTCAGAGAGAAGTCATGACCCATCTTTGGATTGCACTCAAAAATAGCATGAAATGTCTTACATAGAGAGTTCTCCTCTGCTTTTATGTTTTGTTGCTTCTCTGTGTGTTTTTTGCTTTCTCCAAAGCAGTGATATAAGGGACTTTGTGTTCATGTGTTCATATGTCATCTAGCATTAATCTAGCATGCTGTTTCCTAACGACTGCTGTACTAGCATGCTTCTGCTGGCCAGCCATGGTAGTTAGATTCTTTTGAGAGCATAGCAGATTTTTCTCTGCTGGACATATCTGAGCATTGCTGCATGTGATCATGTCCACACATCTTTTCATCTAGGTCAGGATAGTCATATGCCTGGGCTCATGTCCTTTGATCTGCTAAATAAAAAAGGCATACTTCGCAAACTTCCGTTTTTGTCTTTTTGCTAAAGCACAACACAATTCTGCCTCTCTCGTGTTCATGTTAAATTGCTTTGCTGTTTCTCTCAGAAACCTTGACATTGTAAGAAATGTCCAGGGTCCACAGGTCCTATATTGTAACATTCTTCAGAATGCTGATCTTCTCCGTGACCGGACACTTTGAAAGAATGGGTATTCTGTGTCTCTCTTCATAGACCTGCTGAGGCAGGATCTCTGGGGAAGGGGGAGGAATGCTGAGTTTCCAGGTGGTTCTTAACTACTCGGCTCAAGATAGAAAAGCACTGTTTTAAACAACACTGTCTCCTTTCTTCATTATCCCAGCTCTAAAGACTACCTCCAGCTCAGTCTCAAACTCCGCTAGAGAAGGCTTACTGTTCTCACTCACGTTGAGAGCAATTCCAGTCGTGGTCTGCGTGATGTGCGGAACTCATGCGCAGAGTAAAAATTCCTTCATTTGTTTCCATATCACTTCCCTAAAGTTATGTTCTGAGTTTTCTGAGACTTTCAAAGCGGTGGTCGTAGTTTAAAGGTTGTTGTTAGTGTACAACAGCAAGAATTGGAAAATATTTAGAAATATGAAAGCCTCACTTCAATATGCATTTTTACAAAATGAGAAGAAGTAAATATTTAGTGTACAGTTTTGACCACTGAGGCCTTAAATTACTTTGTTATATAGGAATGTCAAAATATATTAGGTTACGATTAATATACCTATGAATGTGCTGTGTTGAATATTAAATTCTAAAGGAAAATTAATAAATTTGATTCCTCAAAAAATCTTTATTGAGAAGGATAAGATATGAGAGAGAGAGAGAAAGAGAAAGAGAACAAGAGAGAGAACAGGCATATGTGTGACAGACACAGCATATGCATGCAGATCAGAGAGGGCAACTTTCAGAAGTGGTTCTCTCCTTCCGCCATGTGGGCTCAGAGGATTGAAACCAGTCACCAGGTTTGCAAGCAGCGTCTTTACCTGCTGAACTATCTTACCAGCCAAGATTTTCATATTTTAATGTAAAGGTCAATGAATTCAAACTAACAAAAAAAAATACTAGTAGCTATGTACGAGTTATTTTAGAGACAGAAAAAAAAAAAGCCTCTTGCCTGTTGTTAAGAACTTACTTTGAAAATCATTTGAGTTTTTTGTCTAATATATTCAAGACAATGGAAAAGATGAAAAAAGGCAAAGCTTCCATGTTTTACTAAAGGTAATAAGCTGTTATAAGCGCATAAACCATGACCCTTGAATACTTTCTAATAGTTACAAAGAACACTTTCTGAAAATAACCTGAGAGGAGACAGTGCCCAATATCACTAAATACAGTTTGTCACATAAAATGTTTCAGTTGGGCTAATTTAGAAATACACATTTTATTGGAAAATCTTTTTAATTGTTTGTGTGTACAGTATATGCATGTTTGTGCAAGGGGGGAGAGATGTGAGCATATATGCCACAACCTGTGTGTGGAGCATCACTTTGCAGAGTCAGTTTTCTTTTTCTTTTTTTTTATTATTATTTATTCAGTTGTGCATGTATGCGTGTGTGTGTGTGTGTGTGTGTGTGTGTGTAGAACCATGGGCGAATTCGGGAACCACCATGGACGCCTCCACCTCCTTCTGCCCCAGGATTCACAGACTCCGCCCTACCAGGACCAGAAGCGCAGGCCGCCCCCGCTTCCACCCTGCGTCTATACATGGGGTCTAGGATCCAAACTCAGAATCTTCCGCCTGCAAGGCAGAGGCTTAACCCCTGAACCACCTCTCCAGCCCCCAGTTTTCTTTTTCTATCTTATGAGTTCTGGGGATAGAACTCAGGTAGAACTCTGGGGAAAGAACTAGGATTATACGGCAAGCATCTTTATCCACCAAGTCATCTTTCTGGTTGCCCATGAGCAATAATTTTAAACAAGGTTTTTGGTCTTTGGTCTCAATCTTTGGTGTGCTGAATTCATACATGTACTAGAAATGAGATAGACTTTTTAAATTCTGCATTCTTTACTAATGATTTCCTAGGTAATTATGGGGATGGGGGTTCAAGGGTACATATAATTTAGTGGCCAGTCTGCTTTTAAATGAACATCGTGGTAGAATGGTATTGTGGAACAGAGCTGCTTGCCTCAGGGAGGAGAGAGGGTACTTGCTAATGGTTTTCTTCTCCATCCTCCATCCCATCCAGAGTCCCAGCCCATTGGATGGTTCTGCCCACACCGAATACAGGCTTTCCCCTATAGACAGTCATTTCCTGAGGCAGACACCTCTATAAGTGTTTTCATAGTTAGATACAAGTGTCAACTTGATCATATAGGCTCTGAGCTCTGGGCACAGTTGTGAAGAATTGAGTTAAGTCCCAAGTCAGCCTGCAGGAGATTGTCTAACTGATGGGGAGGGACTAGTCGTAGGGGCAAGTAAATAAGATGGAGAGAGAGCTGCTTAAGGTAGTTGGAATTCTTCTGCATACTTGACCAAATATGCTCATCTGGCAAGTGAGGACTGTTCCTCTCTCAGTTTTTGGGTTATGTTGGGATCGGTTTCCTAGCTCTTGCTTCTGGTGTGAGCTCTCCTGCCAAGCTGTCAAGAAACTGTAGCCAAGTATCGTAAGAGAGAATGAAGCCCTTTCTTCCCCTTAAACTGCTGGGTCATAAATGTATTGGCAACAGGCAGTCTAACTGCCACGGTGTGCTTTCCTCATCGTAGTTTTCTTTTTGCTTTGGTTTGGTTTTCCCAAAGGCTTACAATGTGGTTCAGGCTAGCCTTAAACTCGCCACCGGCCTGCCTTAGCCTCCCGAGTGCTGGAACTCCCGACCTGTATGGTGGGATCTGACTTTCCAGTGTTGTTTTTAACCGTAGTTATCACTTTAGTACACAGGCTTATAGAATATTTTATAATTCTGAAACTCGAACAATTTATCCATCCTATTAAATGTATTTCCTAATGACATCAATATATAGAAAAATGTAGCTTTTCCCTAAATAAGAAAGTAAAGGTTGGAGTCCTTTCGTGTTTATTCAGCCTTCAGAACTCGAGAACTTCTCTTCTCTCCTCTCTGTCCTGGAGCTTGTGAGCAAGCAGGGTCCAAAGTGCTGTTTTCACTTTAGCGGGAAGGAAGAGATTCATGCTTAGGTTCCAGGAAGAGGAGAATCTGACTGGGAAGATAGGAACAAACCAGATGATGGTGTTGTCAATGTACAACAAGCAAATGGGACCCGTAAGTAAACAAGACCGAGAGACCAGCAGTTGCTGGGAACCAAAGCATTAGGTTCTTCACTGGAACTGTGAATGAGGCTACTTACCTGCTGCTCATAGAGCAGGACACATCATCCCCATCACAGGATCGAAGTAACAGACTTCAAAAAGTTGTTTCACTTGAGAGGAAGTACACAGAAAATGTGCTGTCTTCAGTATTGATCTTTGCCAGGTTCGTTCAAGCTGCCACCATCCCTCTCCAGAGCACTCTCTGTCTTGGGTCACTGTAGACAGTGCCTTCCCACCCCTCTGTCTCCTTAGGAGTCCCCATTCTGCTTTCTAGCTCTGTGAGTCTGACTACACTAGGTACTTTGCATAAGCAGAATAATGCAGTTAATATCGTCGTTAATTTTTCCTGTTTTCAGAATGACCTTGAGTTTTAGCCATGTTGTGATATATGTCAGAGTTGCCTTCCCTCCCAGGTTGGGTGATCTTGCATTGCTAAAGGAATGTTTCACTTTCTTTTTCCATTCATCTAACAGTAGTAACCCAGGCTGGTTCTTCTACTTGTGGTTTTTGGGAGGTATGCTGCTTTGGATATTGTGCACAAATGTCTCCTTGAGGCCCCATCTTTTATTTGTATATGCCCAGGAAAGGGATTGCTGGATCATATCATAATTACATTTTCTTTTTTATATTTTATTTGCGAGAGAAGGGTAGGGTGCATGTGTGCATGCCATAGCGCATAGGTGGAGGCCAGAGGACAACTTTTAGAAGTCAGTTCTCTCCTTGCAGCATGCAGGCTTCCAGGGATTGAACTCAGATCACCAAGTTTGCAAGAAGATGGATTACCCACTGAGCTATCTCAATAGCCTGCGTTTTCATTTTTTGAGGGGCTATAACACTGCCTTCCAATGCTGCTGTAACAGTTCACATTCTCACAAGCACAGCACAGAGTTCCTGCTTATACACATCCTAACGGATGTCGCTCATCTCACATTGTAGTTTTTTTTATTATTCAATTGTGCGTGTGTGTGTGTGTGTGTGTGTGTGTGTGTGTGTGTAGAACCACGGGCAAATTTGGGAATTTGGTTTGCAATCTCTTCATATGAAAAGAAGCTCTTTAATTTCATAAGATCCCATTTGTTGAGTATTGCTTTATGTTCTGTGCTATTGGATTTATTTTTAGGAATTGTTGGCTTAGCCCAATCAGCTTCAGGAAGTTGTCTATCCTGTACATTAGGATTTTTATAGTCTTTTGCACCACCTCCACCTCCTCCTTGTTTACTCTGCCCCAGGATTCACAGGCTCCACCCTACTAGGACCAGAAACACAGGCCGCCCCCACTTCCGCCTGGGGTCTAGGATCGGAACTCAGGACCTTCCGCCTACAAGGCAGAGTCTTAACCCCTGAGCTACGTCTCCAGCCCCACACTGTAGTTTTGATAAAAAGAACTTAGATTGTGAATAATAATGGCCCACTGGTGATAAGTGAACACACTTTCTTAAGCATGCTATTCCAGTAGTTTTATTTTCTAAATGGAAGACCTAAAACTAAAAATACTCTATCAAGAGAAGGAGCAAGTTATGTATTTTCCCCAAAAGCAGAACCACATGTATGTCACTTGTAAGAAGAGTCTATAAAGAGAGTCAATCATCCTGGCCCTGTATTTACTGTTGACCCTCATCTCACTTTGAGGTTAAGTTTTTGCATTCTATATTTGAATGGATTCACATTCTTACTAAATATAAAAGTGGGTTCTTTGTTCCACATTTGCAAACACAGCATCTTGTAACTGCTGTAGAAAAATCAATACTTCCCTAGCAGGGTGTTCTATGTGCAAAAATATAAAACTCCGACAGCCCAAGTAGCAGGTGCCCCAAATACTTCAAAACAAGAGCATGTGGCTGACAGTTAGAGATGGGAAGATGTATCCGTACATGCACTGTAGTTTTAAAAGAAGCCATTTAAGTGAAGTTGAGTTTGCTATTGCTATACATAGCTCAAAATTTTGCTTGGCTGGTTCAGTAGGGATTAAATTTTCAGTGGTCAGGGACCCTGTTCAGGTTTCACAGATTCTGTGATCCCCACCTTCCCCCCCCCAGTATGTTTTCAGCAAATAAGGGTACTTTCAAGCATTCCTAGACAGTAAAATCCAAGCGTGACTATTCTGACCTTTTGTGTGTATGTGTGTGTATATGTGTGTATGTGCATGTAAATACAATACACACAACACCCACACACATTGTGTAGTGGAGAGCCCTGTTTGAATTGTGGTTGAAGCTAAAGTCATAAATCATATGTTTCAAGACCATCAGGAACTTGAATATAGACTGTATTATAAAGTAATTGAAGGAATTATTAACATTGCGATTCTGCATTTATCAAATTCCTTATATATTCGAGATACTTTCTTATTGGTGCACACACAGAATATGTCTCAGACTTAGGTTAAAATTCTCTAGGGGGGAAAAGCAACCTAGTTGGAATATGACTGGAACAGAATTTACAAAAGTCCTATTAACTACAGAAGCTGTATGATAGTCACATGGGGAATTGTTTTACTCTTTTCTGTAACTGTCTGTACACTGGCATTTTTTGGAAAAGAAGAAAATTGTGTATAAAATGCCTATAAATAGAAGGGAAAAAAAGAAACAGGAATATGCAAATTGAGGGAAGTAAAGGAGAGTATAATATGGATGATTGCCACCGCAGAGGTCAGTCAATGTCAGGCTTGTGAACAGTGAATAGCACTAAATCCCGTTCTACCAACTCGCTCTGGGAGAACTGACTGAAAATTCAATTTATAGCATATTCGCTCTGCTTTGTGTCTTTTTCCCCACACACTCTCAGAAGCTGTAGAAAGGTTTGGTGTCCTACACAGTGTGGAAGCAGCACAAGGGCCCCATAAGTATGGTCAGCACTTGCACGCGTGGTCCCTTCAGTGTGACGCAGCCATCCCCAGAGGCAGGGCTGTGGGACAGGCGTGACACACCTCAGCTGGAATCTCCTTTCCTTCTTTTTTCTTCTTATCTACCAGGACATCCTGAATAGTGAGTTTAGACTTCCACAAATGACAGTAAGAGTGCTCCAAATCAGGCTGCTTCTGCCTTCTGCTCTGACAGAAATAATGGAAGAAAACAGGTGCAAATGCTGCTTGCTAGCTACCGGCTTTGATGAGTATATTTTGGGAGGGGTGAGGAGAAAGATAAATTGCTATTTCAGTGAGCATTTCTGTCTTAAAAAATTCAACCTTTTTGGGAAAATATACAAAGTTACATTAGTAAGTAAGTTTCCTTTGAGATGGTCTCCTTGTATTTAAATAAAACAACAGTCTTTTGGGAAATAGGAATAATTACCAGGTCCTGTCCCCCCCCCCTCCAAAAAAAAGGGCAGAAGTATATGAGAAATGACAGGCTAGGTTTTCCCCTTGCATGTAATAGGTATGGATAAGTCACATAACGCTAGTAAAACACAATCAAGTCATCTCTGATGAAACCTCAGTGAGCCTAGGAAAGCCTGTGGCTTCTGCGAAGGTTCAGATGGAAAGACCCACAGATTCTATCTGTGACTAAGTTTCTAGATGGATGCTGGAAGTTCCGTGTAAATTCACACTGACACTAAACGAGGTAAACATCAACATGGAAATTCCCTGATAGTGTGAGGTCCTTTGCAAGGCCCCTAAATCCCAAGAATAAAGGACCTCTGAGTTGCTAGTAGAGATCATGAGTAGGGCGTTCAGGCTGCAGGGCAAAGCAAGGACATCTGGCCATAGGGAGAAACCTGGGACAATGTTACCGATTGCTTGGGGAAGATGTTTCCATAAGCCCTCAGTGTCTTCAAGATGGAGGGCAGCTTGGAGCAGCAGCCTCTGCTGAGGCCCAAATAGTTGGACATCCCGAGGGAATTCAACCCTCTGTGCACAGAGCCTGCCCTCCTGCTGTCATATTGGTCTCTGGGGAGATGCTGCTCAGAAGGCCCAAGGAACAGATGCTCACATTCTAGCTGGTGTGTGAGAGCTCTACTGTTGACAAAATCAAAACCCAAAGCTTCCCAATTAAACTTACGTTAGGGAGAACATGGTCTCTTGTTCAGCTCAGAAGGCTGCCAGTAGATGTGTTTTCAGGCATGAGTTTTCTAGAGAGAACATCCAGGCTCACTATTCCTTAGCATTTCTTCACTCTAGATACTGACAGGAGTGCTCCATTCAGTGTCAAGACGGTTCTGTAGGCTTGAAATCTATTTCCTCTCAAAGGGTCCATTGGAAAGGTCCTTCGTGGGCATCCATTGACTCCACTGGGTAACAGATCTGTCATCATGAGCCAGTTCCAGGGGACCCAGAATGAAACTGGTATTTGGACGAGGCCCAGATAGCACACTTAATTTCTAAGGCCAGTGGGGGAGCTTGAGGTCTTCCCGATCCCATTGTCAAACACCCAGAAGGACGGCTGAACAGCTTCCACAAAGGACAGGATGCACACACGCATATACACATGACTACACTCTCCCAACCAAAAGAAAAAAAATCCTCTTTCCTTTCACATAAGTTTTGGAGTTACTTGATTTTTGCCTTTGCCCCTGGCAACTTTAGTTCAACTGGCCGTACAAGTCTCTTCACCTGTTTGCTTTCTTTTTATTCTACAATTCCCTTTGCAGCATTCTTTTGTTAGATACAAAGGTCTATGTGTCTGTCCCATCCATTGGACAGAATTGAAAGGAGAGCCACCCCGGTTGGGTCCAAATGCTGGCCACCCTGATTACTAGCTCAGTGACTTTGAACCATTATTTAAGGTCCCAGGATTTCCTCTGTGCATGGAAGGTGGTAATCTCTCCTACCTGGAGCTCTCATGGGAAACAGATGGCATTGTGCATGCGAAGAAGTCAGAGTAGTGCCTGCCAATACTTATGGTGTCAGCTGGTAGTCCTGGTGAGGCTCTGCTTGATGTGGTGTTCTTGTCCTTACAGCGTCTGTCCACCTGACCCTCCTTCGCATCTCACAGTGAGCGCCTCCTCTGGCCCTGCACTCAGGTTCTTCTGTCTGCCTCTCTCCTCACTGCACTGCATCTTTCTCAGAGTGATTGTATTACCCTGGTGACATCAGACCTTGTGGATCACTGAAGATGTTGCCGGGGTCCAGACCCAGCTTTTTGGAGTAGCTGGTGTGTTACCCATGGGAGGAGTGTCCTGAGCATGTCCCAGCAGAAGTCATTTTCTCTCCTCTATTTGAAACTAGCTCTTCTTCCTTCTCCAACATGATCTCATTCGGTAGCAGAATTTACTCTCTCAAGCTCTATATCAGGCCAGAAGTCTTTCCCTCAAATCTGACCTTCAGGCCCTATTTCCAATGGCTCCCCCTTGAATCAATCACATCTATTCTTTATTTGAATAACCTATCTGGCATCAGTCAGATGCCCCAACATGCCTTCTACACGCCCTTCATTTTGTCAGCCTGGCAGACAAGACCAGCCAACATCGCCCCTCCCTTGCCTGTCCTTGACCCCTACCACACTGAACTGAACAGATATGGGAGACCTGTCCTCAGTTTTTCTAGATATGCCCTCTTGCGTATGTTAAGCCAGCTGTTTCTCATCTCCCAGCTTAGTGGAATAATACTTCCAGCAGCAGTTTTCTCCGTCTTGCCCAGCTGAAGTGACGCCTGCATCCTGGCTGTTTCTTGATACTACATTGTCTATCTGCAGTAGCTGGGTGTTTGTTGTCTTTAATACTTGCAAGAAATTGTTTGAATTACATAAGGAACTCTCTTTCTTGAGTCACTGAATAAAATGGAAACAATGGCTACACTCATGAAACGTATTTTTGAAAAAGCAGTAGTGAAGAAGGTGTTTGCAAGTCCTCTAAATTCCCAGTCTCTCTCTTAAGCTCACAGTTTGTCACTTGTCAAAACATACTCTGGTAAGAGGTACCCACTACAATGCCTTCCCCTTTTTTTGTTGTTTATAATCTCAATATTTAAAAATTCAGATCTCTTCTTTTGACTTCTTCAATGCTTCGTCCAGTGAAGTTGAGATGTAGAGACCTAGAAGATTCCATGGCCTCGGCTGGCCGCAAAGTGTGCAGAGAAGTTATTCTGGACACATATCTCCATGGGAGTAGCATATGCAGCAAATGTGTTTCCTACATTGTTTACCTGTATACAGTAGTATATACCTTCCAACTTGTTCTACAGGTTTAAGTGGATATTTTGGCATCAAATGCTTTCAGCTATGGTGCTGAAGATTAGTTATTGAATGAGTGTGTTTCTCATGGTATGTAATTTTCTTACTATCAAAATAGAAACTCCTTTGTGGAGTTTAACAAAAACTAGCACACCTATCCCATACATGAAGTCACCTGTATCCATAGTAACCCTTGAATTCCTTTTCTCTGAATCACCAATACCATACCTTTTAGCACTTGGTAACTTACCATTTTCAGTTCCTTATAGCTACATTTCAGCTTTTTTTTAGAAAATACATTGTTTTCCAAATTGCATTTAGGGTTTTATTTAGGCTATGTATTATATTTAAATTATATTGTATATATAACACAAACAGGAGCTACCTTTCATTTTTATATAAAAATGATTTGTAGTCTCACACTCAGTAACAGTAAGTATGTTTACTTTGGGGCCTATCTTCTAGACTTCATATACATGAATTTTTAAGTGAAAGATGTCCCTATGCATACATACCCTGTTCCCTTAACAATATTGAAAAGGTTATTCTTTAGCCTCATTTTTAATAACTTCATTGGGTTTTTGACATATTAATGTATAATAACATTTTCAGTTTATTTAATGATAGTTGTATGCTTTGTGTTGTTTCCTTATGTTTTCTTACCTAAGAAGACCACTATAATTGTATATTCTTAGGATAAAAGTTTACATAAACTTTATATGAATTTTCTGAAATCTTGCTAAAATTTACATATACATATATTGAAGTTCATCTTATTTCACTCACTGTAGGAGAACACAAACTGCATTTCATCCCTGCTCTGATTGGCCCCTTCCTAGAAGTGACCTTGATACCCCAGCCAGATCTCCGGAACGTCATGATTCCTATCTTTCACGACATGATGGACTGGGAGCAGAGGCGGAGTGGCAATTTTAAGCAGGTAGGTGGCTGTGCTTGTCAGCAAATGAGACCATTTCCCTTCTCATCACTGTCTCTGGACTCGGTATTCAACCCTGAGCTGGGCAGCCAACTCTGGACCTGCAGACCCAGAACCAGGGGAACCTGTTCTCCCCGTGCCATGTGGCTTTCGACCCTCTCTGGACCTCCAGGGAAGCTCTGAAAACCCATTTCATTCCTTTCAAAGTTCTTTGATTTCCCAGGTCTATATTTAAGAATTTCCAGAGAGTTTATTTGCTCCCAGTTGGATCCAGCACAGAGGAATCAGAGGGTTAATGATTCCTTTTATCATTGAGCTCTCTGTGGTCTGCACATTGTGCCTGGTGAATGGCTTCACTTCGAGCATTTGATTCGCAGTATGTTTTATTGCTCTTAGCTTGAAGCATTGAGAATTCATTTAAAGGAGAACGGAGTGAGGAAAAAAATCTTACACAGGAAATTCCAAGGGGATAAACCTATCATTTCTCACTGACACTGGTTCTAGCAGGGCTGCTCGCAG
Source organism: Typhlomys cinereus (assembly GCA_023101885.1). NCBI lineage: Eukaryota > Metazoa > Chordata > Mammalia > Rodentia > Platacanthomyidae > Typhlomys > Typhlomys cinereus. The sequence continues at coordinate 3,268,693 of JALPQD010000145.1, forward strand.
TCTGGGAAAGACAGATGCTCTTATTGCAAAAGTAAATCTGGTGAAGAATCAGCTGCTTTTATCACTCCAAGTGGCAACTCTGCCTTCACACAGTCATTGCACAAACCCCACTGTCCCCAGGACATGGCCCTCCTTCGCACCTCTCTATGTGAGCTTCAAGCCTGAAAAAAGTGTTTGCCGACTGTACAGGCACTTCAATTGCATACATGGAACCTTCCTGTTACCAAAAGCAAGCATGGGCATTTCACTTGTATCAATATATGCCTCTGTTTTCAAGAAAGTTAATGGGTGAATGAAAGCTTTCAAAAATTGTGCCTGGTTGCGGAGCTCACTCTCCTTCCCTCTTATCTTCATTGACACTTCGTTTAAAGGACTCGTGTCTGAATTGTTGCAACTCTCTCTGGCCAGAGGAGACTTTCATTTTCTGTCTCTTGCATGTATAGATGAAAGGGTATTTTTCCCTTCCTGATATTCAAATTCCCAAGAATTTACATCCTTGAAAATATAAATGTTTTGACTAAAGCTTTCAGGAAATATGTCCTTTCCTCTCTCCTGCTGCTTTTTGCTGACTTAGAGTATTTTGGGGAGTCTACCATCTGCACATGTGTAGAACAAGTTCTCAACTTCAGCAAGGATTCCGTGCACCCTCAAACTGTTTGAGGAAGGAAAACAGATATAAAACACATTAAAATGCAAATTAATGTATGTGGGCATGCTAGTTTGCTGATGTTCTCATATATAGTGATATAAAGAAGAAAAAAAGAAATAGGGCCTGCCAGTTTTTATAGTCCCTAAAAAAAGAATTTAAACATTTAGACTGGGCTGCACACATTTATGTTTGAATCACAGATAGATAGATGGCTTTGGCAGTGGGAAAAACTAGCTAGCCAGGAGTGTGAAGTCATGTTAACTCCGTCTAAATTAGGCCCCCAGATTTCCAAAGGGATGTCTGCTGTTATCCATGGCTGATAACGTCACTCTTGCAAAATATACTGTGACTTTTTCTCTGGCATAAAGAAACATGTTCTAATTTGCCTAGAAATCTTTCCTGGGAAGGGAAGGAAAAGAAGAGTAACATCTGGATATATTTCAGGTGGAAGCCAAGCTAATTGACAAACTGGATAGTCTCATGTCAGAGGGCAAAGGGGATGAAACGTATCGCGAGCTCTTCAACAGTATGTGAGTAGCATGCTTATCTCAAGCTGGTTCTGTTCGGGGTGTGGGGCTGTCAGTCCTCAACAGTTCTGCACGGCTGTAGCTGAGAGCTGCGGAGACAGCTTGGGTCTCACAGGAGTGCTTTGTCTTTGCAGAGTGTGAAATAAAGGATAATTGCCCAACTCTGGCAAGTGGATCTTATTATGTTGATGATTAGATGTGTCTACTTATTTTAATCTCAGATTAGGACAGGTCGCCTGTGTTGCATAACAAAGCTTATCCTTTTCATGCCTGACAATTGTAGGAGGAAAAAAAAGCTATCCTTGCAAGATGATGATTTTAAGAAAAGGTTATGAGAGAAGAGAAAAAAAAAGCTGTGTGATTAAAGTATTTGTAACAGTACTTCTTGGTTTGCTGTTTGAAAAACTAACCTATCTTACCCTCCTTTTCCACCCCCTCTTCATTGACACCTGGTTTAAACCATAAGTCCTATCATAGCCAGGGATGACTGAATGCTTCCTAAATGTTTCTTCATAGAATATCACTCATCCAAGTCATGTCTAGTAAATTCCATGCTTTGGATTTGCAAGGACGACAGAGAAATCACAGAATGCTGTGAAGGGACTTAGGTTGTGACTACTGTTGACTCACAACCACAGGATGAATTGCTCTTTAGGACTAATTCACACTGTCCAATGGCCAGAGAAGATGCACCAAAATGGTTTCTTGCCTTTGGATTGCCTTCCTGGCATTTGTTTTCTTTCATGATTGTCTGTGGATCTTAGTCATTTTCAAATTTTTTAAAACCTTATTTATTTATTCAGTGTGTGTGTGTGTGTGTGTGTGTGTGTGTGTGTGTGTGTGTGTGTGTGAGAAAGGGTACTGTGTGTCCCCGTAGAGGACCAAAGGTGACTTCAGGAATCATTCTGGATTGCTTTTACCTCCTTTTTTTGCCTGGGATTTCCCAGGCTCCACCTACCAGGGCCAGAAGTAAAGGCGGCCACCATTTCTACCTGGCATTTCTATGTGGGACCTGGGATCTCAACTCAGGACCTTCTGTTTGTGAGACGGAGTCTTAACCCCTGAGCCATCTCTCTAGCCCTCAAATGTTTTTTTTAAAAGGGTTTCTTTTTGAAGGAAGAATTAGCTCTCTGGGCTTGGAAGTCTTTGCAGTGCTTTCAGAAGTGCAAAATAGTTCATTTACCCCACATCACCCCCCCTTTTCCTCACACAAAATGCACTTTTCTTTGTATTTATGCTTATCTGTTTTCTAAAGCTAAATATGGACACTTCATTGTTGATGGCCAAATTTAAGATTCTGCCATTCATTTTAGGATCATTAATTTGTAACAGTGAAAATATCAATGCATAAGTTTTAAGGATGTGCTAGTGACTGATAGGTTAGGTAGATTTTAGCTTGCCTGATACAGAATCTTCCTTCCTTCCTTCCTTCCTTCCTTCCTTCCTTCCTTCCTTCCTTCCTTCCTTCCTTCCTTCCTTCCTTCCTTCCTTCTTTCCTTCCTTCCTTCTTTCTTTCCTTCCTTCCTTCCTTCCTTCGATTAAGGCAGAGTTTATTAGAGAAAAGAAATAATGGACTCCACAGATGTGAGTCTGTGAGGGGCAAGAGAGCTCTAGAGAACTCATGGACTCCAGACATGGAGTCCCATGAAGGACAAAGGAGCACCCGAAATCATTCTTAAAGCATTCAAGACAATTGCATTAAGTGGAAAAACCAAGAAGGAGTATGGAGATTTCCTGTAGCAGTGGTGGTGGTGTGCGATAAAATATATTCTTCCTACTGAACCCTGAACAACACCATTCTCTTTTGTTACTGTAATTAAACCAAAATGTTCAATAATTATTCACCAAGCTCTTGTTCATTCTTGTGTACAAAGCATCTGTCTTTCATGACAGCTAGAGTTTAGCAAGAATTCTGATTAAAACCTCATCCAGTGTAATAAATTGCTTCTGAATACTGCCCTCATTTCAGTTACTTGTCCTTGGTTTGAACAAAGAACTAAAATGAGGAGGCACTCAGTGAAATAAACCTCTTGGGATTTGTGATTAATTATTTATAATAAATTCACAAGATTAACAAATGCACGTCTATTTCTTTAATGCTTCTTATCTACTTTAATAAACGCCTGGCAGCATGCAGTTTGGATTGCTTGTATATAAATATGACTTTGAAATGGAAGATGTGCCTTGACATTAGAATCAAAGTAGTAATTTAGATATTAAACCTCTATAATTAGGAATATTTTTCAAGGGGCCAGATACACTCAATGGTGATTTTTATTCCTTTGTTGATTGTTAATATATTACTAAAAATGCTACTGTAAATACTTTTTCTCTTTTGTGCTTTTATGATCAGCAAATTGGGAAATAATCAGATCTAAAGTGATAATTAAATAACATTATTTCTTGGACTCAGAAAAGCAAGTGAAATCCTAAGCATGTTTTAATAAAGAATGCTTTTTGGGTGATAGAAATCACAATGAATGAGAATAGTCACAATGAGTCACTCTGCACATTATGAATTGGGATGCATGCTGCCGTGTTAACGATTCTCATTTGCTTTCTGAACTCATGTCCACAACTTCCTAAATTTGTTTGGAAGATGAAAGCCTGAAAGTAGCTCCTGGATTCCTAAAATGTAGTACTTGTGAAAATAATCTTCTTAGAGTGAGACTTTTTTTATATATTTATGTATATTTTGCTCATGCATGTGTTTTGTGTGTAGTTGAGTGTGTATTTGAGTGTATGCACATATAGAAGCCCAAGAGTGGCATTGGGAATCATCCTGGATTGTTCTACCTCCATATTGCTTTGCGTCGGGGTTTCTCAGGCACCACCTTCCAAAGCCAGAAGTGTAGTCTGCCTCCATTTCAGCTGGCATTTTTACATTTGACCAGGGATCCAAACTTAGGTCCTTTTGCTTTTGAGGCAGAGGCTTAAACCCCTGAGCCATCTTTCGAACCTAGAGTGAGTCTTCTAATTTGTATAATGCCATTTTTCCTAAGAATTCATTTCCAACTCAATGTATTACTCTCATATGCGATCTCTTTATGAAATTTGCTGGGTTTTGATAGCATTCAAACTGTGGATCCTGGACAACAGTATGAAATATCCAACATAGGGAGGGCATCAGAAATAAACTCTGCTTTACCTGGCTCCATCTCATTCATCATTTGACTTTTCTTGCCAGGTACCTCTTGGTCCCACACTTGTGTGGACTAGGATGCAGCAGTGGCTGTGCTAGGAAACACATAGTAGGGCTGCCTGCTTCTTGAGGAACATGAAGCGATGCTCCAGAAGAAATAGCATCCAATTCAGTTCTTCCCTCCACTTTATCCCATTAAGTAACACTCCACATTATCCCAAGACCTTTGTTTAATGGTTACGTGTTTGATTGCTGCCTGTAGACAGAGGATGGATTCTATAGTATTATGCTTTCAGTGTTTAAATCTGCTCTCCGAAATGTTGAAGAAAAGTGTATATTTCAGAGCAGTGGTCTCAGCATAGTCCTGTTAGGATACAAAGGAAGGCAGATTGAGAATTGAACCCCGCTTACGCCTCAGCCCATTTCTTTCATGGTGAGCAACATCATCAGACAGTCAAGGAGTGTATCTTCCTCCCCAGCTGAATCCCCTTGCATGTAACCAAACAGGGTCATCAACCAGCAGTGAGAAGCCGTCATTTTTATAGGATAAAGTCTCTGAATGTTCCATGCTGACGCAAGAGCATAGCTATCGGCCAAATGAAAGCGCCTCTTTTCACCCAAGTTATCTAGAAAGATTCCTGCCCTCTTGATGAAAGCCCCCTCTCTCATGAATCAAGTGATCTGGAAGTATCTCCAAGGGAGCCTGGCAACAGCACTGACAGACTGGGTTGCAGACTCCGTCCCAGGTGTGAGCCGGTGAAGGAGACAGGCTGTACAGAACTTTGCTTCTTCTAAGAGGATGCTGCGCTCTGGCTTCCACTCCATCAGGAAGCTGTGCAAACTAATGAGGCTCCTAAATGAAGTCTTTGTGTATTTTTAGAATTATTACTTAACTCAAGTTCTTTGTTTTTTAGCCTGTAAGTAGATGAGATGTGGGCTGTCACTTGGAGCAATTTGTGCATCATCCTTTGTCGCTTTGGCAGGATTTGAGGACTTGGTTCAGTACCAGTTTGCCACTTATGCGCAAAACAAGGGCTGTTCATGGTTTTTAAATGAAAACACATTTAAACAAACCAAGGGGCCTTCCCTGTAGGATTGGTTAGGGCAAGTCCCGTTCCTTCCATATGCAATCTCTTTCCAACCCACCCACACTTAATCTAGAAAACAGTTTTAAAATCACCCAGAAAAACAAATGAGGCACGAGGCAGCAGATACAGAGACAGGACAGAGCGCTGGGTACTGACAACAGAAGAAGAAGAGGAAAATTGAAAGAGTAGATAGCCACAGACAATAGAAAGCTTTACTGAGATATCTCTTTTACCTTAATGTTTTTATACTAAATATATGCATGATGTGCTTAGTTAATACTTGTAAGGAATATGGGTTTTTCCCCCCTTGATCTTATCCCTAAAACCAAAATGAAAGGGAAGCAAGATTTTAGAGAGAAATGATTGTATAGATTGGGATAGGGAAGTATTGCCAGTGCTGCCATACGTGTGTTGTGTTATTTTGGGGGGAAAAGCTCAGTCGTGAAGCCAAGTCCAGTGTTAATCTGCAGAGATGAAAAGTGAGAGTCAAGCATTCTCATTCCTCTGACTGCTATAGTTTGGTGTATACATAGTGCCTGTGCTCCAAGGTGTTTAGGATTAGGAGAAATGTGGGAGGGGAGATGTGGCTCAGTGCTTGTCATCAATCTGCGGTAGCAACCACTCAGAAAATCCTCTTGATTAATGACGAAGTGAATGAAACCACTGAGTGAGTGCACAGATAGTACAACATGTATTGAGTGGGCAAATGTTAAGTGAAAGGAAAAAAAAAAAACGCGAAACGTCATCCCGTCTGTACAAGGATTTTCCCTGTAGCTGTTACATTGCAGCAAAACTGCTTGGATGAAGATGCATTCCTCTGAGAGGTAGGAGAGCACTTTCATGCGCATAAAGCAACATCTTTCTTAGAAGGCAACTTGGAGGCTCCCTGTTTTCTCTTTTCGCACTGTGTTTTAAGGTGGCGGGGCACAAGTCTCTGTGAGTGTAAGAGAGAAGCTAGGGGGAAAATGCCTTTCAGCTGTGAGGGGCTTGTGTATTTTGAAAGCATGACTATATATGCATGTGCTCATATTTTATGACTTGGATAATCTGAGAATCAATTTGCTTTGTCAATGCTTCCTGGATTAGAATTCCACTGTTTGGTCCCTATCCTAGGTAAGACATTGTTTGCAAATTGTGCTACTTGTAAGATGTTGCAGTGGTTGCTAAGGCATTTAAGGTACTGATGAAAGTAAAATGGTTGCCATGGTGACTGATAAAAATAAATGTTGAAAATGCCCTGGGTTCTTTCTTTTCCAGTCTACTAAAGAAAATTGAGCGGGAAACATGGAGGGAAAGTGGCGTTTCATTAATTGCCACGGTCACGCGGTTGATGGAGAGGTTGTTAGATTACAGGTAAGCCAAGTCCCACGCTTCCCAGCGGCACTGAGTCCCATCCGAAATGCAAACAGCAAAGATATAATCAGCAGTCGGTTTGAGTTGATCAACCAGAGGATTGATAATCAGTCTCTGGATCCAGATAGTTGAGTTTTTATTTGTTTTTTTGTCTGTTTGCTAAATTGTTTAGTAATATTTTTGGGAGTTCTTTCAAAGTCTTCTTGAGTTGAGAAAGTTGACAGGATGCTTGACGGTCTTCTGAAAAAGAAAAACCATCTTTTGCAATTTAGACTCACCCACTAGAAAAATGCTCAGTGGTTCATCCACTTTAGCATGAATTTGCTGGCTGTCCACATTAGAGTGACAAAAGTATAACAAGATTAGGCCACTGTCCCATGCTCTTTAAAAAGAATCTAATGGAGAATGAATGCTATCACCTTCCTTGGACATAATTTATTTTTATTCATTGCCTTTCAAGCAGTCTGTCTTACTTGTCTCTGGGGCGGATCTATTTTACTTTAAATTCTCCTTCTGCCTGCTTCTGGCCAGGCTGGGCAGCAGTCTCTCTGCCTGCTATGGGAGGTACCTGCTGTGCACCTTCCGTCCTCTCTCTGAGCTCCTGTCCAGTGGAGGGACGGTTGTCTGCCTGCAGGCAAACTTCTCAGCAGAAGCCACTGCTCAGATGCCTCTGAACCAGTCTCATGTGGACCGGCAGCCCTTGGAGCCTTTGTCCAAACCAACATTTTCAAGTCACTTCTGGTCTCTGATAGCACCCCGTGCAGCTCACCTACACAATGTGATTTCCCCATGGGAGGAAGTTCTGAGTCCTGACTGTTGCTTTATTGTCGCCCTTAGGGACTGCATGAAGCTGGGAGAGGTAGATGGTAAGAAGATCGGCTGCACCGTCAGTCTCCTGGTCAGTAGCCTCATCCCCTGCTGTCCTCACCCTTGGTGGTGTTGTGGTTGTGTTTCCTCAGAAATTCTGTAGTATGCTTTTTTTGTTTCCTGGTATTTCTTCCAAGAGTGGACATATTTTTGAAGGAAAGATAGCAAGCTTTAAGTTGAATGACAGCCCAGAAAAAAAAAAAAAACCCTCAGCTCCAAGCACTGCAGAATTCACCCACAACATGCCAGTAGCACAACGCAGACCCCAGTAGTATCTCACAGGGACCTGGGGATGCCAGCTTCGCCCATTGCGTAGCTACCCTTACAGTCTGCATTGTTCTCCTTGGGTGTCCCAGTTAGAACGCCGCGTTTGGTACTCTATTGACAGTTTCTCTCTCTCTACCCTTCTCCATCGCCTTCTTCGTGGGTTACAGCCATTCTACATTTTAATCAGCATTCCTGACCTCTACTTTTATGAACTCGTGAACTTTTTCTGTTTAATATGCTAAGATCATGTACTGGCCTCTGCAAAGTAAACTCATAACAGCTCTGCTGCTAAGATTTGCATTGTAACGAGGATGACCATCTCACTTATCATGCAGGCAGGACCCCGTTGAGAAGTAAGTTAAATATGATGCAAGGACAACAGTCCAAGCCACAGTGATAAATCCTGGATCTATCAAGATTTGCAAAAAGTGTCACCTACCTAGTTATTAAGTAGAGTGGTATTCTCAGCCTAAAACAAAAGAATGAACATATTCAGACATTGATTTTCTGATTTTAATGCAGGCTAAAGTAATGCTTTTGTTCATTCCCTTTCATCCATTTTGGCACACAGGAGGACTGACCCTACCCCCCCACACACACACACACCCTCCAATTCTAGCTGTCATGAATGTCATGGTTTCCTTTTCTTGCATTCTTCAGAGCACATGAAACTTCACTGTGCTTCCTCGTGCTTGTTCTCACCTGAGTCCCTCACATGCCGGATTCTTGCTTTGCACCAAAGAGTTTCACTCTACACCCCCCCAAACCCCCACTTCTTCGGTTCAGCCATGTCTTGCTCATTGGTCTTCTTTTGTTTCCTTCCATTCCTTCCTGTCACCATCCTTCCTCAAAGCCCCAAATTTTCACTTTCTGGGAGCTTCTTTTTTCTGTTTCCCTAATTTTCGGCTCTGCTGCCCTGCAGGTCTGTGTACATGACTTTTCTCTACCACACCCACCTCTGCCTTCTCGCTTTTCCTTTTTTACATCGCCACCTCCATCCTCAGCCCCTAAAAATAGTGAGGCCTACCAGAGCATGCCCACGCTAGGGACTTACCTTCATGCTTTTCCTCCTTAGACCCTATGACGACCTCCAGACCATCAGCCCACATTGACCTTGTTGCCCATGCTCCTTTCTCCTCGGTCCTTGCTAAGCCTGATGCAGTTGCTTCTCAGTTCAGTCTCCCATCTGTTTTCTGACCTCTCACCTGATTCTGCCAGCCTGAGCTCGGTTGCTGATGCTTGGGGGGAACAGCCAAGTACTCTGTGAGCGTCACTGTCAGTCCTTAGCCCTGGCTCTTGCCCATTTCCTAAGGGCTTCCCTTCCTCTGTCATCTTCACCTTCTTTCCAAGGGCAGATTCATATAGCCCCTGATTCCCCTTCTCCTGGTACAACAGAAGGCACCATTCCCTTTGGTGGAAGAGTTAACGCTTTGCTCTGATTTTTGAGTACTCTAAGTTTCTTAGGAGGAATAATCCGGAAACCTCAAGATCAGTGACCCTGTTGCTAATAACGGTCGATGAGAATGTCCACTGATAGCTTTGCCGTGATGAATAGCAGTCCTTAGAGAAGAATCGACTTTTGAAAGCTGTTCCACAAACCACCACAAGACTGTTTATTAAAGGACCAAACAAAGCTCATCCTTTCCACGCCTACTCCATATGGAAAGTTCTTGGTGTTTTCTAGCAGCAATATGGTTCTCTTCAATACTCACTTCCTGTGAGATCGGCTGCAGATCCTATTGGAGAGACCTATGGCTCCCCATATGCGCTCTAGCTTTTCTCCAGTGTTTGATGGGTAAAATGCATCATATTTGACATGACTAATATGAAGAAGCATAATTATTATTTTGTTCTCTGTGTCACAAGTTTGCCAGACATATGTGAGAAATTGTCATCTGCTGGCTGGGGAGATGTTAGGGTTTTTTTTAAAGGGAAATTATTCATTTACAGATATCGCTTATTTCTGCTCTCAAAGAAAGCAGCTTCTTACAAAAGCTATTAGAGCAAATCATCCTTTAATAATGTAAGAACCTGCTGTGGGGTTGTTCAACTGTGTTTATACTACAACAATTCCTGCTAATTAAAATGATTTTGGTTATAATGACAGAGATTTGAATAGCATTATTTACTTAGCTTTTTGGAGAATGCCAAGATCTGCAGGAAACAAAGGCAAGGAAGAAGCTAATAGTTATTTGGAAATGCATATCTTGTTCCTATGATGTATTCAACATACAATTGCTATCTACATAGTTGGAAGAGTCCTCAGGTAGTATTGTAGATACCAGTTAGCAAATGGGAAGAAAGTGCATTAGAGAACTCATTGCATTTCCAGCCCAAGGACAATTTAAGCAGCTACACTGGCTAGTTTGGCTCATTAACAAAGCCCTGTCTAGCCAATCAGATATAGAAACTTACAGAATTCCTGACTTTTCCCCCTTTCAGAGCTCGTCACTCTTACAGATCACTCCCTCCCCACCTCATTGTCTGTCACCTATATACCATGCAACATCATTCTGGACAGCAGTAGTGCCAGCTCTTAAGTGTCTGGAACAGAGATAGAGTAGTGTTCCGTGATCTGTCTGCCCCATGGATCTCCTCATGACCACCCGTCATGCTTGAGCTTTCCTTCACATGCACTAGTTGCCAGTTTACCAAGCCCGGTGAGGACAAATGTACATTCTAGTGTGGTCAAGGAATAGATGTTGATGCTTATAAGGACTCTGTATATATGTATCTGTATATATGCAGGTAAGTAAAAATGGAGTTCTGGGTAACAGTTGGTAAAATGGTGTAGACACATTGAGTAAAACTCAGATTCAAAAGTATATGTATTTTCAATTGTCTCATTTCACAGTAATAAGTGCTACCTTAACTAGAAATTCAAAAATTTTAGCACAAGTGAGAAAATTCACCTTGAATAGGTAGGCATAATAGCATGTGCCTATAGTCAACATTTGAAAGGTGGAGGGAGGAGGATCAGAAGATCAAGGTTGTCCTCAAATGAATGGCAAGTTTGATACTGGCTTGAGAAATATGAGATCCTATGAAAGAAACAAAAGGAAGGGAAGGAAGAGAGGGAGGGAGGGGGGAGGGAAAGGAAGGGGAGGGAGGGAAAGGAGGAAAGGAAGGAAGGAAGGAAAGGAAGGAAGGAAGGAAGGAAGAAGGAAGGAAGGAAGGAAGGAAGGAAGGAAGGAAGGAAGGAAGGAAGGAAGGAAGGAAGGAAGGAAGGAAGGAAGGAAGGAAGGAAGGAAGGAAGGAAGGAAGGAAGGAGAGAGAGAGAAAAAGAAGACTGGTGAGATAGTTCAGCAGGTAAGTCAACTTGAGTTTGATTCCCAGGAGCCCATTTGGAGAAAACTGAGTTCTGAAAAGATGTCCACTGACCTCCACTCTTCTCTCTCTCTCTCTCTCTCTCTCTCTTCTTCCTTAAATGATTTGATTAAATTGACTAAAAGAAGAAAAGTAAAGGAAAGGGGGAAAGGAAAGAACAAAATGGAAGTGAAAGATGGAAAAGAATAAAGGAAAGGGGAAAGGAAAACATTTTATCTATTCTCCTTTACATAATTCTCCAGGGGAGAAAATGTTTTTACTTTTTTGTATGCATCCTTACCTTACTTTATGTCCTAGAGCCTTGTGCTTTGGAGAAAAATATGTATTATGATATTGAAAATATCAAGAAATTCTTTTGACTAATCAGCAAATTGAATGTAGAGATAGGTCGTTACACCTTTTTAGTGTTCTCGTAGACTAGGCTGACTGTCCAGTTAGCAGCTACATTGGCAACGAATAACGGAAACCAACAAGAGGACAGCTGGAAACGCACGTCTGTGTTCCTCGCTTGGGAGTCTGAGACGGGAGATGCAGCAAAACCCTATTTCAAAGAAAGAAAAAGGAGGAAGGGAGGGGGCAACAGCAAAGAAGAGAGAAGGGAGGGGGAGGAAAGAAGAGAGTGAAGAAAAGGACAAAAGGCGAGGGAGCAGGAGCCTTTGCATCACTGATCATAACCTAAAAGTTGCCGCTTATCACTGATTGCTAGATATGTTCTCCACAGACACTGTCAAATGAAATTCCACTATTGCTGCTGAACCTCCTTATTTCATGTAAAATATGTATCTGAAGGTTGGAAGAAGAGAAAGAGCAGGTGTTCAAAGTGTGCCACACATTACCATAGTGGCTTATGGAGGTCAAAGGACGGCTTTTGGAAGTCTGTTCTCCCGTTCCACCCTGTGGTCTCCTGGTCACTAGACTTATGTGCAGGTACCGTTACCTGCCAAGCTAACTCGTCAGCCTTCTTTATTTCATTTGAAATATATAATTGTATGATATACATTTGAAATACATAATTGCAGACTTTCAGCAAAATACAAATACATATTCATAGTCTTGGCTTCTGTGGAAGTAGCCATACCTATACCTATGATCTGTTCTACAGAACTTCTACAAGACTGAACTGAACAAGGAAGAGATGTATATACGCTACATTCACAAGCTGTACGATTTGCATCTCAAAGCACAGAACTTTACAGGTAAGCCTTCTCAGGATTGGGATCTGGGGTTGCAATCTGGATATCAATGTATCAAACACAATAATGCCTCTGCTTTTTTTGTTTTTTTGCATGTGTGTGCGTGTGTGTGTGTGTGTATCAGAGGACACTGTGTGTCCCTGTGGAGGTCTAAAAGTGACTTCAGGAGTCATCCTGGATTGCTTTACCTCCTTTTTGTTTCATCCTGGGTTTTCCCAGGTTCTGCCTTTCCAGGGCTGGAAGTGCAGGTCACCACCAATTCCACCCAGTGTTTTTGTATGGGATCTGAACTCAGGTCCTTTTGCTTGTGAGGGAGAGACTTTAACCCCAGAGCTATCTCTCCAGCCTTCCTCTGCTTTTTGTAATAAGAGGTGAAGATTCAAGCATGTGTATTTTAAAAATTGAAATGTGTTTTAATTGCTCATATTTTCCTAAGTACTCTATTTTTTATTGTATCTCTGTACATGGTATTTTAGACATGGTCCTGTGAAATATATATATTTAACTTTAAAATACAAGTCCGAGAACTTTCTAAGTGTACAGATCCCGACATCCTCCCATTCTGGACGGCCTTTGCCATGTATGTTGGATCTGCTCATTTTGGAAACTCTGTCAAATAATGTCACTATTTTGCTTTTCTTGCACTTCTTGACTTTAAAAAATTTCTCAGAAAGATATTGTTTGTCCTAAGAAACAGTCCATTTTGGTGGCTCTCTATGTTTGGTTCCCTGGAAATTTTTTTTAGTATTTTTTTCAAAAAGATGCAATGATGAAGAATTACCTTTTTTTCTTCACCTGAGAATGTCTCTTTTGCACCATGTATGAGTTGGCTTTCTGCTGCTATAACAAAAAAATATCTGTGATAATAAATTTATAAAGAAGAAAGGATTGTTTTTGCTTAATAGTTTTAGAGGTCTCAGTGTGTGGTGACCTAGTCCTGTCACTCTGGCCATGTGACAGAGGGGCAAAAGAACATAGAATGAGCTCACAGTCCTCCTCACAGCACTCCCCTGATATCCTAACCCTTCCCACTGGGCCTCACACCTTAAGGTTTCCAACCATCATCCCATTCCACTGAGGTAAGGACCAAGCTCAGGAGTCATTGATGGGGATTTCTGTTCCAAATGTCAGCACACCTTCACCATAAAGCATTTGTTTGCTGGATCCAGAACATCATCTTTATTTCAGTACTTTAAAAATATTGTCCCACTGTTGCGTCAGGCCTCCCTTGATGTTTGATGAGAAGCTTGTGGTAACTTACCCATTTTAAAGAGCTGTTAGTCATTTTTTTTCCTGCCTCCTTTCTTCCCTCCTCCTTCCCCCTTCCCCTCCCTTCATCAGTCCATCCCATTTTCTCCCACCCTCCTGCCTGTCCACTTTTACGGACACCAAGGTTCCCTCTGGATTGTCCACTTTTAGGGTTCAGACCTGTATAGCACACCAAGTGGCTCCTCCTCAGGCCACCCCACTGATAAATAGAGGTATTCCCCTTCAGTCATCCAATCCTATCCCCCAAGGTTTCTGTTGCATGGAATTATTTCTCTTGCGATCCTCACTAGCCTATGGGAGCATGTTGGTATGTCAGTCCTTATGCAGGTCTGGTAAAGACAAGTCTCATTGTAGTGACTTCTTAGATGCAACAGCCCTGCTTTGAGTGTAATGTCTTGTCCAATGGTGGACCTTCCCATCTTTAGGCTCTTACAATCTTACCACCCCCTCTTCCATGAGGTTCCCTGAGCCTTAGGATGGTGACAGATTAGGTTGGCTTGTTTCTGGGTGAGCATTTCAGGGTTGTAGGAACTCTGCATTCTGGCTGGCCATTGTTGTCCACTTCACTGCTCTTCTACTGCCCTAGGCTGCACCCTTTCAGGTGTTGAGATCCTCTGCCTCTGTTGTAGGAGAAGACTGAGTGTTAAGTGTTCTTCGAATCTGTGGGTATAATAGCAGCTATTTACAGAGCAGTTTGGTATACTGTTTTCCTATCTATAGGCTCATGGTCCATTCTGTACTAGTGCTCTATTATTTAGTTCCCTTTGATAGGTTCTTGCTCTAGTTAATAGTAACTGGAATGTGTTTCATTTTGACAAGCAAGTCTTGAGTCTAGAAAGCTGTTGGTTGTTGCCTTGATGCCAACATTACACTGGTGGTCACCTGTTACCATGGTGATTTTTATTGCAACTTGTGGATCTCATAAGTTGATTATTTTTCTTCCCCAGTAGCTTCTACAGTATTCCTTGATACTGTGCAAGCTATTCCAGTTCCAGATGTATTTTGCCCATGTTTGATGACTCACATGTGTTGCATCTTCAGTTTTTTGGAGGGCAACCAAGAGCAATGACAAAAGCTTATAATATTTGGAGCCTATGAAACCTCTCTGACCAACATTTTATCAGTAAGTGTCACATTCCTGCTCCTTTTAATATAGCATAAGCGGACCAACTCAGGCCTTTTGTTTTGCTTTGTTTTGCCCTGTTTTCCTCTCTCTGTGCTCCTCTTCATAGCGACTGCTCGTTTTTGCTCCTTTTTTTTCAAAGAAATGTTTTTTTTTTGTTGACATATTACTAGCATAGGAGGTTCCTATGGAATTACCTCCCATAATCTTATGGTTTTTCTATAAGTCCCTCTGTCCCTCCTGTATCCCATCTCCTCGTGCCTCCCTAGGTATTTTTCCCTACTATTTTCTCCCTCACTCTACTTGTTGGTCATTTTTATCTTGGATCATCAATAGTTTTGATTACTACATATGATGGGAAGGTTTTCTTTAAGCTCAATCTGTTTGGGCTTGCTGAGCTTCTCCGTTCTTTAATCTTGTTTCTTCTACCAAATTTGGGGAGATTTTAGGCACTTTTTTCAATATATTTTACATACTCTTGGAGCTGTGATGGAATGTATATGTGGCCTTAGCGTTGTCCTATAATTTCTTGGAACACTCATCTACCTGTAGCTTTATTTCAATCTGTTACTCAGATTGGATCCTTAGCTTTCACTTCATCTTCAAGTCTCCTAATTTTCTTCTGTCATTCCCATTGAGTTCCTGGGTGTTGCCAAAGGAATTTTGTATTTTATTATTAGTCAGTTCTAACATCTCTGCTTTGTTATTTTCATTTTAGAGCTTCAATTTCCTTGCAAGTAATGTCCGTCTTTTCCATTCATTGTGTACAGCATGATTTTAATAGCTGCTTCTTAGTCTCTGTCTAAAAATCCCAGTATGTGAGTCATCTTGGGTTTGGCATCTGTTAAGTGCCTTTTTCCCATTCAGAGTTATTCATTTCCCTGGTTTCTTGAATACCAAATAATTTTAGATCACATCCTGGACCTTTTGAACATCGTGTTATAAGACTCAGGATTCTGTTCAAGCTGAGAGAATATTGATGTTTTTAATTTGGACAGTCAGTTAAGTTAGGTTCAAACGTCATCTACCAAAGATTGTGAGTCTAGCATCAGTTTGGATTTCACACACTTTGCTCCTAATTTTCCTGTATGTGTGCCGCCCATCCGGAGTCTGAATATTCAGCGTGGTGACCATGGTTCATGTCTCAGAGTCTTGAGTATGTGGGTCAGGATCTATTCAAACAAACATGCACCTGGAAGATGAGGCCAAGACTTTATCCCCAAATACAGAGACCCTGCTCAAGCTCCCTCCTCTCTCAATGGCCTCACTTTTCCCATCTCCCCGGCATACCCTTTCCTGATACTCTGGCTATGAAGCTGAGGATAGATCCTCTTCATTCTCTGATGCATTCACTGCCCTAGCAGTGAAATGAATGTCAATGGGAGACCCTACTGCCTGCGCTGTTGACAAGTACAGGGACTGACCAGGGAGAGACCAGCAGTGTGCAAATATCTCTATTCCACAAGAGCCCCCAGCCCAGCTCTACAAGTACAAGAGCTGTTCTTGGCACTTCCATTGTCTGCTTTCCTTTGCAGCTCCAGGGAGGCCAAAACTAAAGACAGCTCAGCACAGCACAGCGTGACCGTTCCTCAGCAGCGGCTGTTCCTATTCACTCCTCCCGCCCTTATTTCTGTTCCAGAATCCTCTAATAGTTAGCTGGTAGATTTCTGTCAAGGTATTTGATTGTAATTACTGGAAAAGAAGAGAGTAGACGATACTTACTCCATCTTACTGTAACCCTTTTGTTCGATTTAAGAATTTCAAATTCTGTTCTTCTGTCATGTTATTTTTTTCAGGGAAACCTTGCACCGTGACCTCTCCCTCAGTTTTAAATGAGTAAAGCAATCCTTCTGTAATAGTGCCTGGAGTTTAACTGTACTCATACTTATGGTTCCCTGTCTCTATAGAATTTTTCTTTACTTAGCTAGAGACCTTAATACTATCCTTGACTCTGAAACCTCCCATAAGGTCATCCATGAGGGTCTGTGGATTCTCATCTCACCCTACAAACACTTAAAACAAAATGAAATCTGTCCAAGTTAGATCGTTATCTTAACTAGTCCCTGGAGCAGAGGTCAGCAAACTTCATACTAGCCACCTGGTTTTGTAATGAAGTTATCCAGATCTGAGCCTTCTTTCTCCTGTATTGTGTTGCTATTGTGCTGCAGTGTTAGAACTAATGAGTGGAGATGAAGACTTCAGCAATCATGAACCTGGTTATTTACCGTCTGGCCCTCTAAGAAAACTGTTGTCCTTATCTCTAGGTATAACTCTGTTGTCAGCTTAGTCTACAAAGTAAAGTTCTTGTCCTTTATTCAAAGTCTATCATAATTGAACTAGCAGTTCTCTACTCAGCTTCACACTTTACCACATACCTTCTGTTTATCCTTTGTGGTCAGTTCCTCTTGTCTTTTCTTAAAGTCTTCTCTATCCTAGGGTTACTGACCTTCTCTCCCTTTACCAACTCTATACCTGCCCACCTTCATCCATGGGCTAAGCTGATCTTGCCTTGTCACTGGGCTGGCAATATGGCTCAGCAAGTAAAGGCACCTGCACAGAAACGTGGAGACCTGTGTTCGATCCCTAGAACCTATATGGTAGAAGAGAACCAACTTCCAAAATGTTTCCTCTGATTTCCAAACACACACCATGACATGTGCTAGAAATAAAGAAATAAATATTAAAGATTAAAAATAAAAAACCTACTGTTCTTTTATTGCTATATTCTTTATAGTATATGCTATACGCACACACACGTATATATGTAGTCATGTAACTTCTGGTCAAAGAGTGAATTCTTTGAGGACAGAGCTAAAGATTTCTTTGTCTTAGTCCTCTGGGTTCTTATAATAGTGCCTAGGAATGTGAGACCTAAATAACCACATCATTGATGAATGCATCTATTAATTAAAAATTTTAGCACCTCATGTAGAGGTTTCCTTCAATCCTAGTAACTCCCAAATCACTAAGGAAACGACCTAGTATAGTAGATTTAGTGTACTTTAAAAGCCATAAAGCAGAGAGGTAACTGAGGACAAGCTATTCCAGATATGGAACATTATATTTTGGTTCTTTGAAATGAAGTCCAAATGCGTCCAAGATTTCAAAATGGGCCTTTTTTTTTTCTTTATTTACTCCACTTGACGTTTTAATGTTCCTTCAAAATCACAAGTAGCTATCACTTTTCTCATGCAGCATTTAGGTTTTTTTTTTCCTCTTGCCCTCATTTTGTGTGTCCTTGAAGGAAGTGGTTGATGGAATGTTTCCATCCTTTGAGATGACTCCTGATGTTGTCCTTCATTCCTAGCTCATCTCCACTCTACTGCACTGTATTCTTTAGCACAGAGCTTTCCTCAACTGTCTACATTTCCGAATAATCGAATGGTATATCTTTAACTGTGTACTGAAAGCTTTTGTTTAGCCTTGTAAGCCCATTCTGAAAGATCCTCTCTTCAAATTCTTCCCTCTTCAAAACATGTCACTTCCTAAAAAATAGAAAAATAAGCATAAACATTTATAGTTTGTTCATTTATTCAAAATCAGCCTATCATACTGGCATATCACTTCCCACTCCACTGAAAATAATCCCTGTAGATGTGCCCAGAGCTCCCCTTAACTAGATAATTCCACCAAGGTGTGCCCAGAGGACCGCCTCCTAGATGCAGGAAGACATTTGAGAGTAATGATCACACTCTTCATTCTTCCTACCTTCCTTTCTGCTTTCTTTCTATGAGTCAGACCTTCAGGGATCTCTAAGTCACTCTCCGTGGGCAGTTGTGGGAAGGGCGTTCCTTAGCTCTCTTAAACCCATGAAAGATCAGTTAGTCTCTGGAAAACTTTCACGCGCTCAGGTGCTGTAGAGAGAAAATAAATTGGAACATGAGTGAGAAAATCAAGTGGCAAGTCCAGCAGTTTTGAATCTGCTGGTGCAGGGAGGCAAGCACAGTTGGTTCTCAGAGAACAAGAGCAAAGGGTCGGAGAAGGGAACAAAAATTGACTTTTCTCAGATGAGTGGCATTAATTGTGAAGTAGGGAATTGAATATGAAGATTCATCCAGGAGAGCTCAGAGAAAATGGGAGACTCTTCAGAATTTAGCACAGTCTGATTCTCTGCAATCTGGTTATCATAAGTACTTTTCAGTCAGGACAGTCTGCCGTGACAAACACCATCATCACAATCTGTCATTATACTTCAGCTGTTCTACATCCACCTGCTCCCTGTCGCCCTTAGTGAGCTCCTTCTGTCCCTCTCACATTTAACCCTCACTAGAAGGTCAGCTGGTATCCATATCACATTTAGAAGCCTAAGTGTATTGCTGTAGCTACTGAGAGTTATGCCTGGGTTCTGATCAGGAGAGCAACATGGTCATGTGCACTGGCGGAAGATCCTGCTGGTAACGGTGCACAAACTCGAGGGAGGAGTCTGAACTCACCAAATGTAATTGAGGAGAAAAAGCAACAGAGGTTGAATCTCACAGGACCCCTATATATAAGAGGCACAAGCAAATGGCAGACCTAGACTTACATTTCTCTGTGTGGGCTACACATGGAAGCAGTCAGATCATAGCAGCAGAAGTTAGTTAGTACTTGAGGGCTTTATGTGTAGTTGCCTTTGGGGGCAATACATGAAGAAAAAAAATTGCCATGTGTTGATGTTTGTTAGAAGCTAATATTGCATCTTTTGAAAGACATATGGTTGGTAGTTTAGGTGGATTGATAACATAAGGGTTGATCCATTTCATTCAATTTAGAAAATGAGTTGGCTATTGCAATGCTACAGGAAAAATTATTATAGTCCTTCACCAATGACAATGGATTCTGATTCCTATCAAAAACAAAGAACTGAAACCAAAAAAGTGTAGGGGTAGGGGCAGAAGCAGAGAATAATAGGAACCAGAAGATAAAATCCAGATCTCCGACAAGTTCATCACCCAGGGCAGTCCTCATTAAACCTGCCATTGCTGGCCATTTTTCTGTTGAGTCGTGAAATTCAGAAATCAATGTCTTCTCAAGTTCATGAAAGCAACTCTAACAGCTTGGTTTGGGTTCCTGACTGAACAAGCCCCTCCACTCCTTCCCCTCGATGTGCAGAGGCTGCATACACCCTGCTGTTGTATGACGAACTGCTGGAATGGTCTGACCGGCCCCTCAGGGAGTTCCTGACCTATCCCATGCAAACGGAGTGGCAGCGAAAGGAGCAGTTGCACCTCACCATCATCCAGAACTTTGACAGAGGCAAAGTAAGTAGTGCGGCCCATGCTTTTCCCTGCTGGTCTCCGGGGTCCTTGCTGAGCATGTGCCTGCTGAAATGTGGATTCCAGGTCCTACGCCCAGACAGTCCGAATAGGTAGGTGCATTAGCAGTCTGGGGAATCTGTGGTTTTTAGTAAGGACTCCAGGAGATGCCTATGTGCCCAGACGCTGTGTCACCCTCTGACAGACTGATGTTGAAACACAGAAACTCAGTCTTGTCCTTTCCTGGCTGCTGCACCAAAATGGATAGACTGACTGGGTGACGTGCAAACAATTACAGCTTATTAATTAGAGTAGCACGAGGTCCAGGCTCTGAATGTTGAGTGTGTGCCAAAGGCTAGCCACCTCATCGTGGAACTTTCTATCCGTGGCCTTGGTGATGGCAGAGTAGCCAGGCTCTGGGCAGCCTCTTTCCCTGGGGCACTAAAGCCCTTGCGACACAACCATCTCACAAAAGCCCTATTGTCATGACTTTGGGAGTTCAATTTTTATGAGTTTTAGGGAAATACAAACACTTAGACCTTCACACCTGACGCTATTTTATTCTCTGAAAAACTGTCATCTCATTTCTCTTGCTCTCCAAATCAGAATGTTTTCTAACCTACAAAAAATTTTTAAGAGGAAACTCTATTTGCTAGTGACGCCTGTAGCATCTTGAAATACGTGTTGGTGTACTCAGAGATGCTTCGGGTATGAAAAGAAAACCTCGCCGGCTTATCAGTGCAGTTTGGTGCCTCTCTCCGCTTTCCATCCTGATCCTTTTCAAGGACTACTTTATAATTCTTTTTTGGTCAAAAGTCGTGAACCTGAGCATCACTATTTATTTCATTCTAGTTCATGGATACTTTGGCAGAATCTTAGGCTAAATTCCTCTTCCCCTGCATTGCAAAGGTTAAATAGAAAAATCAAAATGCAAGTGGTGCGTGTCATTCCTTTTTAGAAGATAATTGGGCACGCCTAACATTTTGATGTAAGGAAATGGTTTCTCTCCTATACTCGCTTATTATTCATCTAGCTGAACTGCATAGCTTTACATCAATATCCAAAGAAATGTCTTAGTATAAAAATTGTCCCTATATAAGGAAACTTTTTGAAAACCTGTATATTGACCCACGCACAGGAGTTTATGCTAAGTCAGGGCTACAAACCATGACCCATAAGGCAAGTGACCTACCACCCATATATCTATAGCCTTCGAGTTACAGAAAGCTTTTACATGTTTAAGTGGTTGAAAGACATCAAAGGATTAGTGATGTTTTATGGC
The DNA here is from genome assembly GCA_023101885.1 of Typhlomys cinereus. NCBI lineage: Eukaryota > Metazoa > Chordata > Mammalia > Rodentia > Platacanthomyidae > Typhlomys > Typhlomys cinereus. The sequence goes on from JALPQD010000145.1 coordinate 3,290,014, forward strand.
ATGTGCAAATTATATGAAATTTACACCTTGTGTCCATAGATTCTTATTATCACATAGTCACACTAGTTATGTATAACTGCTTTCATGTTCTGAGAGATGATGGAGTGATTATGGCAAAGACTTAGGGCCCTACAGGAAAGAACGCTGACTGCCTGGACTCTGGAAGAAAGAGAAACTTTATTGACGGCTCTGCTACATGAAAGGGATTTTGCATTTCTTTCCAGAGCAGCAGGCTGGTGACCCTCACAATTTGCAAGAGCAAGTTAACTAATCAAGAAGTCCAGGCTGCCAGCTTGAGTAATTGGGCCCAAGGGATCAGTGTGCATTCCCTCCTGAACACTGAGAACTGTGCCCAGCAATCTACATGCTCACTGCAGAACTGCAGCTATTCTGAGAGGATGGTTCTGACACCATTCATGACCGTTGTAGGGAATTGACACTTCTGATGACTTTCTAAAGGTTTTTAATCATGGCCATCCATGTTCATTGTATGTTTTCATGTGTACAATGGCATATTGTCCTAGTTTCATAATTTTGTTGCTTTAATAAAATACTCGACATGGAACAATTTAGGGAAATATGGGAAGGGGTCAATGCTTGCAATTTTAGGTTACAGTTCACTGTAGCAGGAGAATTCTAACACCATCAAGAACCAAGGAAACTGGCCACACTATATACACAGCAAGAGCAGAGGGATTTTCTAACTTTCCGGTCTGCCAGAATCACCTGGGGGAATGATGCTAACTACTACGAGCTGGGTCATCTCACGTCAATTATGTAACTAGCACAATCTCCTAAGGCTTGCCTCAACTAGATAATTCCTCATAAGTGTGTTTAAAGGCTTAGTTCTCAAATGTCAGGTTGACAGCTGAAACTAACAAAGATGCAGGAATATTGAAAGGTTAGAGTATATGGCTTGGTGATCTGAAAGCCATCACGCCCTGATCCTGGGCTGGGAATGAATAAATGTGAGTCGATAGGGTGAATGGTTGCATTGTATTTCTCTTTCTCTTCCATCCACAGTGCTGGGAGAATGGCATTATCTTATGCCGGAAGATTGCAGAGCAATATGAGAGTTATTATGACTACAGGAACCTGAGCAAGATGAGGGTAAGTAACCTGGGTGCACTCCAAGCTGCCTGAGGCACCCCTTTCGATGAACTTTCTGGTGGGCTTATATGAAATTAACTTCCCGATCCTCTTGATAAGCCTTGCAGCAACCTTTTTTAAGATAAGTCTTTTCTCCAAGCACACTCAGCCTCTGCTACAGAAGAATAACAAATTGATCAGTGTAATGCTCTTGATTCATACACGAAAAGCAAGCCCTTCATCTTTTTCCAAAGCCCCACGGGTGCAATGCACCAACTAATCCAGGATTAATATTTTCAGTATATTATGAAAAACCTCCACACTGTTTGAAGAGCTTCCCAATTATGCATAAAGCTCTGTAACAATATGCAATTTTTAGCACCATAATCTGCAAAGTAAAAGAGTGGAAATGGCTACCTGGCTCATGTCAGAAGACATTGAGACCAAGCCTGCATGAACTCTCTTTCACTTCTGATAGCATTTTTTGCTAAACTTCCACCAAGCTTTCCGTTCTAAAGAGTTTAATGCCCTGTGTCCCCGAGTCTTCAGCTTTACATCTTCTGCTTGCCCTCCAGGTCAAGATTCTTAAAAATGATGAGCATCTTGTGTCATGTTGTCCTAGTGAAGTTCTGGGTTTCTAAAACAGAATCATCAGCTCTTATATGTGAAAAAGAAAATAAATGATTATTCTATCACACCTCAACTTTGTAGTAGCCATTTGAGACACAACAGCACAGACCGCGACAACTTGCTGAATCCCTTACACCGCAAGAAGTATAGTCCCCTGGCAAGAGCTGGCTCTGTGCTTTTGGCATCATGTTTCGTGTCAGCAGTTCATGAAAAATAAGAGAAAAACCTTGTTTTTACTGGAGTTCCTCATTCCAACTTTGGCAGGGCACCACCACTGTTTTCTATAAAAATGTTGCCGTTCTCTTGGTATCTTGTCCGTGCAGCAGAAACAAGGTTACAGGGTATACCAGTGAGAGCCCTTGGGTGCCATAGTCACTAAGAGTTTTATAAGCCCAAAGCATTACACTTCATGCCAACTGCTCTTTGGGGTGCTATTCCTGTGGGTGGGGGAAGTCTTCAAGTGCAATATTAGTTTTTCCCAGGTAGCCTTGGGGATGATAACATCACCTAAGGGGAGCCGGAAGCTTTATATGCCTCCAAGTTTGAACGTTGTCAAAGACGTACTTAAGAGCCCAGATGGCACCTTGTGCTATGTGCTGACTTTGGTTGGGTCTGTTGGCTTATCCCTCACTCTAACTTGTGTAAGGTTGTGCCAAATGCCCTGAATTACCACATGTGAGGTGCATGCAAATCCACAAGTGAGCATACCTGGCATAAGAATTCTCTAGAAAGATTTGGCATTCAAGTGTTTGTGTTAATTTCCATGTAATAAACATTGCTTCAATAGACCATGCATAGAAATAATTTGCGCCAGTTTTAGCAGGTGGAAATATGCATGATCCTTTGAACAAGTCAGCTAACTACAGTCCATAGACCTAGTGAGTTGAGTCGTGAGAGGGACCAGATGGCCTGCAAAGCTTGAAATATTTATTCTCTGGACATTTGGAGAACAAATTTGTTGATCTTTGCCTTAAAGCTTTAAGATAGAGACAAATTTTCTTTTCTGCAAACTGAATTAGAATATAGTTCACCTATGTATAGAAGAAATGTCCTCTTGTATCGCTCAGTGGAGCTGATAGGTGGGTGAAGTACTCGGAGCTTCTTCTCTGCTGTTTCCCTAGATGATGGAGGCCTCTTTGTATGACAAAATCATGGACCAGCAGCGTCTGGAACCTGAGTTCTTCAGAGTTGGATTTTATGGAAAAAAATTTCCATTTTTCTTAAGGGTACGTATTGGACTTTTAATTTGCTTTCAGCCTTCTGAGCCTGATGTCCCAATCAAGAAAATTAAGATATTGGTAACATTTTCTGATGGTTAATGAGGTAGTTGACATCTTTAATATCTCAGTACCACCGTAATCTGGAATGTCTTAGTTTGAACTGTGGATCTGCCCCCTCCAGGTTTATTTTGGGAGCAGTCTTTGGTGATAGGAACGTCCCTTGCGTGGTAGTCATGATTGTATACACTGTGCAGCTTCCATGGACTTAGCTTTGGGGGAAAGTGGAAGAGGGCATAAGGAGGCCGAGAGCCACAGAGTGTGGGAAATAGAGCAGTGCGATGCCATGTAGCAATCGTACCTGCAGGGCCAGGCGAAGCCTGATGTTTGGCCTCTTTGATGACTTTGTAAAAAGGTAAATGTCAGCCAGCAGAGATCTAATTTATTGCTACTATAAACTACTTCTGTGCAAAGGAAAATTTCCAGATATTTTCAAGGTACCTAACTAGATAATAAAATATTTAACTCTATTCTGTCCATTTTTCACACTTGACCAAATAGTATTTTATATGTTCAAATGGTTATTAAACGCTTCTATATCTGACACCTTCTATATATTAAAACATTGAATGAAAGAGGAAAATTACCCACTCAAGGAACTACAAAGAATTATTCTGGACAAGTGATAAATTTAGAACAGTTATGATCCAGGTACAGTGGCTAAATCATTTGATCAACACCTGGGAGCGTGAAGCAGGATGGGCTCCCCGGGCTTGTGACCATCCTGGTCTGTGGGAGGGTGAACTCCATTTCACTCCATCTCAAAAAGCAATCAACAACAGAAGCACCATGGTAGTGCATACCTATAATCCCAGCACTCAGGAAGTAGAGGCAGAAAGATGAAGAGTTCAAGGCCAGGACTAATTAAAGGACTCAGTGTCTGAAAGAACTTACTCCACAATCATGAGGACTGAGGTTCGGATCCCCACACAGACATAAAGAGCCAGGCATCCCTGTCAGAAACAGCAGGATAGCTGGGACTCTCTGGCTTACAGCCTGGCCAATGAGAATCACATGGCAGAAGAGACCCTGCTTAGAGGTAGAGGATGATGATAAGTGACAGCTGCTACTTTCTCCTGGCCTCTGGGTGTAAACATTGATGCATGCGCCCACATGTGGGTGTGCATGTACTCACAAAAACACACATACATACACATACAACTAAAAAAAATGAAAAAAACATAATTCTAGACCATATAGACTATTTCAGATCCTGTCTCAAAATAATACAATAACACACACACACACACACACACACACACACACACACACACACACACTCCATTTATTTCAGTTTTAACTGTCATTATGCACATGTTTTTATTGACCTAAATCTTTCCATATCTGTCAGCACATATGAGTAGAGACAAGGTGAATGAACTTGGAGAAAGGAGAGGAGAAAGACTTCATTCACCTCATTGTTTGTTTCCCAGTCATAAACTTTTCTGCCTTTCAGATAAAGTAGAGAGAGAGATTGAGAGAGAATGAATAGACAGACAAATGGCTAGACAAGAGACAGAAATAGAGTACAGGGGCCCGGCTTTCAGTGCAATGACAGGCCTTTTGGAACTCTGAGTAGCTTGGAGGACTAGTAACCCCACAGTAATGCCCACATGTGACTCTGCCGCAAGGTGTCCCTTCTTTTATTTATCCAAAAGTGTACAATATGAAATTTTACATCTTCTTTCATGTCATACTAGGAGTTAGCCAATCCATCATGCATAGTGAGCAGGTAAGACTCTTAATAGTTTTTAGTGCTCAGAGAGTTTCTAATGTCTTTAAGCTGTTAGGAGAAAATAAAAGAACTTTTAGATTGAAGGAAGCGATACATCTTATATATCATAATATTCATATATATTCTATTTTATTCAAAATATTCTATATATTGTACGTTGTGTATGAAACACCAAAGAGATAATGATAGTTTTGGCTATTATTTTTATATAGGAAGGGACTCATAAAGGCAAATATGTTTAGAATGTACAAAACCCATAAAGTATCCCTGACTGAATTCTGGATTTAGCTAATAAGTACCCTACATATTTACTTTATATAATAACTGTAAGTTAAAGTTGCACAGTTTAGACCATAAAAAAATCAGAAGTTATTGAGAAATCCAATTATAAAAGAAGTTTAGCAAATTAGAAACCCACATAGGCCAGAAAGAATCAATTTTGCTAACAAGTCAGAACAGCTCATCACTCCATCATCAGTCTTTCAAGAACAGTCTTTCTAGGTGTAACTGTCACTTCTTCAAGACAAAGGAGAAGCATCACCCTCTGTTGGTGTCTGAAGGGTACTGCAGGCTGCAGACCAGGACTTGACCTTTTTCTTACTTTCTAAAATCAGATTCTATTCTTTTCTTTGTTCCAAATTAAAAATAAATAGTATCAATATTAAAAACTTCTTCTCATATTTCAGGATATATTTAAAAACTCTAATACACTGGAAACAGTTGTTCTCATGGTTATTTTTCTCCCTTGTGGAAGTGTTCTTTAAAGAGCGCTGACCAGTCAGACTTGACAAACCTGCTCCTGGATCTTTTCTAAAGAAAACTAGAAGCAAGACCTAAAGTCTGGTACCTGAGTTTTACAGCAACATTGTTCATAATACAAAAGAGTAGGAAAATTCAAATGTCTGTAATTGACAGATGGACAAGTTGAAATGTAGTATATGTGTCCAATAGATTACTACTTACCACCAACAAAGAATAATACATAAATCCATGTGACGAGCGAAGTGAAGTTTTAATAAGATCATGTTCATTGAAGGAAGCCAGAGGCTGGGGTGTAGCTCAGTTGGTAGAATACTTGCCTAGCACACATACAGTCCATCAGTTCCCAGCACCACATAAACCAGGCATGGTGGGGCATGACTACATTGTCAGCATTCAGGAGGTAGAATCAGAAGGATCAGAAATTCAAAGCTATCCTCAGCTACATAATGAGTTTGAGGCCAGACTGGGTTACCTAAAACCTTGTCAAAAAAAAAAGGGAGGGAGGGAGGGAAAAGAGGGAGGAAGGAAGGAAGGAAGGGAGAGAGAGAAAGAAAGAGAGAGAAAGAAAAAGAAAGAGAAAGAAAGAAAGAGAAAAGGCAGTCACATAAAATTATATTGTATTATTGCATAATAAGTAAAACATGGAAACAGAAAGTTGCCAGGGATTGGATAAATAGTTAACAAGTGGCCATCAATAGGTACAGGATTTCTTTTGGAGAGGATCAGAATATATGAAAGTATGTTGGAATTACAACTCTGTGAATATACTAAAAAGTGATAGTGTGTTTTAAGAGAGTAGGCTTTATAGAATGTAAAGTTTAATAAACCTATGATTTTTAAACCAAAATATTGATGAAAGAAAATGTTTACCTGCTTTTTGCTTCTAGAAACCTGAATATCAGAGGCAAAAACTTTGTTTTATACACAAAATTGCTTCCTAATATCATATGCTTATGTGCTTCAGATAATTTCTCTAGTCATGTACAGCACTATTTTAAAAATATTCCAGGTTTTGGATTGCAAACATATCTTCTTTTATTTTTGTCAAGAAAATATACTAGCTTCTGTGAAGAATATTTAAAAACAGCACTAGAAGACTCAGCTTCCATCTGCATCAGAAAATGTAACTTAGTCTGAAAGTTTAAGTTCAGGGTTGTTTGGTGCACTGATTTCTAAATAGTCTACCTTATCATTTTTTTCAAGGTTCATGATTTGTGTGGGGACTGGTGCAAAACTGAGGCAGGTTCTCTGTGGTACTCCCTCAGTCTCCTGACACAAGATGTGACTGACCCCTCTCTGTGGCCTGCAGCCCTTCCTCTGGCCATTTTATGTAATAGTAGGAGCCACAGAAAGATGACAAATGCCCAGGACTTTGGGTCTTACTCACCCCACCACAAACTACTCTGTCTCATGAAGACCTTTAAGGCATGAGATTTTCACAAGCCTTCTTGGTCTTGCTGGTTCTCGGGACCTTTCTGAACACACCAGGGCGATTTCAGAATTAGCCAGAGCTCAGGCCTTAATGTTAGATTTGAGTTTGATCTAGTACCCATGGGCCAGAGTCCTTTAAAGTGTGTGAGCCACAGTGCCCCAGTCATAATGAGGAAGTTCAGTGGTTGGGCTATTCCCATCAGTGTAGCGTTTCCAGAGTAACTGCTTAGCATTTCCAATTTCCTGTCCGTTAACCTGTTGGCAAGCATGTTCTCACGGCTGATCGCATGTTAAGGTACTTTCTGAAATCCTGACCATCGCACCAGCTCTCTGAACTAGCTTGAGAATACCCTTTCAACATTCTTGCCTGAATGAGAGATTCATGACCCTCAGAATATGTGCAAAATTTAACAATCTATAGCATAATAAAAATATTAAATAGCATACAGTGAAGCAAAGAAAACAATCAGAAAAAAATCAGTCAACAATACAAGCCCACATTTATCGAGGGCTTACTCCTAAATCCTAGTTTTGGACAGTTGAGAGGATTCCTGACTCCTGCAAGTTGAGCTGAGCTATTATGGCAGGAAAGGTTGTGTGTGGTTGGTCCTTCTGCCCTTCTGAAGGCTGGAATGGAAATGAGCTGCCTTCCTTCCCGGGGAGAGCTGGCATCTGGGAGCAACAAGGCTGAGCCCAGAGGCTTTTATGAAAGAATTCAGTGAAAAGGAGTTTCAGTTCCCACAGCTCTTTCGTTTCTTTCAAATTGGAAACTTAACATGCATGAGTCTGACATCCATTATGCAAAAATCATCTTCAGCACATGTTTATTGGCATTTGACGGAAGCCTCCCTTTGCTTGTCTTGAGTGCTTTTGTGCCTCATGCTCGAGAACTGGGAAGAATGAAGCATGTTGTGCTGCTAGGGCTGATGGAAAGCCCTGAAGGGCATGAGACACGTGACCCTTGACCAATGTCACAGTTAGGCACACGTGTCAACTTGACTATTGAGGGTTTGAGCTCTGGGCACATTTGTAGAGAATTAGTGGTTGAGTTAGGCCCAGAGCAAACCTGCAGGAGATTGTCTAGCTGATGCGGAAGGCCCAGCCCATGGTGGGTGGGACTAGGCCCTGAAATAAAATACAGAGAAGTGATTGAGGAAATGGGCATTCTTTTGTATAGACTTGGCCAGACATGCTGGTCTGGCAAGTAAGGATTGTTTCTCTCTCAGCCATTATGTAGAGATGGTGTGGCCAGTTCCCTCGGCCTCGGTGTTGGTGCATGCTCTCCCATCATGCTGGACTAAAAACTGTAACCAGACTGCTGTAAGGAAATAAACCCCTTGATCCCTTAAGCCATTTGATGGTCATTTATCAGCAACCATGCAGGCCGACTGTGACGACCATCTTTTAATTTGGACAGACTTCTGCAGAATTTCGTTGATGATGTGAGGTGTATAGTCAATTATGGCCATGGTCATATTTTCATGGTTTTTCTTTATGGTAACAATACTGTTAGGAAGCCCTAATTTCTCTCTTGGTTTCATTCCCCCAGAATAAGGAGTTCGTGTGTCGAGGCCATGACTACGAAAGACTGGAAGCCTTTCAGCAGCGGATGCTGAATGAGTTCCCCCACGCCATTGCTATGCAGCACGCCAACCAGCCGGACGAGACCATCTTCCAGGCCGAGGCTCAGTGTATCCACACCTGTGTGGCTGGGGCCAGTCAGGTGACCCAGCTGTGAGCTCCACAGCAGTGTCCTGCAAGGGGGTCCAGCCACTGCTCCCTTCTCAGCAGCCATGTTCTTCCCCTCCCTCGACCCCATCTTGGTTTTAGCTCCTTTTGAACAGAATTTAATTGTTCTGTTCATTATCATAATGTAATTGAAAAGGAATCTGCTAGAGATTCTCTTGAAGAAATTTCTCCCTTTTAATTTAAATTCCTCGGTTTCTCTACCAAACTTTGAAAACTTCTTTTTCAGTGATTTCCTGTAGAATAATTTTCCTCTGACAGCTCGTGAAAAGTCCTTTAATTCAAGAAAATGGTAGCATTCTTTTCACCAGCAAGCACATCATTGATTTTTTTCTTCCCCAATTCTTTTATTCTGGAATGAGGAAAGAAAGAGAAAGAGATGCTACCAGTCTTTTGGGGCTCTTAGCCATGACCCCTCCTTTAATTATTGATGAATAATTCACACTTCCTGTATCCAAACACAAGCAACTCAAATGGAAATGCCTAGGCCTGAGATCCAAATACAATTTACCACCTATCTTTGCTGAATCCCTCTGCCTCCATCTGAAGCTAGTAGCTTTAAAGAATACATGCAACTCCCAACGATGATTATGGATATAATCTCACCATAGAAGGCCAAATGCAAAAGAAACAAATTGCTTAAGGAAAAATATTTTGCTTTCTTTCTCTAAGAAGGAAGTAAATATGTAAGCAGATGATATTGCTTTTTTTAACCATAATATTTAAAAATATCAACTACAAGCAACCTCTCTGCTTATCTGGTGTGGGAAAGTAAATGCCAAAATTCTGGGAAGGCCAGGGTCATAGTAAGTACAAATCCTTGCCAATGTTCTGGCTTCTGCATTTGGCTGTGATAGCATGAGGATTTTCATATCATTATAAGCAAATAATTTTTTGGTTTTTTTCTCTTCTTTTTTAAATTTTATTTTATTATTTAATTAGCAAAGACAATGAGTAGGTATCTCTCCTTCCTCCTCCCTTCCTTTCCTCCCTCCTTCTTCCCTCCCTCCCCTCCCTTTGTGGATCTAACTCATTCCCTCCCACCCTTCTGATCATCAGTCTCCATGGTTTCAGATTCCCCTCTGGATCATCTGTTCTAGTGGGGATTCATGCACCTGTGTGCATCCGACTTTCTTGGGCAGACCACTGATATGAGCACTCCCCTTTACTAATCTAACCCTAACCCCTAAGGAACCCACTACTTGAAATTATTTCTCCTGAAATCCTCATTAGTCTCTGGAGGCATGTTGTTATGCCTGCCATTCTGTAGGTCTGGTAAAGTCAAATTTCATTGCAGTGAGTTCCTGGCTGCAGCAGGCCTGTCTTGAGTGAAGTATCTTGTCCTTCTGTGGACTTCCCATCCTCCATCTTTAGACTCTTACATTCTTACCACTCCCTCCTCTGAAAGGTTCCCTGAGTCTTAGAATGGGGAGAGATGTGGCTGGCCTGATTTCGCGTGACACCGCAGAGTCTCTAGAGAGCTATGCCCAGACCAAAGGTAAAAGGATCTCATGGGCTAGAGAGATGGCTCAGGGGTTAAACCTCTGCCTAGAAAACAGAAGATCCTGAATTTAGATCCTGGATCCCATGCAAAAACACCAGGCAGAAATTACACCTGACCTATACTTCCAGCCCTAGAAAGCAAAGAGCTTGGGAAACTCCAGAGCAAAGAAAGAGCAGGTAGAACAATCCAATGTGATTCCCAAAGTCACCCTGGGTTCTCAACAGGCACACACAGTGTCCTCTGATACATATAGACACACACACACATAGACATGCACCCACAAAAAAAAGAACATTTCATGTACAAGAGTTAGTATTAGTTTAATTCTGAATGCCAAAGAGCCAACTTATTCCCACCTACCCTTCCCAAAATTAACTAGGGATCTATAAATTCCCAGATTACAGACATGTGAGATACCTCCCAGAGCTAGGCAAAACTCTTTAGTTTAAGACATAATGTGAAGAGTGCACCTCCATCTCATTGGCAATTGTTTAAATGACTTCAACTGAAATGGAAATACCAAATTGTCAGGCATTCTCTGTTCTCTGCGCAGCTCGGCCCAAGCCAAACTTGCTTGCTATTTTCGAGTTTTCCTCCTTAACAATTCCTTCTAGATTTGCAGATATATGCTGTGACTCCCATTCCAGAGAGTCAGGAGGTCCTGCAGAGAGAGGGGGTCCCAGACAACATCAAAAGCTTCTATAAAGTGAATCACATCTGGAAGTTCCGCTACGACAGACCATTCCACAAAGGCACAAAAGATAAGGAGAATGAATTCAAGGTACGGCCGCATTCTCACTCAGTAACATGCTCTCTCTTCTGTGTCTCTCCTTGACTGAGCCTCTTGGGCGCCAGATCTCTGGTATCCACCAAACAATTGCTGTTACTCAGAATGGTGTCAAGTATCAGGACCAAAAGTGACTACAGAAATCCTTCAGTCCAGTGAATTTCCAACTCCTCAGTGTATCCCAGTGAGACAGGGTACTTTCCCTTCAAGCAGATTTCTAGCTCCAAGCACAGGAAGTGTGACTGGATAGATCTTTGGCTGTTTTAATGCTAGTGGGCCATAGACAAGTGTTTGAGGACTCAGGATTGAACACGGCCCTGTAGTCCATTCTGTTGGACCATTGTGTGACCATCTGGATGCATTCCAGATCCAAGGCAGTTGTACCATAAATTAAGAATAAGAATCAAGGTTGTGACAAAGGTGATCGTTACAAAGAGGCAGTGGGCAGGCTCTGCTGAGGACTACAGGTTCTGTTTTATCTTTTGTAGTCTTCCTCATTGGAACAGCATGTGGTTAGGTTTCAGAGTAATATCTTGGCCTCCACATGTGCAAATGTGGGGGGAGGTCATCTCTTCTCATCAGCTGCAGTGTGCCTTGCTATAATAGTTCTCCTAGCTTCTTCTTCTCTCCCCGTTCCTTCCCCCAGGGATAAAGAACTAGATTACTCAACAGGTAAATTGTTTGTGATTTTTTTCCTTTCTTGAAAACTGTGCTATAGTGAGGCCAGATAGACACAGATGAGGTAAAATTAATACCTAAGCAAAAAAATGCAAAATGAGATTATAATGGGGGGCTTCACTGGCTTAGCATCTTTTTGAAGAAAGTTGAACAGGGTAGGGAAATTTAACTTACTTTACTTATTATTTATGTATTTATTTAGTGTGTGTGTGTGTGTGTGTGTGTATCAAAGGGCACTATGTGTCTCTGTGGAAAATCAAAGGTAACTTCGGGAATCATCCTGGATTGCTTCTACCTCCTTCTTGCTTTGCTCAGGGATTTCTCAGGCTCTGCTCACTAGGGCAGGAAGTGCAGGCCGACACTGTTTCCACTGACATTTTACGTGTGACCTGGGATCCAAACTCAGTATCGTCTGCTTGCGAGGCAGAGGCTTAACCCCTGAGCCATCTCTCCAGCCTGGCTTAGCATCTTCGATCCCAGACATTCTCTTAAGCTAGGAAGCATCTCCGGACACTGTAAGTTTTGCCTAAGGTTGGCTTGTCCATCATCATTGCCCAAGTGGGTTTACAATGCAGCCTGTAGTTAACTCCAGGAATTCATCACAGCCAGGAGAGCTAAAGGAAAAGCTGTAAAGGACTTTTCTGTGTTCTGATGAGGCCCAACAACTGTCAGTGATGGAAGAAGATTTGATGTACATGTACTCTGGGTCCTTCTCTGAAATCTAATTGCATGTTGTGCAATGAGGAAAAGAGGAAAAGACAGATCAGAGCCTACCAAGCACCCAGAACCTGCCTGCCTGGCCTCTGTCAGAGTTCTCCCTTGCCCTGTAGATTAAATAAGGTAAGGAACCACTGGATGTTGTTAAAAAGATTAGTGATTGTTTTTGATTTTCTAGTTCTTTCTGGATATTTCCTTTTTCTCCAAGTCAACTGAAGGATTCGTGACCTAGTTCTTGCAGTGCCTTCCAATCCAAAGTCCTGGATGCACTGAGCTCACTTAGTGGACTCGCTGAAGTTACATGTCCATGACCTGTAGGCCCAGCACTGCTGTCCACATCTAATTCCCTCTCTATTGCCTTTTCTATTGCACCAAATTTCCTCTTAACCAGCACATTAATATTTCTCTGCTCTAGTTACCATACAGGAGTGGGTAGGAGTATACCAGGCCCCTCACCCCTATCTTTATAGCCCTTGGAGTCTGTCTCATACTACACCCTGTCCTCACCACAGTCCCCCCCACTCTAGTGACGCCCAGCTTCTCTCTTCCTCATTCACTGGCCCTTTTACACGCAGTTCTGTCTGCATGGGCTGCCTCCTCCTACCTGAGCAGCTGCCTCCCTCTCCTGGGGAGAGAACTCCTCCTCGCTTCCCAGAATTCAGCACCACGTCACCTCCCCCAAGAGCTTGCTGCCTTCACTCCCCCCAGGATGGTATGAACACCTGCGCCCCCTGAGTGCCTTGAGCCTCCCTCTCTCTTCCCTCTGAGCTCTCTCTTTCCTCCCTGCCAGTGGCACAAATCATGAGCTCTTGTCACAGGATTCCAGCACATTTATCTCAGTAGCTCTTGGCTAGACAAAGAATCCTTCCTCTTTTTTCCCCTGTAGTTTGAACAAATGGTACAATTTCAGGAATTATGTACAGTTCCTCATTCTCTTGAAAACACACCAAATAATGGGGCTGGAGAGGTGGCTCAGTGGTTAAGCCTCTGCCTTGCAGGCGGAAGGTCCTGAGTTCGGATCCTAGACCCCACGTATAGACGCCAGGCGGAAGCGGGGGCGGCCTGCGTTTCTGGTCCTGGTAGGGCAGAGCCTGTGAATCCTGGGGCAGAGTAAGCAAGGCGGAGGTGGAGGCGTCCATGGTGGTTCCCGAATTCGTCCGTGGTTCTGCACACACACACATACATACACACACATACATGCACACACGTGCACACATGCACAATTGAATGAATAATAAAAAATAAAAATAAATAAAAATTTAAAAAAGAAAACACACCAAATAAGAATGAGGAGACAGAGCTGGTGGGAATAAAACCATTGCCTCACGAACAAAAGGACCTGAGTTCAGATCCCCAGATCCCATGTAAAATTGCCAGGCAGATATGGCAACAATCTGTAATTCTGGCCCTGGAAGGTAGAACCTGGGAAACTCCAGAGCAAAGCAATAAGGAGGTAGAACAGTCCAGGATGTTTCCCAGAGTCACCCTTGGCCTCCATAGGCATACACACACTCAAGTGCCTTGTGCACACACAGACAACAACAACAACAACAAAAGAATAAAGCAGCATGAATCCCATGCCACAGACAGCTATGGATCACGTGGTCCAGGGAGCTGGTCTTGGTTAGGTGCTCTCACATAGATGCGCCTGAGTTACAGCAATTCAAGTCGCCCCAAGGAGCGTGGTTCTCAGCCCATGGCAGTGGAGGATTGGGTGCCATTGTTGGCTCCTCAGATAATTAGAATGTGGCTTTCAATCAGGTCGATGGACTCTCTGAGGCTTAGTATCTTCACTTAAAATAGAAGGTTTGAGCCATGTAATTCCTAAAGCCCTCTCTTTCTCTTTAGGATACTGTTATTCTAATCTTGTCTTGATGGCTCATACTATTACCTCTTCTAGATAAAAATGGCCAAACCTTGAGGAGTGAATAGTTTAAATGCAGTTTAGAGAAATAGCAAAGAAAATAGCATTTAGTCTGCTACTCTATTTTGAACCTTGCTTTGTGAGGTAGGAACTGCCTTGCTTGTTCTACAGCATACATGCAATAGAACCATTAACACAAGTTTGGACAGTTCTTCCTATAAATGTCCCATGAGTGCTCCGGTGAACACTGGAGAAAGACAGAAGCAAATAAGCAACATCTGATCGTATTTGTAACTGTTCTGGGTCTAGAAAGAAGGGCATTCTGGGGACTTAACCTGTGCTGTGCTTTGCAGAGCCTTTGGGTGGAGAGAACGTCGCTGTATTTGGTGCAGAGTCTGCCGGGCATCTCCCGCTGGTTCGAAGTGGAAAAGCGAGAAGTGGTAAGGATGGACGCTCATTCCCAAGTTCTTTCTCAGCCCCACTGGCCCCTCTTTATTAGCATGTGTGGTCTTATGGCTCAGACTGGGCTACTTTGTATCTTCATGTTGTTCTCTTGCTCCTGCTACTGAAAGGTGCCTTGATCTAAGTGGGTTAGTTTACAGATTTGATCCTCTCATAGAAAAGCTTGGGGATATAGTCAGGGTTTCAGTAAATACATGAAAAATAAATTGAAATTTCTCATCTACAATGCTAAAATCTGAAAGTCGAAAGATATTCTTATAAATTTGGCTTCAAAATTCTCTTTCTTATACATCTATGCTCTTGTATCAAAAGGTCATTTATTTACTGTCTTTCATTTAGTGTTTAAAGGAAGCTACCTAGAGTCTGCTGGAGGTTAATATACACCTTAACCCTGTGTTGTCTTTCTAAAGGTGGTCAATTGCGAGTCATGTGGCATCAAATTTCCCAGAGAAAATAATGATTTATACTTTAAATCATAGACCCAGGATAGTTTATTCCGCTCATGCATAATGATGTGGTAAGACCCAGCCCATTATTCCCTGGGCAATTATATAAGAGGGAGAGAGCTGGTTCCGCTCATGCGGAACCAATTTTTTTTCCATTTTTCTGTTTTCAAGATCCACCAAAAGTTTTTTTTTTTCAGTGATTACATAAAATAAGCCGGTCTAAAATTTTTAAATGAATATTTTGTAGTTTAGAGTCTACGACTTTTAAAATTCCAACTAAAGATAACAGGAATTTTATCGCACACATCACACCCATCACAGCATGTGGTGATTATACTTCTTTTTTTCTCACATGTTTTATTGTTTCCTAATCATACAAGCTCAATAGGTACCCCCCTTGTGTTCTCCCTCCTCCTCCCCTCCCCCTCATCTCCCATTGCACGCTCCCCCTTTCCCCCACTTCCTTTTACCCCCTTTCCTTCCTCCCCTTCTCCTGTACCTCTCCCTTCCTCCTTCCCATCCCCTGGAGCATCCATTTATGTGAGCTCCAAACCTCCCTCTGAGTCCTCCACCCTAGTGAGGGTTCAGGACTCAGTGGCATAGCCCGGAGCCCTTTCTTGGGCTTTCCGTTAGTATGGGAACTCTATTCTGACTGTTTAATCCCTTGTCTCTAAGGATCCTACTGCCTGGAACCTTCTCCTCTGTGATCTGTGCTAGAGACTTTGGGGGGTCGTTGACATGTCAGCCATTGTGCAGGTCAGGCAAAGTCCAATCCTGGCTGCTGCAGCCCTAACTTGTGTGGAGTATCTTGCATATCATTATCTTGCATATCGTTGGTCCTCCCCACCTGTGATGATTATACTTCTAAAGCACACCTAGGATCAGAGTACATCCATCAGGCCTGCCGACAGCGCCATCTGTTGCCTCTTTATTGTCCTGGACTTCAGGACCAGCCACCTGCCTCCCAGTCCCTTTGAAAATTAAGAATGGAGAAAACACATAATGAGCCTATTTCACTTATAACCTCACTTCACCGGGTAGAATTTTTTAAATGTCAATTTTGTTTTAATTGTTCAACCCACTCCTCACACCAGATTGTTTTGAAGTGAACCTGGCACATGATTTTCTTATAGATTCTGGGCTTATCTACTTTAAGAAATCCTTTAACTGCTACTCAAGGAATACTCTAGGTAGCGTCTCTTCTTCCAAGCAATTATTCTTAGTTCATTTACATGAAGGTTCTGTTGCCAAGCAGAGACCTTGGCTCCTGGTTTCTTTTTGGTGCCCCCAAGGACCTTCTCAGTCAATACAGTGATCAGAAGGCAAGCCAGCCACCTGATATCTCCCCACATGCACCTTCTTGTTTCCTAGCATGACTGGGAAGTGTGGTCGCTCATTTACCACTTACTTCTAGGTTTCTTGTCCCAAATCTGAAAAGAAATATTTTGCCATAGTTCCTGATTCTTCTAATAGAAAGTGATATCAAAAGATCACATATGTGGGTTAGAGAAAAGTGATTCTTGGGCTTGGGGCTCTGGGGTTAAAGACTGCCTCACGAGAAGAAGACCTCACTTTGGATGCCTAGATCCCACCATAACTGCTTTAGGTTTTGTGCACATAGAATATCAACTTACTATCACAAGTGCTTAGAAAGTAAATACCCATTTATCACCCAAATAACAAAGTAAGTGGTTGCAAGTAGCATTCCAGAGGCCTCTTTTACACTCCTTCAAATTACAGCTCCTCTCTTTATCATAAAAGTATTTTCTCCCTCTGGCACCAAATTGTCAGAGTTTCATAACTTTGTTGCTGTACACCCAACAATGTAGGGAACCAAGGGAATTATATTCGTAATCACAATTCAATGTTATGGTCCATCATGGCAGGAGAGTTGTGATGGGCTAGGGCCAAGAGGATGCCCACAGCAAGAACAGAAATCAAGGAACAAAGCTTATCAACTTGCTATGAGCATTGTCAAAAATGCTAGCCAGCTCTCTCCATCTTACACACTTGCCCAGGGAATAATGGGCTGGGTCTCACCACATCAGTTATGCAATTAAGACCAGCTCTTACAGGATTTCCCAGAGGCCTGCCTTAACTAGATAATTACTCGTGGGTGTATCTAGAAGTCTGCATCCCAAGTTATCGGATTGATAGCTGAAACTAATACAGCATTTATTCTCCTGCTTGGTTGTTATCTATTCATGTCTCTCTCTAAGCAAGTCAGGTTAATTTGACTTGGTTTTGAACTTGATATAGCAATGCCTAGCTGTATATGCTCTATTAAAATATATTTCATACCCTCAATATTGTGGTACTTTTCCACTTTATTACATATGATAAGGGTGTTTCACATCAATTATACTCATTACGAATACTTTGCCCTGTGCTCTGGCTTATATTCCCATTCTCTTTAGAATATCTTTGATGAATATTTCTTCTTAAATTTGATATAGTTAAATTACTGGGAGATTTTTCAGTGTTGCGTTAAGATGATCAAAGCAGCCTTTTTCTCTGAGCTGTTTATTTAGCTGAAAGAACCAGTGTTTAACTGTTTATTGTAAGTTCAAATTACTTTGGCAGACCGTCTCTTCCAAGAGAATATCAGTGACAGTAATCGTCCCATCACTATATATTTGAAGAGCTCTTTGACTGCATTCACAATTAAGTCTCCTGTGACAACCCAGTGAATCCTTATGACTCTATTTGTCTGTGTCAACAAATAAATCCTAAAGTGTATATGCTTATCTCATTTTCTGTAACTGCCAACCATGAGCCATCCTGTGTCACCTTATGACGCTCTTACAAATGTATGTGGGGTCTGTGTGGGCATATGTCCTCTCTCCCTAACAAGCTGACTTTATATATATATATATATATCACAGCATCTGTAAATACATCTGTGTATCTCCCATGGTGTTTTATATCAAATAAGTACCTAAATGGATGATAATAACATCTAGTCCTCCAGAAGAAAATTAAAACATGAGTTGTTTGGATATGATTTGAACAAGTTCATTGATTACTGTGATGCTAATGTAAGTAGATGGTTGCATTCATTCAAACTACTCTTCAGCTAAAGGATGTAGTTTTCTGACCTGATTTCAGACCTTGCTAATGAAGGAGTAACTTGACTTCTACATCCTTGTCTATTCTACCAGACAGTCTCTGCTAAAGATATATATAGGAGCCCCTAGAACCACATATGATTAGTAATTTGAATAATCTTCTTGTGTTTGAGCTTCTGTTTACCTTTTTTCTGTATGTCACAAAAGTGAATATATATTTATTTTTATTCTCAGGTAGAAATGAGTCCTCTGGAAAATGCAATTGAAGTATTGGAAAATAAGAATCAGCAACTGAAGACTCTAATTAGCCAGTGCCAGACAAGACAGATGCAGAATATCAACCCCCTGACCATGTGCCTAAATGGAGTCATAGATGCCGCGGTGAATGGTGGGGTTTCCAGGTACCAAGAGGTGAGGACTGAAGATTGCTAAGACAAAGTTTTCACTCATGATTCCTTAAGGTTTTGCAAAATCTTTTTTTTTCTCATAATTTGTACCCATATCAGCTATAAATGAATGCAACTGACACAAACATAATCTTTTCTGAAACAGAACAAATGTGTGGTATTGTTTCTTAGGGATATGGTATTTTGAGACAGAGTAAAGAGAAATAAAAGTAGTGAGGATATGCCTTTTAAGTGAATGTCTACCTAAATAATTAGCATGAGCACAGAGATTCATAGGAGGAGACTTACTGTCTTCCCTCTTAGTTCTAAGCAGGAAGATGTAATAGCTTGGAGGTCACACTGCACTGTAAGGCAATTTATTTAGGATAGAATGCCTTAGATAGAATGTCATGAGTTTTTTTTAGCTTGGGTTTGCTTTTTATTTTACCAAAAATATATACTATGCACACTCTGATTTTCCTTGTATTGCCTTCTTAACAGCTGCTCACAATTTAGGGATCATTCTGTATGTCCTCAAACATCTTTCGTAATCATGTTATTTCTCCTAAGAGGCCAGATCTCAATAAGCAAGGAATGTGCCTTTAACATCCATGGTAACTCTCCTGAAGAAGTCTGACTGTCCCTTCTCTTCCTAGGCCTTCTTCGTCAAAGACTACATTTTAAGTCATCCTGAAGATGGAGAGAAGATTGCTCAGCTAAGAGAACTGATGCTAGAGCAGGTAAGAGCAGTGCAGAAGCAGGGCAGAGGTGGGGAAGATGAGGGCCTGCTTTATCCTGCTTGGCCCTCTGCTTCCTTACCAGTCACCCCCTATAGGCAAACCCTCGGGGTGCCAGAGATGTTTGCAAATCAAACTTAAAAAGGAAATGTGTAGTAAAATGAGTACAAGAGCATCACTTCCTACTCAATAATACAACATTAATAAGCAAAGCACATTCTTTTAATCTAGGAAATAATGAGGTTGTCGTGATTTCTAGTCTACAGTTCTGCCTTTTAAGTGAGTTCACAAAATCTGACATCAAAGGAAGAGAAGTGACTGTGAATGCAAGCAATTGTACTGTTTCTGGGAAAGAGGGGAATTGTTTAAGTTTGACCTACAAAGAATAGAAAACGAGTTATGTTCATTTTCCATGGGCTATAGATGCAGGTCAGGTCATGTGATGCTTAAGGTAGACTTCCTTGATGTTTGTCAAACTCAACTTTTACCCTACTGCTACCACTCATCAGTAGTTTGCTTCAGGCTTTGTCTGCTCTATTCACCCTGATTTAATTCTTTCCCCAGAATTAAAATGATAGGTCAGAACCAAGGAACTTTTCAAGAAAATAAAATAAAGGAAATTGCAATACCCTCCTTCATGCCTACCTGCCTGTGTTCATAGGATTTTATTGAAAAAGCCAAGGCCCAATAAATGTGAGTTCTCTGTTACAAGAGAGTAGGTCCAAGGGACTGTCACATGACATTAGCCTATCATACTATCTCTGTGGGACCATCAGTTGGGAGGATGTGCCAAAAAGGGACCTCTTCCTAGATCTCTGTCTGGGGTGGGCATGTCCAGAAAGGATTTATTGCCTTAGCTACTGAAAGCAAGGCCCTTGACAACTGCCTGGCCCATCAGGGATGCCTGAGTTGTAGAGAGCTACTTGGCCTATGCCCTCTGTCTTCTCAATGGCCTACCTCTAAGGCTAAGAGGCAGGTAAAAAGCTTGGTCACTCGGACTCAACACAGAACAATCTTGAGAGCCTAGTAAAGTTACTGGGGCCCGCTGGGCCTAGCAGAGATGGCTATGCAGCTCAGATTCCTTTTCTGTCAGGTCCTGATTCTGCTTGACCAGAGACCCCAAATCCTTACCAATGAACATCATGGGTCTGAGCAAAAAAGAGATGGATGACCCAGCAGCTATCCAAAAATGGAGAAGAAAAATAATAAAACATATTACCTAAAATAAAACATAACAGAATCATCAATTTTAAAGATGAAGAAATGGGTTAGGGAGATGGCTCAATAGTTAAAGCACTTTTCTGGGCAAAGGAACCAGAGTTCCAATCACCAGATCCCACCATAGGATACCAGATAGACATGGTGGCACCTGTTAATTCCAGCCTTCGTAGGCAGAGCCTGAGAATCCCCAGTGCAGGCTGACTAACCAGACTTGTCCCATCAGGTATAATTAGAGCCTCAAAACAATGAGATGGAAGAGTAATAAAGGAGAAGTTCCAATATCTAGTTCAGGCTTCTACACACAGGCACGCTCATGTGCATATGTACTCATACATACTCATAAAAATGAAGAGAAAGCCAAAACAATAAATTGGGGAAGACTGAGAGCTTCTACAGTTAGTCTCAACTCCTACATCCCATCATCCCAGAGACAGACTTCATGTCCTGGACCTGCACTCCATTTCTCCCCATGAATCCTTCATGCTCATTTCAGGGTTCCTTGCCTTGATGGAGAGATGCTGGCAAGGGTGGAATCCAGAGTGGGAGCTCACACAGCCCCATGTCTTAGGGAAGCTTCAGGATGTTCTAACCTGCAAGGTCAGTCCTATCTGACCTTGAGCTTTCTACCTGGAGACTTCACAAGCTGCAGAAGTACAAGACCTTGTGGTATTGGTGTTGGGTTGTTGACTTTCTTTACAGACTGGCAGAGTTTATAAAGTGTAGAAGATAGCTTCTGTTCATTATCAAAGGAATTGCACACTATTAATAGCTGAACAAAGACAGTTACATGTTGATGTTCTTTCCTTTTGGTGCTCACAACAGGAGAACTCTTCAAGTGAGACCTGCTTCCATGTGGCATTAAAATAAATTGACTAGAATAATGTTTTTAAAGAAAAACAAAAAGCCTAGCAACTGTTACAGAATTCCTGCTCATTTTTTCCTTCAGTGAATTTTGAAAATGTACAAGGTTAAGACAGATGAATCTAATGGAAGAGAGGAAGGCAATGTGAGAGAGAGAAAGGGTGTTACCCAGAGACAAGGTTCCTGAGAGAAACATGCTTGATCCTTTTAACAGGGAACAACTTCTGCCTGGTTTCCTGTCCCATCATAGGAAGAACAGGAAGGGGCCAAGGCCAGCAGAGCTACTAAGAAGGGTGTTAATGAAAGATCTAAAATACTTAGGAAAGCAAAGCTGGAGAGGTGGCTCAGCGGTTAAGGCTCTGCCTTGCAGGCGGAAGGTCCTGAGTTCTGATCCTAGACCCCATATATAGACGCCAGGCGGAGGCGGGGGCCTGCATTTCTGGTCCTGGTAGGGCGGAGCCTGTGAATCCCGGGGCAGAGTAAACAAGAGGAGGTAGAGGCGGGTAATGGTGGTTCCTGAATTCGCCTGTGGTTCTACATACACACACACACACACACACAATTGAATAAATAAATAAATAAAATTTAAAGTACTTAGGAAAGTAACATGGAATAATCAAGTTTGGGAATTCAGAAAGATTCCAATTCAAATCTTCTTTACTGCATGTGTGTGTGGGGGGAGGGGTCCATGCCTGCCACTGCCCACGTGGGGAGGTCACAGGACAATTTGCAGCCAAGCCATCTCTTCTCTCCTCCCACCATGTGGGTTCCAGGAGTTGGACTCAATCCATCAGGCTTGGCAGCAGCATCTTTACCCCCTGAGCCGTCTTACTGGCTGTTACAGCCATTCTTCAGCTGTAACATAGTACTTATGCACAACCAGCTTCAGGCTGAAAACAGGTACTTACTTGGCTTTCAGTTGCAAGGGAAATAGAGTCCATTGGGTGGGGTCTGCGGAGCAGAACGTAAGGCTGTTAGCAGAAGCAGAAGCCAGCTTGGGTCACCTCAGCCATCAGGAGGCAAAGAGAAAGAGACTTGAGTGGAAGCAGGATCAGGCCACCAAACATCAAGCCCCCCCCCCCATGTGACGTGCCTTCCTCCAGCAAGGCTCTGCCTCGTAAAAGTGCCATGACCATCCCAAACATTAACATCAGCCAAGGATTCAAACTTATGAACCTATGGGGTTCACACTGAAATCATGACACTGGCCCTCCATTGATCTTTTGTTACACATGGGACTGTGAATGCTTGGTCTCCTTCCCTGTAGAGTAACTATCACTTCTGTCTTGTGAGACATGGAGGATTATCCATAATGCACAGTTCAATGCTTGATCCACTGGCGAGGTGTAGTCATTGACGTGGATTTTTCCTGTGTTGTGATGAAGGCCCAGATTTTGGAATTCGGTTTAGCTGTACATGAGAAGTTTGTGCCTCAAGACATGAGACCCCTTCACAAGAAGCTGGTGGATCAGTTCTTTGTGATGAAGTCGAGCTTTGGGATACAGGTACGTGTGCTGATTGGGTCTGGCGAGGCAGCCTGGCCGCATGGATTGCTTGTTCCTGAGAGGCGATGCACTATCCAATAGCGACATCTTTTGGTTTTGTTGCCACACTGCAGCCTTCACGGGGTAGTCTTCAAATGTTCGTATTGCACTGACTGCTCTGTGTTAGGGTTACTGTTTATGCACACAGAAATGTAAATGTGGGAAGACATAATACTGGAGTTTATAACAGGTGCCCATGGAAAGGTTTTGTGGCATTGAGGCTACGTATCTAGTATAGTAAAGTATCTCAGAGATTACTTGCGGTAATAAACCATTTTCTTGATCACCTCGGTAGGAGTTCTCTGCTTGTATTCAAGCCAGTCCTGTCCATTTTCCTAATGGAAGCCCCCGCGTGTGCAGAAACTCAGCACCTGCTTCCATAAGCCCAGATGGTTCCAGGGTAATTCCTAGACGCAGGTAAGTCCTATTGTGAATTACCTTCCATTTGCCATCCCCGCAAGATGATCCGGAACGATTCTCTCACACTTTATGGCACAATTTGTCAAATGCACTGTTTCTTAATGAAATAATTAACCCGCAAGGCAGCTGCAGACATCTGCCACTGGTAAAACAGCAACAGCATGAGAAATAAATAAACTCAGACATCCTATTATATTGCAACATACAGGAGACAACAGAAGGAGACCTGTCTCCCTGCCCCCACCCCTTTGGTGTTATTCTGTGCCAGTGTGAGATAAAGTACAATTCCGACACTGCATTAACGACCTTTTCTTTCCCCCCTGAAACAGCCCATTAAGTTACCCAGCTGTCAACCGGTATTCTTCCTCCTCACTGTCCTCACAAGCTTCCGCTGAAGTAAGCAATATTACAGGGCAATCAGAAAGCTCTGATGAAGTCTTTAACATGCAGGTACTTTCTTAGCTTTTTGTCTGCTCGTGTTTCTTCCCTTTCTGTCTCAACCATGACAGCGTCTGTTCATTTTGCTGTGCTCATGAATAGACCTTCAAGCAAGAACTAAGGACAAACCTTTAAACACTCTTGCGATCACTGTCCTGACCTGGGGAATCCACAGAGATGTTTCTCTCCAAACTGCCCATCACTTTAAGAAGACATGAGCAAGAGATGGATATGCCCAAGCCAGGGGCATATGTCCCAGGGGTTAGCTTCAAGACTGGCCTGGGTGTTCCTTGATTCCTAGGTCCTGGATTCTTGGGGGCAAATACACTAGCTGCCTCTTGGTATTTCCAGCCGGTACCTTAAGAAGGCATGGTTTGAGAGTGCATTGTACATTTTCTTTAATGGGAAAACTTTTAAAAGAAGACACATACTTTTTAAAACTTGTAGAACCAATGTAACTCTTGCAATAATGCAATTTATGTAGATGTTGCTAATAAGACATTTGGAATAGTTTAGTAAAAATAGGCTGGATTTCTCCCCCTCCTCCACTGTCTTTGGTCAAAGTCCACAGTGTATGTTTCCCTTGTAGACTGTGAATGTACAATTTTTAAGATAAGGGGAAGGTCTCACCTGTTCATGTGTCCAAACCTGGCACATAAAATGTTTCTCTTTTATACTCTGGTTGGAAGCAGCTGCCGACTGCTGCAGACTCACAGGATAGAGCAGCTGTGTTCCCTCCAAGTCTCAGCTGCCACAGTAATTCAGGCAGGTCTCCTAGTGGGTCTGAGTCAGAGAGATTTTTCCATATTTCTGGGTGACCTTTGGGAATTTTTTTCCCTTTTTGCTAATCTGAAAAAATTAGAAGTGTTGATAGTTGTGTTTCAAATGTCATTGTCACGGGAAGCCTGTGACCATGTGTGACCACACCGCCCTGTGTGTTTCCAGCCCAGTCCATCTACCTCAAGCCTGAGTTCTACTCACTCTGCTTCTCCCAACGTGACGAGTTCTGCTCCATCGAGTGCCAGAGGTCAGTGCCAGCCTCAGCAGAGGAGGATGATGATGGGCTCCCAGCCCCGGGAACTGTGACTTCAGTGCCCTGCATTATGCCCAACTGCCACAACGCTTGGGCGTTCTCTACCCCGCTGATGAGTCTGTCTTTGTTTCTCTTCCCAGCGTCTCCTTTGTTGTCTGACAAACACAAACATTCCAGAGAAAACTCTTGCCTGTCCCCGAGAGATAGACCATGCAGTGCCATTTATCCAACACCCGTGGAGCCGTCCCAGGTACTCCCATGGGTAAAGAAGCGAGAAAGTGGGAGAGTGTGGAATTGCTTGCCTGTCTCTGCGGACACGCATGGTAGCTGCCCAGAGCAACCAGGGTCTGGATGACAAGTCAGCTGGTAAAGTGTCCACCGCTCTTCTCTGCCTGCTGTTGAGAATTTCTGTCCAAGCTCTAATTCTAGACGGACACCTTACTTGCTGCTGGAGCAGGGAAACATGTATAGGTTGTTCTTGAGCTGACCCAATATATGATCCACTGTCAGTGTCTAGCATTCCAAGAGAGAGCTGGTGAATGAACAGTGTGTGTGTGTGTGTGTGTGTGTGGCAGAAATCTAGGGGAAACTTCTCTCAGCAATAAATGCTGGGAGGAGAAGCCTGTTGCTGCCCTGCACTTCATTTTCCAGTAATCTAGTTAGGACAGTTGTAGCTGATTCCTTTCCAATGGCCCCAAGAATCCAGTCACAATCTAGCTGCCTTTGCCATTTTTTTAATCCATGCCTGAAGGTCAAGGCTTCCCTGTACCTATCACAGGAGTAAGGGAACCTGCCTCTCCTCTCACCCAAAGCTCACTGTGGTACAATCCCTCTGAGATGAGTATACAGCTATGTGTCAACCCAGAGGTCATGTAAGAGCATCAAAGGTTGAGTACAAACATTGAAGAGTCGTGTGTATTCTCGAATTTTACAGGCTATTTGGGATGAATACTTTTAAGGGCAGAGAAAAACAGTTATTTCTACTGCGGCTAACTTCTTGGGTTTTCTACACCATCTTGACAAAAGTCTATAGCTGCATCTGGAAGTGGATGAGAGGAAGTATGATTTGGCTTGATTGGTTTATTTTCCCTTGATTGTGTGATCCTCCCTCAAGGCCCAGGATGCCTCCTCTGTTCAGTGCAGAAATTATATCTGAGCATGTCTAGCTGAACCAACTGACCAGTTTTATTTCCCTTTGTCACTGGCGTTACAAGGGGATTTCAGTTTGTTCTGTGTTCTCTAAAACACATTGACAGCATGAGGGGGCCGCTGGGACCCTGAAAGGTTCTCTGAATAATCCCAAGTTTTCTGCTTTGGGTAAAATTTGAAACAATATACATGTTATCAAAATTTCAATAGTATGGGTTGTTGTGGTGCATCTATAAGTAAGGACTTGATACTTTTCATTTGCTATATGTTAGAAACATTTAAGTTGATATTTTTTATAGCTTAAAATTATAAAATATTCCACACTTCATGGTTTATGCCTCCATAGAATTTAAACTATGAGGGAGCTAAAGTTCATTTTGTAAAAATTTTTGAGCTAGTATTTCTCCCTTTGCTCAAGAGAGCACTTGAATATGTGTCTCTGTGGAGATTTCAAGCTGACATTGGGATCAGCTTGGATTTCTACCTTCTTTATTACTTTTTTCTGTGGTTTCCCAGGCTCTGCCTTCTTTCAGGCTGCTATCATAACCGCTGGGCATTTTTACATGTGGTCTGCGGATCCAAATTCAGGTGCTTTCACTTTGAAGGCAAAGGCTTTAAACCCCTGAGCCATCTCTCTGGCTCCCTTACTTATTTACCTTTCATACTACCCATGTAGAATTTGTGTTTCCAAAGAACACCATAGACTAGCAACTGCTTTTTACAATTATTTTTTCCTTATATGTATTATGAGTGTTTATTTACCATCATTTATATCAGTAATTGAAAGTTTTAAAAACCTTGCTTTCTTTCTCAAAATCCTAAAGCCTAACGCCCCCTTTTCTTGGTGAGTGCAATTGAGTGGTTGGTGCGAGCAAACGGTCTCCACAGGAGATCATCGCGTTACTGTCTGCAAGGCGTCATGATAAAAATAGACTCTCGTCTCCTTCCAGAGGATGCTGTTCAGTCATATTGGAGATGGGGCCTTGCCACGCAGTGACCCCAACCTCTCTGCACCTGAGAAAGGTGGGTATCAGCCCCCTTCGGGCTCCCAGAATGCGTAAGGCTCTGTTGTCACCTCGTTTTCTCCAGTCTTCCATGTCGTGTGGCAGGCAGGGCACCAGAATCTTAGCGCCAGGGCTAGCTGCTCCTGCGGGAAGTGCTGAGAGACAGTTATTCCTATCCTTCTTCATCAACTACTGACTGGCAGAATCTGAGCAAATTAAGAACCCCTTTGTGTCATTCAGTGAGTCCCCCCACAGAGCGTGCTGCTCTGAAACCAAGTTGCCAATTAGGCAACTACTTCAGCACGTGAAAACAGCCACTTACCAGATTGATTCCCTGGCCAGTCCTGTGTCTCCCTTACCAAGCTCCTTCAGCCAGGTCTACTGTTGTTTGTGATGACTAGGATAGCGCTCCTATACAATTCAACATTGTGTAAGCATTGCAATCCAGTGCATAATGGGGTGTGCCCTGCCTCAAGGTCATGCACACTAAAGAGCATGCAAGTAGCCAGTTAGCATCCGCTGTGTGACACTGCGAAAGACGAAGAACAAATTAAATGTCACTTCCTCAACTGTCAAAGTGGGGACTTGCAGTAAGTCACCCATTTGCCCCTCTCAGGGTCAAACCTCAAAAATAGAAGTCTTCTAAGCCAATGAATCAGGAATCCATAATGAAATGTCCCAGCAAAGTGCACTTTAATTGCCCTCATTAAGAACTAGGCTGTATTGCCATTTCAATACACTGGAACATTAACATTAAAACTTTCCAAAAGGAAATGGCAATCAGTAAGGTCCTAGCCAAAATTATTTTAAAGCATGACATTCACTTTAATGTTCTAACTCAAGCATTGATCTTTGCCAGTATATTCTAGGAATATGCTATCATTCTCATCCCCTTTTACAAAAGACCACAACACAAAGTTAAAAGGACTAAAGAAAAAAATATTTTCAAAGTAATCCCACTGCATTAGGGCCAAGCAGTGATTTGGAAGAATAGGATGTTGCAGTCCTCAGTGTGTCCACGAGATGGCAGTGTTTGCCCAGGAAGGAAGCAGATGTTCCGGCTTCAATGCTACAAACTTGATTGACCTCAACCTTTTATGTTGCACCCTGCTTCCTGGAAGAGCCGCTCTGTGTGGCTACATCTTAATGCATGGAGCAGACAGGTTGCAAAATACAGATAACATTGACAGCATTCCAGAGTGCTTTCTCAGGACATACTGCAGTGTAATCCCTTAAGTCAGGAACAAGAGTCCTTCAAAAAACTGGCCAAGGAGATGCTGGGGTATGGCAGTTCTTCCCTAGGATTTCTGCTGAAACATTAAAATGCCATTCGGGTATCCTCCCATTTTGGGTATCACTTGTCCAAATTCCCACGAATATCAAGCTTTAAAATAAGCCAGTGATTGCTTCATCTGAGTGCTTTTCAGCTTCTAAATATAGCTGTAATTCTCAGCAGGTTTCTGAATTCTGACATAGAGATTTGTAATCCCGTTTGACAGCTTGAGGGAAAGAAAGATACAGTGTCACCCAATCAAATGTCAACTCTGAGTGTTAGGTAGCAAATTAGAGAAAGTTTTATTATTCGGGAGGTTTCCTCTTCGGTTTTCGTTTTGTTTGTGTTTTTTCCCCTACTTTCTTCTGAGATCGCAAGCATTCAAAAGGCAGAGCTGGATCGTGTGTTTTTAGCTGTGTTATTCCCTTCACAGCTGTGAATCCCACCCCTAGCAGCTGGAGCCTGGACAGTGGGAAGGAAGCCAAGAACATGTCGGATAGTGGGAAACTTATCTCTCCCCCTGTCCCTCCAAGACCCACACAGACGGGTGGGTATTTGAAGCATTTGAACAAATCATTTTCTTAAAAAAAAAAATCTTTTGTTGACTACTTCGACCTGTCCTGAATTCCTCAGAAGAAGGTAGGCATTTGGTTTTGGAGGTTAAATCATGGTTCCTACTTAAATCATTTATAGTGATACACACCCTTCCCACCACACCTCCACCTTTCTGGACTTCTGGGGCACAGAGTCAGACAATGGCGCATTTCTTCTATGCCCCTTGATGCCCCGGCACCATCCTTACCCCCTCTTGCTCAGTAGGCCACTAGCATCTCCCGTTCTTTGCTGGCACCGGCTTCTGCTGACTTGGCACTTTCTTCACACGGACCCTCCCCACCCCCAAGGTTTGCGTTGACCCTCATACAAAGTAACACCTCGGCTTTTGCTGGGCTGCTGGCTTCCTTGATTATCTGCTGCTTTGGGAGATCTGTATCTGATGGCGGTATTGCTAAGAGGGTTGAATCAGGGAACCACCTCTCTCCTACATCCAAGGTTCAGGCAGCACATTCTGAAGCCTGGCCTCGGAGACCCTAAATCAGAATTTTAAGATTCCCCCAATTAAGGCCTAGGACTGGTGTTTTTCCCAAGCCATCCATGTGCTTTTCCTGCTAAAGACCAGTACAAGTGGTTCTTAAGCAAGTTCTAAGTGTGAGGATGTGGGCTCTGTAAGTCCCCGTGTTGTGAGTCAATACGAAGGCGTTAAGAGGCTGCTGTCCTCCTCCCGAGCCATTTGCCAGCAATCCACAGGCTCTACTGATGGCCTAACCCTGCCAACAAGTCCTGTCTGCACTTACCCATGTCTGTTGACACTTCACAGATGCATCCGGCCTAACAACAGGGAAAAAATGGTGCTATTCATGGACTTTTTTCCCACCGATCATCTATATTTCATCTGCTATACTTTAGCATTTTATATTCCCATTTCCCTTTTTACTAAGAAAACCAACTTTCCTCTTCTTAACAGTAAGCTGTAAGAGTGACTGGTTTGTTCTAAGTCATTGACGCTAAGCGTCAGAATGGCCAATAATTTCCGAGAGGCATGCAAGCTGCTACACTGAAGGAGAGCTAACCTTCTAGTTCCTCTCCCTTGCTAGAGCACTCTGACTATGAGAAAGGAAGACTGGTCAGTCAAATCATTGCTGGTATTTCATTCGTGGCTTACATATTCAGGCAGTCTCTAGTTTTAAAGCCTGGTTATGTCTCCAAAGGTCATTTGTAAGGAATAGTAAGATAGTTCTTTCTAAGGCCCAGTTTGACAACATGGATGCCGATGGAAACACCTCCCTGGAAAATCACTTTGAGAATCTGCACCAGGTGCCAGGGCTGGGCGTTGGAGCCAAGACCTGGTCGAGGAACGCGAGGTCCTGAGGATGGCAGAAGTAAAGCTCCAATCGGAACTGGCTTCTCTTTACATATAAGACTTTCTTCTCTAATCAGCACCCACAATTGGCCCAAGAAGCAGCATTAACTAGCAGAGGTGTTCCAGAAGCTGATTTGTCCGTAGGTAGGGTGGAGGCTGCCCCATCCACAGTATGCTGATAGATCCCTATTGTGGTCCTTTAGGGCTGGGAGCAGGAAGGTGATCTTATCTCTGAAGAAGTAACTGGAGCTGCGTCCCTTCTGCCCTGATTGTGTCTATGGTCTGTCATGACGTCATCATCTGTGGTCACTGTCATGGGCTGTTCAACCGTCTGTCTTTCTTCTTGTGCCCCTCTTCGCAGTTTCCTTATGGGTTACAAACCTCAGCGTGACAGCTGGGAGATTGGCAGCTAATCACAGAGGAACACAGTGTGCATTCAGTAAAACCTCTCTGCCTGGAATAGGAAGTGTGGCTTCCCCTTGCTCTCTCGCTGTGTCACAAGCTGCTTTTATGCTCAGCAATGACATGTCAGAGAGCTGGATCTGATCCCCCAGGGACGCGCGCGCACACACGCACGCACGCGCACACACACACACACGCATGCGCGTGCATTCAGCAGTGCCACATAGTGCAAGGCCTAAGTGTCAGCCTGAAAACGCTACATGGAGATGCCATGACAAGATCACATGGGCCAGGGGACACAGGGAAGACCGAGGCAGAGGAAGGGAGAAACAGGAAACTGCTCATCTCTTGTGGAGACTTGGGTGGGTTTCCACCTGTTCTGGGAGTGGCAGGGGGGTATGGAAGTAAAGCTATTACTGCGGTCCTGTTCTAGCTGGCTTGGGTGGTCGTAGTCTTCCCTCTTCTACTCCAGCCAAGGCCAGCAGCTGTCTTCCAAGAACTTCTGCCTGGCATCACACACCTAAAAATACCTTATGACAGAGAGAGACTGATGGGTGTGTGGCATCGGGACTTTAGAGAAATAGAGCAGTTATTGAAGCCCGCATACTGGCTCACACCGCAATCCTAGCACTGGGAGGTGGAGGCAGGGGAATCAGGATTCAAGGTTATCTTTAGCTACAGAGTGAATTTTCAAAGTCAGACTGGGTTACGTGGAACCCTATCTTAGAAAAAAAGAGACACACGACCAATTCAGGGTCCTGCCATTGTGGTAAGAGCATCAGGTGCACGCTGACTTTTCTCAATCGCCCCTGCGTTGAGGAGGAGGCTGTCCTCCTGCGGAATCTGTTGTGGCTGGGCCTCCTTTAGTGGCACCTGTTCTCCCCTGCGCCCTCTTGCTGGGTAGGTTCTCATACACTGGTTCATCTTTCTGGGTTGGTTCAAACCAAGGCCATCTGCAGACAGGAAATGCTCTGATTTTTCTCAACTGAAATGTCACCTCTCTCCCTCCATCTACAGCTTCGCCAGCAAGACACACAACATCAGTATCCCCCTCACCCGCCGGGCGGTCGCCATTGAAGGTACAGATTTGCTCTTAGACTGGGGTCAGAGGCTGGCCCCAGATTCCTTTTTATTCTGTCTCATCCCAAGTACATCAAAAAATGCTTTCATTCTCCTGGGCAAGCAAAATGCATACGTCTTAGAGAGGAGACAGCAGAGAGCAGCCCTGGCTTGGGAGACTCGTCATGAGCACAGCCCTTGCCAGTGGTATCATTGTGCTGCGTCATCTATTTTTGATTATTATAATATTAAGTTAATTCTCCAACTAGTGGCAGTAAGCACTTGTAAGCTAAAGTCAGTGTGTGTACAAAACGGAAACAAGTCCCAATATAACTCCTAGGATATGTTCAACTTAATCTTTAGGTTAAAACACAATAAGAACAAATAAATACACACAATACACACACATACATGTGCATATACTCTTAAATCAAAACCATTAATGGTCAAAATCTACTAAACATTTTTAAGGTTTTTTTTTTTTGCCTTTAATCATCAGCCTTATCCATTCTGACAAAGCCAAATTTAATTTTCTTCTCTTCTTTATTATTTCAATCAAAGATATCTACATTAAAACTGCATGTTTGATTATAGAATCCAAAATGGTAAGAACAATAGATTTTTAAAAATTCTGGGGAACACATCATTAAGCTTTAATGACCAGATGGTATGTAAATGTAGGCTACAGAACATATCTAAATACGTTAAGTCCCTCATGAAGATAAAGAATAATATTTAGCTTCCATCCACATTCTCAGACAGTCTGAAGGCACATGCTTGAGGGATCAGTGTGCAGAGCTACAGCCTCAAGAGCAAGTAGGAGGCTGGAGCACGTGTTGAAAGAACAGACATATCCAGGCTCCCTGTTCTTTCTGCCGATGAACTAGCACTGGCTGATGTGAAAAAGACAAATTAGCCCGTACACACACAGAGGGGCAGGTTGCGATCCGGCACATCTGTGCCACTAAGGAGAATCGCAGATAGAAACAGAGAAACAAAACCAAAAAAGGAGAAAACTTCCAAGAAGTGTGATCTCGTTTTTCCTTGCCAAGATTTTTGACAGAAAAAAAAATTGCTGGCGAGTGCAAATGATTTTCTCACTCTGCTGTCATTGTGCCGTGCAGCTGTTCTCGTCAGGCCCCGGTGACAGCTTGCTGCAGAAGCCATCGCCCATCAGCCTGCACAGGGAGCAGCTTGCCACATCCTCGCAACTGCACGCACAGGCACTCCTGTGACGGAGTTAGCCTGTGCTGCTCAATTTGATCTTGCAAAGTAGTAATGAGACAATAAGTTGCATAAGAGATTCAAAGAACAAAGACTTGCTGGGAAAAAAAGCCCAAATAGTTATTAAGTAGTTGCAGTGAGCAAGCTGGTCTCTGTAGACCTGTCTATAAATAGGGCTTGAAGGAGAATGAAAAGTGATCTTGTGTTTGGGCCATAACTCCTAGGTTACATTAGAGGGCATACTACTACCAAGCTATGAGCTTTGCTGTGATTAGAATGCAGTTCACTACCTTAGCCAATTGAATTAGGTGGAGTTTATTTCAAAAAAAAAAAAAAAAATTCAGAGATAGAGTTAACCTTTGCAGAGAACTAACTCACCCCCCTAATTTGGAATTTGAGATCTCATTCTTGACAAGCATTTGGATCTCATAACTCACCATGCTTCATTTGACATTCCTATTAAATGGAAGGATTTGTGTTTATTGGCATTATTCTGTTTAGAAAGAGAGACTGGACTCTGGAAAGATAGCTCAGCAAGTAAAAGGCAAACATGAGAACTTAAGTTCTATGTCTAGAAACATGTTTAAAATTAAAAAGCTAGATAGGGCACACTCACTTGTAATCCCAGCACTGGGAGGCAAAGACAGGCGAATATCTGGGCTCACTGGCCACTGTCTAGCCAATTGGCAATCTCCAGGCCAGTGAGAGCACCTGTCTCAAGCAAGGTGGGTGTCTTCTAAAGAATGACATCTCAGGTTGACCTCTGACCTCAGTGGGCATATACGCACACATCTGCACATGAACATACCCACACACACACACACACACACACACACACACACACACACACACACACACGAGGCCGAAGTAAAGTCAGCCTAGGAAAGCATTTTTCTAAATGTGCTTCATTGAATTCTCCAGATGATTCGGCAGTTAAAGTGCTTACCCCCAAAGTTGACATCCCAAGCCCCTCTACCCCCCCCCCACATACCCACATGGTGAAAGAACTGACTGTTAAATGTTGTCCTCTTCACCCCACATATGTCCTGGCACTCACGCCCAAGCACATACATACACATACATTTTTAAAAAATTGCTTGTTTCAGAGAGCATTAGGTGATGTTTTGTTTTTAAAAAAAAATATTTAAAATATTTAATAATATTTAAAAGCACTAGACTAGACAAAGTCATTGACATTTACTGTAAGCTTTTAATATGCTAATATGTTTTGAGTGTCCTTAAAGATGATCTCCTAGGCAGCATTTCCCAGTGGGACCTTCTGTTTGTAGCACATCTCTCAGGATTCCTTAGGTGGGAGGAGGGATTCTGTTGTCAGACAGGACCAGATAACCGCCTTGTAAGTAAGTGGGCTGGGTGAAGCACTGTGGGGACAGGTGAGGCCAGTGGTGAGTTGAAGCTGAAGCCCCACCTGAAGGGGACCATCCCTGCTCCACTGGAACAGAGTTCTTGCTCAGTAAGAGATAATGTGCCGATTTCCCAGAGTTTCCGGTTCTGTATGAATTTGGAGCTTCATGATGAAAATTTCCTATGGTTAAAGGTCAAGGACCAAGTCAGACTTTGAAAAAAAGCACACTGGACAGAGAGAGAGAGAGAGAGAGAGAGAGAGAGAGAGAGAGAAGAGAGGGGGACAGAGAGGGAGGGGAGGGAAAGGGGAAGGAGCAGCCTACACTGCAGGCTAGAGACCAAGTGCTGCCAGTCTCCCACTTGGGATGGGGAGTCAGAGGAAGCACAGAAGAATGAGTGCAAGGCAAAGACCCCTGTCCTGTGTGGAGAGCATCCCTCCCACAGGCTACTCTGTCCCTCTGTCCCACCCAGCAGTCCCAATCTGTGGTCTACTGAATAGCAAGTCAAGCCGGGCCATGAAAGCTCTTTACGAGGTACCGCACTGATAGCGCACATGGAGATTCATTCACAGGCTGTCAAGCAGGCACTGAACTGAGACAGCCGATGGGGGGCTCTGGGATGTAGTTTTGAGGATGTTGATCATGAGACTCATAAGTTTGGATGTTTGTCTTGATCAGGGCAAACAAAACACCAGTCTAGGTGGCTTACACGATGGAAATTAATTTTCTGTGTCCTAGAACATGGAGGTGCCAGCAGACTTGGGAGGAGATCCCAAGGCAGATCCCTGGCTTACACTCGCCCTTTGCTCTGTTATGCCAGTTTCCCAGGCGAATCCAAGTTCGACTCAAAGCAACCAGTCATCTTGGATTAGGGTCATAATCACTTCCTGGTGTCTGCAGATACATCCGCCTGCTGCCCACTGGAGATCAGGGCCTCGCGTGGGTTGGGAGGGGTGGCAAGCCTTCCATCACAAGGTTGCTGACTGCTGTTTCCTTTCCTGTATCCTCTGCCCCTCCCGCTACCGGTGCTTGTGGGTGCAGGGCTCCGTGCAGTCCTTCACCCCGTCTCCCGTGGACTACCACTCCCCAGGCCTGAGCTCCAACTCTCCGGTCCTGTCGGGCAGCTACAGCAGTGGCATCTCGTCTCTCAGCCGTTGCAGCACGTCGGAAACCTCGGGCTTTGAAAACCAGGTGAACGAACAGCCGGCGCCGGTGCCCATGCCGGTGCCCAGCTTCGGCGGGCCCGAGGAGCCGGTGCGCAAGGAGAGCAAGACCCCGCCGCCCTACAGCGTCTACGAGCGGACTCTGCGGCGCCCTGTCCCGCTACCTCACAGCCTCTCCATCCCAGTCACCTCCGAGCCACCTGCGCTGCCCCCCAAGCCCCTGGCCGCACGGTCCAGCGGCCACATGGAGAACGGGACACGGAGGACTGAGCCCGGCCCGCGGCCGCGGCCACTGCCCCGCAAGGTCTCCCAGTTGTAGGTTCCCGCGCACCTGCGCTGGATGCGTTGCCGTTTACAAAATAAGACGTCTCGATGAGAAGACATTTAGCGTAGGCACTTTAATTAATTGCTCAGATCTTTCCTTAAGTGAATGGAATCCAAACTTGCTTATTAATTCAATGTTGCACAATGTTAAAAAGCTACTGATCTGAAACGCCCGATGTTGCGTGAAGTATGGCTGGATCTCTTTGAAACGTTTCTCAGAAGAAAGTGGTAAAATCGTGAAAAAGACTCTTTTTGTATCTTTTTGTGTTCTCTCTCTCTCTCTCTTTTTTTTACTTAGCTTGATCTTAAAATGAATACAATATTGTCAGGCAATATAATGGGTGGTGATATATTCTTTCTTTCTGAAGACTTAATACTCTGAAAAAGTTTATTTCTCAGTGCACATCCAGACTCAATTGTCCTCAATTTGGGAGACTTCTGTGAGTAAGGTAGGCAGAATGTCCCATGGGCATCCTCAGAATTACAGACTACAGCAGGCAAGTTGGACCATATCCTTAAAGGTTGCAAAGACTGAGACAGAAAGCTGCTTCAAGGTTGCTTTTAATGCTTGACAGCTGTCTGCATTCTTAAAGCTCTACTTTGTGAATTGGTTGCAAAGTCTATTAATACCCTGACGCCAGGCCATCTACTGTATTATGTTCAAGATGCAGCTTGCTTTCAGAGTTCTAATTAGCTAGGTAAAGCAAAAGACACCCCCCCCCCAGGGAAAATGTTTATGTGAACTTTGTACTTCCTTACTTGATGGTTTCCTATCTAAAACATGGCACAGAAGAAGAACAGATGTGCAAGTATGAAATAGGCACAAATTGCTGTGTCCCGTTAATAAGAATTCAAGAATCAGTGCTGGACAGTATTAAGCGAATACTTAATAGTGTAAAGGAAAAAAAATAGTGAAAATATATTAGTGTAACTGACTGCAGAGGGACTTTGAAAAGGCAAAGCAAGGGCGTTAACTGCAAATCCTCTACAAAATAAAGGATTCCTCACCGTTCCCCATACTTACCAGGGAAATTTAGCTTCTCTGCTCATCCTATGGTCCTTTTGTTGGAAGAGGACTTGTGTACCTTTCTAGCTTGGGTTTGGCAACATAGCGATTTAGCTGAAGGTAGAATAGACACTTGAGGCCGTGGTAGTAGAAGCGTGAGACCAGCACCTGTAGGCAGTAATGTATTTTGTACCTTTCGTTTTTTCTTTTACTGACTGTTTATAACACCCAATTGACAATAGATATGAGCTGTATTTTGAATCATACTGTTAAATATTTTCCCTCTTTTGTTGGGAAGCTCGTCTTAGTTTAATTGTGTTTGTTTCTGTCAATAGCTTACCTGGAAGGCAGTGACCACTTTTTTATATTCTCTTAATGAAACCATTCAGCAGGTCTGTGCTGTTGAGGCTGGTATAGAGGTTTTCTATAATAAATGTTCAAGTATTTTTGTACATAACTGGTTAATTTTAATAAGAGATACCATTATGTGTAAAAAAAAGTAAAATAAAAGCAAACAGTTGTGGATGCAGTATGATTGTTATAATTATGCCAAATACTTTATGTATGGAAAAGAATATTTGTACATACGTGCTTTTAACAATAACTCTGCCATATTGACTTTACAATTTTGAATGTCGGAAAATTAATATATGTAAAAATATTTATGTTTAGTGAAAGTATTCATAATTGAGGAAAGAAACCTATGAATTTTAGCTTTGTATCTTGCGAGTTTTGCAGTTGGAAATTTCTTGAACTAGCTTTTGCATTTGATGATAACACTTTTATGTTTGTAACTACCGTCTAGAGTACACACACACACATTCACACACACACGTAGGGAGCTCTGTATTTCTGTTGCTTTAAAGAAGTAAAGCTTCCATTTAAACAAGGCAAAATGACATGCAGACAACAACAAGCCGCCTTGATTTCCTTTTCCTGTGTCATTTAATAGACTTCTTGACTAGTGCTTGGCACAGAATAAATCAGTGTTAATTGCTCTTGAAACCATTTTTTAAGAAAACAAACAAACAAAAAAAACTTTTGGCAGTAAACAGTTGACTTTCTCAAGTTGTGTGTATTTCTGAAGCAGCAGTATAACGGAACATCTCAAGAGATTGTTAGCTTAGATGTTCATGTTGATTGCTGCTGAGTGGTAAATATTAAATAAAGTTACCAGATTAATCTTGACGCTTCTGTCTTCATTCCCTTCAGCAGCGTGCCTTTATCTAACAGGCAGCTCCATAATCTCTGAGTCTGTCTCCTGGTCCTGTTAAAGTGTGTTTCATAAACTTTTTGGTTGATAGAGCCCAGGTTTGTGGAGAATGCATTCTCACCGGAGCAGGTATGCCAGAGAAAGCAAAGGTTAAAGAGTTAATTGTACAGTACTATCCCACAGAGAAAGTAATGTTTACCCAAACTGCTGACCATTACTTTGTCTAGCCAGAGCCAATTTCGCAAGTCAAGCCATGAAAGTTTGTTTTCATTAGAAAAGCTGGGGTGTCAATGGAATGGCAACAATCAACTGCTCTGTGATTGGATTTAAGACCTGAAGCTCAGGGAAATATGCGAAAGAGGGAGCAGTAAGATTGTAAGAGCACAAGGATGGGAGGAGCAATGATATGCAAGATACTCCATACAAGTTAGGGCCGAAGCAATCATATTTGGACTTTACATGCCCTGTGCAATGTCCAACACACTATTGACTTCATATAGTCTAGCATTTGCTAAAGGCACTAGGATCCTGGGAAGCAA
Organism: Typhlomys cinereus; assembly: GCA_023101885.1. NCBI lineage: Eukaryota > Metazoa > Chordata > Mammalia > Rodentia > Platacanthomyidae > Typhlomys > Typhlomys cinereus. The sequence continues at coordinate 3,328,488 of JALPQD010000145.1, forward strand.
GGGATCGACAGCCACAGTAGTGTTCCTATGCCTAATGGGAACACAGGAAAGGGCTCTGGGAAATGCCACTGGGTCCTTGCACCTCATCGGAGAGGAGGACCCAGAGGAGAGTTGGGCATGCACATTAAAGGATGCTCCGGGGATGGGAGGGGGAGTCACTGGGGGATAGAGAGGGAAGGGGAAGGGGAGGGGGCACAGGGGCTAGGGGGTTGGAGGGAGGGGGGAATGGTGTACCTGTTAAGTTTGTATGAGTGGAAATAAAAAATTAAAAAAATTTTAAAAAGACCTGCTCATGTGGGGTGACCCATGGCTAGTCACTGTAAGCCTGGCTGAGAACCCTTGACTAGGAGGAGAACACATGACTATGGCCTTGCCAAGTGAACATGGCAACACCAACCTTCCTGGCATTAGTCCACATCCCCATCAGGACCCTCGCAATTGAAACTGGCCAGTAAAGAGAACCACAACTGAATTAGGAAAAGGAAAAAAAAACGATGGAGGAGTAATCAAATACAAACAGGACACCCAAAGCACTCCCATCCCCCCATGCCAAAAGCCAAGGTACCCCTCAGAAGACAGAGCAGAAAGCAACAGAACCAGATCATGGGGGAGGAGTATTGAGAAAGAGTACCCTCTAGACATAAAACTAATCCAACCATGAACACACTGCAACCTAGCTCACGTACACAAGAACTATAGAAGACGGACCAACAACATGCATAGTAAATAAGGGAAAAATTCAGAGAGTCCTGTCCCTCAAGGAGGAGTGGCTACTGATGGTCAGAACTGGCCACAAGAACAGGCCCCTCATGCATCATGGACACACCTATTGAAATATTGCCTATGCTGCAGCAGGTACTCAGGTATATGTAAGAAGACACAATTCCTTATGAGGCTAAATGGGACACATGCACAAGAAGGGACATTGGGATAGGAGGGAAACTGGGTGAGAAGAAGAAATTTCTTAGGGGAAAGAGGGGGGTTAAAGTGAGGTAATGGGAACAGAACAAAACAGAAATCCATTATCATTTTAAATCACATAGATGAGTTTTAAAAAGTTATACAAAGCAGACAAATGCCATGTGGGCGAGGGAATGGTCAAATAATGCCAGAGGTGACACATGTTATCTCCATGCCTAGGTTTCATAAAATGCAGTTTATGCATTTGATTATCCACTGACTACAAGATTTCCATTAATAGGGCTAGCGAACAGCTCAGCAAGCTAAGGTACCTGAGCACAAGCCTAGCGCCCTCTCCTTGGAATCCACAAGGTAAAAGTAGAGAACCAACTTTGAAAGCTCTCTTCTGGTCCCCCCCATACACAATTAGTTACTCTGCCCATTGCTGTAATGAACAGATGACCAAACAACTGGGGGTGGGAATGACAGGTTTACTCATGCTTGCCTTTCTGGTTACAATCAATTGCGATGGCAGGAGACTTCATACCAAAGCACTGAGGGAACCAACTTCCACCCAGAGAAGCATGCTTTCTGTTGGCCAGACTTCCAAATTCCAACCAGATCACTCCCCATCTTATCCACTTACCTGGAGTCTTCCTGCCTGGGGACTGGTCCCACCCACTGTGAGCTGGGTCCTCCTCCGTACTAGCTCAAAGGCTTACCTTAACTAAATAATTCCTCATTAATAAAGTCTGTCCTTTTTAGAATTTATGAGGGGGGTGAGGGGATATACACATACATGCCATTGTGCATGGATAGAAGTCTGAGGACGACTCTTGAAGTCATTTCTCTCTCTATCATGCGGCCTTATCGACCTATCTCACCAGCCCCATTAAGTATGTCTTTTCATTACTCTTCTGTGTGTGTGACTTACATTTGTGAGCACACTGCTGTCCTGTGAACACCAAAACCCATTTAAAGGCCATCATCACTTTCCTCCTGGGTGTTTCTCAACATTAGCTATGTGGTTTTAGATCATTTCTGGAACATTTCCATTACAAAATAGTTGGAGCCTGTAATTACAACATGAATAGCTCGGATTTCTAGATAGGTTTCTCTCTAGATTGGTATTGATTGTTTGCAAAAGGCAACGAAGAGAGTAACAAGTTACCCCGCTTGGCCTTGTTTTGTCTTTCCACATTAAAAGACAGCTTGTAGGAAAATGTATTCTTAGTAAGCCTCAACCTGAAGCCATGAAGCACCAAAGCTTCTATTATTCAAAGCTTCTAACTTTATTTTTAATGTATTTCTTCAGTCATTTTCTGCATGACTATAATGCATAATTTTTCCACATTGTTGGGTCTTGGTTCCCAAATAACACCAACACAGTCCGTTGGTGATACAAAACTGAACTGACTGCTCACTGCCATGAAGAAGTGATCCCCGTCTTGACAGAGCTTTGCTACCATTGCAAAAAAGCAAGAACATGATCAAATTTTCTCTAACTTTTGCCTCTGGTCTTGATAAGCATTAAGAAGAGCTCATAGCAAGTCACTTCAAGATTGGTCACAGGAAAGGGGACATTTGTTACTAGAATTAAGATCTGCTTTAATCACCATCTAACAGCCAATATTTAGGAGATAACAATTGATAGGGAAGAACTGGGCTCAAGACTAGCATCTTGAGAAGATAGACTATTGAACTTAGAGCTCCATCTTGGGCTAAGCGAGAAGGGTTTTATAGAAAGGAAAAAATAGAGGGGGGCAGGAGGATCAATGAGAGACCGTTCATCTTTTAGGGTGAGATCCTCTTCTCTGGAAACCTGCAAGGGGACTCGTGTCCTGAGGCTAGCTGCTATCATTCTGTTCAGATACATGTGTTGGTTTTCTGCTAGGTAAAACACATAAAATTACATCTTTTAAGTTAGTGAACTGAAGACTAGAAAAGGTGTTACAAAAGTGATCAGGTGTTATGAGTTTGTGGAAATCTAAAGGAAGATGATCAGTTAAAATCGTAACCATTGAGAAGATTCTCCTTAGCGCATAGAACAATGGGCAAAAGGGAGGAGACGCAAACCTTGCAAAAATCATTAGGTGTAACAGTCCACACTGTAAATCCTGCCACTTGAGAGGTTGAGGCAGGTGTATTCTGAGAGTTCTTTTTTTTTATAGTTTTAATTTCTTTTTTTTTCTTTAATTATTTATTCAATCGTGAGTGTGTTCTTGTGTGTGTGTGTGCATGTGTGCGTGTGTATATGTGTGCGTGTATGTATGTGTGCGTGTAGAACCATGGACGAATTCGGGAACCACCATGGACCACCTCCACCACCTCGTTTTACTCTGCGTGGGGATTCACAGGCTCCACCCTACCAGGACCAGAAACGCAGGCCGCCCCTGCTTCCGCACGGCGTCTATACGTGGGATCTAGGATCAGAACTCAGGACCTTCTGCCTACAAGGCAGAGGCGTAACCACTGAGCCACCTCTCCAGCCCCCTGAGAGTTCATTTTTAAGCTGGGCTACTTAGTGAATTCCAAGCCAGCCTGGGTTACACAACAGGACCCTCCTTTAAACAAGCAACAAAAAAAAAGTCAAAAAAAAAAAAAAAAAAAAAACCAGACTTCTAGAAAGGTAAAGATGGAGGGGAGCAAAACTAACTCTGCCAGGGCGGCTGAGATAGCTCAGCAGTTAAAGGTACCTGTACACAAATCTGAACACTTGGCTCTGATCTCTGGAGTTTACATAGTGGAAGGAGAGCAAGGACTTCTGAAAGTTGTGCTGTGATCGGCACACAAGCAGCACGGCTAGCTCATTCCCACCCCCTTCCTTTTGTGCAAACCATTGCTCCTGCTCCTCCTCCTTCCTTCCTTCTCTTCCTCTCTTCCTTCTTCTCTGTCTCCCCCCCCCTTTTCTTTTTTCTCCTCTCTCTCTCTCTCTCTCATAAATTACTCTGCCAAGTACAATTTCCCAGAGCTACTCTGTTACACTTGGGGCAAAGGAGTTCAACAAGTCTTAATGTCCAGGCCCACAAACCCAAACCACATGGGGGGGGAACAGGAGTGGGAGCCATAAGAATTAATCAGAGTTTGGGTCAGAGGCAGCTAGGATCTCTTTCATCATCCAAGCTGATTTTATTTGCAGCAAACATCATTACATATAGGGAAAAAACAGAGATCAATAGGTCAAATTCTTTGCAGGATCATGTTAAATATATACATTGTAAAACTAGGCTAGCAAGAAAAAGCATAAGTGACACCTACTGTGTGGGACAGACAGGGTGTTTCCAGCTAGAGCAAAAATCGGATGTGACACCTAGTCGTGACTATGTACATAATCTTGTGATCCACAAATTAACATATTTAATGGTCCCAAATGCACAGGGAAGAAGATGCAGGTCCCAAGAACAAAAGGCAGATTTAGTCTAAGAGAGAAACCTTGGGGAGAAATCTTGGTGCCCCTCACATCTTAAGACATAAACATTCAATCAATGTTTTTGTTACCAGGGAAATTAAGATTCCATCCTTGGGCTTTTAGCCTTGTTAATAAAAGACTTTAAAAATTAGACTTAGAAAGAAACTGGAGTCCACTTTATTAGAAACTTATATTGAAAAAAAACAGAGCAGAAAATCTCTGCAGCCACCAGGAGGGTGATAGAAAAGAGAGCCATGTCTTCTGAGTTGGGGATCCAAGAAAGTCAACTTTGTTTGCAGTGGAGATCAGCAAGCAGCTGCATGGTAAGAGGTGGGAGAGCTTCTGAGAACTAGTGAGAAGACCAGGAGTGCCAGGGAAATGGGGGGAGGGTGGAGAAAGGCAAGAAAAAGGAGAGAAGAAAAAGAGAGAAAGAGAGAGAGAGAGAGAGAGAGAGAAAGAAAGAAGGAGAAGAAAGAAAGAAGAAAGAAAGAAAGAAAGAAAGAAAGAAGAAAGAAAGAAAGAAAGAAAGAAAGAAAGAAAGAAAGAAAGAAAGAAAGAAAGAAAGAAAGAAAGAAAGAAAGAAAGAAAGAAAGAAAGAAAGAAGAAAGAAAGGGAGGGAGGGAGGAAGAGAGGGAGGAAGAAAAAGAGGAAGAGAGGGAGGGAGGGAAAAATTAAATGTTTTTAGTTTAGAACTCAAAAAGCAAGAGAGAGGTTTGGAGAAGGATAAATTCATTATTACTTCATTAATGGGATAATTATGCTTCCCATCTCCTTAGCATGTCTTCAAGTGAATCAGCTTTCTTTGTGAGGGATGGGAGCTTCTTACCAGGTGATTAACAGGCAATGCTGGATTTTTTTTAATGAGAGAGAGAGAGAGGTCGAATACCACATGCACATGTGGAGTTCAGAGGACAACTTTCAGAACACAGTTCACTTCTACTACGCGAACTCGAGTGATAGAACTCAAGTGACCAAGTTTGTACCAAGATATCTTTACCTACTGAGCCCTGCATTAACTTTTAAGGGCAGAGACAATGATATGTAATGTCTAATCTCTGGAGTAGATGAAAATGTCACATCTCCATTCAGGGCAAGAGGTAGCCCTCAGATTCCATTCTTTTGACCAGGAGAAAGTAATTTTCCTTAACAGACTTCAACAAAGCCCTGAGTCCTCTGCCTTTCACGCAGTCTTTTAAATCTTTCCAAGTGTTACCCAGGAAGGCAGGAGGCTGGATCCTCAGCTGCCTCAGCCTGCTAGTCTCTGTTGCCTAATAATTATTTACCCGAACAAGCTTCCCAGGAAAGGGCAATAATGCTAGCCAACTGCAATGTGCTCATTTCTATTTATCAGCTTCTACTGACAAAGATAGGTGATTTCCATTCTCCACAGGCATTTTTTGCATAGTTGTAACCACAGGCAACACAAAAAACACTTATTTTTGGTTCAGTGTTAATAGTTTTTACTGTCATATTGCAACAAATACATACAAAGCAAAGAATGTATTCTGCCACTTATTGGTTTTGTTATTAATTGATATTATTATATTAATTGATATTATTTTGTTCCTAATTTTTTAGTATTACAAATACCACAGAAACGCTTTTAGCAAATCTTATTTTCATAGTCACTTTTAGACAAACACGGGTTTCTGACTCCAAGTTACCAGGATGGAAAAGACAAATCGATGCTATCAAACCTAATCTACTAGTATGCATATAATATGCCTTCTGCACATATGGGAGATACAGAATGAGGAGTGACTCCCCAAGATAAAGGTTAGAAAACAGTTTCCTTATAGTCAGTGTGAGAAACCTCTAGAGAACATTGGATTGTTCATGAGCTAAGACATAAGGTGTGGCAGCTTAGGGATGGAGGCAGAGACTGTCCCAGAATAGAGGGATAGTCTATTTTTTTTTCAGTCTATTTTTTTTGATCGTCACACAGTTTTGGTTTCACTTTTCCTCGCTGCAAAAAAATACCTAAGCCAAGCAACTTAGGTGGGGAAAGGAATTACCTGACCGGGAACTGGACATGTTAAGATCCATACTATAGCAAGTCACAGCAGCTGGAGCCTGAAGCAACTGCTCTCGTCTACAGTTCAGAAACAGAGAAGAACGCATGCATGCTTACTTGTTCACTCCCTTCATCTCTGTACGATCCTAGTCCACCTGCCTAAGGTATGGTCCCACCCATTTGTGGGCTGGGTTTTCCCCACATCGATTAAGCGATCAGGACAATCTCTTTCAAGTGTGTCCGGAGTCCTTTCTTCTAGGCATAACACTGACAGTTAATACCAGCTGTGATACAAGAAGTTTGTCAGACTGAGTCAGGTGCTTTTGATAGAGCCTAGGACCATTAAAGACCATTAAACATCAAGTGCAAGGTGGGAATCCCACCAGTGCTGGAGGAAGCGTGCCCTCAGAGGTAGGCATGGAGAACAGCTGGCAGCACATAGCTAAGGAGCTAAGAGTCCTCCGAGAAACTGCAAATAAAAATCCCCCAATACTAGGAAAAACACGGTGTTTTAGAAGTTTAGACAAAAGCACAGAAAAGAGAAGAAAAAGTTTCACTCCTTGAACTTAGGTGTTCAGAGTGTGAACAAGTCACAGATACTCACTGCTCGTCATGGAAGAGAAGGACCAAGAGAGATGGCTTCAATGAGCAAGAAGGCACAAACATGTCCTCTTCCCCGCCATGTATTTAGTGTGTCTCCAGGTGGTTCAGAGTCCCCGGGCATAGATATCCTGATCTATTACCTGATTGACAGGCCCAGCTGGATTAATTTGAAAATGGAGCATTACAGGAAATTGGAGGTGGGGTCTAGTCCCCAACAGTCTGGGGTGGTTTTCTTCATTGATAACTAAACAGTCACATCATGTCCTGATGCTGGTAATTCAGCTGTGCAGCTGCACCAGCCTCTGGCCACCAGACAGTTTGTCTTTTCCCTGTGCCTGTGGGATCTACTTACCTCACCATCAGCAATACATTCTTGTGCCTTTTTTGAGATGAAATATTGATGTGCTGTTCTTCCTCTGTGTTACTTTTTCTAATTGAATATGTGGGAAGAAAATATTGCTGTATTACCTAACTTTGAAAATTGTTAATAAATTAATTAAGTCTGTTGGAGAATCTTGGGCTAGAAAAAATTGATAGCCTGCTAAGGGAAGTGAAAGGGAAAATAAGAACCTTGAGATGATACCTTAAGAAAATGCTTCGCTCTGATTAGATACTGGAGCTCTTTCTGTTTACACGGAATTCACTAGACAGTGCTCAGCATTCTGCATACATGGGCCATCCTCCTTTGGAAACAAGGTGGTCTCTGGCAGTTACTTCCTGATTCTTTAGCACCACCTCCTTTTACACAGAACTCGACATTCTAAAGAGAGGCCCACTTCAACAGGAACGTGTCTGTTGCTAAATCTTCCTTTAGGTTCACAGAACCATAACATCTGTTGGCCTTTGTCCTTGGTCTTTAGAAGAGTGTAAGTCCATAGCTCCTAGAAAGGAGACCCTGGACCTGGTGGTCCATTGTCTTTCTTTATCTCCTTTTGAGCTGGATAGGAGATGCCAGGCACTCAGCGAGGGGCAGAGGACCTGTGGGAGGGAGAACACCCCGCAAGTCACAGTATCCATCCGTTGACAAGGGAGGAAACCCAAAATCGGCCTTTCTAGATCCAGAGAATAAATAAATTAATTAATTAATTAATTAATTAATTAATTAATTCTTAAAAATCTTTAAAAGGAAGACGTTGAGGAGTGGTAATTAAAGATCCTAGTCAAACACGTCTCCAATCAGGGAAAAAAAATACAGCTTTCATCACCCAGAGGAGCCAATCAGGCCTTAGAGAAGGAATCAACATGGGATCCCTGCTCTAGTCCCATAAACGCCCATTCCTCCAGCTTTTCAGTGACTGGCAGCTCCTGCCCGCCCTCCTCCTGCGGAACTTGCACGCTCCCCAATGAGGATTCTGCTTGCTTAAAAACTTCTACCTTGGGGCTGGAGAAGTGGCTTAGGGGTTAAGCCTCTGCCTTGCGGGCGGAAGGTCCTGAGTTCGGATCCTAGACCCCACGTATAGACGCCGGGCGGAAGCGGGGGCGGCCTGCGTTTCTGGCCCTGGTGGGCGGAGCCTGTGAATCCCCGGGCAGAGTAAACAAGGAGGAGGTGGAGGCGTCCATGGTGGTTCCCGAATTCCTCTGTGTGCGCGCACAAGCACACACGCACAATTGAAAAAAAAAAAAACAACTCTATCTTTGGGTCCCGCTCTCTAATTCATAAACCTGTGGAAACAAGAACCTGTCTGCAGGCTCCTAAACCTTGTAACAGACCCCCCTTTACTTTCCCTCTATTAGACACACCTGTCCTCAACTGTACTACCTAGTCAAACTGATCCATGATGATGTATCCAAGATGTATCCCTGTTGTTCACAACCAGACAGGAAGTTAAATTTTTCTAGTGAAAAATAGACATTCAAGAAATGCTTTTGCTAATAAAGCATGAGCACGGTGCTTGGGCCCACAAGATAAGCACAAGATGGAAAGCTGCAACTCCATCATTTTCCATCTGTCTCTGCTGCTTTGGTTAACAATATTGAAACCTTTGTCTTTAACCTTTCTCCTTGAGTTACCTTGGGTTCCTGGAAAAGCAAAACCTTGAAAGACAAATCACCCCCAAAATGAAGGTAATTGTCCATGGAAGTAAGGCTGCACCCTGGAGCACAGACATACGTAGGAAACAAATTGACCCCCTCTTGCCGGACAATGGTAAGGACTTTTTTGCAGACCTGATCTGAGCCATGGTTGTCAGACCACATATTGACCACGACTGCCTAGTAATGCACACCTCTTGCCTGAACCCCAATTCTTAAACCTGATGTTCATGTCAATATCCCAAAGTAAACTTATGGTCCCTGGATCCCTCTAATGTGTTCCTTTCTTGCTTATCATTATGGTTATAGTTCATACTGTAGTTAGCAGGAGACCTTGTGCTGATATCAGGAGCAAGGGAACTTGGCAGATCCACCAGAACTTCTGAGATAGGGGCAAACTTTCCCTTATGCCAGCATGCTTTCATGCCAGCATGCCAACTCTGCCAAGCTACTGAACCATCTTATCTGTGGTCTCACCCAGCATAAACTGGGCCTTCCTCTGTCAGCTAAAAAAATCATAAGACTTTCTCTAGGCATGCCCAAACTACCACCTCTTCACTGATGTACCCACAGCTCAGTCTTTCATTATCAAATTAACACCTACACCTAACTGGTACACAAAGTGACATATCTCCAAGATGAAGCAGCTGATACATTTGAACTTGCTGAAGAGAGACCTAGACTTCCCTAAGGGAGATGGATGGAATAGGTGCTGGGAAAGCAATGTAAATGAAAGAATAACTCCAGAGAAAACAGAAAATTTAGATGAGAAAGTAACGGCAATACACTGTATCAGTGAATAGCATATATTATTTACATAGTTGTGGAAATGTAAGAAATAGAATAATAAACAAACTTTTATGTAATCACATTGGAAGGATGACATGAAGGAACAATGCATGTGAAGAATAAAATAATCTTCTATAAAGGGAGGCTAATGAAGAATGACTCAACAGTGTCAATAAGAGCAGCAATCATGTTTGATTTATAAGCAGAAGACAAACATGAAGAAGTGACTTTAAAATTGGGGCTATAGCTCAGTGGTAAAGCACTTATAAAACACGTGTAAAGTCCAGAGTTTGATATCAGTATTTCAAAAAGAAAAAAATAGCTTAGTAGAAAATACTTGTCAGGTTGGGGAGATGGCTTAGGAGTTAAAGCTTTGCCCCACAAGCAAAAGGACCTGAGTTTAGAACCCTAGATCCCACATAGAAATGCTGAGCAGAAATGATGACAGCCTGTAATTCTAGTCCTGGAAGGTAGAGCCTGAGAAACCTCAGGGCAAAGCAATAGGGAAGTAGAGCGATCCTGATGATTCGGATGTTACCCTGAACTTCCACAGGGACACGCACTCAAGTATCCTCTTGTATGCACACGTGCGCATACACACACACACACACACACACACACAAAGAAAGGAAGAAAAGAAGTGTGTCTGGGGACAGAAAGTGGCTGAGGGTGGAAGAAGACATTTCTGTTTTTCTTGATTTTATATAACCATATGCATGTGACATGTTTTAAGATATTAAAGTTTTTAACTGTATAACTTTCAGATACTACCTGGCTGATTTTGCCTTTCTTCTCCCCCTTCCTATTCCCCCCCCCCCCCGTGATGACAGCAAATCTAGATCGTGACCTTTTTGAGTTGCACGGAGTTGGTGTTCTGTCACTGACAGGAACATGTGTGTGACAGGTAGAAGGAGATGAAGGTGGAGTTTCCAGACCCATACGAAATCTGCCTGGGGTAAGAGTGATGGGCAGTGAAACCAGCCAATTTCAATCCCATTACGTGCTTTATGGTGGTTGAATGAGATGGTTCTGAAGGTTCCTCTGCAGCAGGAGCAGCAAGGAGCAGACAATAGAAACCACTTCAGAGAAATCTAAAAAGACCTTTGCAGGCATTGCAGATTACAAGTTCCTTTTGTGTCAGCAGCGTGGATTTTCTCCGATAAAAGCATGCACAGGTCTTAGTGTACCTTATCCTCCAACAACTGCTAACAGTGCCAGGTCATTTTCTTTCAAGAGAAGGAAAAAAATTCATAAATTCATGGAGCTGTTAGCAAGGACAGGTCTGCAATAAATATAGAAAAAGGGTTTGGGTTGTATTTCATGGCAGTCATTTAGCATACCTGAGGCTCTGGGTTCAATTTCCAGCACCAACCTCTCCCCCATAACACACACACACACATACACACACACACACACACACACACACACACACACACACACAAATGCACACACGCACACATATACACGAATGCACACACAAATGCACACATGCACTCACACACACGTGCACACACATACATACATGTATACATGCACACCCTGGCAGACACCCTGGTGCACACACCCTTTCTCTCCTTCAGTCTCTTCAGCTGGCACTAGCTTAGCATTCTATCTCATCACATACCTCTTACCCAAATCCTGTTCCAAATCCCTAAGGAGGAAGCAGTCGCCTCTAAAGGGTTAAGCACCAGACCCAAACCTTGATTCTCTCTCATTCTGCTTGCTAATGAGTCTTTTTGTGACCATTGACCCCATCCGTCAAACTGATCTGATGGCTGGGTCTGAAAACTGTAACAAAAATAGCAATATTTGCCAACCTCAGACAGCAGGGCAACTTACTTTCACTGTTTTTCTCTATTCTTTATTTATTTGGGTTAGGCAACTCTCTAAGCTTAAGACACTACAAAAATCTTGTTAAGTGAGCTGAATTAAAATTTTAAATTTCTAATAAGTCAGACAAAAATGCCGCCAGGATAACAGAAATAAACAACACTGAAAGAACCTTTGTGACATTTGACAATGTTAATATCTTTGTTTGTAAAGAATGTGCCTATCAATTTTATAAGTAATAATTAAGATATCACCAGGCCGAGGAGATGGTTCAGTAGTGAAAGGACCAGAATCCAGATCTCTAGATCCTCAGTGAAATGCCAAGTGGGAGTGTCAGCCAATCTGAAATTGCAGCCTTAGAAGACAGAGCAAGCTGAATGGCTAGACTAATCCTATCAGGGAGCTCCAGGTTTGATTACAGACTCTTTCAAAAAAGTATGGTAGAAGAATGATTGAAGACATTTTACAAGATCAATGGCACACCTTCACCCCCACCTACACACTCCACACATCTATATGCACACACCCCCACACCCATATGTACACACCCTCATTCACACATGGCTCCACATACATGCTAACATGCATACACATATGCATATGGTGGAAGGAGAAAATTGATTTTCAGAAGTTATCCTCTGACCTCCATCCATGATCCATGGCATGCATATATGTCTCTCTCTGTCTCTGTCTCTGTCTCTGTCTCTGTTTCTCTCTCTCTCTCTCTCTCTCACTCTCAAATCTTTGTTTCATACACATGCCCGGGAAAAAAGAAAAATATATATGAAGATGTTTATTATTAGAAAGGGAAAAAATGTGTTAATAGAAAAACCAATGGACAGCTTACAAAAAATAAACTACAAATAAACATACCAAATCACCATTCTATTCAGGGAAAAATAAAATGACAATAAAATAACCATTTGTTAAATGTATAAAACAGAAGCATAAAATTATAAGAAAAATATGGAGAAAGTTGTTATCTTTGATAATTCGGATAACCTCTTTGAAGCATTTGCTTGTCTGGATCATCAAAGCCTAAGACCAGAGAGAAAGCCTAGGCAAGAATATGTGGTAGAATTGTGTAATCACATAGTCTCATTCCTTTTTCAAGGTTTTCTTAAAGTCATAATAGAACTGTTAACACGAGAAGATCAAGGAACATTCAAGCCAAAGCGTTTTCTTTCTTTTTTAAAAAATATCAATTGGTCGACTGAGTGATTTGAGAGGAAAGGAGAGAAAGAAAATATACATACATGTTGCCATGGCTCATAAATGGAGGTTGCGGGACGACTTTTGAAAGTCAGCTTTCTCCTTCCACCATATGGACTTTCAGGGATTAAACTCAGGTTGGCAGGTTTTTGAGCATATGTCTCACCTGCTGAGCTATCTCTAAGTCCCCCCCCAGTAACTTTTTAAAGAAGGAAATTAAGGAAAGCAGATGCAGCCTCAGAAATGGACCAAGAATGTGTGCAATCAAGACTGCAGTTTACAGCAGAAGACTGGGGAGGAGAGGTTAAGTGGTAAGTGGGCCACAGCCAAGTTGGAGCTCCAAGGGTCCATGTGAGGACTAGTATGACAAAGGACCAAAAGATAGAGGAGGGGCCACAGGGGGAATGACTGAGGTGGAAGGGGATGGGAAGTGTATGGAGAGGGGAGCAGAAGAGGCTCAGTTCAATGGACTGGAAACAAAGATAGAGCTTGGAGCTGCAGTCTGAGGAAAGTGGGCCGTGGGCTGGCAGGTAGTAGTGATAGTGCTGGTTCCTCATCAGGAACTTTTCATGCTTCTTTTCCCTGAAATGTGAAAAATCACAATAGTATCTTTTGGATATTGGAAAATTGGATATAATACATATATTCGAGAATTTTATATTGAGAAGAGCTCTCTATTCTGTCTTCCTAGGATGCTGTGGTACCTTCAGCTTTTCAACTCTCTGCAAACTAGAAAAGATTTTCCACCAGCACCTTTATTAGCCCAATTAAAGCTCAACCTGTTACTTTCTCTGGGATGTTTCATGAAATCTCAAAGGCTGAATACGCATCAGGGATGGGAGTCATGGAGGCGGGAATCCAACCCGCCCTCCAGAGCCTAGTATGGATCCAGTCTCCCTCTAATACCCCCCTCCCCCCCAGGAATCTTCTGATTGGGTAGCATGGGGTGAAAGCATTTTATAGAACAGTTGGTTAGTTACCATCATGGCCTCCAGTAACTTAGCAGGATAGCATTTCTTAATATGAGTGGCTTTACTTCATTTAGTAAATTTCAACCTGATTTGTTCCTTGCTCTCCATCTCATCATGTACAACTGTGATTTTAGTTGTCTTAGGCTGAGAACCCAGGGTTCTTCCTGGACTTTGAACCTCGAGTGCTTGACTGCAACAGAATTCAAGTCAAAAGTGCGTAAGCAACCCTGGTGTGTGGGTAATGACTGCAGATGCTAATTTCTTTTTCTCCCATAGTCCTGTCATTGGTTTTTAAGGAAAATTCCAACATTCTTCAAGGTTCATGGGGAGCTGTGTGTCATTCATAAAATTTGTTCAAATCCAATGCCTCCAAAAGAAACTTATGGCCTGAAAAGTGAGGGCTGGACTACAAAATCAAGTTGGTGTTTGACAAGGGGTTGACTGGCATGACCTTTTATTTCCTGCAGGACTCCAAAAGGTGGTTGAAGGCTGCCAGGCTGTATGCTCATTGCCTCTGAGAGCAACGCTGCGTGCCGCAAGGATGCCGAGGCCTCAGCTCAAAGGCAGTGGATTTCTCTGATCTGGTGCTTCATCAAAACCTAAAAGCATTACCAGAGAGTTTAGGCAAGATTATCTCCCAACACTTTCTCACCTTCTCCTCAACCAAGGAAGTACCTGTCAATTCTCAGGAAGTATCTTTAGCAGAAAGGAGCACAAATATTTGTGTGTAATCATTGCAACATTGATTATAATGAGAATTTGAAAAATCCTAAATGGGTAATGGTAAAGAAGATAGCCCTGCAATGTCACACTTTTGGAGAGCTACTGCAATGTAGAAGGCGAAACTTTATCCTATGTAGACTCTGGACCAGCAAAGCTGTTGCAGGGAGGTGTGGCTGGGAGAGCCAGCCTGTCCCAAAGCTGTGGTAGAGAGTTAGGGCATAGCAGACCTGGCCTGCTCCAAAGCTGCAACTTTGAAGTATTACCTTGCCAAGATCAGTCTACTGCAAAGTTAGAGTGAGACATGACATAGGTAGAGACACAACCTGTCTGCCTCATTTCTTCCAGAGCAATGCCATGTATGTTGTAACACACACTCAACAGCCATTAGAATTATGATGTGTCTAGGCATGTATACATCCACTATCAATAGCGGCGTAGCTGTATATACTTAGAAATATATTAGAAAATGTACCAAAAAGTTGAAATGTAAAGAAGAATTTTAAGTTCTCTCCCCTTATCTCTCTCTCTCTCTTTCTCTCTCTCTTTCTCTTGTTCTCACTTTTCTATTTGGACTTTCAGATTTTTCTATAGTTTGTATGAAGAAATACATACTTAGTAGATAAAGAAATGATAAAAGCATTATAAGGACCTGGAAATCCTAGGAGAATGCTATGCTAATGTGAAACATTTAAGCTAGAGTAGGGTGGAATTAAGTAAAATGGGATGGAGAAGGAATCCTAGAGGTGAGAGCCCTTCATCAATAAACAGTCAGAAGTGACAAGATTGGGAAACCCGTTTTAGGCAGAGACCTGGGAACTAGTAGTGTTTACACTCAGGGCAGCAGGTGACTTCTACAGATGCATCCATAGAAAGATGGACCAGGAGAGCAGGGGACTTGCCACACAGGAGAACATAGACTTTTGTCCTGTGGTGACAAGGAGTTTCAAAAGGATTGTATGCAGGGAAGGACAACTCAAACTCACGCTGTAGAAGATCGCTCTACTCACAGGCAGTAAGGAGAATGGAGTGGAAGGAGCAAAGGTGAGGAGACCGAACAACCAGCTCATGAGCCTATACCAAGAATGACCCGCCTACCAGGTCAGCACTGCTGTGGGTGACCCGTCTGCTGAAAGAATGTGCTTTGGACAAAGAACAGCACAAACACAAATCCTAAAAGCATCTCCAGTCATGGCGAGAGCATGGCTTATCTATGTCTCAAGTTCTGGTTATAATGGTGAGTAAAGGCACAAATGTATAGAAGCTTGTGAGATCTGTGCCACAGAATGTGTCTGGAAGAAAAATAATTGGGGTATATGACAATCATCCTGAAACAGGAAGAGGGTCCAGAGGACAGAATAAAGATTGCTTCCTTAGTGCGAAGAGGGACGTCTTTTCCTATGAAGGTGCTGGAACTGAATACGTAGCAACATAGCAACATCTTTCAGGGCAGGAGTTTAGAATCCGCTCCCTATGGTCCTGTGCTCTCCACGTGGAAGGCCATTGCTTGCAGGCTGTGGGACAGATACCTGGTAAAGTGGGTTCTGGGAGAGCTGTGAAGCTGTATGGAACTAATGATGTATGAACACGTACAAAAACACCTGGACGGTGCAGAGAGCCAGACGAGAGTGAAATCCATGAACCTGCAGCGGCACCAATGGGTGCAATTCTGTGACTTTCTCCAGCAGCAGTTAGTGGCCAAGGAAGAAAGACGAAGGCTATCATCATCTTGTTTCAAAAGTGGGAGCTACGGAAAACAAAAGAATGTGAATGGGGGGGTTTAGATAATATCAAAGGGGACAAAGAAATAAGAACTGGAAAGAAGAAGTTGAGAGTTAAGGGTGGCCTCTCAAGATGCTATTAGTTTAGAGAACTCTGGGGGTTCGCCAGTTGAGAATACTGGGGAAGTCAGTGGCTGAGGTCAAGGGAAGACAAAAGTCAGAGATCACAGCAGAGGGCAGCAAATACCATATTTGCTATAACAGAACTCCACCATGACCTTTTATAACTTCAACTTGGCAACAATTGTTTTAGCTATATTATCACTATTTATAAAGAAATATAATTTTTCCACTAAAATACACCATCGTTCTTATTTGTCCTATTCTGAAAAGGATGGATCTAGAGAAAAACAGAAGAAAAGAAAAGGGGGTAAGGCTTGAATAAGCCTCTGCACTGTAAAGTAGACTCCTTCAGACCCCCAAGGTTCATCTGAGAAGGAACCCTTAGTAGATTCTGCCTAGGAATCTGTGGTTTTCAAGACTTTGAATGGCTCAAAAACTCTTCTGCAAAGAAAGGAATTGAAATTTCAAACATTTCTATCACAAAAAAACTGGCAGCAAATCAGATAAACAGTTAGAGATTCAAGCCTCGGAGTGACCACCTCTGAGCTGTCTATCCTCATTAATTTCTCCTATGTGAGCCCTCTGCTTACTTTGTTTTTAGGTTTTTGATAGCAATTTACTATTTTTTTCTACCATGTTTTGTACTTTTTGAAAGCTTTAGGACTTTCTCACTGACTCACCATTACTTCACATCTAGCAAGGGCAATGTTGACATCCTATTAGAAATGACAATGATAAGATGAAAAATGTCTCTTTCCTATCTCTTGTTAAAAGAAAAAGTGCCAGGAGATTTCTTACAGTCTTGGGAATTTCATCAAATATAAGGACAGTGGGTGAACTGGACAATGTGGAGTAAAACTAGGACACAAAACTGGTCAGGCATCCTGTGGGTTGAGCGGCACGGATGACAGCTGAGTCCTCAGAGGCTGGGTTCATATTTTCTACTTACCATGAGTAGTGTCCGGGTCATGGGTGTGACATTTGAAAAGAGTTTAAATACTAAGACAGCATAATTTTTCCACATAGCTACTGGCCATCAGTCCTGGTGTTAATCAAGCAAGACAGCAGCAGGAAAAAAAAAAAAAGCTCCTGTTTTCCTTATCAATTACAACCAGTCCATACTCCCTGAGGCTACTCAGAAGACAGTATGAAAAGGAAGCCCTGTTGTTATTGTGACCTGTGGATTTCCCTGGCCTTGGTGACTCATTATCCTTTCAGTGGACAATTACTATGAGTCTATTACATGTTCATAAATACCTCTCAGAGTTCGCTTTTTAAATTTTAAAAAAGAACAACTCACTAACCCCCAGGGACTCAATAGCACCGCGTTAAAAGGACACATCCAAACTCCAGTAACTACAATTATCAAGACATCAAAGGAATAGGGGCTGAAATGTGACAGTCTTTTTGTAATGAGACCAGACAAGTGGGACAGGACCCGCCTACCAGGTCAGCACTGCTGTGGGTGACCCGTTTGCTGAAAGAATGCGCTTTGGACAAAGAAAGAACAGCACAAACACAAATCCTAAAAGCATCTCCAGTCATGGTGAGAGCGTGGCTTATCTATGTCTCAAGTTCTGGTTATAAAGGCCAGGGCCTTCCACAGGTGGACAAGGGAAGCCAGAGGGCGGCAGACATTCAGGCAGGCAGACTGCTCAAGCAGAGTCTGCGAGGTCTTCTAAAGGAGAACCGGAGTGGGGAGCATCTCAGCCAAAGGACAGGAAAATGAGGAAACCTGATCCCAAAGCTCTCATTCACATGAAGCCTGTCACTCACATGGAGCTGTCATTCACATAGAGCTGTCACTCACATGGAGCTGTCACTTACATGGAGCTGTCATCCACATGAAGCTGTCATTCACATGAAGCTGTCACTCATTCATATGGAGCTGTCATTCACATGGAGCTGTCACTCACATGGAGCTGTCACTTACATGGAGCTGTCATCCACATGAAGCTGTCATTCACATGAAGCTGTCACTCATTCATATGGAGCTGTCATTCACATGGAGCTGTCACTCACATGGAGCTGTCATTCACATAGAGCTGTCACTAACAAGAAGCTGTTACTCACATGGAGCTGTCGCTCACATGAAGCTGTCACTCACTCGCATGAAGCTGTCACTAAAATGAAACCTGTCACTTACATGGAGCTGTTATTCACACAGAGCTGTCCCTTACATGAAGCTGTCACTCACATGGAGCTGTCACTCATTCACATGGAGCTGTCATCCATGTGAAGCTGTCACTCACATGGAGCTGTCATTCACATAGAGCTGTCCCTTACATGAAGCTGTCATTCACATGGAGCTATCACTCATTCACATGGAGCTGTCACTCATGTGAAGCTGTCATTCACATGGAGCTGTCACTCACATGAAGTTATCACTCACTCATATGGAGCTGTCACTCAAATGAAACCTGTCACTCACATAGAGCTGTCACTTACATGAAGTTGTTACTCCATGGAGCTGTCACTCATGTGAATCTGACATTCATATGGAGCTTACACTCATATGGAGCTGTCACTCACGTGGAGCTGTCACTCACATAGAGCTACCATTTACATGGAACATTTGATGTGAAAGCTCAACTCTGAAATACATACATATTAAAAAAAAAAAAAACAAACAAGCAGAAGGAAGAAGTGGTCTGGATCTCTGAGCATGATCCAGAGCCGCCATGACTCACAACTCAAGTACGTTGATGGCACAACCCAACTGAGGGAGGAAGGACACAAAAAACCCATGGAAAGGTAGATTTGTCAGTGTGGAGTTGAAGAAGACAAGACAAGAGGTACGAAGTGCTAGATGGTTGCTGGCATTGTCTCGCTGAATTCCTGAGAGTTAAAAAAGTTTGAAAGTTTGCTTTTTAAATTTTAAAAAATAAACTCTGGTTCATGGTGCTAACAGGAACTCCAATTCTGTCTGTATTTCTATGATGCCTTAGCATACTTGATCTTTCCCCTCTGAACTGCCTCATGGGCTCAAGAAGGCTACTAGGGTTTTATAACACACACACACACACACCACACACATACCACACACATACACACATGCACTCACACACACACCACACCACATACACACACACATACACAGAAGATGAGGATATGGAAGGAGAAAAAAGGTAAAACGGCCACATTGACAATGACTGTTTTATCAAAGTTTCCATTTGGAGCTAAGCACGGCGCTGCCTAGAGAAAAGCCAGTTAGCTAAATGCGAGCATTTCCCTCTTACCGCAGCAACAACCTCAGAATGAGAAATGGAAGCTGGACCAGCAGCAATGTGCGTGTGGTGGGCTTCTTGTGAACGGGAGGCTTCACGTCTTTGACAGCTTCAGAACTGAGCTTCCTTATATTTCCTGGACATGGAGCCAACAACCCATCCCGGACTCTTTAAAGTATTGTGTGGGTGTGTTGGTGGGGGAGGATTGTATCAGATTCAGTCAAGTACGAGTATAAAGAGTTTAGAATGAACCCTAACCTAACCATTACGTGTGCATTTTGAATTAGAAAGGTGATGTTAATTTTGCCGGTAAATCTAAATCACGTGAACCTGGAGAGAGCTCAGTAGGTAGAGTGTTTGCTGCACTGGCCTGTGGACCTGAATTCTGATTCCCAGCACCATGTAAAAGCTGGAGTAGCTGGGTGGAGTAGCAGATCTCCAGAGCTCGCCACGCAGCTAGTCGCTGAGCACCAAGTTCAGGGCGAGACCTTGTCTCCAGAAAAAAAAATCACATTTGTAAAGACTTGCTGGTGGATTTTTGTGCCACCGTAAGCAATTACAGGCAAGACGGGATAAATCAAAGCAGACACTTGGCATATTTTTACATATATATGAAAGGCTATTTTCAGTTGAGTCATCTATGTGTGCAGTTGTAGAAAATAATATATAGTACCTTAAAAATACTTTTGGAGGTTATACTCTCCCCCTCCCCCAAACTCAGGCCAATTGAATTCCTGTCTCCCACCACCTAGACCACACATATGCATTGAAGAGTGACAGAAGATCAGATATGTGCATGTGACTTGACATTGAATCTCTGTCACCTAGTCCAGAGGATTTTATGTGGAGTACTCTTTTAAAATAGACATAAAAGTTAACAGTGCAACAACTTTCTTTGTGTGTTTTGAGGGCAGGGCTGTACACAGAATGTTTCATTTAAAACTGCAATCTTACAATAGCTCCATTTTCCATCTCAGGAAGAACTCCAGTATGGACAATACAGTTAGGTCAGCATTCATCCCCCATTTCTTAAGTTAAGGCCCTACTTCTTTCTCTGCCCAGGCAGCCAGGGGTCTCCAGCTAACCACATCACTTCAAGATTTTGGCTCTTGCTGTACGAATGCAAAGACAAAGAATCCATGGGAATTCATTCCAATCTTTCCCCAAGTGACCCAGCTTACACCCCTCATCCTTTCATGTGCATGAGCTAACCCTGAATTTATGCTCCTCCTGCATCAGACTCCTAGATGCTGAGATTACAGGCATGCACCACCGTGTGCCGCCATGCCCGGCCTCTCACGGCTTTTCATTTTATGCAAACATGCTTTCTCCGACTTCAGTTTTTCTCTGTTTAGTAACCTAATAGGTGTCTCTGAATATGTTACAGTTCCTCTAATTTTAGTTCATCCAAAACCAAACTCTCTCTCAAAGCAATTTGGGGAGCAAAACCATAGTTCAGGATATCAGCAGTCAGTTAGGGGAGATGAGCACAAGGAACAGGTGATATTATGGAATGCTTTATACGAACAGATAAGATGGGATTGGAGTGCCCCAAATCCTCAACTGACTGCATGAATGTTCAATGTATATTTGACAGGATAACTACAGGTATCTGAGAGAATGAAGACTTAGAAGATGAGGTCCGTAATAAAGTCATGGTGTCTCTCTTATTCACAGAAATCTAGAGTTAATGTAAGATACAAAAATGGGGGCTGGAGAGGTGGCTCAGGGCTTAAGCCTCTGCCTTGCAGGCAGAAGGTCCTGAGTTCGTGATCCTAGACCCCACGTATAGATGCCAGGCAGAAGCGGGGGTGGCCTGCGTTTCTGGTCCTGGTAGGGCAGAGCCTGTGAATCCCTGGGCAGAGTAAACAAGGAGGAGGTGGAGGCGTCCATGGTGGTTCCTGAATTTGCCCGTGGTTCTACACACACACACATACATATGTATACACACGCACACACACACACACAATTGAATAAAAAAAAATAATTTTTTAAAAAAAGATACAAAAATGCTTTTGTGACAGGACAATATGCCACAGTTCCAGTACCCACAAAATAAGTTTTGGAGAAAGACGCTTGTGTGCAGGCTTTTCACTGGGAAACTTGAGAATTGGTGGCGAGGGATGAGGAAAGTAAGGGTCAGGCTGAGGGACAAGCTGGATTTAGATTCTTTTTGCCAAAGAATTCTCAGCTGATCTCATAGCAAGCAGGTGGGTTTTTCCAGTTGTTTTAGTTCAGACAAGGGAAACTGGCCTTTTCACTCCTGCAAAGAGCAAGTTATGGCCAACAGCTGTGGGGGTAAGTGAGCCAAGTTGATGTCACTGACAGCGAGGAGGCGCCCTCTGGTAAGGGCAATTACTGGGGAGTATGGGGCGGCAGACACATCTGTAAGGCAGTTGCCCATATACTCCTGGCGAGTAATACAGGAGCCCTGGAAGGGAGTCAGGAGAGCAGCTCACTGCCTGTGTCTGATTGTCACATGGTATCACTGTACCTGTCACCAGCCATCAAAGCTACGCAAGCATTTCTGAGCTCAGAATCTGTTGATGTAAGTAAAAGTGTTGGCAACTAGACAAGAAAGGGGCTGCCTTAGCTCCGCTTGCGTGAAATTGTTTAGGCTCTTATCAACTGGGTTTGGAAACCTCTTTTCTGGCCATGGAGCTACTGACAAGCTATGAATAGGGACTCAACCATTGGCTGTCCTGACAGGTGAACTGTAAGTTCTCTACAGGATTAACTGCAGGGGGCTCACACTGCAGAGGGCTGCAATTTCATATGCATTGAATGAACCGCTCTCCCCAGAAAGAAATATGAGCAGATGGCGAGGTTAGTCTGTTGGCTCTATTTACCTAATTACAGCCTTTACATATATTGTCAGGTAAAAATCAGCTGTCAGAAAGCCCACCTGGTCATAATTGATCATCATTAATAAGTCTATCCTAGCCACTGCTGCCAAAACCCTGGTTATGATTGTGTAATCTCAATTAATTGAAAACACAATCCATGTAAGTGTGCCTGGTATTACTTTCCCAAACTGGAATGCAATGATGATTGACAGCAAAGTAGGGTGCAGAGCGCATCTGTTAGGTGAATGTATCTTTACTTCGGAGTCTGGCACCACCCTGAGAAGGCTGAATCCCCGCATGCCATGAAAATTTTGGATGCCAAGAAAGATGGATGAAAATATATGAGTCTGGAGTTCCAATTTGTCCTTTCAGTCCAAATTCAGTTTGGAGCATTCATCTGACCTTTGCTGGAGGCGTCTTCCTCTCAAACAACAATTTGCATGAATCTATTGAGTGAAATTAGTCTTGACTGGCAAGGAGACAAGCCTGATTCCTGCTCGCTCTTCAGAGCAGAAAGGCTGATTAAGCGCTGGCATTTGGAACGAGTTGAAAGCACCAACAAAATCATCCATTTTGTAAGATACCAAATAACTGTTGAAGCTTTATGGTTAAGCTTGCCTACCTTTCTGAATCACCCATATACACATTTCTAAAGCATCCTGCTGATGCAATAGCAAGTGAAAATGAAATATGTGTCCATTATGCCAATGTTAAAGACAATGAATTTTCACATAGAATGCCTCGCTTCGTATTTTAAATATATGTCAATGTCTTGTAGGATAAATGATACCTGCACAATGTGCGGCTTCTCAGAGCACAAACTTTTCTCAGATGCATAAGAAGGAACTCAAGACTCACTTTTTAAATTTTATTTTATTTTATTTTCCCCAATTATACAAGCTCAATAGGTACCCCAGTCCTCTCCCTGCCTCCATTCTTCCCCAGTTCCCCCTTGTACTCTACCCCCTTTTCCCTTTCCTTTCACCCCCTCCTTCCCCTTCACCCAGTGCCTCTCCCTTACCCTCCCCATCCCCTGGCTCATCCTTTTGTGTGAATGTCAAACCTCCCTCTGAGTCCTCCAACCTAGTGAGGGGTAAGGACTCAGTGGCATAGCCAGGAGCCCTTTTTTGAGCTCCCCATTAGTATGGGAACACTATTGTGACTGTTAATCCCTTGCCTCTAAGGATCCCACTGCCTGTGACCCATGCTAGACTTTGGGGGGTCGTTGATATGTCAGTCATTTCGCAGTCTGATTATGGCTCTTTCGGCCCTAACTTGTGTGGAATATCTTGTATAACATTGGTCCTTCCCATCTTTAGACTCTTACAATCTTGCTGCCCCCTCTTCTGCAAATTTCCCTAAGCTTTAAGATGGGGAGAGATTTGGCTGGTCTGGTTCCAGGTGATTAATGTAGGGTCTTTAGTGTTCTGAATTATGGTTTGTTGTTGATTTTAGTTTTGCTTTTCCTGCACCGCCCTTGGCTCCATCCTGATAGGTATTGAAGGTCACCTCCTGAGGAGCAGGGAGTCCACCCTGGTTCAGGTGAGTCCAAGGGCAAAAAGCGAGATTCACTTTTGATTTTTAATCACTCTTTCACTGCACCTACAATAGGCATATCATATTGGGGTTTGACTTCTTCAGAGTCACCTGACTATAGCTCCCTATTTAGGGTGGTGACTGTATTGGTTACTCTTTTCTGTTGCTGTGAGACAATATCAAACAACTTAGTGGAGAAAGGAGATTTATTCAGTTTATGGTTCTAGAGGGGGAACACAGACTTTCATTGTAGAAAAGGCATGGCTGGCACCAGAAGTTGGAGACTGGCTACATCTCATCCTTCATGGAGACAGAAAGCTTCAGGCCTCTTCTGGAAGTAGGATGGAGTTAATCCACTTCGAGGCCCACTCCCTGTTACTGCCTTCTTTCCAAAAGGGTCTGTCTCCTAAAGTGCCATGACCTTCCCAAACACATGAGTCTGTGGGGGACACAGTTCAAATCATGACAGTTTCTGGCTCAGTTACCTAATGAACGTACTCTCTGCCTCTCTTTGCTGTCAGGCATCATCCCATTTCAGACTGGGAAGGTAATTTAAGCAATCTAATTTATGAAGTTTACTTAAGCAACTGAGGCAAAAGACAGAGGCGTTAGTTAAACTGGCACTGAAGTTACATCCACCCATTAGTATTAGTCCATCAGAATTTGCAGGTGTGGAGAAAGTAAAAACAGGTATAGGGAAAGGGAGAGGCTAGAGGGACAATGCCCTCAAAGACATGAGCCACCTTTCTTAGGCAAGCAAAACTCCCTTTGAAGTCTAGAAAGAGTTTCACCCACCAAAGAAGCAAAGGACTTAGTTCCCCAAAAGGAGTAAGTGAAATGATGGTAGTTTAAACAGCTCTCAGTAAGCAGAGGGTAGATACAAAATTAACTCAGACCTTGGGACTCTTAAGATTATATTTTTCTTATGAAGCAAATTTCTCAGCCCTGGGGCCAGTCCTCATTGGAACTGTAAGGATAGTCCCTGTAAAAGCTGCACTCAGAGGTGACAGATGTTTTAATAAAATATCAAGTTTTCCTAACTTAAAAAAAATAGTTTGAAGCTATTACACATTAGCTGTTCACTGTTGTGTTAAAACAATTCATTGGTCATTCTGTAGGAGCAAATCTAAAACGTTTCACTGAGCGGCTTAGCTCCATATTTGATGACAGGTCTTAGGAACTGAATATTGGATCCTTTTGAAGCAGGAAAGCATACAGTGTAGTTTAGGAACCTGGGACCTCCATTTGGCTTGGACTACACACACACACACACACACACACACACAGTTCTGATGGCCTTCACTTGCAAGTACAATGCATAGGCACTTCTGTTCTAATAATACTTCTGGCAACCCGGGAGTTCTTACCTGCACCTAGCTAGATGCACTCCCTCTTAGCCTGACAATATATTTGAATAAGTTCCACTTCCCATAGTGATCTTCAAACTTAGACAATTTCTATTTAAATGTGTTCCCAACACGTTGAGATACAAAGACTCAAGAAGCCTATCCGGTATGAGCTGATTTTTAGTACATGCTCAATGATGCTAAAATGTACTCTCAATTAGCCTTTTAGGGAAAATCCTCTGTTGACCACTTTATGCATATGCATAGCTGAGTGCTAAGGTGATTAAAATCAGATGTATTGTGGAACGGTGTCATGCACAATAGGAAAAATGACTAGATGACCTAATTTATCAGTTAAAATATAGAACCACCCAGATTGCACCCCTAAATAGCCAGTCCCTCCTTCCTTCAGACTCTGTAAAAAGAGATCCAGGGTAAGAGGGAGTGCATGTAGCTGGGTGCAGGTAAGAACTCCCGGGTTGCCAGATGTATTTTTAGAACAGAAGTGCATATGCGTTGTACTTGCAAGTGAAGGACTCAAGCTAACAAGTGCCTTCTCAGAAATCTCTCTCTCCTCTCTCTCATTAAGACAGGCCTCTGGGCAAGCCTGTAGAAGACCGTCTTAATTGCTGTGGTTGAGGCGGGAAGACATGCCCATGGTAGGGTGGCATTGCTCTGTGATGCACAGGGAAATGAGCTGGGCATTAGCAAGCTGGCTGGCACGCATCAGCTCTTTCCCTTTGCTTCCGACTTTGGATGTGGTCTGACCAGTCCCCTTAGCTCCTCAGATATGCCACATAGTTGCCTTGTGAGTTAATAAAGCCCCATTCTCCTCTAGGTCCTTGAGTTGGGTGCTTTATTTCAGCAACGACTTATGAAGCTAAAACACTCCCCCTTGAAGGCCTCTTGAAAACTTCAGGGCCAGGCTGTAGCATGTATACCTTTGGGATAGTACATTCAAAGCACAGAGATTCTATTTTACAAATGAATAATGCATAATGAGGGCTGTGAACAAGACGAACACCTCCGGAGATTGCTCGTGTACTAAAACATCCAGATTTGATACCAGTGCACTAGCTCCAGGCGTGTGATTCACCTCACACCCACATCACACACAGTGTTGCCGACTCACAGGGCGGCTGACCCCGCTTCTGTGTTAACCACAGGCATTATCATATCACATGCACAAAGGTTCAGTGAGGATTAAAACATGAGGTAAATGTGACCTGTAAGGAAATTCAGCATCTGCACAAACATTCCCAGGACTTCAGTTTTGCAAGCAGGCAAGAGCCTCAGGAAGAGTCTACAATGCCCGGGACATGCTGAATTGAGTTTATTTTATTTTATTTTATTTTTTATTACCTTAGGTTTATATGATATTCTCTGGAGTGGCTGCCATGAAAAATTGTCAATTTTCTTTCATGTCACTGACAAAGGAAATAGACATGACCAGAGAAATTCATTTGTAACTATACCTTATTTCTAACAATACTAATTTTAAAAAAACCATTCCAAATATGTATTTAAAGACTAAGAAAAGCAATTGAGACTATGAAAAAAAAGTTTTGATGTTAGACAGTGGCAGTTACATAACAATGTGAATGTCCTTTTGTCACTTAACTCAGTTAATATATACACATAATACTTGCTGATACAGCTAATACATATGTAATGATATACTTAAAATGGTTAAAATGGTAAATGCCTTATGTCTTTTATGCAATAAAATTAACACGGAGGGCTGGGGAGAAAGTTCAGCAGGCAGAGTTCTTGTCCAGCAAATGTGCTGAGTTCAGACCTCAACATCCCACAAAATCACAGGATGCAGCGGCATAAGTATCTGTAATCCTTGTGCACCTGTGGAAAATGGGAGGCAGCGAGCCAGGAACCTGCAGAATCTCATGAGCCAACCTGGCTTATGTAACACATGTGCCGAAGTTCATGTGTGTGTTCCCTCCCACACATGCACGCATTCACTCTCTCTCTCTCTCTCTCTCTCTCTCCCCCCTTTTTCTCCCCCTCTCTCTTTCTCTTTCTTGTACACGTGTGTGCATACTCATACATTATACATGCAAAAAAAAAAAAAAGATAGCAATGCACAATGCAGGCATGCCCTGGTTTTTATTGTATCCAGTATTTTTTTTTATTGAGCTGTGGGCCTCCATCTTGAGTTCTGAGAGAGTGCCAATTAGGCAGACAGTGCCACGCTGCTGAGGCCCTGCGTCTAACACATGCACAGCTGAATTAACAGTTTCCAGCCCCATCATTGTTATCTGTGGAATGATGAGTAAATAAGAAGTGACTTAAAAGTCCACTGTTGGTCCAATGTAGTCATTAAAGCGGCTGAAAAAGCAAAACAATTGTGCAGAGCAATCAATTGCTTGTCAGGCAGTGGTTGATGTGAATGAAAGAGTCGAAATTGACAAACTAAGCGTATTTGGCCATACACAGCTGAACTTTCATTGTCCATTGATTTTGCTCTCGAGGTAAAGGCAAAGAATATTAGGTTAAGAAAAAATTAGGCATTAGATTACTTCAGGTCTAAAAACAAGCAATGTATCCATAGAAAGGCTTGGTTAGTGATCAAGACAGATGGTTTATAGGTGTAAACCAAGAGTAGGACAAGCCTACAACGGAAAAGGTGATAGTTGGAGAGGACCAGTGGGGGATGGAACCCCCCCAGGAACCCCAACTGTGGTACCTGCAGTCACCAGTCTAGAGGTGAGTAGAGTTGTGCCTTGTGTTAATAATTTGCAGTTTCCCAAACATTATCTTAATAATCTTCACAAAAATACCACAGGAGTCAGTATACAGGTTTCTATTTCACATGAAAAAAAACCCCTAAAACCCTAATGCTCATGAATGAGAGAGAGGACCAAGAGACAAAACCACGAATAAATTGGTGTCTGTGAACCCAGAGCAAAATGGATCTCACAATATTTAAGCTTCGAGTCAAACCTGTCAGTTGAAGATTTATTTCAAAACATTAAGGGTCTTTGCGTGGTCATTCAGTGCTCCATTCTTCCAGGATCTGCCTTCGACCTGACTATGTAAATCTAGACACTACATCTGTATCACTGGCTGCTGAGAATGGGCATGGATGCCTAACTCAGTCTTAGTCAGTGAAGATTCCCCACCAGGAATTCAGATATTTAGAAATGACTATGAGCTCGCACGAGGCCCATAGGGCAGCATCGCCTGCAGAAAAGTAAAGAATCTCATCTGCAGAGAAAGGAATGAAGGTCGCTAAGTGTGGGGCAAGGACTAGAGTGATAACTCAGCAAAGTGATTGCTGCACAAGGATGAGGACCTGAGTTCAGAGTTCCAGCACCCATATGAAAAGTTGGAACTGGCAATAAACAACTGCCATTCCAGCACTGGGGAGGTGAAGACAGACAGGGGGAATCAGGGGCTCACTGGCCAGTCTATCTAACATACTCAGTAAGCCCCAGATGAGTGAGAGAGACCCAAATAAAGAGGTGGGGAATGATTGAAGAAGACCCCCATCATTCACCTCTAATTTCTACAGACACACACACACACACACACACACACACACACACATACATGTATACATTTATAAAGAGTATGAAAAGACTATGTGACCACAGAGATAGATTTGGAGACAAAAAGGTGAAAAGAAGTTAAGAGTGCCCAATCATTTTCTCAATATTGACTTTGCTTGTTGTTCTTAGATTTTTGCAAAGGAGCTCTGTTAAAACATAAGACAAACTACATTTTTCCCCTGGTTTACAGTGTCTAGGGAGGAGGGTGTTATATGTATGAGTGTGTATGGTGTATATATGTGTGTATGTATGTGTGTGTCTGTGTGGTATATGTATATGTGTTGGTTGTATGTATGTATGTGTGTGTGGTGTGTGTGTATGCTATATATGTGTGTGTATGTTGCACATATATGTGTGTTACAGGTATGCATGTGCATGTGTGAGACTGTACATGTGTTGAAGTCAGAGGATATCTATCTTCCATCTTCTTTGAGACAGGGTTTCCTGTTATTCCGTGCTGCACACATCGGGCAAGCTGGCCCAAGAGCTTCTTGATTCTCCTGTCTCGGCCTCACTTCCTCCCACTGGCATGCAGCGACTACAGACACATGCACTATCACATCCAGCTTTTGTGTGAGTTCTAGGGAACTCGGGAACTCACACTTTCACAGCAAGTGTGTTAGCACTGTGCCATCTCCTCAGTCCTCATTCGCAGACTTGGGAGCCCAGGTTTTCAAGCAGGAGATTACACAACCCCAGCTATAGGGCCTGAGAGCAGGTGTGTCGGTCCATCAGGATGACGGTCACGCAAAAATCTCCTAAGGAGATGGAAGCATTTCCTCAAGTCTTGAGTCACAGCTAATACTATGAGCAAACTGTGAACAGGAGACCTTGTTGGTGCTTCAGTGCTTGAGGTAGAATACTTTGTTCCACAATTACTAAGAGTTGTCACAGAGTTGGTGCATCTCAGAGCTGGGGAGACTTTCCTGCGGGTTATCTTGCCCATGGTCACCACCCCCTTGTGAGTGGTCCTATTCTCTTCCGAGGAGCTCTGGGCACGTTGATGGAACCGAAGCCATTCTGGAGGCAATCTTAACCCATTCCCTTGTGATAGTTAGATTCAGATAGGCAGTTTCAGGCTGGGTTTGGGGCGCGGCTGTGAAGAAATGACAGGGCAGGCCTTTGAACAAGCCTACGGGTGATTGTTTAATTGATGTGGAAGATGTGGAAGGGCGCTGCTTTCCAGTGGTGGATTGAATTTTAAAAAATGCAAAGGGGAAGGATTGTCCTTCTCTTGCCCTGCGTTGTCTTGCTGTGTTGAGTCCACTACTGGTCTGTTACCACCTTCACTGCTGCTGCTGCTGCTGCTGCTGCTGTTCATTGCTGACATCGGAGCCCAGCCTCTTCAGCGTGACTGAGACCTATGCTCTACACACGTCCAAGAGTTGCTCTAAGTCATATGCCTAAAAGTCAGAGTAGGTACATGTTCATCTTTATTGAAAATACCAGTTTTTCCCCCAATGTCATTTTGCCAATATTCATTCCCATCAACAGTGGTTTAAAGGCCCATAGTTTCACATTCTTGCTGCACTTAATATTGTAGGACTAATTGGTTTTTCTAACCTAATGGGAATAAAATGGTACCTTACTGTGATATAAATTTGTTTCTTCTTCATTACTAATGAGGCTCAGCATCCCTTTGTTTGACTATTGGTTGTTCTCATATCTCTCCTGCTAGCCTGCCTCTGAGTGTTTTTTCTATTGGGTTGAAAGCTCTTTTTCTTATTGATTATTAGATTAATTTACATATTTCTCATATTAACATGTCATGTTACTGTATTGCATATGTTTTCTAGTTTGTACCTTGTGTTTTCCCTTAAGATCTTTTGAAAATTGTGCTTTTAATTTTAGTGTAGTTTATCTGTCAATCTGTTTAATAACCATTTCCAGGGCATTTAGTGTAGTTTTTAAGAAATCTTTCCACATCCTTTATAGAGGTTCAAAAAAAAATTCACCTCCTTTGCACACTGAAGTAGTGATTCATCTGGGTTTTTATATATGGTATAAGATACTATATATTTCTATTTTTCTTAATCCAGATAACCACATAACTAATTCACTGAAAACTCCATTCTTTACCTACCCATCCATAATGCCAACTCAGTGATAGATAATAGTATTCCTCCATAGTTTTGCTTCCTGGAACTTTGGGTTCCCACAGTCAAATGCAGTTAAAATTTAAATGAAAAAATTCAGAAAGGAACAGTTTATAAGAATTATATCATTGGGCTGGAGAGATGGCTCAGGGGTTAAGACTTTGCCTCGAAAGCAGAAGATCCTGAGTTCAGATCCCAGGTCCCACCACCAGGCTGAAACAGCTGCAGGCTGCACTTCCCTCTCTGATGAGCAGAACCTGGGAAATCCCAGAGTGAAACAAAAGGGAGGTAGAAGCAATCCAGGTTCATTCCTGAAGTCACCCTTGGTCCCCTACACTGAACACACAGTGCCCTACATACACACACACACACGCACACACACGCACACACACAAAAGAGTTACATCATGCACCATTCTGCTTAGTATGGTGAGGTCTTATGTTGCTCTGCCCCATCTTGCCCAGGAAATGAATCATCCCTTTGTCCAGCATCAGCACTCAGATGTGCAAGTCTGCTGGTCTCTTAAGAGCCATCCAGGGCTGGAGAGGTGGCTCAGGGGTTAAGCCTCTACCTTGCAGGTGGAGGGTCCTGAGTTCGGATCCAGATCTCACATATAGACGCTGGGCGGAAGCGGGGGCGGCCTGCGCTTCTGGTCCTGGTAGGGCGGAGCCTGTGAATCCCAGGGCAGAGTAAACAAGGAGGTGGAGGCGTCCATGGTGGTTCCTGAATTCGTCTGTGGTTCTACACACACACACACACACACACACACACACACACACACACACACGCACATACATACGCACATATGCACAATTGAATAAATAATAATAAAAAAGAGCCATCCAGGCCATCAAATTGATTGTTATGTTGATGTACAAGTAGCCCAATATAGTAATCTGTTACCTTGGCCCTGGATCTATCTTAGCCACCGTGCTTCTTCAGATCACATAAGCACTGCATCATTTACATGAGCACAAGAGAGCGTGTTCATACACCTTTTGTTACTTAATATACAAGAGAGACCACATTCATGTAACTTTTCAAAAATATTTTATTTATTTGAGAGAGAGAGAGAGAGAAAGAGGGAGAGGGAGAGAGACAGAAAGGCAGAGAAGAGATGCACTCATGTCATGGCACAAGTGTGGAAATCAGAGAATAGCTTTCAGCCATAGGTTCTCTCCTTCTATCACGTGGTCTCTGGCTGGAGATTGAACTGAATTCAGGTTGCCAGGTTTGAACACTGAGCCATCTCACCAGCCCTCATGGATCTTTTATAATAACATATTATGATTGTTCTAGTTTATTATTAACATGAGGGTTTGTTATCATTGTTTAAAACGAATCTTATTATGCAGCCCTGGTTAGCCTGGTTCTCACTATGTAGCACAGGATGGCCTTGAACTCAGAGTAGTTCTCTTGCTTCAGTTTTCTGAGTGCCAGGATTACAGGCATGCACTTTATACCTGACCCTATTACTAGTTACTATTGCAAATCTCTTACTGGATATAATTTACAAATTTATTCTTAAAATTCTGCTTGCCTTTTCCCCCATACCTCCATCATCTTGACTCTAAAGTAGTTCTTCAGCACACAAGCACTTGTGGGTTGAATTGTGTCTTCCAGAATTATACTTTGAGTCCCTAACTCTGGGTGCTTGTGAATGTGATCTTGCTAGTGGAGTAAATGAACTACATCTATGTCTTGAGAAGGAGAGAAAAAGAGAGATAGAGAGAGAAAGAGAGAGAGAGCATTTCATGTGTATCAGTAGGGGTGAAATGACAACTTTTAGAAATCAGTTTTCTCCTTCTACCATGTGAACTTTCAGGGATCAAACTTAGGTCACCAGGCTTATAAGAAATCACCTTACCAATCTAGCTATCTTACCAGTTCTTAGCTTAGTTTTTTGAGACAGGCCATTATAGTTAGGCACAGGTGTCAACTTGATGGTTGAGGGTATGAGCTCTGGGCATATTTGTGGAGAATTACTGGTTGGGTTAGGCCCAGAGCAAACCTCCAGGAGATTGCCTAGCTGATGGGGGAGACCCAGCCTATGGTGGGTAGGGCTAGGCCCTAAACAGGTGAATAAAATACTGAAAGCTGGTTGAGAAAGTTGGCATCCTTTTGTTCACTTGGCCAGACATGCTGGTCTGGCAAGTAAGGATTGTCCATCTCTCAGTTGTTATGTGGTGATGGTGTGGCCAGTTCCCTCGGCCCTGGTGTTGGTACGTGCTCTCCCATCAAGCTGGACTGAGAACTGTAACCAGGAATCATAAGAGAGAATAAACATTTATCAGCAACCATGCAGGTGAAATGCAACACAGGCTCTTGCTGTATTACTATGGTGTCTTCCTTCATCTTCCCCATAAACCTGTCTCTTCCTCCTTCATGCTGAGATTCCACCTGACAGGAACTCCATTTTCAATTTAATTTAAATTTCAATGGACTCATTGTTAATGGCTGCCATATTGAGGGGGGTGTTTGTAAGACAGTGGTCAAGAAACATTTCCTAAAAAGGACAAGAGGATACATACATATTTTAGGTATGCATGCCATATGGTTTCCGTTACAGCTACTTGACCAACCCACTATAGCATGAAAAGAGCCACAGATGATATGTAAATGAATGAGTATTTCTGTGCTCGCTATACAACTTTATTTACCCAAACAGGTGGCAGTCCAGATTTGGCCTAAGGGCCATGGGTTGACAAATCCTGTTTCAGATCATTCATGTGAGCAAGTAATACTGAGAAAGATGTAAGAATAATTCTGTCAGCTTTAACCCACTGTCTTCCGGGAGGATATGAATGAAGTTGGCAAGATGGAAAGGCTAGTAAGATCTCTAGGTTTTCTATGATATATTAATGAGTTGTACTAGTAACTCTTCTCTGTTGCTGTGAGACGCCACTGAGGCTCAAATAACTTAAGAGGAGATGTATTTAGCTTATGATTCCAGAGGGGAGATATACTCCACTGTGATGGAAAAAGCATAGATGGCTGGCAGAAGCTGGAGGTGGCCTAAGTCACATCTATCATGGAGGCTAAGAGCTATAAAACTGCCAACTACAAGAGCAGACTAACTGAAGCTGGGAAGGGCTAACCAATCTCAAGGTCCACCCCCATGACTGCCTTCCTCCAGCAAAGTTCCACCTCCTAAATGTGTCATGACCTTCCCAAATAAGGATTCAATTCATGAACCTGTGGGGGACAGTCACATTTCAAACAATTAACCTACCATCTTTCTGGAGAATTGGAACAATATAGGTGAGATGGAAAGCTTATCAGTTCTCCCAGTAAGCTGTGATGTGCTAATGCATTCACATGTTAGTTTATCACCTGTGGGTAGTGGATAAGTTCTTCTTTTCACCACAAACAGAGTAAAAGGATTCCCAGGAAGTGTCAAAGAGGTTGGCAAATGTGGAAATGACTCCTGGACATTCATGTCTAAAAAGTTTAATGATGAGAGGTTGCATTTTGACCTGCATGGAAGTTATAAGGAAGATCTGAGACTGCCCTGGAAGACAGTTACCCTTCTCTCTCCAGCAGTTAAAGATGTTTGTTTCCAGTGCACACAAGATAGCACTAAAGACAACTGATGTAGACAAATTATACTTGTAGATTCCTTGGTAAATGTTCAAACATTGATATTATCCCACTCTCCTCTGTTGAAAACCCTTTGCTGATTCTTCCATAGCTCTCTGTAAGAGTCCATATGGCTAGGGTTATATTGTATATGTTTGTAACCAGAGCCTGAATCTTTCATTCAAACAAAGCTAGAGTTCTGGGCTCCAGACATCCCCAGACTCCAAGAAGCCTTCACAGCTAACCTCTCCTTCAGGACAATAACACTGCTATGTGAGCCTCCTTCTGACGTGTCTTGTCCTTCATTTCCTGCTTATCACAAAGCCTTTCCTTCCCTTGGCTACTTGGTTGTTCAAACTCCCACCAATCTATTCTTTATGCATCTGGGGAGAGTATTCTATGGTTTCTCCTCTTATAAGTGCACAAGTCACCTTTTTAAGGCTCTGCTCCAAATGCCATGATATGGGAATTAGGTTTGGACATCTTGGGGTCAGGAAGTAAAAGCATCCAGTCTTCAGCATTTCACTTCTTAATGAAAAGCTAGTTGTCAACGCATTTGTGGCTAGGTCTTCAAACTAGTAAGAGTCTACATGCCACAAATATTTACATTTCTCCCACAGAAGAAATATACTCACTGTCCAAAAAATGCAAACTACCATCCTTTCATAACACCAAGGTGAGGTTTAAGGTCAGGAGCTTTACATTAAAGTGAGCTCCGCATGTGGATGAGATTACTGGGGAATGGCTCCTCGGATGTGAACTAGAAACCTGCAAATGAAAGAGACAAGTTGACTGCCTGCTATGAGGCCAGTGAGCTTGAGTAGAACAGACAGGTTGGCTGCCATATACGCCACTGATCAGAAAGCACATGGTGGCCACTGGTCCACAGCAATTTTAAAACTAATCAGGACTACATGTCATTTCTTTGTACAAGAACTTTTTTGACATGGTTCACACGTTACAACAGAACTTTGGGTTCTGTTCTCTGGGCTCCTTACAACATTCTTATTCTAAAAATAAAGATCCTAAATTTTTAATCTCATAAGGATTTTTCTGTTTACTTTCCACCCAAGGGAGGCTTGGAGGCCCAAAGTTTTCCTTACATTTTATACTAACATCAGACTCTTCATTCCAAGGCAATGTGACTTAATTCAAATTTCTGTAAATTTCTAGTGTGTATGTACATTTATAAAATATTCTATTAGACATATGGAGAAACCTTTGTTAGGAAATCATTCTCTGTGGGACCTTTTGTAAGGTTGTTACAGAGCAATATGCCCTTAGGCTCTTAAATTTGGCTGTCTGGCTCTCTTAGAAAGCCTGTATTTAATGGAATATGTCTGTGAGGCACACTCCTAAGTTCTTCAGAAGACTTCTGCTTGTTTTATAACCGGCTGTGAGGCCCTGCCTAAAATTCTATTAAGGCGAAATGCAAGTTTATAGCTCATATCTTGGGCTCTTCTTTTCTTTCTCTTGCACTGTGTTTTCCTGACAGCATCTAGCACTTGATTTGAGAATCTGTTACTAGCTGGAAAAGCTTACCTGTATCTGTTTCTTTTTTTTTTTTTTCTGAGTTCTATTTTTTAGTGCATTTCTCCATCATGTTTTATTAGAGCCCAAGAGACAAAGCCAAGAGACACTTTCAATCTTCTGCATAGAATCTAGTTTTCTAGGACTTGAGAGTATTTTTCCATAGGTCCACGCTAGGACCTATCTGAGGCACATCTAAAAACAAAAAAAGGAAAAAAAATAGAAACAAATCTTATTTTGTAGATCACTAATTTCATTAGATTCACTTCTATTTATGTATCTATTCTTACATATGTTATATATATTCTTATATATTATATATTCTTATACAATATATATATATTCTTATATAATATATTATACATCTATTTTTTACATTTACACAGGTGATAGTGTCACCAAGATTCCCAGTGGAGCTAATGAGAGCCTCTTCCTTCTACCTTCCCATAACATTTCTCAATATCCTTCAAAAATTTACTTTATGTTCCTCAGGGTCCACCAAGCTTCCTGGCCCTAAAAATCGATGGAACCTATTTAAGTGCTGCATCTAATAAGTGTTATAAAGGTATCCCATTTTAGGCATCCAGCACTGTTCCAGCTATCCAAACAACCACCACAAAATTTTAGGTATCATACAGCCACCATTAATCCTACGCCATTCAGACAGGGCACAGTAAAGATAGCTTGTCTCTTTTTTCATGAGATTGGAGACTCATTAAAGAAGCTTTGAACAGTGGGGTTTGGAGTGTGCCTTACACAGGACTAGAAGCTTCATCACGGATGTTTGGCATATTTGTGGAACAGTAGGAAGTTGGCCTTGGCTAGGAGGGTCTGCTGGCAACTAGCAAGTCTTTCTAGTCTTCATGGTAGCTCCAGACTCCAAGAGCAAGTATAGTCCTTTCTA
Source organism: Typhlomys cinereus (assembly GCA_023101885.1). NCBI lineage: Eukaryota > Metazoa > Chordata > Mammalia > Rodentia > Platacanthomyidae > Typhlomys > Typhlomys cinereus. The sequence continues at coordinate 3,365,441 of JALPQD010000145.1, forward strand.
TCTCCGCACCATGGCCATTTAGTGCCACATCTCTTTAGCTGTACTGTCACCCTTCACAACCTGTCCAAATTCAAGAGGAAAGATAAAGATTTCAACTCTTAATGAGAGCACCATCAAAAACTGTGAGGACCACAATTCTTTTCATTGGCACCAAAAAGTTTACCATATTCGTAAATGTAAGTCTTCCAAAGTTTCTTTACTTAAATAGCACATGCTCATATATGAAATCATGCTATTTATTAGAAGTAGGTTCAATTGTAACTGAAGGGAATAAGACATTGAGAATTGGAATTTCAAGTGTATGAGAAGCATCATCATGTGGCTGGGGAAACAGCTCATATAACTTTAAGATGCTGCTGAAATTAGATCTTGACTCTACATTAACCTCAATAAAAATGATATATTACTTGGGGAACAATTGTATTTAACCTTATGAAGTAAGATCAATGCAATTAAAATGAATATTCTCTCGAGGCTGCCATATGACTTGCATTCTCTCTTATTTTGTGTGCCTCTAGTTGGGGCACCAGAACAAAGCAAGCCTCTGAAAGTACCATAATTTAGACCAGGTAAATTTGATTGCCAAAATTCACTTTTTTTTTCTAAACCAAGGATCAGTATGCAAGTGTTAAGGATAGAATATTCTGGCTTCCAGTGACTCACATGGATGAAAAAAATTTTAGAAATGTCTTAAATTATATGTGAGAGTATAGGGTAGGAAAAAAATGCTGTGTTTTCCTTAGAAGACAATAAACCAAGTATCTTAATTATAATTTTACTATGTGTAAGTTTTCACTCCTTTCCTAACAAAAATTTCCTAAATTTGTGTGTGTGTGTGTGTGTGTGTGTGCGCGCGCGCGTGTGTGTGTACATACAAGAGTACACTTGAGTGTAGGTGCCTGCGGAAGTTGGATTTGTAGGCTGCCACTATTTCTTTTTTTTTTTTTCCAGCTCATACAAACTTATTAGGTACACCAGTTCCCTCCCTCCCTCCTCCTCCCCCCGTACCCCCTCCTCCCTCTCCCCAACCCTCTCCCTCCCCATCCCCCAGTGCCTCCCACCCCAATTCCCAGAGAGTCCTTTCTTGTGCATGTCTGATTTTCCTCTGGGCCCTCCTCTCCGATGACGTACAAGGACTCAGTGGTCTTTCCCTGAACCCTTTCCCGTGTTCCCCTTAGGTATAGGAACACTGCTGTGGCAGCCAATCCTTTGCTTCCAAGGATCTTGGTGCCTTTAGCAGATGCTAGACTTTGTGAGGTCAACGGTGTGTTGGAAAATGCGCAGGGCATGCAAAGTCCAATTATGATTGCTTCAGCCCTAACTAGTATAGAGTATCTTACATATCATTGCTCCTCCCATCCTTTTGCTCTTACACTCTTACCGCCCCCTCTTCCGCAAATTTCCCTGAGCTTCAAGATGGGGAGAGACTAAGCTGGCCTAGTTCTAGGTGGTTGATATAGAGTCTCTGAAGTTCTGGATTGTGGTTTGTTGATTTTCTTTTGCAGTTTTTGCTGCTCCTGCAATGCCCTTCACTCCATCCTGGTGGGCATTGTATGTTACCCCCTGGCCAGAGACAAAAAGCTGTTAGAGTCTTGTGATAAAAGCACATTCAAAGGTAGATGTAATAAAAGTGGGAAACCACAGTAAGGGAGGGGTCTATCACCCATTTGCAAAATGGTTACTTTTTATCTGCTAGACTATATGCCCTCCTCTTCTGGTGAGATCACACCCCCTCAGTAGTAAATGATCAGGAACAAAAGTCTGTGAACTTAATCAGATGTCTCATTACTTATTTGGGTCCTTGGTGGAGGCCTATTTTCCCTGCTGTAACATGGTCCCTTCTCTCCTTGTTTCTGGTGTGGCCCTCCTACCCCATCCCTCCTGTTCATAATCCTTGCAATTACTGTCTCTAGGTGGGCTAGGTGGGTTTGGTACTAGGAGCCACCTATTAGGGAGTACATACGGCGCTTAATTTTCTGGGTCTGGGATACTTCACTTAATATAATTGTTTCTAATGACATCCATTTCCCGGCAAATTCCAATAATTCATCATTTTTGATGGCTGAGTAGTACTCCATTGTATAGATGTACCACTGTTAGCTTATCCACTCGTCAACTGTTGGACATTTGGGTTAATTCCATGACTTTGCTATTGTAAACAGTGCTGCTATGAACATGGTCGTGCTTGTGCTATCAAGGTGAACCTCTGCTGTATGGGGGGTTATTCCCAAAAGTGGAATAGCAGGGTCATATGGCATTTCAATCTTTAATTTCTTTAAGAATCTCCAGACGGCTCGCCAGAGTGGCTGTATGAGCCTGCATTCCCACCAGCAATGTAGGAGAGTTCCCCTCTCTCCACATCCTCTCCAGCATTTGTCATTGTTAGTATTGTGGATTTTTGCCATCCTGACCGGGGTGAGATGATATCTCAGGGAAGTTTTGATTTGCATTTCCCTGATGGCTAAAGAAGTGGAGCATTTTTTCAGATATTTGTTAGACATTTTAATTTCATCCCTGGTAAAGTGTCCTTTAAGTTCCAGGGCCCATTTTTAATTGGGCCATTGGTTTCCTTGGTGTTTAGTTTTCTAAGTTCTTTGTGCACTCTTGACAGCAGAGTTCTATCAGATGTGTGGTTAGTGAAGATTTTCTCCCATTCTGTGGGTTGCCTTTGAGCTCGTGTGACAATCTCTTTATCTGAACAGAAGCTCTTTAATTTCACAAGATCCCAATTGTTGAGAGTTGGTAGCAGTGACTGTGCCATTGGATGCCTGTTTAGGAACTGTTGGCCTAGCCCAATCAGCTCGAGGGAGTTCCCTATCCTTTGAACTATGGTTTTTATAGTCTCTGGCCTGATATCAAGGTCCTTGATCCATTTGGAATTAAGTCTTGTACATGGTGACAAGTACGGGTCCAGCTTTAATCTTCTGCATGTGGAGATCCAGTTTTGCCAGCACCATTTGTTGAAGGTGCTGTTCTTTTTCCATTGGATTCTTTGGGCCCCTTTGTCAAAGACCAAATGGCTGTAACTTTGTGGGCTTATATCTGGGTCTTCAATCCTTATCCATTGATCTGTGTGTCTATTTTGGAGCCAGTACCAGGCTGTCTTTACAACTATGGATTTGTAGTATAGACTAAGGTTTGGTATGGCAATACCTCCAGCTGTGTTTTTGTTACTCAGGATTGTTTTTGCTATCCTGGGTCTTTTGTGCCTCCATATGAACTTTGAGATTGTTTGGTCAACTTCTTTGAAGAATTGCTTTGGGATTTTGATTGGTATAGCATTGAATCTGTATATTGCCTTTGGTAGGATGGTCATTTTTACGATGTTGATTCTGCCAATACAGGAACAAGGGAGGTCTTTCCACCTTCTGGTGTCTTCTGCTATTTCTTTCTTTAGGGTTTTAAAGTTTTCACTGTAAAGGTCTTTTACCTCCTTAGTTAGGTTTATACCAAGGTATTTCATATTTTTAGGGGCTATAGTAAATGGGATTGTTTCTCTCAAGGCTTTTTCACTTCTTTCATTCTGGGCATATAGGAAGGCCTCTGATTTTTGCACATTTATTTTGTATCCTGCCACCCTGCTGAACTTCTCAATTAGTTCCAGGAGCTTCCTGGTGGAGTTTTTGGGATCACTCAGTTATAGGATCATGTCATCTGTAAACAGGGATAGCTTGACTTCTTCCTTGCCGATTTCTTGTCTTATGGCTTCAGCTAAGACTTCCAAGTACAATATTGAATAGAAGTGGTGAGAGTGGACAGCCTTGTCTAGTTCCTGATCGAAGTGGGAATGCTTCCAATTGTTCCCCATTGAGCATAATCCTTGCTGTGGGCTTGTTGTATATAGCTTTTATTATATTGATAAAGGTTCCTTCCATTCCTACTGTCTCTAGCATTTTGATCATAAAAGGCTGTCCGATCTTGTCAAAAGCTTTTTCTGCATCTATCGAGAGTATCATGTGGTCTTGGACTTTGGACTGGTTTACATGATGAATTACATTTATTGATTTGTGTATGTTGAACCAAGCTTGTGTGCCGGGGATGAAGCCTACTTGGTCCCCGTGAATGATCTTTTTAATATGTTTTTGAATCCGATTTGCTAAGACTTTGTTGAGAATCTTTGCGTCTGTGTTCATCAGGGAGATCGGCCTATAGTTTTCTTTTTTAAGTGAATCTTTATTAGGTTTTGGGATTAAGACGATATTAGCTTCATAGAAGGAATTTGGTTGTGTTCCTTCCTTTGCTATTTGATGGAACATTTTAAGGAGTATTGGTGTTATTAACTCCTTAAATGTCTGGTAGAACTCTGTGCTGAATCCATCTGGTCCAGGACATTTTTTGGTGGGAAGATTCGAGATTACTTCCTCAATTTCCTTATATGTTATAGGACTATTTAAATAATTCACAACTTCCTGATTCAATTTAGGTAAGTTGTGTTTACTTAGAAATTCATCCATCTCTTTTGTGTTGTCAAACTTCACAGAGTATAAGTTTTTGAAATATGATGTTATAATTCTCTGGATTTCTTGGGTATCAGTAGTGATTAACTCCATGTTCATTTCTAATTTTGTTAATTTGGGTTTTCTCTCTCTTGCTTTTGATTAATTTAGCTAGGGGTGTATCAATCTTATTAATTTTTTCAAAGAACCAGCTTTTTGACTGGTTGATTTTTTCTATCGTTTTCTTAATCTCGATTTCAGATATTTCTCCCCTTATTTTGCTAATCTCCTGTCTTCTACTACTTTTGGGATCAGATTGCTCTAGTTTCTCTAAAGCTTTAAGCTGCATTGTTAAGTTGTTTATTTCCGATGTTTCCATTTTTTTGATGTAGGCATTAAGAGCTATGAACTTACCTCTTAGAACAGCTTTCATTGTGTCCCAGAGATTTTGGTAAGTTGTATTTTCGTTATCATTCATTTTCAGGAAATCTTGAATTTCCTTTTTAATTTCTTCCTGAATCCAGTTCTCATTCAGCATCATAGTGTTAAGTTTCCAGGAGTTAGTGTATTTTCTCTTGTTTGATGTGTTGTGGATGTCCAGCTTTAGGCCGTGGTGGTCTGATAGGGCACAGGTTAGAATTTCAACTTTCTTGTATATGTGTAGATTCATTTTGTGGCCCAATATGTGATCTATTTTGGAGAAAGTTCCGTGTGCTGCTGAGAAAAATGTGTATTCTTTGGTGCGTGGGTGAAAAGTTTAATAGAGATCTGTAAGGTCCATTTCTTTCAGGGTTTGATTAAGTTCCAAAGTGTCTCTGTTAAGCTTTTGACCTGTTGATCTATCCCATGTTGAGAGGGCGGTGTTGAAGTCCCCAAGAATTATCGTTTGGGGGTTGATTTCTTGCTTTAGACACTGTAGGGTTTTCTTAATGAATGTGGAGGGGCCCGTATTGGGTGCATATATGTTCAGTATTGTGAAGTCTTCCTGGTGAATTGTACCTGTGACTAAAATGTAGTATCCATCCGTGTCTCTTATAATTTTCTTTGGTTTGAAGTCCACTTTGTCTGATAGCATAATGGCTACCCCTGCCTGTTTTCTGCTTCCATTTGCTTGTAGAATTGTTGACCAGCCTTTTATTTTTAGAGCGTGCCTATCTTTTGTGGTGAGATGGGTTTCCTGCAGGCAGCAGATTGATGGATTGTGATTTTTAATCCAAGTTTGTAATCTGTGTCTCTTGATCGGTGAATTAAGTCCATTAACATTTAGTGCTATAATGGAGAAACTATTGTTAATTCCAGACATTTGTTATGTTTAGTAGCTTTTATAAGTATATTGCTTCGTTTTTAATGGTGTTATATTTGCCTTCTGCTCTCCTGGATATGCCTGTTTTTTTCTTCACGCTTGAGTATCATTTCTAGCATTTTTTGAAGGCCTGGTTTGGTGGCCATGTATCCCTTAAAGTTGTCTTTGTGCTGGAAAATTTTTCTTTCTGCCTCGATCATGACTGATAGTTTTGCAGGGTAAATCAGCCTGGGTTGACATTTTTGCTCATTCAATACTTGAAGTATGTCACTCCAAGCTCTTCTTGCTTTTACTGTTTCGACTGAGAAGTCATTTGTTATTTTAATAGGTTTACCTTTAAAAGTGACTTGTTTTTTCTCCCTTGAAGCTCTCAGCACCTTTTCTTTGTCATGACTGTGGAGTGTTTTAACTATTATTTGCCGCGGCGTGCTTCTATTTTGGTCATATCTGTTTGGGGTGCGGAATGCCTCTTGTATATGGATGGGCCTCTCTTTTTTTAGATGAGGAAAGTTTTCCTTGATGATCGTTTGAAAAATTTCCTCAGGGGTGGTATTTTGAGATTCTTGCTCTGGTATTCCATGAATACGCATGTTAGGCTTTTTCAGGGTGTCCCATATCTCTTGGATATTTCTCTCAAGTATCTTTTTGGCTTTAACAACCTCTTCCATTGAGCTGGTTAGTACTCCCACTTCATCTTCAAGGTCTGAAATTCTGTTTTCTGCTTCGTTAGTTCTGTTGATAAGACTCTCTGTGGCGTTCTGGATTGAAGATAACTTGTCTTTTAGCTCAGTTTTAAACTCTGCTTGAGTTTGTTTTAACTGCTCTATGCCACTTTTTGTTTCTTGCACTGTTTTTCTCAACTCCTCCAGATGTCTGTTGTGTTCCTCTTCAAAGCGATTGATTCGATTATGTAATTCCTCCCGGATTTCCTCTTTCATAGTATTGAACATGGTAATGATCATATTTTGAAAGTCTTTATCCTGGGTGAGGCTTTCTTGGCCTTTTTCCGCGGGTTTGTTCTGGTTGGAGTCTAACATTATGGGATTAATTTCTTCAGTGGGAAATTTGTTTACTTGAGTGTTGCTTCTCATGGATTTGCACTTTGAGTTTGGCATTGTCATTTTAACTCTTAAGATCTCTCAATTTCACTAAACTGAATTATTTGGCCTGGGGTCCTGGTGGGCGGGCGTGGGCGGAGACTTACCTACGTCGAGGGGTGAGGCCCGGCTGGACCGCGCGTCCCGACCGGCGGAGCAGGGTGGGGTATAAAGGGAGGATGGGCGCGTCGGCGTGGAGCTATTTAACCCGAGGGCAGCTGGGACGGGGCCCGGGCGCAGGGGGAGGTCCTCCTCATCCCTCGGCCCCGTGCGCGCGGCTCCGGCTGGATGGTGGGAGTCGGAGCCGGGTCCCTGTAGCTGCCACTATTTCTGTCCTACATTTTTACATGATATCTGAGGATCAAAATCAGGTCTTTTTTACTTATGAGGCAAATTCTTTAACCATTAAGTCATCTCCTCAGCCCTATACTTCAATTTTTAAAAGTGGATTCAGAGAGAATGTCAGATTTTTTTTTGTAGGGTATTAGAGCATATGACATTTTCAGATATGACTAGAAGTCTTTAATAAACCCATTTTATTTTTAAAAGCAATAAAATAATGTGAAAGGAATGAAAAATCACAGATATATTTTCAACTGACTTTTAACCAGTGTGTTAAATAAGACTCTTAAGATAAGCAACCTGTTTGCACCACTCCCACTTTTAAAGTGGTCTTCAACTTAGGAGATTTATCTGTAAAATAAAAAATAGATTCTATAGTACATCTAATATTGGAGTTCTTTGTAAGAGGCAATCAGCTTTGGAATTAGCACTTGTGAGCCTTAAAAATTGGCCAAACATTTTTAGATGTTCTATTAAATTTATTTTTAATAGATTATAAAATCTAATGCATAAAATCCCACTGGCATTTTCTCTGAAGCACTGGTATTAATTAATCTGATATCACCTCAGATATATGATAATGATTATGTTGTAAACAAGAGAAATAACAAGATTTTCTAACACCTTCACACAATTGGATTCAAAATTTAAAACTTGGGTAGCCAAAGAAGTAATATGGAGCCAAAACCTGCTGCTAAGCCTAAGTGTAGGAGGAAACATGGAGAATGGGAATGTCAGCTGGAGGATGACTGAACACATTGTGATTCCAGAAAAGATCGAATCAGGCGTGGGGAAGACACAGGTTTTGTGCTGTCACTCCCCAGGGCCCAAGGGAGTCATTTCTAATTAATCATCTCTTCCTGCCAAGTCCCCAGTCTTCTGACGCACAACACCATGCAGCTTCTGCTTAGTGTTTGGTACTGGCATTCAGATGAAACCAATCTGCCATCTCTAATGTAATGGACATCATGAGCCCACGCTGAAAATGAGCCCTGGGTGTGGCTGATGTAATTTTTACCATGAGGCATCCAGCAGAGAGGAGTTTCAAGTAAAGAAGCCATGATGCCGAGGCTTGACATAACTTTCAGAAAAACTCCAGCTTGCGTATCACAGAAGTAGCACTGAATTGGGGTGAGTGACTAGGCAATCGATCTGTGGGGCGGAGTACAATCTTCACATCCATCAAGTAGGTACAGTGATACCTGTTTCTCAAGATTATTGTAAAAATTAACAGAGACAGCATAAGCAACGCACCTTCGAATAAGTGCTTACCAATGTCAGTGCTAGATTTCAGCCAAAGCTTTTAAAAGGTACATAGGAAAGGTCCTAGAATGAAGTATCTGAAAAGAGTGTAAAGTCTCAAAAAGATGTTCAGCAACATGTACATGAAAAATTAGAAATCACCATTTGGCACAAGGTGAGCAACATCGTAACAAGCCATTTTTATGTTTTGAGACAAGGAAGTAGAGCAATATTATACAAGTACAACACAGGCTTAAGGCAACAAGGAAACTGGGCTGGGGGCACATGCGCCTGTAATCCCCGTGCTCAGGAGGCAGAGGCAGCAAGATGGGTGTGCAAGTTCCAGGCTACTGTGGCCTGTATAATAAGGGTCAAGCTACCCAGACCCTAGTGTTAGATCTGTCAACAAAGAAAAAGGAAGAGAAAAAGGAAGGAAGGAAAGAAGGAAGGGAGGGAGGAAGGAAAGAAGGAAAGGAGGGAGAGAGGGAGGAAGGGAGGAAGGAAAGATTTTAAATGTATAGGAAAGTACAATGTAGATACCAGTTGGTGGTGTTGCACTGGTATCTATTAGCTACCTCACTGTGAATAGATCTCAAATTGTAATTTCAGTCCCAGTCTTTCAACTCACACAAGGAAGAAATTCAAGAGAGAAGGATTTCTTGAGGCAACCAGAGTTATAAGGTCTCTGTTCTGCAAGAGCGGAGCTATTTCCTAAAGCAGCAAAGAGGCCAGGAATTTCTTCTTTAATTTTAAAGTGAAATTTGGTTCATGACATGTTAATATTGGTTATTGGTTAAAGTAGCTACTATAAGGTTTGTGTTTTTGTGTGTTCATTTATGAAATAAGACATGATCCATACAAGAAATCAATGTGGACAGATTTGTTTCTGCCATCAGTTTGACACTTGGAGAAGGGCCTCTGACTACACCAATGAGAAATTATCCAGGTAAGGCAAGCCTCTGTGCAAGCAGGTAAGAGAATGTTTTGCTTGCATAATCAATATGGGTGGGGACATTTCCCTGGACAGATAGAGAATATGGAGGAGTATTATCAAGTCAATAGTCTTGGTTCTCCCCCTCAGCTCCCTCAGTTCCTACTGGTAATCCTGAATCTAAAATAGTGAGTTAAATAAAATCCCAAATTGTGCGGGTCACATTTTATTATAGCAATGGAATATGAAACTAAAACAGAGATTGGTACCAGAAAAATGGGTGTTGCTAAAACTTGCTGCTATATATTTATATCTATTTATCTATATCTATCTATCTATCTATCTATCTATCTATCTATCTATCTATAGATACAGATGTGTATCTATACACACACACACACACACACACACATATATATAGAGAGAGGGAGAATTATAACTGTATCTTGTATGGTAACAATCGAGAACTGAGAAAGTGTGAAGGAGAAAACAGGAAAGAGAATAGGAGATGAAGGGCAGAGGAGAAACAAGGGGCCTTTCAACCAGGAATCCAAAGTTTCCTCCTCAAGGCCAGATAAGACACTGTACTACAGCCCCTCAAATGCAATGTACAACCCAGTCAAGAAGTAAGAAGTGTAAACAAGAGTGTAAGGATTCAGCTCAGTCATCCTCAGCAATTACCAGACCACTTAATTCAATTGCTCTCTCCCTTTAATTAGGAGACAATTCACTCTTTGCAATTCCATCCTTTGACATTTAATTAGCGCTTCCAATCTGCAAGGGGTGAGCATTATCAATCAAATCAGAACAGCAACTATGCTCATTTCCATGGAAACAGCACAGTGATGGGTCTGGCCATAGATATCCACTCTAGCTCTATAACATTCATCAAGCAGGATTTTTTTCAGCAAATATTTATTAAGTACCTTTACGAGGTACCATGCAGCTCAGAGTCAAATAGAGAGATTTTTTTTCTTCTTTAAGGTAATTAAATAGGGAGAAGGATGTATCGCTGTGCGTATTATTTTTTCTTTCCCCATTGGGAGGTTTCTGGCTAACCATTTCTATAACAAAAGATAGGTTAGTATAAGAACAGTTTAACATTTTATTTTATTGTTCTATCTATCTATCTATCTATCTATCTATCTATCTATCTATCTATCTATCTTTCTTTCTTTCTATCTTTCTATCTGATAAAAAAACACAAGAGAGAGAGAAAGAGAGACAGAAAGTATGTGCCAGGAATATTAGAGAATAACTTTCAGAATCTAACATGTAGGCTCCAAGGATCACACTCAGGCTTCTGATTTGCTCTCAGGTGTCTTTTCTGGCTGAACCCTCTCATTGGGCCCATACCAACTGTTAAGTTTCTCAAAGTTTTGTGTGAATCAGAAAAAAGGAAGACACAACCGCCCAGGGAAAGCTGTTCAGTCTCAAGTTGCACAGCAACATAGTCGTCAGTGAAGGACTACACAAAATAGGAGTGCCCTGAGATGTAACTGAGCTGAAAGATTCCTGCCGTCCCACAATGCGGCTGTTGCACAAGGTGGAAGTGTGATGCATTGCTCCTGTGTTTGTGGGATGCTGGTGAAAAGCAGTCAAACTGTATTGGCTGTCACATGAAAGCACAACACATCCCTACAGGACAGTGCACAATCCGTCATAATGAATGGCTTGGCTCCCAGGGTATGTGTTTAACATTCTGAACTCCCCAAAAATACGTCATAGAAACCAGAATCCAGCTTCTCTCAGGTGGGTCATAGAAATTAGACCTCCTATGCCTCAAAACAAGCCATAAAACCAAGCAAGGTCAGTCTTTCCCTCTCCCTTGAAAATGTTCTGTTGTGGTTCAAATACGAAACGTTCCCCACAGACTCATGTGTGGAACACTTTGTCCCTTGCAGGTGGTGCTGTTAAAGTTGTACAACCTTTAGAAGGTAGAGTCTGGCAGGGAGAAGGGCGTCACTGGGGGTAGACTTAAGGTCTTATAGCCTGACCTCATTTCCTGTATTCTGCTTTCTGGTCGCCAAACAATGTAACAAATTGGCTTCATGCTCCTGTCGCCATGTCTTCCCCACAATGATGATCTCCATCCAAAACAAATCCTTGCTCCCTTAAGTTGCTTTTGTAAGACTACTTTATGGTGCCAACTGAGAAAAAGATACCTTCATTCTAGAGGGATCTGTCCCTCATCTGAAGAAATAACACAACTACAAAGAGAAACCAGACAAAATCCAAAATGTCAGGCACGCTGGGTTAATTTCCCCCAGTTAATTTCCACTACATCATACTCATGTACGTATGAATGTGAGAATATAGATGAACATGTGTATGTTTTCACATGTGTATAGAGGCCAGAAGATGACAGACAGCATCTTCCTCTGTTGCCCTTTAGCTTATTCATTCATTCATTCATTCATTTACTTATTTATTTGTGTGTGTTTGTGTTGCTCTGTGTATGTCCCTCTGTGTGTCTTTATGTGTATCACAGGTCACTGTGTGTGCCTGTGGAGGCCCAAGGGTGACTTCAGGAATCACCTTGGATTGTTCTACCTCCTCTTTGCTTTGCTCTGGAGTTTCCCAGGCTCCACCTTCCACGTTCAGAAGTATAGGTTGTCGTGGGATCCAGTAAAACCTTCTGTTTGAGAGGCAGAAGCTTAATCCCTGAACACCTCCATCTTCGTTTTTTTTTTTTTTTTAGACAGTTTTCATACTGAACCTGGAGTTCACAAATCGGCTATGTTACCTGGCCCATGAGTTAGGGGTCTGACTGATCCCACCACTCACCACACTGGGGTTCCAGATGCCCATCACCAGGCAGGGTTTTTTTTTTTACATATACATGTGCTAGGAATTCAGACTCAAGCCTTTAGGCTGGCATTCAGAGCAGCCAACGCAGCTTAGAGTTGAGCTCCTGAATTCCTGGGCATTCCCCATCCCTTGAATGTACTTTTGGCAATCACATCCCTACTCAGCTGTCTACTCTTCATAAAACCTAAATACAAAACTAGACAAAAAAATTGGATATCTTTCCATGGGTCTCTGATTTTTCACTTATGAAGACTCCCTTGTAGCAGAAAACTTTCATTAAATTAATTTGTTATGCTTTTCTCTTGTTCATCTGTCTTTCACTTCTAGGTATGTCGGCTACATATGTCAGTTTTGGTATGTGAAGAAGGCTATCACATCTTTCTGCCTTTACAACATCAAGATAAATTGCACACTGATTATGATGCTAGGGCACAGAATTTGCTGGAGGAGCAAGAGCGAAAACAAGAGCGAAAACTGGAGGAGGAAACCATGAGAAGCCTTCTGTGAAATGCAGAAAGACAAAATGTATTAAGTAAGGTTATGGCAGCTATTATCATAGAGAAAGCATTTGCTAATGGACATCGTCATAAAGAGGAAAACGAAGAGGTTTTATAAGACAAGTGAAACACTGAGGAAGATGGGGGGGGCAGATTCTCTCTCAGAAGGTGCAAGTAGGAGTGGGAATGCATTGAGACTTTCTTCTGTGTGTACTAAAGAGGATCTTCCACATCCCCAAGGTTTACAAGCAGGCATGAGATTTGTGTCAAGGAGCTCCAAAGAGGACTGCGACAAGCAAACCAGTTACTACTTGTTTCTACCATTCTACCATTGGCTTCTTACATGCCCCTGTCCTTACTCTTTATCTTTTCTTTTATTCCTGCATTCTCTGGATCTCGGTCTCACCCATTCCATTTTAGTTTAGTGACTGGGAGTCTCTGGTTCCAGCCTTTTCCTAATGACAGCTCCCAAGGAGATCAGCACCAAGGTTTGACCTCTGTTCTTGAAGACTCTTATGTCCTTGCTCCCCTCCAGCCAACTTCCTAGACCTCATAGCCCCTGCTCCATACTGGGATCATGTGGATTGTGTGGAATGAACAGCCTTTCTAGGTAAGGCATGTCAATGATTACTCTGGGCTGCTGTACCATCCTAACTAGGGCTGGCAACTGTAATAAAAACTCCAACTTCTACAGTTTGGGTCTGTAAAAGAAGCAGCTGACTCATCTCAAAGCTACACTGCTTAATTCCTGGGCATTCAAGTCTTGAGCTTCCCAGTAACTACCAGGTAAATTGTAATCAGGATTTGCAGACACCGACTTCTATGAATTAGTTAAAATTCTAATTCTGATCTTGTAGCCCTAAAATGAGATGAATAAATTTAACATTGTATCAGAAGATGTACTGGGAGGGGGGAGGATATGGCTATAAATTGCATGATTATGAAATTGTGCTGTCAGATAAACCAGTTCAGTTCACATGTTTTGCTTCAGAAAGACGCGAAAACTAATAAATGCACAACATAACAGATATTGCTAAAGTTTCCCAAGAAATAATCCAACCAAGAAAATAAGCAGCTCTGCCAAGGCATCTAAGAGCTCTGTGGAGAAAGACCTTAAATAAATCCAATTGCTATCGTGCAGCAGGGATGTGATTTCTGGTTGAACTTCTTAGAAAGTAAGAGTTTTTATACACCAGGGCTTTTTTAGGAGACAGATATCAAATAAACAGCAGATTTTAATCTCCGTAACAAATGGCTTTAATGTATTTGCCTAAGTTTGTACCATTATTATGAATTTAAAGAAAATTAAACTAAGTCATGAAACTTAATAATACCTTGAATTTATAGACCACTCTACTTAAGATAACTCCATTTTCCCCCTCTTTGGCATTCCTAAAGTCAATTCACTTCTGCTTGATATAATTTTCAAAGTAAAGCAGAAGATTTACCAATTTCATTCTGTTCCTCTCCCAGTAAATTTTGCTAGCATTTCCCTTCACAGTAATCTTTTGCAATTACACAGTAATTTCCATATAAGGTCTGTCAAGTGTTTTGCAAACATTAATTAAGCTTTGCCAGGGAAAGGGCCAGCCTCATACCCAGGAGTCCTGCACATGCTGAGATGGTGGTTGGAATGACATTTGTCCCTGTCACTCAGAATCAGCACATAGAGCTTTAACCTGTGGGAAGAGAGGATGTGTTGATTGCACCAGAATTACAAATGACACCACGATGCCTCTGCTTGCTTTTAGGAAACGAGGAGGGCTTTTTCTTTCATTAATTGCTCTGTTACAGAGTATGCAAAGATGGTTTAAAGTTTGAGTCTGAATAAATACTCTGAGTTTGATTACATTAATGGTTTGAAATCTATTTGAATTTGACTTTTTAATCTATCCTATGCATAAATATTACTTTAATATTAACTTCAAGTTCTATGTAGTTTGCCAGTTGAAAATGAGAAATGATCACACACAACAGAATTAGGTGTTCATTTCTACAGAGGCATGGATTGTAGCCTACTATTTGAATGCCCAGGTACAACTCCAGCTTAAAGTCCACAGGCAAACAGACGAATGAAGAAAAGAAGTAAGCAATTGGGTGATCCAGCCACTTCCCCTTTCTCTCCCCCCAGATATGAACTGGAGAAATAAAGAAGCTTAATAAATAAATATTCCTGTTAAGCTAGGTAAAAATTAGCATGGGATTTTATACAGCTTTCTTTTTTTAAAATTTTTTTATTTATTATTTATTCAATTGTGCGTGTGTATGCATGTGTGCGCGTGTGTGTATGTATGTGTGTACATATATATGTGTGTGTAGAACCACAGACAAATTCGGGAACCACCATGGACGCCTCCACCTCCTCCTTGTTTACTCTGCCCCAGGGTTCACAGGCTCTGCCCTACCAGGACCGGAAACGCAGGCCGCCCTCGCTTCTGCCTGGCATCTATACGTGGGGTCTAGGATCCAAACTCAGGACCTTCTGCTTGCAAGGCAGAGGCTTAACCCCTGAGTCACCTCTCCAGCCCCTATACGGCTTTCTTTAAAGCATTGTCTTACACATCATTAAATTTATTCCCAGCAGTGTAGGCCTGTTTTCCAGCATACTAACAGTAGAGCTGGTTTCTCAAACCACCAGCAATGCTGGTTATTAGCACTTATTCCCAGCCCTAACCTTTGAAACTGATGTTTTCTTGCTTCTCAACTCTACTGAACCTCATAACATCTGGGGATGCTATTTTTAAAATACTATTCCAATCCTTCACATACATAAGTCCTGGCTCCTCAGGAGGCTGAGATGGAAAGTTCATCTGAACACAAGATCAAATCCAGTCTAGGAATCACAGGGAAACACCCCATCTTGATATAAACAAACAAATATCTTTGAGGATGAAGTTTCTGAAGATATTTTAAATGCTCCTGGGTCAATGTCTCCTGCTGCCTCAAAGAGCAACTGTGGAACTTCTCAAAGGTCAAGAGAATTATCTCAGCCTTCCTTGCAAGATAATAGCTCTGTGACCTCATATCTCAAGGAAATTCCCTTGCATAAATCCACAAGATGTGGGTTGCATTCACCATATTCCTTTATATGAGTCCCATCACTGCCCTGTTGTAAAGAGCTGGTTGCTGGCTTGAAGCATTGACCAAGAGACTGGGAGAGACTAGCATGCCTGAACATGTCTTCACCCTTAGCACCAGCAGGTATTCTGTAGGGTGCTGTCCTTGGTACTCACTCTAGACAATCACTTCCTCTGGGAATATTGCAGACTCACTCCTAGGAGGCCATGTTGAGTTAAGAGTCTTGCAGAGGGGCTGCACCTCTCTTGAAGGACCAGAAAGCAGATGCTGAGAAGCACACAGGCCACAAGTTAAGGAAAACATACTTTAAACACACCTTATAAAATACCGTCAGCAGGCCAGCTGGTGCCATCCTGAAGATGTGTCCCTTGTTAGCATTAAGGAAAGGAAGGCATTTTATCCAGCTAAATTTTTTGAAAACATAGGTCTTCTACAAGGATCCACGAAAGATGTGCAATATTAAGTGTGTGGAAAGAGGTGAAGTTATATTGTAGCCTACAGCATAACTTCACCTGAATTAAAGATATGAGAAATTACAAGGAGAAAAACTTTTTTTTTTTTTTTGGTCATTGTGGTTCTTTTAAAATCCTCTTGATTATCACAAGATAAAAAAAAATCTCAGTGTGTTGTGGGTCTTAAACACCTCTCTGGCATTTATCAGGATTTCTTTTTAATAAAGGATTAAGGGAACCAGCAAGAATCTAAGGGTTTGGCTTAGGTTTCATTTGGATTTACTTACATGGTATCTTTTTTTCATGGCTAGCAATAATGCTTTTCAATCTATGGTAGCATGTAAGGCTTCTTTATGAATTACATTTGCTTAAGAAAATATAAGTTTAAAGAGATAATAAATCAGTAACTACAAATAAATAACAAGCATTCTGAGTGGGGATATATTACTTTAGCTATAAACATATTCACATCACTCACCCCATAATCTGCAACTATCAGAAGCATTGTGCCTAATTTTTAAAATTGTTGAGCACTGAATTTTTATGTTATTTTTATGTTATGTTATTTTCTTGGGCTCCAAGAAATCTTCCTGCCTCAGCTTCACAATTACTTGGCATGAGAGGTCTGTGACACCATGTCCAAGGGTAAGTAAAATATATATATATATTGTTGTTGGGGATCAAACCTAGGATTTCATGCATGCTAGGCAAATGCTGTATATTAAAGGGAAGTCCTTAGGAAGGTCCATTTTAACCATTTAGGTTACTTATAAAAGTTTCCACTTGCTTTTAGTATTCACATTGGAACTAGGAGTTAAAAAACTAAACACAAAACCCCAGGATAGGCTTTCTAAAGTTAGATAAGTTGAATGAGCTTTATCTATTTCATTCCTATATGACCAATTTACAATTTAGTCATTATGTTGAGGGGAGTTAAGATCAATAAAAAGGAATGTAGGTGAAC
This sequence comes from Typhlomys cinereus, assembly GCA_023101885.1. Lineage (NCBI taxonomy): Eukaryota > Metazoa > Chordata > Mammalia > Rodentia > Platacanthomyidae > Typhlomys > Typhlomys cinereus. The sequence goes on from JALPQD010000145.1 coordinate 3,382,594, forward strand.
TTGAGAAAGAATATAGTCAATATATATGTTAAAAAAGTTTACAAAATTTTAAAAAGAGTTTGAGTAGAGTTACACTGTATGGATGGATAAAGCTGCTCCCACAAACCATAATGTTAATGGAAATCACAGTGCAGGAGTGGGCTACATTCCTATGAGCTGTTGGCCTAGAAAGCAGAGAACCTCCCAAAAACAATATAGGCAATTTGTACTGCTTTGGTTGCCTGCCAGAACAGGGTGATATCAGCCTATCATTGAAGTCACCACGTGCTTTGATTGCAGGCTGTAGAACTATCAAACTGAGACTGAGCTAGATGCTTCCTTTCTGATGGTTAGTGAGAAGGCTTTGTGCAGGCTGCCGGGAGGAAACTGTCATTGGCAATCTTACTTAGCTGTGAACCATACGTGCTACACTACTGATCTGACTGGCAAAATCTGCCCACTGGTGCATTAGTGGCATGACTGTTAAGGGGGTCCTGCTCCACAGGAGGGGATTCTCATCTAGTATGTAAACCCAGTTAAAAGCTGGGGAAGTCATAGGCCCTACTGGTGAAGCTACTGCTATGTTTTACTAAATAGGCATAATATACCTGTCAAATTGTCTCTAAATATTGATATTTATGTCCTTAGCTTACTGCTAATATTAGATCTGCTCAGAGAAGCTTCCTTTTGCAGTGAGTGGTGAACACTGCATAACTGGTCAAAATAAATGAGTAAATGAATCGAATATTCAAACCCTCAATTGGGACATCTATATAAAAAATCTATATCACCCCCACCAAGGCTCAGAGAATGTCACAGAAAAAGGGGCAGAAAGAATGTGAAGAGTGGGAGGAAGGGATGATGCGTTGAGTGTTGCCATCCAGGCATGACTTGGCCATTGTATGCTTGAGTTCTCAGCATCTGTGATTACTATACAACAATCAGCATTGGTCTTGGAATGGGGGAGGACTCGGGAGCCCCCCCACCTAAGGGTTTGTAATAGCAGTAATGGTTGCTGGGAAAAGCAGAGACATATTCTTCAGTGGTATAGTTGCCCATGTTCCTGCAAATGACCCATTACTCATGACCTTGTAAGAGACCCCCCCCTCAAAAACAATTCAAAATAGGTTTTCTTGAGGCAAAAGGCCATTTAATTAGATAAGATGAATGAACTCTTTCAGCCATTCCTGCACTGTCTGTTTAAATTTGCCTCTTCTTGTCCCCTGTGGATCATGACACTCTTGTCTACCTTATGTTTCTACATGGCAGGCTTCTGGCTGACATTCTGAATTGCCTGGTTTGCAAAGGAATGCAAGGTTGCATGATCATTATGTAGATTTGTGCCATTTGATCCTCCTAGGGAGCTGGAGTGTGCCCAAGTAATCATGAAGGGCAGTTGATTTAGAGTATGCATCCATGTAATGTATATGTCTACCAAAAAAAATCAAAATAAAATAATAGGACAGAATATAGTAACTGCTGTCAGAAAACTGTACAAAAAGAGAAAGATTGCTGGTAATTCTGCAACTATGATTGCATTACTGCTATGATTTGTTGTGAGTGTGTGCACGTGTATGTGAAGATATAAGGTAAGATTTCTTTCTCCATCTACACAGCTTATTTTTGGGTTTCATGCATCATGTGTCCTAAAATTTTCACATGCATTTTCTAATAACAAGGATATTCTCTTATACAACCACAGCACAACGATTAAATGTAAGAATTTTAGTGCTGATACAAATCTGTGATTTAATCTGTAGTTCATACTCCAGTTCCCTCCATTATCTCAATAATGTCCTTCATGGCCTTTTTTTTCCCAGTGCAGAACACACCGATCACATATTGAATCTAGTGGCGATTGTATCTCTTTAGTCTCATGTAATGTGAGCAATTTCTTTGCCTTTCTCTATCTGGTATGATAACTGCTGAAGATTTCATCCACTTATGTTATAAAATGTCCAGCAGCTTGAATTTGTCTGTTTTTCTACATGATCAATGGTTATCACACAGCTGTAAATACTGCAACATCATAAATATTTTTTATATTGCTCTGAAGTCTTAGTTTTCAGTTTAATCATTTCACAATATGATAATGATATATTAGTACAGCAACGGGCAACTTCAGACCTACACCTAACGTTTTGGACTATTTTCTTAAGGTGTAAAGCCCAAAAATGAATCAGTCCATATGAGAGTCATTAAAAGTATGTGATGTACATTTCTAAACTGCTTTTCGCAGTGGATGTTCAGTTGACATTCTTACTGGCTACAATTGAGTCAAGATCATGTTGACCTCACAAGTTTTAAGACTAGTCACTATATTTTTCCCCATTCACTTAATAATCATTTAAATTTGACATTTTTATGGAATTTTAATTCATCTTTATTGTATTTTTCAGTTGAGTAAAAATTTCCTCTATGGAATTTTCCAGTAATATCTAGTGTGGGCTCCACACAGTTCTAAGTTTGTGTAAGTTGATGTATCCTGTGTTCTCACTTGCTTGCTGCCTTAAGAATAAGTCTGTGCTGCTTAATATCCTGGGCATCTGTTACATGGTCAGCACTTACCTCTCCTGCTTCATTTCATGCCTTCTCTTCTACTCATACTCTTTGCAGTTCACCAAAAATCAAATTCTCTCTTGCCTCAAGGACTTTGGTCCTGCAGGGGAGGAAAAATAATTTCACTCTTTTCTTCACATTTTCACACATCTTCACATATGTAGCTAGGATATGTCCCTATCATAAAAGACAGATTGCTATGAAATGCCATGGCTTGGGGTTGGGGAGATGGCTCCTGGATTAAAGCCTTTTACTTGAAAGCAAAAGGACCTGAGTTTGGATACCACATAAAAAAATCCCTGGTGGGAAGGTGGCAGCCTGTACTTTTAGTCCTGAAAGATAAAGTCTGGGAAACCCCAAAACAAAATAATAAGGAGTGGCAACCCAGGATGATTCTCATTGTTACCCTTGAGTCTCCACAGGCACACACATACCAAAAAAAAAAAAAGATGCTGTGGTTTGAATGTGAATTGCCCCACATAAGCTTATGTGCTTTCATCCTTTGCTGGTGTTAATGTTTAGGAAAGTTGTGGCACCTTTAAGAGGTGAAGTCTTACTAAAGAAAGGTAGGTCTTGAGGTTTGATAGCTCAGCCCTGTTTCCTCAGTTTGCTCTTGCTCTTTCAACCTCATTATGGTTGCAGTGACCTGAACCAGCCTCCTGCTTCTGCCTGCCACTCATTCTTTTCCTGATACCTGTAGTTCCCTTGTTCCAAAAGACAGGGCCCTTGTGTTCACTTCACGCCCTTTCAACACTCACCTTGTTTACCCGCCACATATTACAGTGGTCACTTTATCCCTTTCTGTCTCCATATTGTTGTCCTAGCACTTGATGTAACAGCTCATTGGAGTTGCTGTCAATACAAAGGAGAACTTAAGTCACAAGGGACAGGTCAAGGAAATCCTTGCTCTTGACTCCTCTTTGTTTTCTCCTGCAATCAAAATTTACTTCTACACCATTGACTACCTTTCTAATTTGTAATATTCTTACTTTGCTACTTCTCTTGGACAGGGAAGTTTTGGTAACAGGATCCATGGCTAAAAATGGATGGAGGAAATTGGACTCAACATAAATCAGAAATGATAGGAAGACTCATTTTTAAAAATGTAAAGTTCTGGGAATCTGCTGGTATACATTTTATCCATCTGTTAAAAAAATCATCTAAATTAGAACATTACTATGCAATATGCTAGCTACTAAACACACATGGCTACTAAAAAATTAAATTAAATTAAAATTTCAATTTCTATGTCATATTTTAAGTACCCCAGAGCCTTATATAGTTAGTGAACGATATACTAAACAGTGTGAGCATAGGAAATTTCTGTCAATGTGAAATGTTATGGGACAGCATTGGTTTAGAACATGAAAGTTTTAATATAATGTTGAACTCATTGCAGGAGAAATACACAGCAGATACCTAAAGCCCATTAATACAAATTATTTCATACCTACATTTTCTATTAGGAAATGAAGTCACAGCCACAGCTAATGGCCAGTTGTTCCAGTTAATATTGGCACATATATTTGATCTTCAAAATTTGAATTAGCAAGTTGTTGATGGGGAGGTATACCTGATTTAAAAGTGCCTTTTAGTTGTTCCTAGTCATTATCAATCCACTAGGTTAGATTGTTCACATTAACTTTAATTTCCTACATCAGACTATTTTGATAAAAGCAGCCACATTTTGACATATTTATTTTATGATTTATTTAGTTGCATATAGTAGTTGAAAAGACCATCTATATGTATAGGTATTACCTGCAAAAACACTGTCACTTCCATAAGTGTAGGGCTGGGACTGTAACTCTCATATTTCTCTTGGTGCAACTGACACTTTGAATAGCAACCTACATATAGTGCAAGAGGCAATCATGCAAAGATTTAAAAGCAGAAAAAATGCTCCAAGGGTAAAATAACATAGGGCCCTTTTCTGCTATGACTGTTGTTTGCTACATGATTAGTCTGTGATTAGTAATGTGTACGCACCTCTTAGGCATCATCTTGTTATCTTCTATCTACCTCTGATGAAGTTGCTATCACAATTTTATTATTATATGTTTTACCAGATGAGGCTGACATCTAAGACTAAATTACTCTCCCCAGCTTACATGGCAACTAAAATTGGATCCAAACTTGTAAAACCTGAAGAACATATTGGTCATCAAGAACACTAGGTCAGAAGAAGAGGCCGCCGCGGGGCGACAGCGACGCAAGATGGCAGCCACCACGGGTTCGGGAGTCAAAGTCCCTCGCAATTTCCGCCTGTTGGAAGAACTGGAAGAAGGCCAGAAGGGAGTAGGCGACGGCACAGTTAGCTGGGGTCTAGAAGATGATGAAGACATGACCCTGACCAGATGGACAGGGATGATAATCGGGCCTCCAAGAACAATTTATGAAAATCAGATATACAGCCTTAAAATAGAATGTGGACCTAAATACCCAGAAGCACCCCCCTTTGTAAGATTCGTAACGAAAATTAATATGAATGGAGTTAATAGTTCTAACGGAGTGGTGGACCCCAGGGCCACGTCAGTGCTGGCCAAGTGGCAGAACTCGTACAGCATCAAGGTTGTCCTGCAGGAGCTGCGGCGCTTGATGATGTCCAAGGAGAACGGGAAGCTGCCGCAGCCGCCCGAAGGACAGTGCTACAGCAACTAGCCGCGCCCACGGCCGCCTCCAGTGTCGCAGCCTTCATTCTCCACAGTAGTAAAGTTTCTAGACACGTCCGTAGACCTCAGAGGACTGGAAAGGAAACTCCTCTCAAAGGCAGTTCATCTTAAGATACTGTACATATCTAAGTTTTTGTCCATTTGAAATATACAAGTCGTGCTGTATAGCGATCACCCCATCGCGTGTGACCACTGTCCACCTAGTTGAACTTCTGGGATCCAAGAGGTTTATTTAAGTCCGTTCCCGTCGGGAGCGGTGGGCACATCCAAGCAACTGTGAACAGCCACGCCACACAATCACTGCAGCTGGCCTGCTGCCCAGGCCTGCGCCTCCTGCCTCCCTCGCGCCACAGCCCCAGCGCGGCGGCCCATGGGTAGATGAGACGGCTTCAGCTAGCTGCTGTGGGGCTACTACTGGGTCTGGGGGTGCTTTGCCTGCACCCCACTCTCATGTCTTAAGCGACGCCCCTTCTAAGCCATTGCCCTCTCTACTCTCCCACTCCCACACACCCCCTTTGCCGGAACTTAGATTGTAACTCTGTTCCCTGTGGACATGGCCTTCGGCAAGGAATTCAGGGCTTTCCGTCTTCCCCCACCTTGGTCGAGGGCTGCCGCTTTCTCCCTCGCAGCTCCCTCATCCCCCAGCACACCCCTCACTTCCCTGACCCGTCTACACCGTGGCTGCAGCCGACACTGAGGTCAGAAAGGCCCTGGATCTCTTAGGTGACATCCATCACCTACCTCCGGCTCCGCGCACTCGCCAGCAGCCTGGAGTGACAACCAGGCCCTGCACCCGCCGCTCTGTGGGCCCCACAGCCGGAATGCTCGAAGCTCAGGTCTGACGCCCGCCCGCACCCAGAGCCCTTGGGTGCACCCGGAGAGAGAGGCACACGGAGCCACGGCTCTCCCGCAACTGCTTTGCATCTAAACATTGAAGACGGTTCCAGCAGGGCTCCAGCGGCCGCAGGGCACCCCTGAACCTGGAGTGGAGCCCATCAACTGGAACATGAGGCCTAGCCTGGGCCGACCCTCAGCAGGAACACAGGAGCTTGGCGTCACAGCAGTAGGCACCGGTGGGTCTGGCCTGGTGCTGGACCACTCGGGACTCATGCGTGGATGCCTACTGAGAGAGAGGCAGTTCACAGTGTTGTGAAGGTCATTCCATATCTGTCGACCACCTTCTGAAGCAGCAGAAGCAGTCGCTGTCCCCATTAGGCCTGGGCAGGTTAGCCGGAGGGGTCTAGCGCACTGTACAGGAAGTTTAACAGTGTTCCGCCGGCAGCCTTCGTCAGACCATCGCCTGATTTTAATATAATAAACGAGCGTGCGTTAAAAAAAAAAAAAAAAAAAAAAGAACACTAGGTCAATGCCTAACCTGTAAAGAGTTATGAATGCATTTGAACATCATTCTGATGAATCCTTAGGTTTGCTTGAGAATGTTTATTTACATTCTAAGTAATTTCAAACCTTTTAATGGATGAGAACATTGGGTAACAATAGAATTTCTGGGTTTCATGTGCTTCAATAGTTGTAGAGAATTCCCTCTTAAAGTGAATCATTCGCCTTTCAAAAAAATGTAATGGTCTTGGATTCTAACTCAAAGAAGTAAAAGGGATCTACTTTGCTTGAGATTCAGTTTGGGTCTCTCCTCAATCTCAAAAGATTGCTAATAATGTAATTTCACTTGTTTCCCAAATACGCTTTTTCTAAGAAAAATAGTTGCCTGTTTCAGAACAATAGATCTATATGTATGCATCAGTAGTAATCAGTTAATAAGAATGATTTGTGAGCTGGAGAGATGGCTCTGTGAAGTGCTTGCTGCATAAGCCAAAAACCTGAAGTCAAATCCCTAGGACTTATACAAAGATCAGGGCATGGGAGGATGTTTCTACATAACCCAGCATTCCTAAAGTGAAATGGAAGGCAGAGACGAGAGAACCCTGGAAACCAGAGAGTGTGACTGATGGAATAGTAAAGAGACCCTTGTTTTTTTTTTTTTTTTTTTTTTAATTTTTTTATTATTTATTCCAACGTGCCATGTTGCGTGAGTATGTGGTGTGTGTGTGGTGTGTGTGTGTGTGTGTGTCTTGTGTATGTGTAGAACCACGACGATCAGGAACCACCATGGACCGCCTCCACCTCCTTCTGCCCCTGGATTCAAGCTCCGCCCAACGGACCAAAGCGCAGGCCGCCCCGCTTCCGCCTGGCGATCTATACGGGGGATCGGGGATCCTGAACTCAGGACTTCCCCTGCAAGGCCGGAGGCTTAACCCCTGAGCCACCTCTCCAGCCCCAAGAGACCTTGTCTTAACAAAGTAGAACTAGAGAATAGAACTAGAGAACCGATGCCAAAAGTTGTCTTCTAACTCCACATGTACACTTCACTCACACACACATTACACATACACAGCAAAAAGAAAATTTAATTATGTGCATTTGTGTGTGTGTGTGTGTGTGTGTTACTAGAACTCTGAACCTAAAGCCATACTCAGCCAGCACTCAATTGGTGTATTTCATCCCTATCCCAAATGTGAATATTTATTAATGGATTAACAGAAAAATTCGAAAGAAAATTCTGTGTAACCTTATTGTCACTTCCCTTGGGCAGTATCTCAAATTGAGATTAGTAAATTAATCATATCCTAATTATTCCAAGAGCTGTTAAAAATGCATGCTTCTGAGTTGAGTGTGAAGCTCAGAGGTCCAGTGCTTGTCTAAGGAGACCCTGACTTCAATTCCTAGCACTGCAAACAGAGACAAAGAGGAACGAAGTTGGCAGAGAAGGGAGGGACAAAAGAGGAAAATTAAAGGCCAGGGGACTCCCTCTGGAATGTCAGTCACTCACCTCTGGAATCCACTCTCACGACTATCACGCTACATTTTTCTAATAAATACTAAAAACTGTCTCCATGTGGTGCAATGATTATTGACAATCCGCATACGTGCTTTTTCTCTCCTGTGTCTTATCAGTAGTGCCCTGGTCCTATGGCTCTGGTGTCAGGAATGAGATGTTCCAGAAAGCAGAGCCCAGGCCCTGCATATGACAATAAGGCAACCACACAGGGTCTTCTCAGCTTCTCTTCCTGTGTTTGCTTTATGGATGCATTTTGGCAACAACAACAACAAAAAAGATTTAGAAAGAGGAGTCATATCTCTTCTGAGCCCATCTGGGAAGAAGGGGCAGACAGGCGGGCTGGGGAAGGAGAGGAGGGGAGGGGGGAAGAGTGGGACTTGGTTGTGTGAGGAAGGGACATCTAGAGCACTGGGAAAGCAACTGTGCAGAGGATGGCGGAACAAAAGGTGCCTGACCCATCCTGGCCTCAGACCTGCAGTCACCTCCCTCCACATCTCCTGGCAGGAGGCATCACCACTGTCTCTGCTCTCTGAGCCACTTTAGATAGCCTGATGCTCCCAGCCCAGAACATGCTAATTGCTACACTGGGGGAACACTAGATAGAACTCATCTTAAAAGGATTATCTTTGATAGACACTCAAATTTAAAAATGTCAGGTTTCAGTGACATTGCACATTGAACTGAATCAAAAAGTCTACTTGACAAGTGTGAGGACATCAGCCAGTGTTGGCCTGTACAGATAAATTTGGGGAAGATAATAGCAAAAGACATTTGTGGGAGATATAGCTAAAATACTTATCACAAGCTCTAGTGTCTGGCTGCTGATCTTCAGTTTGCCTGCTACAGTTACAAAGACGCTTAGAGCAACACGTTTTAAAAAAGAAGAAAGGACACATAAATCTACCATATTTTTTCAGAGAAACCAGTCAGCATCCTCAGGTATTACCTGCCCCCTGGGGTACATGTGTATGTGTACATATGAAGGGGAGTTTCTTAATTAAGCACAGGTGTCAACTTGACAGTTGATGGTTTGAGTTCTGGGCACGTTTGTGGAGAATTGATGGTTAAATTAAGCTCAAAGCAAATCTGCAGGAGATTGTCTGGCTGATGGGGAAGGCCCTGGCCATGGGTGGGATTAGGCCCTGGAATAAAATACAGACAGCTGGTTGAGAGACTTGGCATCCTTGTGTACACTTGGCCAGACATGGTGATCTGGCAAGTAAGGATCATTCCTCTCTCAGCCATTATGTAGAGATGGCGTGGCCAGTTCCCTCATTGGTGTGAGCTCTCCCATCAAGCTGGACTGAGAACTGTAAACTGGACTATTGTAAGAGAATACTACCTTGTTCCCTTAAGCTGTTTGATGGTGATTTATCGGTCACCGCGCAGGTGAACTGAAACAGAGAGCTTTTCCAGTACGCCTTACGGGGGAATGTTGGAGCACGGTGGTATGTATGCTTCCCCTTCCTCCATGGGAAAGGACTTACGAATAAAGAATAAGCAGGAGTCAACCAGGGTGAAATTGAAAGGCCCCATCTGACCCAGCTTCTTGTCCTCTTCCTATGGCCTTTGTCTAATGAATCATTTGGCATGCAGAAGCACTGTGAGATTAGGAATGGGCATTCTCACACTATGATCCCTTAACTAAGTCTAAAATTATTTTCATCTCAAATGCCTGGGACTTCAAACTCAGAGATCATTCCTAAAGCAAAAATAACAAAGGAAGCTTCATATAAAAGCAGGGTTCCAACTCTTGCAAAGCAGAGGGAAGGGTCTGGAAATGAAGCTTCTTCTGTGAGGTGACTGTGCTTTGAAGATTCTGCCAGAGCACCAGAATTGTCCTTCTTGAGGCCACTACCTCCCGTTAGCCTGGAGAGTCTGAGGATTATTTAGCATATGCACAATGAAGAGGAGGACTTAGGAGAGTACCTGGGCAACCTGGATCTTGTGCACTCCTCTCTTGTCCCACAGGCACAGATGATTTGGACTTAAAATAACTCAACCAGTTTGTATTTCCCATGTGGCAACATGAAATAGGGCTTAGAATCATGTGGCATTTGAAGAACAGCGACATTCCATAACAGATTAGGAACCCCACATATTTTTCATGTGCAACTCGAATAATCACATACATGTAGAAATGCATACTAAATCCCTGAGCTAAGGCCTGAGGAAGATCACAGTAAGTTTGGGGCTAACCTGCTGAAGGCAGTGAATGACTCCAGAAAGTCTGTCACAGCAGAACCAACATGGAAATTTGCAATGTGCACATGGAGAGTCAGCTGTTCAGCAGTTCCCAGCCCCAGAACACCAGGTTAGATTGTGCACATCTGAAGAGTCGGTGAGCAACCCGTCAGCACCAACTAGGCTGCCAGGAGACTACAGAGGACATGTTTTCCCATCCCCTTTCCCAGTTCTAATCTGTGAATCCCTGGCCAAAACCCCCACTGAGGTGCTCCCCTCCCCCAAATAACCGTGATCACTGTGGCCATCCAAGTCAGAGGGTCCCAAAGTCTGGATTAAAGGCTTGCTCCTTATGGTCATCTCACACTTTTTATTCGCAACTTTAGCATTTGTGATATTTTCTTTCACTTGCCCTACTGAGTCAGACCATGTCTCAAGAAATGGGGTAGCCAGGCTGGAGAGATGGCTCAAGGGTTAAGACTCTGCCTGACAAGCAGAAGATTCTGATTTCGGATCCCATGTCCCACATAAAAACGCCAGGTGTAAATGGCCTATGGCAATCTGAGAAGTCCCAAAGTAAAGCAAAAAAGAAGGTAGAAGCAATCCAGGATGATTCTCAAAGTCACCCATGGACTTGCACAGGGAGACACAGTGCCTTCTGAGACACACATACACTCACACATACACACACTGTTGTGCCCAGATTTCTAGATCCCAAGAGACCACCGGAGGTGACACCACTGTAAACGCACAAATGTCTTTATTCAAAGCTCAAGCCCGGGCTCTCCCCATCACTGACACAGCAGATCAAGAATGAGAACCCTGAGTCTTTGTTTTATAGGGACTTTTATAAACTATTTCTATAGGAGGAGGGGGCTTCTAACCTAGCAGATACATGATTGGGTAAATTGAGGCAAAAGCCGTATTGGCATGTGGGGATTGGTCAGTTTCTATCACCAGCAGTTTTCGAGTACCCCATAAGCAGTTTTTAGTACCCCTTACATTACTCATGGCCCTTGAAATTCCTTGAGCAGTTAGTGACTGGCTTCTGATTGGATAGTTCCACCTGCTCTGATCACAACTCTTACAAACTATCATATTAATTCTTGACACAGTTGGTGAGACAGTTGATTATGCAAAGACCAAATGTTACTGTAAAGGTTGCTCTTCCAGTTTAGGGGGCTCCTGGAACATTAAGTATTTCCTAATGTGGAGCTGACTGGTCATGGTTATAGTCACGTACATAAATTGGGTCAAACAGTCTATGTATAGCAAGTCTGGTGTTTTACAGGGAGGACAAGTGAACAAGTACAAAATGGAGACAAATATGTTCAGGTCCCACAACACAAGCAAAATAAATAAAGTTTAAAGGGAGGGGCAAGAGTGTAGCTCAGTTCAGCATACATGAAGCCCTAGGTTCAGTCCCCGACTCCCCATAAACTGCATGTGTTGTCATACAACTGTAATCCCAGCCCCGGCCAAATGTGGATTGAGCAGTTCAAGGTCTTCTCCAGGGATGTAATTAGTGTAAAGTCAACTTGAGCAGCTCAAAAATAGGGAGTATGTGGGGGAATTGTTGAATACTGAAGTCTCTGTGATTGGCTAGATTTAAAAAAAAGTTTTGACTTTTCCGTGTATACATAGTCAGGAGTGAAGGCACTTTTTTTAAAGAGCTCTTCTTTGTTGCGCTACTGCCAGAAGCAAAACTGTGTGAGGCATTAATCTACTCTCAGGGAACTTGAGTCTATAATTACAGCTTCTACAAAATACAGCTTTGGCTCTAGAACTTCACATGCTCACACATAGAGCCTGCTGGAAACTGTAATGGCAGCCATCACATATCCAGAAACTTATATATGGTGATGGGCTCTTACCTTGACAGAATGATGAAAAGCCTGTGTTCTTTCTCTAGCGATGCCATGGCACACTCCCACAACTTCAGCAGCTTAAAGTACAAATCTGGTACAAGAGAGATTAGACTAAAATCAGCTGGTGTGCAGGACTGCATTCCTCTCTGGAGGATCCTGGGTAGAGCGCCTCACTTCTCACACCTTCCAGAGTTGCCTGCATTGGCTTATGACAACCCCCCTCCTCTTTCCAAACCAGAATCAGATATTTGAACCCCTTTATACCGCCATGTCTCTGGTTATTTTGTTGTTGTTGTTGTTGTTTTTTCTCTTTTCCTTTCTGATACAGAGTCTTACCCTATAGCCTATGTTAGCTTGGAATTAACTATGTAATTCAAGTTGGCCTCGGACTCACAATTCTGTCTCTGCCTCTGAGTGTTGGGATCATATAGAAGCTCCCATGCCTTGGCATAGTTCTGGTTTCCTAAGCTAATAGCTCCAATTTTTTAAAGACTATGAACTGGGCTGTGGGGATGGGTCAGTGCTTGTGGCACAGGTATAAGGATCTAAGTTATTTTATTAATACATTTTATTACTTTTTATATTTTTTTTATTTTTCACCAATCATACAAGTTCAATAGGCACCCCAGTCCTCTCCCTCCCTCTTTCCCTCCCTTCCCAGTACCCTTGCATCCTCCCCCTTCCTCTTCTTTTTCCCCTTCCCTCCCCCCTCTCAGTGCCTGCCCCTTATCCCCTCCCATCCCCTGGAACATCCTCCTGTGTGAACGCCAAACTTCCCTCTGAATCCTCCACTCCAGTGAGTTGTGAGGGCTCAGTGGCATAGCCCAGAGGCCCCCCCTTCCTGGTTCCCCCTTAGTATGGGAACACTATTATGACTGTTAATCCCTTGCCTCTAAGGATCCTACTGCCTGTGATCCATGCTAGACCCTGGGGGTCATCATCACGTCAGTCATTGTGCAAGTCATGCGAAGTCCCACTATGGCTACTGAGGCCCTAACTTGTGTGAAGTGTCTTGCATATCATTGGTCCTCCCCATCTTTAGACTCTTACAACCTTGCTGCCCCCTCTTCTGCAAGTTTTCCTGAGCTTTAGGATGGGGAGAGATTTGGCTGGTCTGGTTCCAGGTGATCAATGCAGGGTCTTTGGTGTTCTGAACAATGATTTGTTGTTGTTTTCAGTCTTGCTGTTCCTGCACCACCCTTGGCTCCATCCTGATTGGTATTGGAGGTCACCTCCTAACCGAAGATAAAAAACTGTTTAAATGAAGATCTGACTATAAGAGGAGATTCAAAAGTACATGAAATAGGAGTAGGAGACCACATTGGGGGGGGGTTCAGTGTCCCATTTGCAGGATGGTAAGGATCTAAGTTTGATTCCCAGAACCCACATGAAAACAACCTAGTGTGATAGCGCCCATTGGTATCCCAGAGCAAGGGGAAGTAGAAGCTGGTGGAGCCCAGTGGCTCACTAATCAGTCAGCAGAGACTGCTTGGTGAGTTTCAGGGCTACAGGAAAGTCTTTCTCCAGCAATGACCCTTGACGTTGTTTTTGGCCTCATGACACACATGCATGTGCAACCCAAACAGGAAGACACACATACACAAAGACTAGATCCTTATCCTCAATCACATCAGCAGTCTCCTTGCCCATGCATGGTAGCATATTCACAGGTTCCATAAATGAAGATTTGAGCATAGTTGGGGCCTTTCATTCTGCCTGCCACAGGCCATTGAACTCAATCATTCATGATGCCAGACTCATAGGAAACATGTGATCTCCATAGAGTTCCTATTTTACCACAAAGTGAATAATTGAGAGTTTGTGGATTGCTGACATTTATTCTAATCAGCTATCATGATTTGGATATCAGCACAGTAAATCATGCACAATCTGGTAGAAGCCCATTGGCTTCAGTGACAGTGTGGCATCTTTTCTCTCAAGGTTCCAAATGAGAAATCTGACTCACAAATCGCAAAACTCATATTACACAATCCAAATACTAAATTTATACTCTGTGCCAGGGGCTTTACAGAATTCCCAGCATGTGCCTCTGCCTGCTCCTACTTCCATACTCCTGCAATATTTGTACTGCAGAGCTCCTCTGTGGAAATTATCAACACACCTATAAGCAAGAGTATAACATGGTGGAGGGATCCAGCTGTGAATTCAAAAACACCTGGAACACTGAATGGACCCAGCATCTCCTTCCCACCTTCCACCTTCTTCTACCTTGCCTGTCCTGCTCTTTGCCCAAGGTGACTTTTTTTTTTTTTTATGCGGGCAGCTGCCTTTTCCACCTAGGCTTTTTATTTTATTTTATTTTATTTTATTTTATTTTATTTTATTTTAATGTAGGACCTGGGATCCAAACTCATGACCTTGTGGTGGGGAGATAGACGCTTAACCCCTGAGCCATCTCTCCAGTCCCGGTGACTTGTTTTTATAGATTGTGTCTACCAGACTCAGGTTGGTTGATAGGAGATATTATCAGGAAATGACACAGTTGTCCAGCAATTGCTCAAGCAATTGATCCCGTCAATCCCTGGCCCTTTGAGTAGTCATTTGCCCATGGCTATTCTCTATTTCCTAAGACTTCGGGCTCTGTCGGACAGCCTCCCACAGCTACCGGTCCCTGCTTGTTCTGATGACTGCTCGTCCCTTTTCCCTGGAAGCCTATAGAAGATGCGGCTCTTACTGATCCCAGTCTGTGAACTTTACCCCCCCCCTTCCTGACACTGCTCATTTCTGCCCAGGCCTTCATCAAACTCTCCCAAACACCTGTTTCAATGTGCACTGTGTTCCTCAATAGGCTCCTCCTGATATACCTGGCTGTTGCAACACCTTGTGATCATAGGTGAGTGAGTTAACTTTCTAAAACTTCAGGATTCTCATATGTGAAATAAAG
Source organism: Typhlomys cinereus (assembly GCA_023101885.1). Lineage (NCBI taxonomy): Eukaryota > Metazoa > Chordata > Mammalia > Rodentia > Platacanthomyidae > Typhlomys > Typhlomys cinereus. The sequence continues at coordinate 3,397,615 of JALPQD010000145.1, forward strand.
GTAAAGCTGGGGGGAAGGTAAGGGGGGGCAAACTATTCAATCCATTATTGCTTAACAATGTCTAGTATGCAGCAAACACTTAAATGGATTTTCCCCCAAAAAATAGAACAAATGAAATCTCTAAAAAACAATTATTCTATATGGGTAAAATGTTTCATCAAGTCATTTCCTAAAATGCGCTTTTTGCTCTGAAGATAAAGAGTTATCTTGAGCAACGAATAAACTAAGGTCTTGGATGTTACTGATAACTAATTGCTAGTGATACAGCCGAAGCTATTCAGAGTCCTCTGCTACTGAGGGATGTGCACGTTCAAACACCTTTAATTTATATTTTGATGTCTATGCAATTTTCCAATATGACACAGACCCTGCTTTTTAGCTTTTTGGATTTAAAATAATTTAAATAATGTAAGCAGAGAAGTTTTCACAGTAGGATAGGTAATATTTTTGGAGATACAGGCCTATCTATAAATCTACTCAGACATTTTAATTGCTTCTTATCACAAGAAATTTACACAATGATTTCCTTGCAGGTATAAGAATCTCATGGCAAGATTTTAAAGAGGATATTCTCTCTTTGGAAAAGAGTGCTTAGAGGAGATGAAATTGTAAAGCACTGCAGGAAGTCCTCCTGTGTTTTGGCACATGAAAATCCACAGAGACAGAGGGAGAGTTGGAATCAGAACTTCCCATGTCACCTTTCCAGATACCAGATGAGAAGACTATTTTAACAGCTGGCAGCACTGTCACTGACTTAAGATGATACTTGGAAAGATCCAGAGGAAAGACAGGGCCCTGAGGGTGTTACCTGTAATAAGCCTGAACTTCTTAGAATGAGAAATAACAGAAATGTGGAAGCAAAATAAAGGACAGAAGGGGAGGGAGCAGAGGTATTGACAGGGAATGCAAGAGGAAACCAAGCCATGATATACACTCATGGAAATATGCATGCATGCATGCCATATATGTGGTGTGTGTGTGTGTGTGTGTGTGTGTGTGTGTGTGTGTGTGTGTGTTAGTGGCTATGATTGGTGTTAGTGGCTATGATTGAACCATTCTATTTCTCTGGATCTTTAATAAAAATCTACCATATGCTCCAATTCCTCACCTGTGTTTTTTTCTACAGAAAACAATGGTAATCCACAGCTAGGGTGGTACACAGCAAAGAAAAGTAAAAAGCAGAAGGGAGTGTTAAAGGTGTGGTAATTAATTTGACTGGGTTATGAGTCGCCCAGGTAACTGGGACCATATTCATTTTAGGTTGGCTCTGAGGGTATTTCTGGAAGAGATTGACTGGTGGACTCAATAAGAAAGATCGCTCACGCACATCGCACAGTGGGCAGGCACAGACCAGTTTGCTGAGAGTCTTGCTGGGACAGATACGCAGAGGTCTGGACTCTGACCTTTGACTTCAGAGAGTACTCCATCAGGTCGCCTGACTCTGAGGCTGTCAGACTTGGTCTCTGCCATCTACCAAATTTTCCTGGTTCTGAGTTTGCAGACTGTATATAAGGCTGCATATAATCCCCTTTTGTCTGTTTATCCATCTGTGATGGTTAGTCTTGAATATCAACCTGATACCTGAGAGCTGGGCCTGTGGACTCACCTATGAAAATCTTTTCAGTTAAGACAAGTCTCTGAGTAAGCCTGCAGGAAATGACCTTGATTGCTTTGGTTGAGGTGGAGGACCACCCACAATGAGAGTGCCATGCCTGGGCTGAGCATTGGCAGGCATCCAAGCAAACTGGTGGCACTCTGCTCTTAACATAGGCATGATGTGGGTAGTTCCCTGGGATCCTGATGTTGGCATGAGTCTCCTGTCATGATGGAATGTGAGCTCAGTAAAACCTCCTTCTCCCCCAACTGTTTGAGGAGTTTATGCAGCAATGAGCTATGAACTTAAGACACCATTCTCCATCCATCTATCCATCCGCATACACATCCATCCATCCATCCATCCTCTTCTTTCTTTTATTGAGTGTATGTGTGCACGTGTGTACATGTATGTGCATGCATGCATGCGTGTGTGTGTGTGTATGTGTGTGTGTGTGTGTGTGTGTGTGTGTACAAGACAGCACTAGAATATATGTGCCTCTAGAGACCCTAGGATGAGAGTAAGAATCATCCTGGATTTCTCTTGTATCTTAATACTTTGTTCAGGGGTTTCCCCAGGCTCCAGATTCCAGGGCCAGGATTTCAGGCCACCATTTCCATTGTCATTTTTATGTGGGAATCTGGAATCTGAACTCAGGTCATTGTGCTCGTGAGGTAAAGGCTTTAACCACTGAGCCATCTCCCCAGTCCCCATCCTCTTCTTTCTATGTCTCTGGAAAACACTGACTAGTACAAGGATTCAGACAGAAGTGAACCAAGAGTACAGGAGAAGCAAGACTCTGAACAGATACATCCAAACAAATATGAGATTTAAGAACTTTGTGAAAAAATAGAGAAAACAATAGACTTCCCACAGGACAGATGACAGAGATGGAAGCCAACTTTATTTTAATCTGAAAGGGCAAGACAACCTCAGTTTGTATCTGAATTTTAATCCAACAGGAATCCAAGAGGAAAGAATATAATTGGAGAATCAGAGCCACTGGTGTCAATCATGGGATAGCTACATTCTTTTTTTTAAATTTTTTTTATTTATTCAATTGTGCATGTGTGTATGTGTGCGTGTGCGTGTGTGTGTGTGTAGAACCACAGGCGAATTGGGGAACCACCATGGACGCCTCCACCTCCTCCTTGTTTACTCTGCCCCGGGATTCACAGGCTCCGCCCACCAGGACCAGAAACGCAGGCCGCTCCTGCTTCTGCCCGGAGTCTATACGTGGGGTCTAGGATCCGAACTCAGGACCTTCCGCCTGCAAGGCAGAGGCTTAACCCCTGAGCTACCTCTTCAACCCCCGGATAGCTACATTCTTAAGGCTGACATTTTTCCTGATCTCAGATAACTCATACTGAATCTATAGTAGAAACAGAAAGTGTTTAGTATCAAGACTATTAAAAGGTTACTCAAATTTTTCCTCCATAAAAGATATGCAATGTTCATACATGGTCCAAGTACTAGAAAAATGCGTTTCTGACATTAGATGTATCCACATGAGGACTTAATTTTTGGTCATTTATTGTTGGGTCTTTGTAGACTTTGAAATCTGTGTTGGCATGTTAAATGATGATAGGCCTTATCCTATGACATCTGCCCTCTAGGGATGAACTACAAAGTAGTACATGATCACAGAGGTATGTGCTTGCCACAGAAGACTCTATAGTATTGTAATTGCCACAAGTGCCCCTGTTAAGAATAAGCTTATGCATGTGCACATACACTAAGAAGATATTTATGTTATACAATGCAATGTTAATCTGTAGTTATGTGGTAAAATGTTGTAATCTACATCATGATATTGTATTATGGGACACTAAAGACTAATCATTTTTCAAGGGACTTTGTCACTTTTCTTGAGGAAAAATAATGCCTGCACAGTTGTATGTGGATAGTTCTACTATATTAGGTGGAATTATGAATCTTATTGTTTTATGTGGAGATAAGGATCAGTGACCTGATGTCAAGTTGACAAGGAGTAGACTTGTGATAGTTAATCCTGGTTGTCAACTTGACCACACCTGGCATTACTAAGAAATCAGCAGCCAGACACCTGAAGATCAATCTGGATTAATACATTTACAATACAAAGACCAGCTCTAGTCTGGATGGAACCTCCCAGTAGCAAACCAGATTCTCCAGTAGCAATAAGGCTGAAATCAAACCCAAACTCTGATTATTATAGATTGGCTGAGTTGTAATGTAAATTAAAATCCCAGCCTGAAAGGGTGTTGGCAGTTAAAGTCACAGCACTGATTGGAAAAGAGTGGGATCTTGAAAAGTGGATACTGATGTGTGGAGGGATCCAACTGATGATGAGAACACTGAACCCTCAAATTCTGATGTGTTTATTTCACCTGAGGAAGTGGTCTCGAGGAAGTGGTCTCCCCACCCTTAGCAGAGAATGATCCCTACCCCACCCTCTGCAGTATTACTGTCTCTACTTTTGCCTAAGGTAATTAATCCTGCTTGGTCTGAGGAAAGGACAAAGACTTTCCCTCAAGAAAATGCTAATGTTGTGCAGTGTCCATCTCTGATTGCCTCCAGGCCTATGACCAGGCTCACGGCTAAACAAACTCCTAAGGGGGTCCTGGAACCAGGCTCCCACAGATACGATGTAGAAAATTTAGTCCATGAAGAGGTGTGCTATACTGCTAAAGAACTGCATGACTTTTCTAACACATTCAAGTAGCAGTCTGGGGAATAGCTCTGGAAATGGAATGGAATGCTGTGGGATACTGGTGGAAAGAGTATAAAGTTGGATCAGACTGAGTTCACTGAAATGGGACCATTGAATAGAGATTCTAGGCTTAATGCCACTGTAGAGTTAAAAATGGTGCCAAGAGTTTATTTGAATGGGTAGCTGAAGTATTTATTAATTATTTGGCCTTCTGAAAAAGAGTTGGAGATGCCAGATATTCCTTGGTTTAGTGTTGATAGGATTAAGAGACTCAGAGAAATTGGTATGCTTGACTGGATTCATTGTTTAAAATCTAATTCTCAATGGCAGAATCCAGATAACATGCCTTTTACTAGAAATGTATGCAATAAATTGGTAAGAGAGGCACCACCAAATATGAAAGGTCCTACCATTTATATTTTCCTTGTACCGGCACTAACAATGGGAGATGCAGATGCCCAGTTGGAGGAATTAAATTCAATGAGTTTGGGAGATACAGAAACAGTAGGGACCAAGTGGCAGCATTGAATTGGCAGTGGCAAAGTAAGCATACTAACTGTAATGTACAGCATAGACAGGACAGTATTTATGAAGAAATGACTCACTTAGACCTTTAGCACTGGCTAATTAATCATGGTATCCCCAAATATAAGATAGATAAGAAGCCAACAACATTCTTATTTTATTACAAGTAGAAGAATTCTAAAACAAATGAAGGAAAAACTACCTTGAATCATAAAAGCAGAGAATCATGGCACATCAACCAATTTCTATTCTTGAGCCAGTTTAGAGATCTAGAACTCCTTGAATGAAGAGAAGGTCATGTCCCCTTAAGGAAGGAGCTTAGCACCATCGCAAAAAGCTTTAGTATTAGTCTTTCTCTTGTCCTTCCACAAAGGGACCTAAGGCCTTTTACTAGAGTTACTATACATTGGGGGAAAGAAATAATCAGATATTTCAGGGCCTACTGGATACTGGTTCTGAGTTGACATTGACTCCAGGAGACCCTAAAGAGCATTGGGGCCCTCCAGTTAAAGTAGGGGTATATGAGAGTCAGGTGATTGATGGAGTTTTGTCTAATGTTCTGCTCACAGTAGGTCCAATAGTTCCCCAAACTCATTCTGTGCTTATTTCCCCAGTGCCAGAACGTGTAATTGGTATTGATATACTTAAAAGTTGGCAGAATCCTCATATTAGTTCCTTGACCTATGGACTATTATGGTTGGGAAGACCAAATGGAAACATTTATAGATTCTGTTAGGCCGCCTCTAGTAGAAATACTGCTGTTAGAAGACCTTCTGTACACAACTCACCTTGCTCAAAGTTTACAAATTATTGTATGTGCATTCTTTTAATTAATGGAATGCAGAAATTTAACAGTGATTCCCCAATATCACAGAGGCTTTTAATGGGAGTAATTTTGACTGTCACATGTTCTTTTGGTCTCATCATTTAATACCTAGCTCACACAACTATAATCTTCTTCTTTCCTGCAAAGTCCCCCAGGGACTTCTTAATGAAGAGATGAAGCAGGTAAATTCCATTTTCGTATTTGTAAATATATGTGAAAGCTGATTTTACTCAATGCTTCTGTGAAAGTGCATATCACAATTAGGCACAGGTGTCAACTTGATGGTTGAGGGTTTGCATTCTAGACACATTTGTAGAGAATTAATGGTTGAATTAAGCCCAGAGCAAACCTGTAAGAGATTGTTTAGCTGATGGGGAAGGTCCAGCCCATGGTGGATGGGACTAGGCCCTGGAATAAAATACCAAGAACTGATTGAGAGAGTTGGCATCCTTCTGTTCACTTGGCCAGACATGCTGATCTGGCAAGTGAGGATTGTCCCTCTCTCAGCCGTTATGTGGTGATGATGTGGCCAGTTCCCTCGGCCCTGATGATAGTACATGCTGGACTAAGAACTGTAACCAGTAATTATAAGAAAAAATAAATTCCTTATTCTCTTAAATCATCTGATGGTCATTTATCAGTAACCATGCAGGCAAACTGAAACAGTGTGTTTTAGAGGCAGTTAGCATTTAAATTGGTGGACTTTTAAATACTTTCTCTTCTACACGTAAGGTAGTAGAACCTCATTTAATCAGTTAAAAGTTGTGTGAACACTTTTTTTTGGGAAAATGCCACACAACCTCACACTCCAGACAGGAGTTCCCTGACAAAAGTAATGATCAACCCAGGTCCAATTAAATGAACCAAAGAGTTTATTTGAGTTGTTTAAGGAATAGGGGTGAAGGTTACCTGCAGGAGCAGGGATGATCCAAAGGCAGCTACATTGCCAGAAAGCTCATCCCAGCATGGCTGAAAGGCTGTCCTGGGGCCACAAAGATGAAATCCTCTTCAATTAACCTTCCTCAATGCACCCTAGGGCTCCTCCAAAGACCTCAAGGCCACAAGGGCATGTATAAGGGCATGTGCAGTTAGGGCAGAATCACATATTAATAAGTGGGACACTAATGATACTCCAAGTGAGGCTAGAATCTCAGATGATGGTCCAATGACCTTTTCCATCCTGTGTCTACAAGGGAGCATCAATGAAGAGGTGTGATCTTGATGGTCTCAAACAAAGAGGCTGGCAGCTGTCTGTTTGGATAAAAACACCATACAGCAAAGGCCTTAGGAGAACAAACTAGATCTCTTCCCTAGGACTCCTGTAGATAAGTGTTGAAGGGTGCAAGAGGAAGGTGGGAGAGGAATGTCTGGAGAGCACTGAGGAGAGCTAGTGGCAGCGGGTGGGGCCAGAGAAGCTCTCAGGACTAGGCCATGCTGACCTCCAGGATCAAGCCCAAAACAGGATATTGCTTGGGAGCAGATGAAAAGAAAATAGCATTTTGAGTGGAAGATTTAGATAATTTACTTTAAGCTATTGTATGTTCCCTTAGGCTACTCTCTCTCTCTCTCTTTCTCTCTTTCTGTCTCTCTCTCTCTCTCTCTTTCTCTCTTTCTGTGCACACGTGCATGTGCAATGTGAGTGCAGTTTCTGGGATGAGAGACACTGATAGAAGAGGGAGACTGGCTTGAGGCACAAAATCTTATCAGGAAATAATAATGGGAGAATAGTAGATTTGGACATATTTCAAAGGCAGAGCAGAGGGAGGAAAACTAGGGAGAGAGTTTTCTGATGTGAGCAACTACAGTGGAATTGACTTTATTTACATATAGGTCTGGAATAGCTGTCCACAAGTGTCTAAGTGGAAATGTCAAGGAGAGAGATAAATGAGAATGGAATTCGGGATAAGGACTCAGCCAACAGTATATATTGGGAATTGTCACTAAATAGGTGGTTTCTAAAGTTGTGAAGACAGGCTTGGGATGTAGCTCAATAATTAGGCAATTTACTTTGAATGCACAAGACCTTTGGTTCAACTTCTAACACCAAACTGCATAAATCCCCCAAAGGGTAAATATAGACATTGAAAAGTAAAATCCTAAGGCTGGTCTTGGGATATCTGCAGTATTCAGAGGATGAAGAGGAGCAGCTAGTGAAGTAGAAGAGAAACCTAGAAAACAGTCTTGAGAAACAGGTGAAAGGAGTATTTCCAACCCCCAAAAGGCATCTATAGTGGGGTTTAAAAAAACAAAGGCTGAGAATTGACTACATGGAGATTATTAATATTTCATGATTGGGAGTTTGAGTATAGTGGAAGGAAAGACCTAACTAGAACCCACTTAAGTAACAGATAAGATGTGTTTACAAAATACAGACAACTCTTTTTGAAGTTTTGAGATGAATGCAGTAAAGAGTAGCACATTGGCAGTGTTAGCTAAAGAAGAATCTGGGGGTAGTGGGTTATTAAAAAAATATTGGGGGGGGGCAGGGAGATTTAAACACTTATGTGCAGGCCTATAGAAACAATCCAATAGAGCAGGTGTGGCTGATAGGTCAAGATGAGGGGACATAGCCAGGACACACACTTGGATTTATATGGGAAAAGGGGCAGAATGTGCATTTTAGCAACCTAGATGCGCAGAGGTTGATGGATTTGCTCACAGGCATGTGGTGCAACGCTTTCAATTAATTTCTTCTGGTGGTGCTGAGGAGTCAAATCCAGGAAATCATACACACTAGGCAGGCAGTGTACCCGAGTTGCATGCCCAGCTCCTACTCAATTTATTTTGGTGAAATAAAAGCAAGGGGCTGAGTGTGACGATGAGGACAGGAGGTATTCAATGTGGTACTTCTTTATTTTCTTGAATTTAGGAAATTTGGAAAAAAAAAAAAAACTTTTCATCCCGTCTTCTTCTAGCAGAATATTTGCCGCTAAAGAATCCTTTAGTTTGCTTTTGAAAGCGATTGACCAAGATCTCCAGGCAGCATTCTCACTGCCCAGTCTGCCACTTTATTGATCCAAATATCAGATGTGTCTGTTCCTATCAACAAGGGGATACAACTTAGGACTTCTGACTTTCCCTGTCTGTACTTTAGAGAAGGACGGAAAAGTCGGTCTGTGATCTAGATGTTTTACTTGTCTTGGTATTCTTACCTATTCATGGAATGTCTAGAATTCACAAGGGTCATGAACGCTTGCTCTTAACTGTTAATTGTCTAAATCCATTCTGTCTGATGACAAACAAGGCAAATACGAAAAGTAGCTATTGACATTCCACAACATAAGACTCATGTAGGATCTACAGCATGAAAGAAATAGTATTCCTCTGTCACCTGCTGATAAATTCATGACCAGTTTAGGGGAACAGGTGGGTTTTACTCTTGTTTATGATTCTCTGATACAGTTCATAGTCCAGGTTGGCAGGAGATTTCATACCAAAATCAGGAGCAGAGGGAACTGGCCATACTTTCTTCACAGGAATTGCTGAGAAAGAGGCAAACTTCATCACTTGCCAGAATGCCTGAATGCCAACATGCCAAAGTATATCAAACTACTGAGCCAGCTCTCTCTATCTTATCTACCTGCCCAGGGATCTGTGCCACTTCCTTAACTGTCCTTAACTTCCAGTCCTTCACAGATGTGCCCAGAACTCGGCCTTCAATTGTCAAATTCTCACCTTTATCTAAATGGCACACTCCAATTTTGACACCTTTATCTAAATGGCACACTCCTAATTGTTAAAGATGAAGTTTCTAAAAGTCTAATGGTATAATTCTGAAACATCCATTCAATGGCATTATTGATGGCTAAAATATTAATTAAGAAATATTTTGATGTACTAGAAAGTGGTCTAAGGTTTAACACCAGGATTTTTTTATCTTAGAAGTTTTTTCTCCTTCCTTTTGAATTTCTGTATTGTCACAGAGACTTTTCTTTCTTGGCGCTGTCCCACCAGAACAGGACTGTGGAAACAGAGAGTAGGTTTAGAAGGCTACAAGATAGGAAGCTATCATAAAGGAGTTTTAAGCCACTAGGCATCATGGAGCACCATTAATTAACTATAGTGCTTCAGAAAATGTTGGAAATAAAACAAGATCAAAGTTTATTGCAAAATGCCCTGCATAGAGAATCTGCCCACTGTGTTTTGGCCTGGCATCCTGGCTCTGAGATTGTCTCACGCTACCAGCCTGACTTAATCAAGGTCATTGAAAGCTATTCCCATCTTGCCAGGTGTAAGCAGCTGCTCCAGATTGGTGTTATCAGCAAATTTATTGAACTTGCTCTCACTCCATCACCCTGTGGATAATGCTGGCCCAGGTCCAGCACTCCCGGATGGACACCACTTGATAGATGCCCTCCAGATGACAAGAAGTCACTGATAGCTACTCTTGGATGGCTGCTCTTCAGCCACTTGACAGCAGTATGATCTGAGCTATGTATTACCAGCCCGTTGAAAAGAAATATCAGGTGAAATGGTATCAAAAGCCTTTCAGACGTCTGGATATATTCCATCCGTCTTTTGTAGGATTTACAATATAAGAGAAGCAGTAATCCTCTGTCACCCATCATTGCTGAAGGTAAATTTCCTAAAATTCTTACAACCACTAATATAATTCTGAAATATATATCCAATGGTATCATAATCAATGGCTAAAATATTAATTCAGAAGAAATATTTTGATACATCAGAGGACAGTCTGAGGTTAATACCAATATGTTGGTTTTTCTGGTTCCTTCCTTCCTTCCTTCCTTCCTTCCTTCCTTCCTTCCTTCCTTCCTTCCTTCCTTCCTTCCTTCCTTCCTTCCTTCCTTCCTTCCTTCCTTTCTCTTTCTCTCTTTCTCTCTGTGCTGTTGGCTATGAGTTTTCTTTTCTTGGTGTTAGTCCACTAGAATACATGTGCATTGTGGCATATGCATGCTTCCTCCCTCCTCACCCCAACCTCTTTCTCTATTAAATAAAAAGGATTAAGATTTTGGATTGTAACTAACAAGCACCTCTAATATCATAGTCTCAAAATCTTTATAGACGCTTTGGGATTGTCTCTTTTTAGGCGTTGTTCTGAGACTGTGAGCCATAGAACTATGCCTTTAGCACCTGGAAGTGATTAAAAATATTCCCTTTGTCTGGTCACCAATGTCATATTTAGTCTCACTCTAAACAAATAACAACCGGCCACTAAATGAATGGTTCTGATTCCAATAATTTTGTTCAAAAAGTATCATTATTTTCTAAAGATAGAGGCTTTCCATGGCAGGAAGGAGAATACAGATTCAAAACAAAAGTTCTTCAAGGGAAGATGAGTTCTTTTTAACTAATAGCCTCCTATGGAAATTCCTTCAATTTATTTCTGCACCAATGTATGTGACTTATTAAATGAAACTTACTAAGTTCATCTATGATTCACAAGGGTTTTTTTTTATTGTTTTCTACCATCCCTAGTTACAATTCATCTCTTTTATCTGATGCCCCTTACTTCATCTTTGCCACAAGCTCATGAAATACATGTTGAATTGTCTACCCTGCATCTTCCCTTCATGCTACTCTTACTTCCAAGAACGTGATGAAGCAAGGCGGATGAAAGCATAGCATTTCCCTTCCAAGAACCTGGCAGGCATTAAAAAAAATCAACCATTTCAGAAGGAAATATTCTTTTTCTCTGAAGCTTCCCAGCATGAATATTCCACAGCAAGGACGAGCCAGCATTTGCTACAAGAGACTAGACAGTTTTTTAGGCTGCGTATGCCACATAATCTAGCCTTCGTTCCTAGTACTTGATTCATTATAGGGTGAAAAACACCCATAGACAATATGGAAGACATGAGCTTAGCTGTGTTCTAGTATAATTTATTCTCAAAGGCCTGTGACTAGCTGGATAAGACCCTAGGGCTATGGTCTGAAGTTGGTCCGCTATAGGTTTCAGGTGGTATCCACTCACATTTAGAGTTAGTATAAGAAGATAGTGCTCACCTGGTATTGCTGGGCTGAAGAACAAAGAGCCGTAATATCTCTGTGTTGACTCCAAACTCAGCTGCTGTAGATTTCTACCTGCCAAACTGATTAGTGTAGTGCTCTTTCCTCTGGGTGTCTTGAAGTTGAGTCACTTTGGGACCAAAGAAAACAGTTTTCAGACCTTATTCATTTTCATTCTTTTCAACTTTGTCAGTGGTGCAGCTAGCATGGGAATTCTGCACATTCTTTGGTTGAAGATATGAAAAGAAATAGTGTGAAACTCCAAGTCATTACTTTGGAAAAGGTACTATTAAATAGGGCAGTTCAATCATGAGAGGCTTTCCCCTGTAGGATTAAAAAGAGGCAAAAAAAACAACAACCTAACATGCCTAAATTACATCTTAATGGGATAGGATGAAATGGAATTCGACTGCGGCATAGCAACCATCAAGTACATCAGAGTTATTTATGGGACTTAAAGTATGTGGAAGTAGTTTGTGTTCTCTGATTTCTGATTCTTGTGAATTGGCTCCTCAGCCAAATGGACGATTGAAGAGAAGGTAGATATAGCTTTGAAAACCTAATGGAACTTTTTAGGATAAAATGAAATAAAAGAAATGGGGGTTGAAGGGGAAGCAGAAAGAAAGAGAGACTTTTTTTCCTCTTCCAGAAGAACATTGCTTTCGTGAAACTTACCTCTTATTGTCTTTCAGCACTGATGATTAACAAACCCTTGATGGTTAAATAGTGTTATAGAATACATCTTTGCAATTTCAAAAGAAAACATCTGTATTTTAAATAATACATGGCTAAAAGGCCCGCTTAGAAAGTCGATTAATGGAACTCATTCACTTCTCTCAGCCTGGTGCTATCATCTACGTGTCTTACCCTCCTGACATGACTGTCTGTAGAGATCACAGATGTTCTGTTCTTACATTATTTTCCAGAAGAAAAGGCACAAAATGCTTTATTTGATCCTTTCAGTCCCAGCATTTCATGAAAGGAAATCTATTTTTGTATCTACTCAATACCTTCGAATTCCTTTTCATGTGATTTCATGAATGTGGACAATAAAAGTTTGATTTTTGTTTGTGTTTGTTTATTTTTTGTCTTTGCCTTGGGAATTGGAGATAATTTGGGCAGGGCTAGCATAGTGATAAGTCAATATTTATTTGAAAACAGGATTGTTTGTATGGTTAATGGAAATAAATTCCATTGGAAATGTAATAATTATCTGAGATTATTACAGTCCATGCTTTTTGGAAGACTTTCAAGATGCCCTTCATACCACCTAGAACATTCTACTCCAACTTCCTAAGCCAACTCCATGAGTCTGCATAGCCTGCATGATGAAGGCCTGCCTTGCCTGTCTTCCCTTTTTTCCATGTACTGTGCTTTCGTCTGGGTTGAGAATGGCTCTGTTCCCTATCTCTGATTCTACTTTTAAAAATTCTGTTCTTTCCTTTAAAAGCCAAGTTGAAATATCATTAATATTATGAAGGTTTCTCCAATTCTGCAATAAAGCTGCTCCCTTCCAAGACCTTGTGGCATGGCATTCTGGCTGCATGCTGATTACACGTATGATTGTGATGTAGCAAGGCCTTCGTGTGTAGATGGAAACATCTGACTGCTTCAGTATGTAGTCATGCCTAAGCATTCACCTATGGATATTGATATTTTGCCATTAGATTTCTCTATTTTTATTTTATTCATTTATTTACTTATTTGTACTCATTTATTATTTTTATTTTGACACAGGGTCTCATGCAATCCCAACCCAACCTTGAACTGTGTATCCAAGGATGACTTTGAATTACCTGGCCCTCCATTCCCAAATACTGAGATTATACCATGTAACAATACCGTGTCCAGTTCAAACATTTTCCTCTTATTTATATTTTATATTCCTACTGAGACCTTGTATTTAAGTTCTAAATTGCATGTAAGAAGAGGCTACACTTACAAATTTTCAAAATAGTCCACATAATGACACGATTTGTGTATGTGTGTGTGGATTCATGTGCCCATGGGGGGGTGGCATGATTAAAAAAACATGTTTTGAGGTCAGCTAAGAATGTAGCTTAGTGTGTGCTTGACCCACAGAAGGCCTGTGTTCATTCCCCAGTACTCGGTCCCCACAAACTCGTTTGTGGGTCTAATGGTGGAGAGCATTTGAAAAAGATTCTAGAAATATCCATTCCCCTAATTTGCCTCAAGCAGTAATTCTTATATTAATAACATCATTAATTCTTTCCTCTGTCTTTCTTCTCCATTTAATCAATTGCTAAGATCCACTGGTTCTACTTTCTCTAGTTTTATAAGTTAATTCCTTAAGTAGTCTCGGCTTAAATGTTTGCTGGTTTTACTTTGACACAGTCAAACAAGATGTTTGTTTTGGTAATATATATTAACCATATTTTAAGAGCACCAATTCTGGATTTTTATGGAGAAGAAAAATCAGAAGAGGGAGTGGACAGTATATTCCTTTTTATTTTTTTTCAAATAAATAATATAATATATGATGGATTTTTTTCTAATTTTATATTTCCTTACAATTTTGTGGCCATTAATTAATTTTAAACTCTTGGTATATGCTAAACTAGCCTGAACTTTCAAGAAGAAATGACCATTTCAGTTTTTATTAGTTGAATGAGAACATTCTAAATTCTCTTTTTAAAGTTACCTGATTATGGGCTGGAGAGGTGGCTCAGGGGTTAAGCCTCTGCCTTGCAGGCGGAAGGTCCGAGTTCGAATTCTAGACCCCACATATAGACGCCAGGTGGAAGCGGGGGTGTTCTGCGTTTCTGGTCCTGGTAGGGCGGAGCCTGCGAATCCTGGGGCAGAGCAAACAAGGAGGAGAGGTGGAGGCAGTCTATGGTGGTTCCCGAATTCGTCCGTGGTTCTACACACACACATACATACACACACACGCATACATGCACAATTGAATAAATAATAATAAAAAATTTAAAGTTACTTGATTATAAGGAACTTATTGTTTATTTTCAAAAGTAAACTTTTTATGAATCTTTCCAGCAGATAGTTCCTAAAAACAACTCAGATATCTACAAGCTATGTGTTAAAACATGTCATTTTCAGCTTTATGTAGGACAGAACACTGATTAGTAATATAAAAGTTGATACTTTTGGTGTGTGTGTGTGTGTTTAACCAATTCAAGTGTCTCTTGAGTGATGTATCTTATTGGGGTCATGTCAAAAACTGTCCCCCCAAAATGATAAGGCACATGCTCATGCATAAAATGTTAAAAGGAACATCCTTTGTATTTGTTTTCAATGTTGTCAAGGTGCTATGGTAAATTAAAATCACGATCAGACAAAATAAAATTATTAAAAAACAAAAAAAAGATCCACTAGTTCTGAAGCTCACCAGAATCTTTTTAAAATTTTTTTTATTATTTATTCAGTTGTGCGTGTGTGCACGTGTGTATGTGTGTGTGCGTAGAACCACGGACGAATTCGGGAACCCCCATAGACCTACTCCACCTTCTCCTTGTTTACTCTGCCCCGGGATTCACAGGCTCCGCTCTCCCGGGACCAGAAACGCAGGCCGCCCCCGCTTCCGCCCCGTCTATGCTTCCGCCCGGTCTATACTTGGGGTCTAGGATCCGAACTCAGGACCTTCCACCTGCAAGGCAGAGGCTTAACCCCTGAGCCACCTCTCCAGCCTCACTCACCAGAATCTTATTGTCTGTCACTATGATAGTTAATCTTGGTTGTAAATTTGACTACATCTGGCATTAACTAAAAGATTAGCTGGCAGACCATCTAGAGATAATTATTTAGATTAAGATATTTTCAACACAAGAACCAACCCTAAGTCTGGATGGATAGAAGGAATCCCAAGACAGATGAGCTGGAAGATTCTCTTGCCCTGTGCTGATACACTCATCTTCCCTTCTGCCTCCATGGGCGTGACTTAAGCCACCTTCAACTTCTGCTGCCTGCCTTTCCAAAATAAATGGACTATAACTCTCCTTTGGAAACCTGGATTAAATAAATCTCCCTTTCCCCCTTAAGTTGCTTGAGTCTCAGTATTGTCTCACAGCTCTACAAAGAGAATCTACAAAAATCAAAATTGTTTCAACTCCACTCAATTGCAAGATGTGGGTGGAAAACACTTGGGATTGAACTTAGTGCTTGTTCATATTGAGATAAACATTTTACCACTGAGTTATACCCCCAACTCTTCCAGAAGATTTTAAAAATTTCTTATTGACTCATAATAATTGTACATATTTATAGGCTATAATTTGATGTTTTGATACATAAATTGTATAATGATCAAAGGAGGATAATTACTACAGCTGTCGGTTTAAAAATCTTATCACTTGTTTGTTCTGAGAATATTCAAATTACCCTCTGTTCTACTTACATGGAGCATATAATGTATTATTACTGGCTATAATATAATCACCATATTGTGTAAAAGAAAAGCATGACTCAGAAGATCTTTATTAATTTGAATCTGATGTTACAGTTACATTTAAATTCTTGACTTTTCCCTGCTGCTCACAGGGCAAAACTACAGATCCTTGGCACAATAAAGACCCTGGGTGATCTGTTTCTGTATCTCTGTATGGAATACTAGTCTCATCCCCCTTTGGTTCCTTATTCCAGTAATAGAGCTATACATTGGTTTCCTTATTTTTAAAATAAACTACACCTGAATTAGTCAGATCTTACTCATTACACTGAAATCCTATGCACCTTGATTTTGTTTCATTTTGCAGAGTTGAGCTCAAATCCAGAGCCTTGCACATACCAGACATGTGTTCTCCATCACACCTTGTCCCAATATTCCTCATTGGTGATTTGCACATGCACTTTCATTTGGACAATGATTTAGTTTACATTTCATGCAGCTGTAACAAAACACCTGGCACAAGTAACTCGGGAGGAGGGGTTAATTTCAGTTCACACTTCCAGATTAGGGCCATCACTGCAGGGAAGTCACAGTGATCGTAGACCAAGGAAAATGGTCATACTGTTCACAGTCAAGTATTGAAAGCAACAGATGAATGCTTGCTTGTTGGCCAGCTTGCCAGCACCCAGCTCATTTTCATTGCAGGGATGGTGTCTCCAGTAAGGGACTCATCCTTTCACTGCAAAAACAATCAAGACAATCTCCAACAGGCTTGCCACAGGCCTGTCTTAATCTGAGACTCTCTCTCAGTTGAGCTTGGATTGTACCCTTCTGCCTCCTAGGCATCTAACAATAGAAAGTAAATCAGTGAATGCACTAATTCCTACATCAAAACAACATTGATAGGTGTGCAATAATCATTGCACTTCTTTCCCTGTGTGACTTCTATAGTCTTCTTGCTGCTAAACTGATACTCTGTCAAACTTTATTTTTCAGATCTTTCTTAGAATTTTATTAAATTTGTTCTATTTCTTTAATTTTTTCCTATTCCAATTTACTTCATTGTCTTTTTTGCATTTGCAATGCTAAATTCATAAATGATAAGACTTTGTGCTTCTACAGTTAATTCATAGAAAATAGTGAATAATCATAATATGAATCATCCTTGCTAGTTTTTCATTATTCTATTCTATTCTATTCTATTCTATTCTATTCTATTCTATTCTATTCTATTCTATTCTATTCTATTCTATTCTATTCTATTCTATTCTATTCTAATATTCTATTCCATAGTATTCTATTCTATGATACTCTGTTCTATTCCAATTCTATTGTATTCTATTCTGCTCGGGAAATGTGCATGTCGCTCTCTACATAAGTCATTTAAATCACACACTTACACTTTTAAAGAGACAGCACAGGGGCTAACAACACGGCTCAGTGGGTAAGGCTCCTCTTCACAAATCTGGTGGTCCTGAGTTCAATCCCTGGAAGCCCACATGGTGGAAGGAGAGAAATGACTTCTGAAAACTGCCCTCTGACTTCAACCTGTGCACTATGGCTTTTTCTCTTTCTCCCAAATAAGTAAATAATAAGATATTACAAAAGAAACAACACTGCCAAGTTATATGTATAGGGATATTTATGGAATAGTGTCTATGACAATAAAAATTGAAAGCAGTAAATAAAGTGTAGAATATACATTTAATGAATTACTATACAGCTATTTAAATAGAGGTTAAATCCTGATTACATAGAGAGATCTTGAATTATGTTTAAAAACACAGTTGTAAACATAGTATGATTCCTTCTCTGTGCATAATGCAAAGCATATGAATATAAATGCTGACATTTTTCTGGGGACAACAGGAAACTTGATAGCAGTCATTTGGAGTGAGAAAATTTTTACGTATGTTGTGCACATGAGTGTGTGCTGGTAATGAGGTGTACAGCAAAGTGGTTAGGTTTTACTTCTTTCTGTTCTACTTCAATTGTCTAACACACATTTCCATTTTTATGCCCAGGGTGGATTTATGGGCCATTTTATTTCTACTAAAAGCTGTATAAAATTTATGTTAAAAAATGAACACTCACATATGATTCTCAGATTTTCTTGTACACCAAGATCATTTGAAGAACAGGGAATGTGATTTTTCTCTATTAATTTTTTTTAGTTAGCATGCAAATAATGACGTTCATTATGACATTTAATATACATATGTCATTATACTTGGCTCATACTCATGCTCTTTAAAGTAAATTCCACATTTCTACCTCAAATCTTCAATTAGAAGCTCTGACTATAGGGAGCCCTAGAAGATGAATGTTTAATAAGGACCTCAGATGATTCTTGGCGTTGATATCTGACAATAGTTTTTGAGAAACTACTATAGAATAAGTAATTCATAAATCTCTGCATATGGGGAACATCTTTAGCATGATGATAATGATAATATGTCATCAAAAGGATGAAGTTAGATAAACTCTCTGGATCTTCAGCATAATTTCTTTTTTTAAAATGCTCATGACATAATGTAATTAATCAATTTATTTTTTTCAATATATTTTTTAATATTTTCCACTCATACAAACTTGATAGGTACCCCATTCTCCTCCCTCCCTCCATCCCTCTCTGGATTCCCTTACTCCCTCTGCCTTTTCCCCTCCTTTCCCCCCTCCCTCCCTTTCTCCCAGTGCCCCCCCCCCCATTCCTGGAGCATCCTTTAGTGTGCATGTCAAACTTCCCTCTGGGTTTTCCTCTCTGATGAGATGTAAGGACTCAGTAGCATTCCCTAGAACTCTTTCTTGTGTTCCCCTTTGGTATAGGAACACTATTGTGGCTGTTAATCCCTTGCCTCTAAGGATCCTAGTGCCTGTGATCCATGCTAGTCTTTGGGGAGGATCAATGATATGTTGGTCATTGCACAGGTCACGCAGCATAAATTCTTTGCATAGAACAAGTACTCGGAAAGTGGGGGCCAGAGACTGTGTGTATTTCACTGCTATAGTAAACACCTAGAAGGAGTAATTGAAAGGAAAAAAAAGATTTATTTATGTTCATGGTGTCAGATCTATGATCCTGCAACCATATGACTTCTTTGCTGCCGGACATGTGACAAGGCAGACCATCATGGCGGAAAGGCATGGGGCATAGAGGTGTTTATGGCAGCTGGGAAGGAGAGAGACTACACCTGCATTAGTGAACTTTTCTTTTCTTTCATTCCATCAGAATCTTTAACTTGTGGCATGGTGCTGCTCACATTCAGATTGGATCCTCTTCCTCCTGCGAATCATCTCTGGAAATGCCTTCACCAGTCCATTCAGAAGTGTGCTTTACTGATCTCCCAGGCGGCCTCTCAATCAAGAGGAACCTTCTCTCTACTTTACTTTGCTTGGTTTTGTTTTGTTGTTTTGTTTTCAATCGATGTGGTTGATCATTATGAGTTCTAAAGATTCCCAGAAAGAAATCGATCATTTAAATAAATTGGGACGAGAAATTGTATACAAGAAAAATTGTCCTCTTAGACCTCCTGAAAATCATTGTATTTCTTCCTATTTTTCTCCTGATAATAGCCATTTTCTTATTCTGTATTATAGTTATATTTCAAAGATGCATTTAACCTTTTGATGTTATTACTTTATTACAAAGTTTTTTAACAAAGTTTTATTTTCTGTTAGCTGTATGGATTTTCAATATTTTGAAGTTAGAATGTATGTTGTACAGGATACATTACCATCAAAACTAAAAGTCAATGATAGGACATAATTTGATTTAAAATAGTGTGGTTTTCTTTAAACTTTTCAAAATGTATAATTGTATAATGAAGGATACACAAAGATCATGGGGAAGTTCTATAGCTGATTTTTGACTTTATGATCCATATTATATTTTCCATTCTGTCTAAGAGGTAGGTTTTTTTGTTGTTGTTATTGTTATTTCAAGTCCTGTAGTCAAAAGGAAAAGAGAAAATAAGTTGGAAAAAAGATCAATGTCTCCTGCTACACATCTGTCAGGAAACTGATGTGATGAGACCCTTGCAACAGCACAAAACAAGAGGCAACAAGGGCCCCATGATGATGTCCTGGACCCCCACAGACATAAGTAAAACACAGTGACCCTACAGGGCCTTCCACAAATAGAATGAAGACAAGGAGGCATAAGCATTCCTTCTGGGGGATTCTCTATTCCTTCTTCCACAATTGCTAAGATGAGCTTTGGGGCTGCCAGAGGCTGCCCTCAAAAATAGCTGCTGGGAACAGAGTTTGGTTCCCTCCTGAACTGTAAACCCTACTAAGAATTTGAACCAATCTGACGAACTCTACTTCTAAAAGTACTGGTAGTTGAGTTACATTGATACACAAAATTTCTGCTCAGGAAACTAGATCACACAAATCTTCCCTATCTCAATATGCCCAGCCTGGTTATCTGTAAGTGGCGGCTACCAGATTGTCCTGGGCTTCATAATCTTCCCTTAGTCCCCACAGCCTTAAAGCTTTGCAATATTTGTATTACTCTTTTTCCATAAAAATGCAGTTTATACTAAATTTTCCTTCATTGTTATAATGTTACTAACAGGAACTTTAGCTAAGGTATTGAGACATTTTACTTTTTCATGGTCTACCCCCCAAATCCCTCTTCCCCTGTTGTCCATTAAAAACAGTAAGGTTTTAACAGTCTTCTCTACTCTGTTGATACAAGGACTTGTGTGTCTGTGTCCTGGGCCCACAATGCTGGGAAGGAGCTGATAACTGTCCTTTTCCTGCCTGTGCATACTTCAGAGAGCTGACTGGACAAGTTTGTAACATGTTTCTTAACCTTGAGCAAGCCTAACTCTTCTCCCAACTATAAGGATAAAGATATTCACATAAGCTTTTGCTTTGTTTAGGCAATAAACTATAATGACTTCTGAATGTGGAACAATTCTAATAAAAGAGCTCTCAGAGTGAAGTAAACGTCACTCCAGAGCAGATTTAAGCATGGGGCCCCCTGGTTTTGCTGAGTCTTGAATTTAGCCTCAGTTTCTCTGAGTCAGTCACAATGAGAAGGCACCAACACTTTAAATAAAGTAATTAGATATAGCGTATCAGAAAGTCATAGTCTTCTCTAAAGATTGCGATCTACTGGCTCCTTAGTGACACGTTCACAGAACTTGATGCTATTTGGGCCTGGGCCTAGTAATTGAGTTATTTCTTCAATTTTTTTTTTTGGTTTTTTTTTTTTTTTAACATTCTCAGTAATGGTTATCAGGGCTTCTGTTTATTCTCTGAAATGTTACTAGCCTGTTCTAGGGGTCCAGGAGAAATCTATTAGAAAAGATCCAAAAAATAGGATCCCATTAGTTGGAAGAACTCATTGGCATGCTAGAGAAATGGCATGCTCATTTCTCAGTGTGTGTGTGTGTGTATGTGTGTATGTGTCTGTCGTCTGTCTGTCCATCTGTCCGTCTGTCTGTCTGTCTGTCTGTCTGTCTGTCTGTCTGTCTCTATTGCTAGGAATTAGACCCAGGGCCTCCCATATGCTAGGTACTGTGTAGGAGGAATGGACCAGGCAGGCCTATATTAAGGTCTCTGATCAACCATTACTTACAATACCTCCACTTGGGGAGCAAGCCACTCAGGGATGATCTGTATGGGCTGCATGTGCGAATGCAACTTCCCCAAGCTACACCTGCTGCTGTGCCTGGTGCTGATGTCAAACCGTCTGGCTGAGAGGACTAATCCGGTCAAGACAACTCAGCAAAAGTTCATGCTGAGACTTCTGGGAGGTTGGGTGGGGTATATAAGAGTCCAATATTTACAATAAAGGAGCCTGCGAGCCTGAGAGCCTGTTTTGCCACTCCCCTGACTTCCCGTTGACTCTGCACCAGCTAATCTCCGCCCCCAAGGGTCTCCGTGGGCCACCCAGACTGTTACAGTACTGAACTACCACTGACGTGCATCCTCAACCCCACTTTTTCAAAAAAAAAAAATTTATGCTTTCTTCAAATTTTAGCTGCTTGTCAACATATAGTGCAAAATAGCAATAAGGAATTTAATTCAAGGAGATTTACTACATTCTCAAGTGGGCCCTTATATCTTAGGACATACACTATCAATTAAAATGAAGAGGTCTAAGGAAACATAAAAGAATGATAGAGCTAAACATTTTACACTGACATTTTTTTGGCCTGGTGTACACATTTTTTTTATGATGGACAGCAGAAGTGAACAGTCATCTTCTGATGGTTTAGAAACAAATAGAAACTGCATTCTTCCTTCTTGAATATTCTTGACAGAGGATCAAGACTCTTGCAGAGAGTACACAGTTATCTTTTTCCCTAGCATCACCAAACTACATGGATAAATATTTCAAATACATTTTCACTAAGATCTGAAAGCTCACAACTGGAACAATACAGAGTGCAAAAGTTAAAGGCTACCTTAGCAGAGTCGTTCTTAACCAAGCATACAGTGCTTGGTGACACATGCCCACCTCATCCTCCTAATCAGGCACTCCAAGGTAATCATCTCCCTTTTAAAACCTTAACTCAAGAAGAGAGGTCATCCCATATGGCTGGGAACCCAAATTTCTAGCCATTTCACCCCAGACTGCCATATTAATAACAGGAACCAGTATGGCATTACAAATGGGGGCTTCTCTAGTTGCTTCCAGCAATCCAGGGAGACCAGGCTTCCTTACAGTCTAGAATCATTTCTATGCAATTTGCACAGTCCTTCCTGGGAAAAGATGAATGCAAGTTAGCACTGAGCTGTCCAAGATGAATGACAGGAGCAGCCATATTTCCAACGCCTTCATCTTTTCTTTTTGTTTCTTCTTGGATGTTTGTGCAAAAGCCAGTGGCTGTTTGGATAAAATATTTCGCAGGTTTTAAGTGCACCATTAATGCTCTCTAAAGCATGGTGTTCTAAGCAGAGAGGTGAGACCTTTATCTTTAGCATACTTTATGAATTTTTTTCAGGTAGGACAAACTTTGTAAGAAGTACATGTAAGGACAGTATCAAGGAGCCACAGGAAATACATTTTGTTAAAAGCAAAAATTAGAAGTTTTTAGAAAGATTATTGATTTGAAAAGATTATTGATAGAATGGGATGGCAGAATGACTCAGTGGGTAAAGTCACCTGTGTACAAATCTGGTGACTTGAACTTTCTCCCCAAATTCCATATTTAGATGGAGAGAACAGACTTGTGAAAGCTGTCCTTTGACCTCCATACACATGGGGGCTATAGCAATGACACATCTGCTCTATCTATCTATCTATCTATCTATCTATCTATCTATCTATCTATCTCTGTCTCTCTCAAATAAATAAATAAAATAATTAAAATAGAAATATATACAAAACAATATATACAATAAGAAAATGGGTAATATTCACAGGTTCATTATTTTGTGACTGTGCATTTATGTGTATATGGTGTGTGGACGTGTGCAGGCCAGAGGTTAACTTCAGATGGTGTCTATTATCACTTTCCTATTTATTTCTTTCTTCATTTTAATTTGAGACAGAGTCTCTCAGTGAACCTGGAGACTATTGTTTTAGTGAGGTTGACAGTCAGCAAGTTCCTGACATTTATGTCCACCCTCCAACCTCTGTACTGGGGTTACAGAAGCACGCTGAGACATCAGACTTTTACATGGGTCCTGACGGTTAACCTCAAGCACTGGACCATGTTCATAGCCCCTACAATTATTTTCTTTATGTTGTATACATGCATATAACGACTCTATAATATTTTCAACCCTCAGTCCCAATTCCTATCTCTCCTCCTCTTCCCCTTACAACTTTGCATCTCCCTGTTTTTAAGTCTTTTCATTTGTGCAGTTTACCATGTTTCATCTAGTCTATGATGACTCATGTCTGATCTGATTCATGCTCCAGCAAGCATCTTAGATGAGTGGATGTACCATTGAGGAAAGCATCCTCCTTTACTTTGCCATCAGCCTTGGTCCTCATCAGTCTCTCAGAAGGTGTGGAGCTCGAGGTCTTTCTGATGATATGGTGAGATGTTAATAAAACAGTTCCTGTGAAATTCTTGTCTAAGTACACATATTTGCCATGAAATCTTATGTATCATGACTATGTCATGTCCAGGATATAATGCCTGGCCCGCCACTTTCCCACTTCAGACTCTTACAATCTTGCCACCCCATCTTCTGCAATGTCCTCTGAACATTGGAGTGGAGGTAGTGTGAGGCTTATACGCTTTCTTTAGGGACAAGAAGTCTGCAGACACTTACATTCTGAATTTTGGTAAGTCGTGCTTTTCAGTAATAAACGCCATGTAGAAGATGTTTTCTAAGTTGAATGCTGAGAGCTCTTCCAATTAGCAAATTCCATAATCTCATCCTTTCTGATGTCTGCCCTTCAATTATTTTTGATTAGTCTGATTTAGCTTGTGGACTTGGCTCTTTAGTAGACACTTTCAATTACAGGAAAGTATACATTATTTTTCCTCCCATCTATATTCACCAATTCTCTCTCCCTCATGCTCAGAATATCCTTGGCTCTAGTTAAAAGAGCTTATTTCTGGTACTCCGTGTGCCTTCTTTTCTGTATGTACCTCCGTCTCTACCCGCCTCTTCTTCAGATCCCAGTGCCCATCAGCTCCTTTGCATTGCTGTACTAGGATTGATGTCTCCAAATGGCATCCTATTCTCTCTTTCTCTCTCTCTCTCTCTCTCTCTCTCTCTCTCTCTAATGAAAACTAAGTTATATAAAAAGAACAGCATCCTGGGGCTGGAGAGGTGGCTCAGGGGTTAAGCCTCTGTCTTGCAGGCGGAAGGTCCTGAGTTCGGATCCTAGACCCCACGTATAGACGCCGGGCGGAAGCAGGGGCGGCCTGCGTTTCTGGTCCTGGTAGGGCGGAGACTGTGAATCCTGGAGCAGTGTAAACAAGGAGGAGGTGGAGGCGTCCATGGTGGTTCCCGAATTCGTCCGTGGTTCTACACACACACACACACGCACACACACGCACGCACATACATACACACATGCGGACAATTGAATAAATAAATGAAAAAAAAAAAAGAACAGCATCCTAAGCATCTTGTCTCGTAGTTCTTTTGGCTCTTCTCACTAATCTCTACATCCCCCAATTCAGTGCGCCTGTCTCTGCAGTTTTGTTTCAGAGATTAGAAATTCTTTTTTCCTCTCTGTCTCCCCTGCCCCTTCCAGCACTGTGTGTGTGTGTGTGTGTGTGTGCACATAAGTGTTTGTGTGGTACACATGCATGTGTGTGCCCATGTAAGCAGAGGCCAGGGGCCACCTCCAGGTGCTGTTCCACAGGACCTGTCCATATTGGTTTGTCTTTTTGACACAGACTTCTCACTGGCATGGAGCTCATCCACAGGCTAGGTTGGCAATGAGTGAGTCCCAAGGATCTGCCTGTCTCTTCCTCCCCAGTGCAGATTACCAGCGTGCCCACCATGCCTGACTTTTTGCATGGGTTCTGTGGATGAAACACAGACCCTCATGCTCATGTGGCAAGCACTTTACTGACTGAACTATCTTCCCTGTCCTGGATTAACAATTTTTTAAAGTTAGATTCAGTTTTGTATTAAGCATATTAAATTGGAAGGACTGCCTTTGTTCAATCATCTGTCAATTGCATACACACACACACACACACACACACACACACACACGGCCCATGGTATATTTCTCCCTGGGCATGGTGAGAGAGCAGTCTCCTAGGATTCCACTAGTGGCTCCTCCTGAAAATTAGTCACCAGAATGATAGTTGGGATGATTAGCATGTTCGTAACTCTATAGAGACATATACAAAGGCTTGTGCTGTATGAAATCAACTGGAATTAATAATTAATGAATTCATTCTGAAATAACTCCAAAACGAACCCAGTTTGTTTAGAACAAAATTGTCTTTTGAACACAGGGTTGGTTTCAAAAGCTAGGAATTAGGATACCTTTGTGACATCTTGAGATATTCTTTTCATTTAATAAGAAGTACGACTCAGCGATAGCGTGAATAATCAGTAACTACCAGTGCGTATACATATGTATAAAAAATGTACATACACAGAGAAAGAGAGAGAGAGAAAAAGAGAGAGTAAAAATTGAAAGCAAGTAAGGAAGGAAGGAAGAAAAAAAAATCAAACACCAGCTTTCTCACATGAGCCTGCCTGTGTGAATTTGATTATGGACTCACAACTAACTAGGCTTCCCTCAGTACACATAGCCACAAGCACAGTGCTCCAGAAGTAAGGATAACTTTGTGGTAAAAGATGATTCTTTACTAATTTTATATAGATATGTAAGATTTTGAGACTTTCAGATATTCTCCTTTTTTTTGTTTTTTTGTTTTTGTTTTTTGGAGTGGATCCTAAGCAAGCACATGTCACATAACAATTCTACAGCACTGGGTTTTGTGAAAGAAAAAGTTATTAATTGCAGAACAACCATCAAGAAGACAGGATGAAAGAAGGGCTCAGGATAGGCATCCTTTGGTGTCAGGACATTTTAGAAGAAGAGAAAGAAAAGACTCTGCTTGCTGAGTGAATGGTGAGAAAGGGGAAGTTTGGGGTTCTGTGACATAGACTGAGAATGCCATCATGAAACTTCATGGATAGCATTTGTTCCTAGGAGTGCAAGAGAGAATTGTTAGGTTTGGGGGACGTTGAGAGGTCATTCTGGTGGCTTCTGTGTATGCCCACTCCTCAAGAGCCAATTTTACACTGCCCCTCAGTGGACTGCAGAGGTCTTTCCTGAAAAACAATTTCAGCATTTTGTTGCTAATTTATTTAGGTTTGGGTGTGTCAGAGGCTGTTGTAACTTTTTTTTTTTTTTTTTGCTGCTGCTGCTGCTGTAAACCAATAGTCAGGCACACCTAAGGGGAGAAAAGGAAATTTATTTAGCTTACAGTTCCAGAGGGGAGATACAATCCATGCCCCATAGAGGGCATGGCTTGGAGGCAGGAGTTAGAGGCCAGCTCCAGTCACATTGGTCATCATGGAAGCAGAGGGGACAAGACACACACTTCAAGAGGAAACAAGGCTGGGCTACGGGCCCTCAAGGCCAGCCCCATGCAAATGCCTTCCTTCAACAGCACTCCATCTCCTAAAGCTGCTACTACCTTCCCAACATTACCAACAGCTAAGGAGTCAAATGCATGAGCCTGTGGGGGACAAATCATATTCACACTTTGACAAAGGCTTAGTCCATTTCAATGCTCTTCTAGCATTGAAATAAAGATAAAGGATTGAGACAAAGAGGTGCTATAGGTCTGTCTCTTGTTTTCCTCTCCCCATGCTTCCCTGCTCAAATCTGAGGAAAGACAATGTGATTAAAAAATAAGGTTCTGGACTGGAGAGATGGCTCAAGGGTTAAGCCTCTGCCTCACAAGCAGAAGGTACTAGTGTGAGTTCTGGATCCCACATAAAAATGGCAGGGAGAAATGGCAACAGCCTGTACTTTTGGTTCTAGAAGGCAGAGACTAGGAAACTCCAGAGCAAACTAAAGAGGAGGTGGAAGCAATCCAGGGTGTTTTCCGAAGGATGCCGGGAGAGATCATTTTCCCCCTCCCTAGTGTCAGCAAAATAAGGAAACAAGTTTCTGTGAACTGTGAGAAATACATTTCTGTTCTTTATAATATGGTTGGCATCCTTGTAAAAGTGGCTGGAAGGTATTCTGAGGAAAATTGACTTCAGAGGTCAGGCCTCTTTGATCCATGCTTTTGCCAATAAAAGCATTTATAGATGCACATAGAAGGCCAGCAAGCAAACTTTTTATTCGGAAGAGAGAATGTTTGAGAAAGCAAAGGTGTTCTGGGGACAGGGCACCTACAGAGTGAGCACTGTGCTAGAGATAGTCATTGCTTTCTGATGAACTCAGGGCTGTTGAGGAACAGCCAGCTGGAATCATTAGATTAGCCCCACCTTTTATGTTAATTATGAAACGTTATATAAGGGTGCCTTAGGTACATGCACTTACTGACTTGAAACTGTAAGACATGTTCAGGAAAGCTGATTTTCCCTTAAAATTAACCTTACCAGGGAAAGGTTAGATGCGGGTCGCTTGGTGGAAAGTTTAGGAGAGTGGACAGACTTCGGGGATTAGTAGTAATTTTAAAGATTGGAGGACAGACCCCAGCCCCTCCACGCCGACCCCCAGCCAAGCTCCCAGGTGAGTAAACGAGCGAGAGAGCCCCTCCCAGCCCAGCCCCCCACCCCGGAGCCTCCCGGCCAGCACCCGCACGGCCTCCGGCTTAGCCTGGGCCCCACCCCGGACCCCAGCCCCTTGCGTCCTCCTGCTCCCGCGCGCCTCCAAAACACTATTGACCTCACAAAGTCTAGCATCTGTTAAAGGTACCAAGATCCTTGGAGGCAAGGGATTGGCAGCCACAGCAGTGTTCCTATACCTAAGGGGAACACGGGAAAGGGTTCAGGGAAAGGCCACTGGGTCCTTGTACGTCATCAGAGAGGAGGGCCCAGAGGAAAATCAGACATGCACAAGAAAGGACTCTCTGGGAATTGGGGCAGGAGGCATTGGGGGATGGGGAGGGAGAGGGGTGGGGAGGGGAAGCAGGGGGTACGGGGGGAGGAGGAGGGAGGGAGAGAACTGGTGTACCTAATAAGTTTGTATGAGCTGAAATTAAAAAAAAAAAAAAGAAATTATAAAAAAAAAAAAAATGCCAACCCAGACTGATATACCCGGCAAAACTATCTGTCATGATTGAGGGAGAAAGAAAAGTTTTCCAGCACAAAGACAACTTGAAAGGATACATGTCTATCAAGCCAGGCCTTCAAAAAATGCTAGAAATAATACTCAAGCTTGAAGAAAAGAACAAGCGTATCCAGGAGGACAGAAGGGAAGTATAATACCACCAAAACATAAATATCAAACAACATGCTTACAAAATCTACTAAACATAAAAAATGCCCAGAATTAACAATAATTTCTCCATTATAACATTAAATGTCAATGGTATTAACTCACCGATTAAGAGACACAGATTACAAACTTGGATTAAAAACTACAGTCCAACAATCTGCTGCCTTCAGGAAACTTATCTCACCACAAAAGATAGGCACATCCTAAGAATGAAAGGCTGGTCCAAAATCTTGCAAGCTAATGGAAACAGGAAGCAGGAAGGGGTAGCAATTATGCTTTCAGACAAAAGGGACTTCAAACCAAAGAAAATCATAAGAGACACAGATGGATACTACATTTTAGTCACAGGTACAATTCACCAGGAAGACTTCACAATACTGAACATATATGCACCCAATACGGGCCCCTCCACATTCATTAAGAAAACCCAACAACGTCTAAAGCAAGAAATCAACCCCCAAACGATAATTCTTGGGGACTTCAACACCACCCTCTCAACATGGGATAGATCAACAGGTCAAAAGCTTAACAGAGACACTTTGGAACTTAATCAAACCCTGAAAGAAATGGACCTTACAGATCTCTATCGAACTTTTCATCCACACACCAAAGAATACACATTTTTCTAGCAGCACATGGAACGTTCTCCAAAATAGATCACATATTGGGCCACAAAATGAATCTACACATATACAAAAAAGTTTAAATTCTAATCTGTGCCCTATCAGACCATGACGGCCTAAAGCTGGACATCCACAACACAACAAACAAGAGAAAATGCACTAACTCCTGGAAACTTAACAATATGATGCTGTATGAGAACTGGATTCAGGAAAAAATTAAAAAGGAAATTCAAGATTTCCTGAAAGTGAATGATAATGAAAATACAACTTACCAAAATCTCTAGGACACAATGAAAGCTGTACTAAGAGGTAAGTTCATACCTCTTAAAGCCTACATCAAAAAAATGGAAACATCAGAAATAAATAACTTAACGATGCAGCTTAAGGCTTTAGAGAAACTAGAGCAATCTGATCCCAAAAATAGTAGAAGAGAGGAGATTAGCAAAATAAGGGGAGAAATATCTGAAATCAAGATTAAGAAAATGATAGAAAAAATCAACCAGTCAAAAAGCTGGTTCTTTGAAAAAATCAATAAGATTGATACACCCTAGCTAAATTAACCAAAAGCAGGAGAGAGAAAACCCAAATTAACAAAATTAGAAATGAACAGAGAGTTATCACTACTGATACCCAAGAAATCCAGAGAATTATAACATTATATTTCAAAAACTTATACTCTGTGAAGTTTGACAACACAAAAGAGATGGATGAATTTCTAAGTAAACACAACTTAAATTGAATCAGGAAGTTGTGAATTATTTAAATAGTCCTATAACATATAAGGAAATTGAGAAAGTAATCTCAAATCTTCACACCAAAAAATGTCCTGGACCAGATGGATTCAGCACAGAGTTCTACCAGACATTTAAGGAGTTAATAACACCAATACTCCTTAAACTGTTCCATCAAATAGCAAAGGAAGGAACACTACCAAATTCCTTCTATGAAGCTAATATCGTCTTAATCCCAAAACCTAATAAAGATTCACTTAAAAAAAAAAACTTAGGCCGATCTCGCTGATGAACACAGACGCAAAGATTCTCAACAAAGTCTTGGCAAATCGGATTGAAAAACATATCAAAAAGATCATTCACGGAGACCAAGTAGGCTTCATCCCCGGCACACAAGGTTGGTTCAACATACGCAAATCAATAAATGTAATTCATCATGTAAACCAGTCCAAAGTCCAAAACCACATGATACTCTCGATAGATGCAGAAAAAGCCTTTGACAAGAGAAAACCCAAATTAACAAAATTAGAAATGAACAGCCTTTACTGATCAAACAGCCTTTCTCCAACAGCCTTTTATGATCAAAACGCTAGAGACAGTAGGAATGGAAGGAACCTTTATCAATATAATAAAAGCTGTATACAACAAGCCCACAGCAAGGATTATGCTCAATGGGGAACAAGTGGAAGCATTCCCACTTCGATCAGGAACTAGACAAGGCTGTCCACTCTCACCACTTCTATTCAATATTGTACTTGAAGTTTTAGCTGAAGCCATAAGACAAGAAAGGGACATAAGAGGGATTCAAATCAGCAAGGAAGAAGTCAAGCTATCCCTATTTGCAGATGACATGATCTTATACCTGAGGGATCCCAAAAACTCCACCAGGAAGCTCCTGGAACTAATTGAGAAGTTCAGCAGGGTGGCAGGATACAAAATAAATGTGCAAAAATCAGAGGCCTTCCTATATGCCCAGAATGAAAGAAGTGAAAAAGCCTTGAGAGAAACCATCCCATTTACTATAGCCCCTAAAAAAATGAAGTACCTTGGTATAAACCTAACCAAGGAGGTAAAAGACCTTTACAATGAAAACTTTAAAACCCTAAAGAAAGAAATTGCAGAAGACATCGGAAGGTAGAAAGACCTCCCATGTTCCTGGATTGGCAGAATCAACATTGTAAAAATGACCATCCTACCAAACGCATATACAAATTCAATGCTATATCAATTAAAATCCCAAAGCAATTCTTTAAAGAAGTTGACCAAAGCATTTCAAAATTCATATGGAGGCACAAAAGACCCAGGATAGCAAAGACAATCCTGAGTAACAAAAACACAGCTGGAGGTATTACCATACCAAAACTTAGTCTATACTACAAATTCATAGTTATAAAAACAGCCTGGTACTGGCTCCAAATAGACACACAGATCAATGGATAAGGGTTGAAGACCCAGATATAAGCCCGCAAAAATACAGCCATTTGGTCTTTGACAAAGGGGCCCAAAGAATCCAATGGAAAAAAGAACAGCATCTTCAACAAATGGTGCTGGCAAAACTGGATCTCCACATGCAGAAGATTAAAGCTGGACCCGTACTTGTCACCATGTATAAGACTTAATTCCAAATGGATCAAGGACCTTGATATCAGGCCAGAGACTATAAAAATCATAGTTGAAAGGATAGGGAACTCCCTCGAGCTGATTGGGCTAGGCCAACATTTCCTAAACAGACATCCAATGGCACAGTCACTGCTACCAACTCTCAACAGTTGGGACCTTGTGAAATTAAAGAGCTTCTGTTCAGATAAAGAGATTATAACAGGAGCTCAAAGGCAACCCACAGAATGGGAGAAAAATCTTCACTAACCACATATCTGATAGAGCTCTACTGTGCACAAAGAACTTAGAAAACTAAACTCCAAGGAAACCAATGGCCCAATTAAAAAAATGGGCCCTGGAACTTCAAAGAAACTTTACCAGGGATGACATTAAAATGTCTAACAAATATCTTTAAAAATGCTCCACTTCCTTATCCATTAGGGAAATGCAAATCAAAATTTCCCTGAGATATCATCTCACCCCGGTCAGGATGGCAAAAATCCACAATACAAACAACAACAAATGCTGGAGAAGATGTGGAGAGAGGGGAACTCTCCTACATTGCTGATGGGAATGCAGGCTCATACAGCCACTCTGGTGAGCCGTCTGGAGATTCTTAAAGAAATTAAAGATTGAAATGCCATATGACCCTGCTATCCCACTTTTGGGAATAACCCCCCATACAGCAGAGGTTCGCCTAGATAGCACAAGAACGACCATGTTCATAGCAGCACTGTTTACAATAGCAAAGTCATGGAATCAACCCAAATGTCCAACAGTTGAGGAGTGGATAAGGAAACAGTGGTACATCTATACAATGGAGTACTACTCAGCCATCAAAAATGATGAATTACTGGAATTTGCCGGGAAATGGATGTCATTAGAAACAATTATATTAAGTGAAGTATCCCAAACCCAGAAAATTAAGCGCCGTATGTACTCCCTAATAGGTGGCTCCTAGTACCAAACTCACCCAGCCCACATTGAGACACTCAAAGGTAAACCTATGTAATACAGTAATTGCAAGGATTATGAACAGGAGGGATGGGGTTGGAGGGCCACACCAGAAACAAGGAGAGAGGGGACCATGTTACAGCAGAGAAAATAGGCCTCCATCAAGGAATGCAAATAAGTAATGTGACACCTGGTTAAGTTCACAGACCTTCGTTCCTGATCATTTACAACTGAGGGGGTATGATCTCACCAGAGGGCATATAGTCTGGCAGATAAAAAGTAATCATTTTGCAAATGGGTGATTGACCCCTCCCTCACTGAGGTTTCCTACTTTTATTACATCTACCCTTGAATGTGCTATTATAACAAGACTCCAGTTTAACAGCTTTTTGTCTCTGGCCAGGGGGTGACATACAGTGCCCATCAGGATGGAGTGAAGGGCATTGCAGGAGCAGAAAAACTGCAAAAGAAAATCAACAAATCACAATCCAGAACTTCAGAGACTCTATATCAACCACATAGAACTAGGCCAGCCTAATCTCTCCCCATCAGGGACATTTGCGGAAGAGGGGGTGGTAAGATTGTAAGAGCAAAAGGATGGGAAGAGCAATGATTCGCAAGATTCTCCACACTAGTTAGGGCCGAAGCAATCATAATAGGACTTTGCATGCCCTGCGCAATGTCCAACACACTATTGACCTCACAAAGTCTAGCATCTGCTAAAGGCACCAAGATCCTTGAAGGCAAGGAATTGACACCCACAGTAGTGTTCCTATGCTTAAGGGGAACACGGGAAAGGGTTCAGGGAAATGCCACTGGGTCCCTGTACGTCATCGGAGAGGAGGACCCAGAGGAGAGTCAGGCATATACAATAAAGGACTCTCTGGGAATTGGGGGAGAGGCACTGGGGGATGGGGAGGGAGGGGTGAGGGGAGGCGGAGCAGGGGGTTTGGGGGGAGGAGGAGGGAGGGAGGGAACTGGCGTACCTATTAAGTTTGTATGAGTGGAAATAATAAAAAATGTATAAAAAATAAAATAAAATTTACAAAAAAAAAAAAAAACAGAAAAAAAAGGATTAGAGGACAGAGTTCCTTTCCTTTCTCATTGTACAAGGACAGTTTGTCTATGAAATAAGGGAAAAATATATAGACTGAAGGAACTGGCCATGTCCTGATCTCTGACCTCCTGTCCTTAATCCCATTCTCAAAAGCACCGAGATAACAACTACATATTTTATCTTAGCTTTTGGCCCTTCCATCTCAGAATTTCATTGTAATGCAGATATTGAAACGCTTATAGCAACTCTGTCATAAATTCAAATATTTTTTCAGACAATGAGCCCAATTTGCCAAGCAATTCCAGCCAACTAGCAGAAATTATTTTGTTTGGTTTTTGGAGAACAATGAATTAGAACTGGGGAGCTGGGCGGGGCTGCCTGTGCTTTCATATTGTTCCTTATTTTGTTCAAATGAAGTGGGAGTTAGCCCAGGCATGTGGTATGACAAAATTCCAGAGGTATAGGAATAGATAATGAACTAGGAGGGACAAAAGGGGTCAGGCGATTGATTCATAGGCTTTGCTTTTAGAAAACAGAGAGAGAGAGAATTCTTCACCTTAAGAAGAAAAGGCAAGAAGAGCAATGATAGATCGATAGGTAGATGATAGATAGATAGATAGATAGATAGATAGATAGATAGATAGATAGATAGATAGATAAATAAATGTTTTTCAAATAAAGTAATATGATTTGTCTTGGGTTAAAACCCTTTCTCTGTGCCTACTGTGTGTGTGTGTGTGTGTGTGCGCGCGCGCGTGTATGTGCATTTCTTTCTTTTTTTTTTTTTTTTTCTTATTCTTTTCCCCTAAATCTTGTTAAGTTCAGAGTTTCTTTATGACCAAAGTAAGTTTAACAGAAATTTTTGGAGTAGGATTTTTGGAGTGAGAACTTAAGGTATGGATAAATATTTCCTCTAAAAATGATACAGAAGAATAATGATAGAAATTTGGCTACAAGTCTGTTTTTCAGTATAGCCAAAGCACAAAAATCTGATGTCAGAGCCTGTATGACACTTGCTAAACTGTAATTTCCCCCAAATAGCATGTGACTTGCTGCCATGACTTTACCTATTGATGGATGCAATGGCATCCTGGCAAAACCAGGAAATAGAGTGGAGAGTCATGAGCAAGAAAACGCAGTTCTCAACATAGTGTTCCCATGACACAGAAGAAAGTTTTAACTAGGGAAAGCCTCACTATGACATGAAGAAGAGAGATAACTACGTAGAAAGATGATGACAGTGGTTATACTTTTGAAACTTGCTAGAAAAATAGTTGGTCATAGAAAAATTTGATTTAAAGGATTTTGACTTTATTGCTTGTTGGAATTTTAAAAGGCTTGTTAAACATGACACACCCTGTTTCTTGCTGTTTGTTGTCTGGCCTCAGAGCATCTTGTGCCATAAAGATAAGGTGAGCCAGTCACAACCACCATTCTGTTTGTACAAGATAGCCCCTCCCCAAATCCTGTAAACAAAACCTTGGCCCTCTGTAACCAGGGATAGCTGCTTATGTCAGGCACCTTTTTAAAATTCTTTCCTGCTTCTGGTTTGCTATGCTTTTGTCATATAGAAGACTTAACAAAAGATAACTCGTGACTCTTAGGGCTAGTCACCCCAAGGTTCCAGCCACATTAATGTTTGCTCTCTAGATGTTCAGAGTTATCTCATTCTCATTTGGAAGGCTACACAAGAATATTTGAATATTTGAAATATTTCGGAGTATGTTCAATTTGAGTTCATGACCACATGTTTACAAAAAATAGCGGAGGCAAGTGTCTCTGAGAAAGAGTTTAATATTACAGTAAGGAAAACATACTCATGAAGTCACCTAAAAAGACTGCTCCACAGTGACTTACTTGGTTTTAATTAGAATCTTGTAAATCTCTGAGGGTCCGTAGCTAAAACTACCAACAACAAAGGCTCTGAAGAAATTAATAATAGTCTTTCAATGATGTAGCAGATTTTTTTCTGAAGTATACGAGACTGTCTTACAAGTGTTTTGCTTAGTAGTTAACAGATAAACGTGAGTTTTACCAAATATAAAATGGAGCTATGTTAAATACACCCTCTAATTCATTAAGTATTAAGGGACAAATAAGACATTAAATCCAGCTGAAAGAAATATTGAGTAAGAGGCAAACACAGAGACTACTACAATGATGAACTTGTGAAGGGCTGTATACTAGTTAATATTTTATGGATCAGCAAAATGTAATCTTTTGAACCATCTGTTTTAAAAGGTAGTGATCAATTTTGTTGCTACCAGACAAAACACAAGTGTTTGTATTTTTATGGAAGAGAATCATTTGCATTTCCATCTGCATGGAGCAGAAATATGTACGTTGTTATCAGTTTTTTACTCTTTTCCTTAGAGATTGTATGTGCTAGTTAAGCAGAAAAAGTCACACATATTAATATTTTATCTGTGGTAAGCAAAGCTATCATTTTACTCTAACAAAAGAAGCATTAAAAAAATTGGCATGCATACCTTTTCTATTTTATTCTTCTTAAACTCTTTAGTAGCCCAAACCTCAAGTCATATTTTTCTTGTCTTCCTCTCCTCTCCACCATAATTCCCTTTTTTTTTAAAAATTCTTTGATCCATGATTCTTTCATACATGAACAGAATGGATTTAGAGCATTTTCACCCCTTACTACCCAATCCCATTTTTCCCCCCACTATGTGCTTTCTCTTTCCAGCCTTTTCATTCCCCTTTCCCAACTTTCTGCATGTGTGATCCTGGATTTCATCATGCCTGGACTGGCAAGTGCCTGAGTCATCTGTGGTGACACAGATGACTCATCAGTGGGTAAAGTTGCTACCCTTCTCTTGTCTGGCATTGACCCTCAGTCTCTCAGGATGGCAGTGTGTCTGTTGAGATTCTTCCCTCATTCATGGTGGAATGCTGATAGCTTAACTATTGTGCAGGTCTGGTGGAAGCAGGTATCACTGCAATGAGTTCTTGGGTGCACTAGCCCTGTCTTGGCCAGAGAACACCATCTGGCAGCTCCTTTTCCCGCTCTTTAGATTCTTGCATTCTTGTTGCTCTTTCTTCTGCAAGGGTCCCTGAGCCTTGAGATTGGGGGAGGGAGGGAAAGAGGTACATATCTCCCATTTTTAACATGAATAGCCTTCCAGACCACTTAAACTAGCTCAAATTCCTTCTGTAGGGACTTCAGAATGGCTCAGGGGCGTGAAGTGCTTGCCACAAAAGCTTGCTGGCCTAAATTCAATTTATGGAACCTGCTGAAAGACGAGGGAGAAAACCAACTCCACCAAGGGGTCCTCTGACTTCCACAGCAATTTCTACTGCAATGTGCCTCCTCCTGTCTTTGAAATGTATGTTGATTCTTTTGGAAATCAGATAAACCTTTTATGAGCTGAATGTAGGAATGTCTTTCTCTAGGCATTGGAGAGCCATCTCTTTGAAATGCTAATCCTATCGAGAAATCCTTGTGGTAAGGTCTGGGCACAGTTTTATTAATCATCTTGCTCTGAGGCTCAAAACTACCGCCTATTACAAAGATGAGAAGCTTTTAATCCTCTATTCTAGTATTTTAGCATAATAGAATTAGTACTGTATTCTAGTATTCTAGTACTGTAGAATTAGTACTACAATAGCACAGTGAAGAACTCTGTGTATAAAAAGTAATGTGTTACCCAGATCTAAGCAAAAAGGAGGTAAAAGTAATCCAGAACGATTCCCAAAATTACCCTTCATCATCCACAGGGATATACAGTGCCCTCTAACACACACACATACACACACACACGTATTCACATACTCTAAAGTGTAAAATAAATAATAAAAAGAAAAAACATTGCAATAAAATTCTCTTAATTGAAGACTATAGTTGTTTGTCTTGAAAATATGGATTTAATGGTTTGTTATTTACTCAGTCCTGACTCTGTAAAAGAGTTAAATTTCATTCTCTCTTCACAGACTCTTGGTTGGTTGCCTGGGATGGTTATCACATTCTGGTTTAGTAAGCATTCAATAATAAAACTATTTTCTCTCTCTTCTATCTTGGTAGAAAGGTCTTCTAGTTAGTAGGTAGTTTTGTTTTTAATTTCCCCAATGATAGCTAAAGTTGGACAATTTACTTTTAATTGTAAAACTATAATACAGTGTCCTTGATTATAAAATAAGAAGTCTAATAGTACATCCCCACAGGGTCACTGTGAAGATTCTCCAAGTTACTACAATAAAGCACCTAAAGCAACATCTAGCTTATGTTAAGAACTCAGTAAGCATTTGGTATTATCAGACAAACGTGATCACATAGCACCTTCTAGATTCGATGTTCCTGGGAAAAGAGATATCTGCATTTAAAAATAGTACCCTAAATAATGTAGTGTTGTAACTTGAGATACTGTTGTAGCTGAAAAGAAAATGCTACTCCTCTCAATATCTGTACTTTGCTGTGTGGTGGGCTGCCTGTCCAAGGGTTGTGGGAAGTTCTAGACAAGACATTTTTTCATATTCTGCAGCATAACTTTTCCAAGTTTTAAAAATGCAAAAACACAGTTTCTATTTTCATTTGTCATTTCAGACCCATCCAATAACTCAATATGTTCCCTGGTTCCCAATTACCCCTCTTTAGTTATACATGGAGTATACTTTTAGCCATTTCTGCTTCAGCTGCATCCTCAATATTCTAGCCTTGTGTTTCTTAGCAATTCTCATTCTGTTATGGTTCTATTTTAATTTCTTCTCAACCTGATTTTTTTTAAAAAATTATTAAATAGAAGACAAAGCAATTGGAAAGGGAAAAGCACACAATTTTACTGAGAATGCAATACTAATGATTTTGTAACAAATAATCCCTTTGAGTTATATGATAAATTCTAAAGTAATAAATATGTTAGTGCAATAAAGCCAGTGCCAACTGCCTGGAAGTTATTTGAGAAGTTGCAGGTCAGTATTGGGGCTGAGTCCCATTAAGTGGGGGTGGACCCTGAACACACAGCTGGAATAGGACCACATGAGAATTGCTGTTGTGGGATTCCATTTTAGAGCCTATTATGTCTTGATTAAGAATCCCCTGAACTTTCCTTTTTAATGGGATTTGAGGAATTAAAAATGGCTTCACAAATCACTTTTTAATCTGGGGAAGTAAGCAGGGGATGAAAAACACCGTGCTGTCATCTTCCAGTGCAAGGAAAGTTGTAAATAAAGAAAACAAATTAGAGGCTGGTTCACACCTCATCAGCTACCTAACAACCTGTTACCAGTTAATTACACACCTTTAAAATGCATGTACAAGAGAAATTATACAGAAATCAGTTTCTCTAAAAGGGAGGGTGGCAGCTGAGCAGTATATATCAGGAGAGGTAGCATTTAACTGTTTAGATCTTGTAACTATCCAAGAAGGTGGAAGAAATATTTTCCCAATAATTATTAGTCATAAAAGTGCCATATATTGGAATTCTAGCCTCAAGGGTATCCACATCAATGATTCACTCCAGGCAGATAAATATTTGTTCGGGACCTCCTGGTAAATAGAATCTCTAGCGTCCCTCTGTGACCTGTTCCAGTTTTGTCAGCCTCCCACTTGCATCCTTGGGTTGTTTTTATGTGCACTTCCCAGTCCTAAGCAATATAAGGAGAATTAAATCACACTAGACAAAGTTAAGCATCACCATTGTGAGAAGTTTAAACAGCATCTTTGTGAACCATTCATTTTACTGTGTACCTACTTCCACTTGTATCAGCTGTGTGAGGAACAGAAAACAGATGGAACTATGTATATTAAATAGCAACTAAAGTCAGAATGAAACATTTGAGGATTATTATGCTATCTAATCTATACATACAATCTGAATGAGGGATTTTGTTATCAGTGAAATGTTTGTTATCTCCTCCAAATATGTGTGTTGAAATCTTAACCTCGAATGTGATGATGGTACTATGAGATGGGATTTTTTTTTTTCTTTTCTACCAGGTGAGAATACAGAAGAGGTACCATCTGGCAGTCAGGAAACAGGAAAGAGGATGGGAAGGAGATATTTGTTTAAGCCACACAGCCTGTGTTATTTCTGTGATAGCAGCCTGAAGAGACAAAGAAATACTTGTATATGTATGTGTGTGGTGTATTTTTCTAAGAGCATTTTGAATACATAAAAGCTTTTACTGAGTAAGAGTAAATTAAAAAGAACAGATGTGGTGACAAGCATCTATAATCCCAGTTCTCTGATGTAAAAATGAGGCAATTTAGGAGATTCTCCCTAACTTATGGGTCAGCTAGCCTGGAGTATGAAGTATGGCAGAACTAGCAGACTCTGCCTTGAAACAAGGTGAGTCATTGCTGTGTACTGTTTTCTGAAGCACTTTACTGGTATATGTTTTGGGTGCTCTCAAGCTTTTTACCATAGTGTCTTATGGGAGAAAATACATTCTTGTGTCTGTATTATGATGTATTATGCCACTTGCTCATTAAATATCTAACAGGAAAATGTCATGTTAAAGTGTGCTTGTGTTTAGACATAAGCAGGAATAATATATCTACCTTCAGACTGGTATAAGAGAACTTCCAACTCTTGTGTCTTTGTCTCTGTTTTAGATAAGATCACTCTTGTCTACTACTTTTGTGTTTTATTCAGGGTTCTGAGGTCACCATGGACTAAGATTTTACTTACTTGCTTTGGAAAGCTTGAATTCCCTTTATGGCTACTGTGTATGCTCACTCTCATAACACCTCCACCTTTTTTGGGTCAGTCACTTTGGATGAGCCAATTTCTCTAAGACTTTGTTTTCATTGTCTTTAAATTGGCCAAAAGAGGGGCATCTAAGACCAGTACATTAGGAAGTCCTTTTTTTTCTATTGTCTGACTTGATCTCCCTTGTTAACATATAATGTACTGGGGAGGTAAGG
This sequence comes from Typhlomys cinereus, assembly GCA_023101885.1. NCBI lineage: Eukaryota > Metazoa > Chordata > Mammalia > Rodentia > Platacanthomyidae > Typhlomys > Typhlomys cinereus. The sequence goes on from JALPQD010000145.1 coordinate 3,438,276, forward strand.
AAGGTAATAATATAGCTTTTCTATAGATAAATTATTATTATTTTTTGTACTTATTTGATTAGTGAAGCCAGCATATTTTATATTGCATATTCAAAGGAAAAGTCTAAAAGTGTGAATTGATACAGTACAAAGGAATGGAATTTTTATTGGATAACAGAAGTTTTTGCTTTTTTGTCTTAAGTGTGGAAAGAAGTCAATTGAAGTCCAATCAGAAGGGGCAGAATGTACACATCTAACCATGTCTGTAGTTGTGAAATTGTTTATAGATTGATAATCCAGAAGTAGTTCCTGCATAAAATATACATTTTCCCATTGTAAATATGTTCTCTGTAATTCTTATAGTCCATCCCCTTTGATAATTCAAATTATTCCTGGTCATCAAAAAAGATTAGTATTTGTTATAGTTTGAAATGTGTCCCCCACAGTTTCATTTGTTCGGCAAGGTCATGTCACCTTGTGAGGGGGAGCCTTGCTAGAGGAAGGCAGTACCAATGGGTGGGCCTTGAGGTGGATTAGTCCCACCCTACATCCAGGACAAGTCTGCTTTTGCTGCAAGCAGTCTGCAGCTCTCAGCTCCCAAGATGTCTGCAGTGACTTAGCCTCCTCCAGTTTTGGCCAGCCAGCCATGCTGCCTCTGCTTTGAGAGACTGTATCTTCCTCTGGAACCGTAAGCTGAATAAATCTCCCTTTCTCCCTTAAGTTTCTTGATTTTGGGTGTTCTCTCACAGCAATAGTTCAGAGTAACTGTTTACGGAAATTGGTATCAGGTAGTGGGATATTGCTGTGAGATTAAAAACAGCTGGTACCACAACGTGAAGTTGTGAAGCTGAGAGAAGTTAGTACCCAGAAGTATGGCCAATTCTGTGATGTGGCTAGTGTGCCTTTGTTGGGAGAAATATGGAGAACTTTGGGACTTTGTTCTGGGAAAGTCTTTGCATCTTGGCGAGGGGGCCAAATGGGTCTTTCTCGTGAGAGCTTAGAGGAGAGCAATGCTGTGAGAGATACAGGCAAGCCCAGCTTGCAAAGGTCCAGAGGGGAACAGAGACTGTGTTTGCAACTGGATGAGTGACACATGGAGCCATGTGTTGGCCCAGAGTTTAGTGAAGTTTTGCCCTCGTCCTGAAAGCTTGCCTGAAGTTAAACTGCTTGGCCGAGAAAATTTCAAACCAGTGTAGTCTTGACAATGTGATATGGCTACTTTTTAGTTGTCTTCAGAATTACAAAAAAGAGCAAAGAATCAGGCAGGAAGAAGCAAAAACTGCACGATCTGATGATGAAAAATACAATGCCAAATTTAAAGAGTTGAACCAGGAAGAAGCAGAGAACAAGATGGCTGTTAAAAAAGATTAGTTCCATTTGTAAATCAAAGCCTGCTATCAATTTGAATAATAGGCGAGGCCCTAGTTTGAGGGCAAGAGTCTCCGAGAAGGCTCCCACCCATAAGAATGCAAACCTTTTTAGAAGAAATGAGCTAAAGGGTGGAGTTCCAAAGCAAGGATCCACTTCTATAAAACAACTGTCCAGGTGTGAAAGAGCTTTTCCCCATGGTCAGCATAGAGAAGCAGAATCAGCTGTGATTCAAGGAGGCCAGTCTTGACAAAGTCGTCCACATGGTTCTGGTTTTAGAGGCATCAAGGATGCAAGAGGGAGGAGATGGTAGAGTCCTCCTCCAAGATTTCGAAAAATAAGGAAGCCAGGCAGCTTGTGGCAGAAAGTCTGCAGTTTAGGGGCCCAAGAAGGGCAGTTTGTGTTGTGGAGTTAAGGCCTGGTTTGCCATTGAGAAATAAAGATGTTAGAGATGCCAAAGATAACGTGGGACATCTACCAAGGAAAGCTGTATACCCTGGAAATAGTGGACCCAAGAAAGTGATGTGTTCTACGGGCAGCTGTATTGGAGAGGTGGAACCTAAGACCTTTGGAACTGAGATGACGTTAATGAGAGGCTCACCTGTTGGACTTAGAGCTACAAGATTTGGAGTTTGTCCTGCTATGGTCCATAACAAGACTGTGGGGGACAACTCACATTTCAAACCATGACATGAAGTCACTAGTCATATTATTATCATAGTCATATTATTATCAAATGAATCACTAGAATCCCTTCAAAGGAATAACATTGGGGGCCCGAGGAGATGGCTTATCAGCTAAAGTACATGTTTGCTAGTAAAAGAAACAAGAATTGGATCCCAAATCACATGTAAAATGTCTGGTGGGCATGGGTAGCAGATTTGTAATTTCAGCCCCGAAGACAGAGCCTGGAAATTCCCAGAGCAAGCCAGCTAGCCAGGCTAGCCATAAGGCATAGTCTGGGTTTCGAGACCTAGCCTTACGGCAACAAGGTGGGAGAGAAATAAAGGACAATTGCCAGTGGTCCTCACAAGCATGCACACTTGCATGCAGGTGCACTGTACACACATGGTTGCCCACCCCATGTGTTTGTATATGTACATGCACATAAAAAAATAAAGTGAGACCCCCCTCCTTTTTCATACCAAAAACCAAAAACCTGAAAAAGGAAAGATCCATCTTAAATATAAGAGCTAAATCTCATAAAATGAAACTTTTTAAAGATAAATCTTTATGTGCTTGGGTTAAACAAAGTTTCCATGGATATGATGCTCAAACCAAATATAATGAAAGAGAACATAAAAGTAATTTAGCTTGTTTCACAATGTGTTTCATAGGACACGGTCAAGAAAAATCAAAACAAAATAAAGCAAACAAACAAACAGGCATGGACCACCATGCTAATACTTGAGAGATGAAGAGAAGAGGAGCAAGAGTTCAAAGCTAGCCTCAGCTACAGAGTGAGTTACACGCTATCCTAAACTACGTGAGACCCTGTCTCAGAAAAAAAGTGAACAAATAAAAACCCCAACAAAAAAGAAAAAGAAAAGAAAGTGTTAAGTTCAGATTGCACCCAGCTGTAAGTTACTCTATATTGTGTTCGACGCTGGTTTTGCAGCCGTGTCTTGTCCTGAGGGACTCCCTTTTATAAGCATTACCTGACTCTGCTGTGAGGATGGAAGATGCATTTCACATGGGTGGGCATGTGAGCAATACCATCTGTCCAGCACCACCTATAAGGCATGTGACTGATAAGTGACTGATGCCCAATAGCAGAAAATATGCCATCCAAAACATTTATCAAAGTAAATTGAGACTAGAGGCACATAGGCATAGTAAATCTACATCAAGAAAACCAGGACTGAGGGAAGTGTTCAGTGCCCTTCCCTGGAAGCCATGAAGAAGAAGGCCAAGGAACGCCAGCTAATGATGACAACCTACTGGGCTGCCATCTGACCAGTGTGGGCATCAAGGAACAGACAGGCAGAGAACTCTCAAATGTCCCCAGGGACTTCAGCTTGGCTCAGTCGTCCATGTGACACCTGTCCATCTGCTCATTCATCTGTTCACCTGGATCTGCTATCCATCCATCTGCACATTCATTTACCTGTACCTGGTCTTCAGCCTCCTCCAGACCTCATTTCTGCAGTACAACTCTGACCTTGAAGTTTAGCTCCAGGACAGCAGCAGCAGCAGCATCTTTAGCCGGCCTCCAGTCTGGGTTCACCATTTTATTTGGACAAAGCTTCTGTTTGCATTCTTGTCAGCTTCTGCTTTTTAGCCTTTGCAACTCCCTGAACACTACTGGTGCCATTTTAACTTTTTGTAGATAGATTAGATAGTGTTGAAGTTTGCCTGCATGGCTGCTGATAAATCACAATCAAATGGCTTAAGGAAACAAGGGATTTATTCTCTGTTACAATTACTGGTTACAGTTCTTAGTCCAATTGACCACATAACAGCTGAGAGAGGGACAATCCTTACTTGCCAGACCAGTATGTCTGGCCAAGTATACAGAAGGATGCCAACTCTCTCAACCAGCTCTCTGTGATTTATTCCAGGGCCTAATCCCACCCATCATGGGCTAGGCCTTCCCCATCAGCTAGACAATCTCCTGTAGGTTTGCTCTGGTCTTAACTCAACCATCAACTCTCTACAAATGTGCCTAGAGCTCAAACCCTCAACAGTCAAGTTGACACCTGTGCCTAGCTATGACAGATAGATAGATAGATAGATAGATAGATAGATAGATAGATAGATAGATATAGAGTTAGAGACAAGATATATACTGTGTGGTATGTAATGTATGGTCTGTACATTAATAGTAGTAATTAAGATCGGAATAAAATAACTTGTCTGTGCTTCAATCACGGTTACCAAAGAGACCAGACTATTTGGTAAATGTTGCCAATCAAACCTTTGTATCCTGTGAATTGATTTTTTTCACTAACTTCTGACATAAAGGAGACACAAATGTGCTCATCTGTATTTGTGACATAATGTATTCATGACAGAAAGAAAGAAAACCTGAAATGGCAGAAAATATTATAATTCCTATGCCTGGCTTTAAAAAGTTGTGTCTGATAGGAGTTATTTCCCACTATATATAAGTCTTGTATATAAAATCTTATAATGCAATGACAAAGATAACACATAACTCAATTACAAAATGGGAGTAGGATTTGAACAAAAAAGTTATTATTAAAAAGATACCCAAATGGTCAATATATGAATTCAAGTTATCAGGGAAAAGGATAGAAGACAAAGAAAAGAAGGAAAAAAGGATGGAAGGAAGGAAAAAAAGGAAAAAAGGAAGGAAGGAAGGAAGGAAAGAGGGGAGGGGAGGGGAGGGAGAGGGAGGGAAGGAGGGAGGGAGGGAGGGAGAAAGAGGACCACAATTCCATTTTATATTCATTAGGATGGTTTATAATGAAAGCATTGCCAAAGGCACAGAGAAATTGAAAAACCTAGACACTGCTAGAAGCAATATGAAAGGATATAGTCCTTGTGTAAATAAACTTCAATTAAACATTGAGCTGAGTAAGCAAAAATTCACATGACCTAAGAAATCTCTTTGTATAAACCCACAAGAAATGGAAAATAAATATCTCTGCACAAACATTTGTAACTGAGTTTATATAGCAACAGTGTTCATCACAGCCCAAAGTGGAAAAACCTAAATATCCATTGACTGATGAGTAACTACATAAAATGTGTTATGTCCATAGATTGGATAATATTTGACAATAACAGAGAATGAAACACAGGTACATGGCCCCACATGGAATCATGACATGCTGTCTGCTGGGGAGAAGGAGTCAGGAACTAAAGATAATGGCTGGTATCATTCTGGTCATACAAGATGTCCAGAGGAGGCAAATCTGTCTGCCATGGTTTGGACTGTGTTTCTTCTACGGGAGTTTGAGTCTCTACTTGTTTGTGAAGGTCATGGCACCTTTAAGAGGTGGAGCCTTGCTGGAGGAAGGGAGTCATAGGGGTGGGTCCTGAGATTGATTATCCACCCTACTTCAGGACAAATCTGCACTAGCAGTTGGCAGTTTTACTGCTCTCAGCCTCCTGGAAAAGATGTGACTAGGGTCGTTTGTAGCTTCTGCCAGCCAGCCATGCGTTTTCCTCCATAATGAACTGTATGTCCCCTCTGGAAGCATATGCTGAATACATCTCCCTTTCTCCTTTTAAGTTGTTTGGGCCTGAGTGATGTCTCACAGCAATAGAGAAAGAATAATTGACACACTGTCTTAATGGTTAGTGGAAAGTAACTCCTTCTGGATATAGTATTTTATTTTCATAACGTGATGAGTCTGCTGAGTCTCCATCTGAGCTAGCAGACCACCTGATTACAGCTTTCCTGTGATAGCATTGACAACCATAGAGCTCTGTGGATACAGTCAGATAGGTGGGGGAAAGGATTTGGGCGACTCTAAAGTCAGCATGGAGGTCCATCATAAAAAGAAGCTAACAAGAGGAAGAGATTTAAGAAATAAGAGCCATTGGAGTAGAGGGCCTGGTGGCCAAGCGAACCATAATTTAGACTTGAGGTGGGAGCATTAGAAAAGAAAACACCAGGAGAGGACAGGGAGACAGCGACCATGACAGAAGGAAGACTGAGGAGAGCCTCAGGTGGTGGGGGAGAGAAATCTGCAGAGTCCCTGGAGCAGCTACAGTGCCTGCTTCCCCCACCCCCAACATCTTTAAAGGTCTTCAGATGTTGCTAGGTGCTGCTAGGGAAGCAGGGCAGTATGGGGTGGGGAGTGACAGAATGGTGGCCCCACATGGTGTGTGAGTGTGTGTGTCAGAGAGCATTGTGTGTTCCGGTGGAGGACCAAGGGTGACTTTGGGAACCTTTCTGTATTGCTTCTACCTCCTTTTTGCTTCACTATGGGATTTCCCAGGCTCAGCCCACTAGGGCTAGAAGTACAGGCCACCACCGTTTCCACCTGGCACTTTTACATGGGACCTGGGATTCAAACTCAGGGCCTTCTGCTTTCAAGGCAAAGTCTTAACCCCAGAGCCATTGCTCCAGCCCCTGAAAAAGTCCTCTCTTAAGCCTATGAGGGTGGGAAGGTCAGGGATTTAAGCCTTATGGTCGGTAGAGGGAATCGACACATTTCAGGGTGGAGGAACTTTACAAAATGGCATGGTTGTCATGAGCAGACATACTGAGAGCAATTAGTTGCATATTTTATTTTTTTAACTTTATTTATTTAGTGTGTGTGTGTGTGTGTGTGTGTGTGTGTGTGTGTGTGTCTGTCTGTCTGTCTGTCTGTCTGTCTGTCTGTCAGAGGGCACTGTGTAACTTCAAGAATTATCCTGGATTCCTTCTACATTCTTCTTGCTTCACTGTGGCATTTCCCAGTCTTTGCCCATCAGGTCCTGAAGTGCAAGACAACGCCGCCACTATTTCTGCCTGGTGTTTTGTTTTGTTTTGTTTTGTTTTTTGTATATGGGACCTGGAATTTGAACTCAGGACCTTCTGCTTGAGAGGCAGAGTCTTAACCCCTAAACCATTTCTCCAGTCCTAGTTACATATTTTAAATGGCTGAATTGCAAGGCATGTGAATTACATCTCATTAAATGATATAAGGTGACTGAAATGGTAATTGACAGCAGTTTGCTTTTGTCTAACATCTGCAAGGCAACACTGTGACTTGAATAAGTAGAAGCAAATCATGGTCTGTAAGAAGCCTTACACATCTCCAAGATCTCCAGTCTCCTGTGGAGACTTCACATTTCTTTTTCTTTTTCTAAGAACTGGGAGTTTATTTAGGATTAAGGATCTGGTGGTCAAGGGAACCATAGTCTAGCCTTAAGGTGGAGAGCATTGGAACAGAAGAGATGTCTTAGGTTAGAGAGAAAGAGTTGTCATGACTGCCTGAAGGGGGAGAGAGAGAAGACCGGATCTGCGGAGAGACCAGAGAAGGTGGAGAGCAGGAGAAGCAGGTGTTACATTTCTTAGATGCTCTTGCAAAGGAGACTTTATTCCAACACATCCAAACTAGGGAGTTGAGCGTCTCTTTAGATTTGATGACCTTCCTCTGTCTCATTGATGATGCCCGATAAACCCAATTTTTTCTAGGACTCTCTTTTTTAGAAGATGAAAGACGCAATCTCTGTGATTTTTACAAGGGCCCTTTGAGAAATCTCCTCCACAATTTTAGTTCTTGAGAGCACAGAGGGATTTGGAGACCAAAATTATTTCCAATTTTCTTCAAAAAGTAGAAATGCACGGCTGTATTTTTCAGACACTGTGGCTCCTAAATATAGTAGAGACCACATCATCATTATATCTTTGAGCCAAGTCAACTTCCACTTCACAGGGAGTCTAGCAGGACTGGAAAATACACACAACACAGCTTTCTTCGGCTGCCACATCATCACATACTTCCCACAGAAGCAGGAATGAGCATATTCAATTCAGACCCAAACAGAAAGCCTCATTAAAATGAGAAGCACCACAAAGATCTGAACTAGAGGCGTGATAGTACTTCAGTATTCTACATTACTTTCTGGAGGCACTACCTTAGTGTCAGTCAAATGGACATCTATTAATTAAGCTAATTTAGCATCAGCCCCAGGTTTTAAGCTACATATAGATCTTAAGGATTGTCTTCTCAAGCTGACATATGGCAAAACATAATTTCCACTGAAATAAAACTTTATGAGAATAGTGACTCAGTCTGGGTAGGCGCATGTTTATTTTTTTTAACCAGATTAAACATTAAGTAGAGGTGAATTTGTTCAATCTGTGAACCAATTTAAGATTAGGAAGAACACATCTAAGTTTGCTTGCATACTAAAGAACTTAAAGGACTTTTTTATTAGACAATAAAATTTATTAAACAAATAATATTAAGCTTTTCTCAGTTACCAAACATTTAATCAATCATGTGATTCATGGGCTGGAGAGATGCCTCAAGGGTTCAGACTCTGCCTCAAAAAGTGGAAGGACCTGAGTTCAGATCCCAGATCCCATGTAAAAACGCCAGGTGGAGATGGTGGCACTTCTAGCTCTGGAAGGCGGAGCCTGGGAAATCCCACAGTGTTTACTTTGGCTTCACTCTGTGAATCAAGGAAGATTCATCGGGACTCATGCTGCCCTTGACATCTACTGTGAAGATATATGTTCGTTCTGTTGGTGAATTGAAATCTCAAGTTTAGGTGGGCCTCCAAAGCCTCATGAAGAAACTTTCTGGAAAAGTTGAAACCATGGTTCTTATGAAGCAATAAAAATAAACATATGTTGGTATTTTTCTTTTATGCATTCAGTGGAAGAGCCAGGTGAAAATTATAATTGGTTTAACAAATTCATGTCAAAAGACAAAATTCCTCCAGAGTAAAAGGTCAGAATTGCTTTCCACAGGGTATGAAAAATTGCTCTGACTCTACTAAATAAGACAGATTATGCATATTTATTGTCAAAGAAAACCAGAGACTAGCAGACAGTAGGTCAAGTCATAAAAGCAAATTTCATTCAGAACTATTCCAATAGGGGAAAAGATATCTCAATGTGGAACTTGATTCCATCTCGAACACAAGGAAAAGTGGGGATTTATAGCCAAGGATCAGACTAAGGTTCAGAAAATGGGAAATTTACAAGAGAAAACACCAAGGCTAGCAGGTACTCCTATGACTTCCCAGGGTTCTTGCTGAAGGCAGGTCATGTGATTAAATATGTGGTGTGAGGAGGAAGAGATTTGAACAGCTGTCAAGGATATGAGAAGTGGGAAGACTTTTCCTAAATTGATTTGGCAGGTGTGCTAGTTAGACACAATTGTGTCAGCTAGATGATTGAGGGTGGAGTCTTCAGACACACTTGTGAATAACTAATTACAGCAAGGCTTGAACAAGCCCATGGGAGATTATCTAATTGATATGGGGAAGACCTAACTCACAGTGGGCGGGTCTGTTCCTAGGGCAGGTAGATAAGATGAAAAGTGGTTTAATATTTTGGTAGACTTTAGTATAAAACATACATTCAGACAAGTAGGAGAGTATGTCTCTTGGCTCCTGTGTGGATGTGGTGTGGCCATTTTCTTTGGAATGAACTCTCCCGTCATGCTGATAAACTATAACCAAGAATCATAAGCAAGAATGAACCCTTCATTCCCCCAAGTTTTTTGGGTTCTGTAGTCATAGGAGCAACATGTAAAGAAACCACAAGTGCCAGATTCTTACCAAAATGGCCCTAAGTAGGTCAAAGGCCGAGGCTAACAATGAGGCCTAGATCAAAAGTAGACATGGGAGCCTGACTTAGGGGACATGCTTTTGCTATGTCAGCATACAAACAGAGTAAAGATTATGAAAAGCTAGACTCCAGTAGCCCAGAAGGATATGGTGTAGAAAGATAATTCGGACTTTTTTCCGGTGAAGCACATTTATTTTTGCTGAAGTTTATTTTCACTGCAGTCTGTTCCTGTCATCTTTTTATAGCATCTGTTCATGTCTCCTGTAGACCCCGTGAATGTTTAATTGCTTATCAAATGAAAAATGACTGTTAGGTGACTCCTTGGGAGAAGGTTCCTACATGCTAATGGGAAATGCAGCAAGTGGACCAAAGTTTTTCACTTTTTAAAAAATATTTATTTGAGAAAGAGAAAGTGAGAGAAGTACATTCATTAGACCATATGGGTTTCTGGGGATCAAATTTAGGTCACCAGTTTTCCAAACTGAGCTATTTCGATGGCCCTCAAAATTTCTCTTAAAAATCACAAAGCAAGGGGCCAGTGAGATACTCAGTGGGTTAAGGTGACTACTCGCAAAACTAATGACCTGAGTTTAATTCCCAGAAGCTTATGTGGTGGAAGGTGAGGACTGATTTTTGAAATATTACCTGTGTGTCATAGCATGTATGTATCTTTCTCTGAAAGAAAAAGAGAGAGAGAAAGAGAGAGAGAAAGATGAAAGAAAGAAAGAAAGAAAGAAGGAATTACAATAGTATAAAAATTGTGGGGGCTAATTTGACTGAATAGTCTCAGTGGGGCTTCTCACACATGTAAGAAGACTTGAAAGTAGGGTATGAAGAGATGGCTCAGGGATTAAGCCTCTGTCTCACAAGCAGAAGGATTCTGGATATTGTGTAAAAATGCCAAGCAGAAATATCAGTGGCCTTCTAGTGATCCTAGAAGATGGAGTCTGGGAAACCCCAGAGCAAAGCGTAAAGGAGGTAGAACAATCTAGGATGATTCCTGAGGTCAACCTTTGGGAACCACTTTGATACACACACACACACACACACACACACACACACACACAAAGTGTGCAACAGTAGATAAATTAAAAAAAAAAAAGACGAAAGTAGGGAGTCTGGTAGGGGAGAAAAAGGACTTTAATGGGACTATGAGGAGGGTTGAGATTTGGGTTTAAGATGTTAAAATATCACAAATGCATTACATTCATATATGAAACACTAAAAGAAAACATGAACACCCACAAAATAGAGCCATCCAGGAAGGGCATGTCTGTCTGTTACCAGAGAGTTTTAACTCTCTCTCTCTCTCTCTCTCTTTCTTTTTCTTTCAGAGAAAGATGCATACATGCTATGACACACAGCTTAAAACTTTCTGGTAACAGACAGACATTAAAGCTGGGAGGGCCAGTCCTGAATGTAAACATCACGGATCCCAGACTGAATAAAAAGAAAGTGAATGGAACACTAGCCTTCAGCATTCCTTGCTGCCTGACTCTGCAGGCAGCGTGGCCAGCTGGCTCAGGTCCCTGCTGCGGAGCCTCTGTTACCACCATGAGGGGCGCCACCCTCACACTGAGAGCCAGAATGACCCTTATTTAAGTAGCTTTTGTCTCGTACTTTTGCCCAGCCATGAGAATGGAATCACACAGAAGCTCCACGCTGCTTTCCTCCCTCTCTTCTTGCTTTTCCGCCAAGGTATGTAGGAGATCCTGGCCATCACCAGAGGCTTCTCGATTTTGGACTTCTCAAACTCCAGACTATTTGCCAAGGAATTTATGTTCATTATAAATAATACAGCAAATCCAGACTCAGACAGAAGATACACTTGCCACTAAAGCTGTTTGTTTTCTCTTGTTAATTTGTCTTTTGTTGCAGATTCCCAACTAAGAATGATGAAAGGTAGAGAGAGAATCATTTTTCTTCTCCTGTCGTTTGATTCTGAGTTAACTCTTAACTAACTTTCGCTTTTTGCTATTGTTAGCTGTCTGGATTCTGCGATAATCTGTTTTTCTTAAAATGATGAAATACCAGAAGGTTAATTCAGGCTCTTGGTTTCACAGGCTTGAGTAAGGTCATCTGGCCCTGTGACATGTGGAACAACAGAAGCATCGACGTGTGAGGGCTTTGGAAAGGGCACAGTGGAGCAAGTCTCATTTCCAGATCTTCCTTCATCCAGGTCTCTGGCATACTGGGTACTTCCCTCCACATTCAGGATGGACCTCCCCTTCCTTAGACTGCATCCCAGTCTCCTCGGGAAATGTTCATGCGAACACCTACAGGGTTTTACTAGTCTTTTAGACATCTCTCAACCCATTGAACTCAATTAAGATTCATCACCATACAAATAAAATGAACTATGCTAGAGAAAATAAGTTGGTGACTGCATATGGTAGCACACACCTGTAATTCTAGTGCTGGGGATGTGGACTTGAAGGCCACTCTGAATTACAAAACACCACCGTAAGAAACAATGGAGCCAGCAAGATGGTTCAACAGGTAAAAGACACTTGTTCCAAGACCTGAGGATCTGATTTTGATCTCCACAACCCACATGGTAGAAGGAGAAGGCTTAATCTCACATCTGACCTTTATATCCAATTCACACATGTACAATACATGATTTATAAGTAAATGTTTAAAAGAAAAGAAATTGACCGCAGCTTGGGAGCAATTGATGGCACAGGCTACATACACACAGGAGAAGGGCCTGAAAGCGCATTCTCACTGCTTAAATCAGTCATCGGCTGATTTATTTCATTACCACTTGTGGATTATTTTCAGCGTGCCAGATGCTGTAAAAAAGGTTTCAACTTTTATGAATTTTAAGGTTATATGGAGCACTAATCATAGAAGGCAGTGAGGATGTAGGGACATAGGAAGTACCTTAAAGTCATGATGTGGGAGATGAAGTAGCACGAGGTCATGCTCAGGGTTGAGAGTATAGGGAATCAGCCAGTGGGCCTACAGGCAAGGGAGCCAGGACTAGACTGCACTTGAGCCCTTTTTATGATTGGGAAACATAACATGAGCAGACAGGCACGGCAAGCAAGGAGGGTGTTGAGAAGCTCCTCAAAAAAGTGAAAACAGAACTACCATATGACCCAACTTACAGGAGGCCTGAGTATACACATAAAGGAACCAAAGTCAGCTTATAGCAGTTACCTGCCCACCTGTGCTTATTACAGCCCTGTTCACAATAGCCAATAGAATCCACCTAAGTTCCAACCATCATATGAAGCAGTAAGAAAATGCGATATATATACTGGAATATTATTTAGCCATAAAGACTAATTTCATTTGTTAAAAAAGGAGAGAAATAGAGATCATGTCAACTGAAGCCAGATCATATATTTTCCCTTATATCTAAAAATCTAAAAATCGGAAAGGAGGAGGTGACTTGTGAAAAAGATGAAGGGAAGAAAGACTAAGGGAGGGTAATAAGAAGTGGAAATGATCAAAGCTTGCCATAAACGTATGAAATCGTTGCCATGGAACCCATTATTATCCTGATTAATTAATATGCAGTAATTTAAAAAGAAGAGAGACGAAGAGGAAAGCGGGATCGTAACAAGCTGTAGAGCTAGGGCTTTATTAGACTTCAGGCTAGAGAGTTCCCTGATCAAACCTGCGGTCTGGAATGCATTCTGGATCACTGGGCCGTCTGGGCGAGGGATACACTGCTAAAGTCCAGGCTTCCCAGTGTAGTCTCATTAGTGATGTAACTGGAGTGCTGTCTGACTCTGGAGGGTCCTGCGATGTCTCTTTAGCCTATTTGTTTCGTAGCCACAACTTGGCAGCATTTGAGAACTCCACTGCAACTCCCGTGATAAGGAATGAATGAAAAAAAATTACAAGAAAACTGATAATGTGAAACAGGGGCCAGCAAGCTCTGACCTGAAGTCCAAGTGCTATACCTATCATTGGAACAGAGTTTTATCAGACTTCTTCCACGTGGACTTATCTACATTTTGTCTGTGGGTGCTTCTGTAGAGATCAGAGTTTGATACTGTGAGAAAGTAAGGAATATAAATCTGAACTTACCATGTGGCTCTCAGAAAAACTTCACTGATGCCTAACCTCAAGTGCTAAAAACCTGTAGGTTAACTAACATATATTTGTTTTTCTTCTTCTTTTATTAATTATTCCCTATTGGATAACTAATACAATTGTCAACTTGACAATTGAATGTGAAGAATGAGTAGCTGAGTCAAGTCCTAATCAAACATTCAGGAGAAAGTTTAGTCGATGGGGAGGCCCAGCCCATTGTGGGTGGGACTAGTCCCTGATCAGGTGAGAAAGATAGAGGGAGCTGCCTGAGAAAGTTGGCATCCTTTGATAGACTTGGCCAGACATGCTGTTCTGGCAAGTAAGGATTGTCCCTTTCTCAGCAGTCCTGTTGATATATGCATATGGTGTGACCAATTTCCTCAGCCCCTGGTGTTAGTATGAACTCTCCTGCCAAGCTGGACAAGAAACTGTAACCAAGACTCATAAGTCAAAATAAAACTCTTTGTTTCCTTAAGCTAGTTAAACTTATTGGCGATAATGCTGATAAGAAAGAATAAATCTCCTTTTCCAAAAATAAATTCCTCTAAACTCTTCAGTTGTGGATTTATCAGCATCATGTGGACAAATGCAACAGGTGTGTTTTATGAAATTATTTTGTTTGTTGTATATTGTGTATTTGTGTATGGTCTATACATGTGTTGGATAGAGTGTGTGTATTTTTTGTGAATATAAGTATGCATTAGTATAGGGTCCAAGGATGACATGGGATGTCTTTGCTTGATTGTGCTACAACTTTTATTTTTTGAGACAGAGTTTCTTGCTGACCCTGAAGCTCATCAATTTGGCCAGGCTGGTTGGTCAACGAACTTCAGTGACCTACCTGTTATTCCTGTGGCCAGGACTGTGGTAACATGAGTGCACTGCCACATCTTGTCTTTTTTGTAGGTCCTAGGGACTAGAACTCAGGTCCTTATACCTTTCCCACAGACTCATTTACCTACTGAGTCACCTCTTCAGCCCTAATGATTTTTTTTTTTAACTGAATTTCTGGTTCAATGTCTTTGGACTGACTCAGCATAATACCTTCCTTGTAGGGAAAAATGCCCTGAGGTATTTTTCTTGAACTAACTGTAGCAAATTCTCAATGTCCTTATTGTAAATGAGACTGTCATGGATTGTACACCACAGTACTCACAATGCATCAGACAAAGTCACTGTAACAACCTGTGGCCTAGAGTCAACTCCAGGTCTCATGAACTGCCAACTCTGTCACCTTTACCTTACATACTTACAGATGCTAGAAAAGTTTTAGCAAGGAAGCAAAACCATGTTTCATGGTTCAATTTCTGGTAGGTTTTCCTTGCTGGCTTTGGCAGATGAAATGCAGAATTTAAGCGTAAATCTTATTTCTATATTGAGAACCTCCTCTGGCTCTTATTGCTAAACCCAGGGACTAGCGTAAGGCCAGAGAATGCCAAGGTGAAAAAAATGAAAGTGTATTTCAGTCCTTTAGTGAAATTATCCTCCATTCTGGCAAAAGTCAATTTGCATAACAGTTGGGGTTTCTCTGCTAGTGTTAAACTTGTCTTCCCTACCCTGTCTTTTTGGATCTGTTAATCAAGTTTCCTATCTTTTTTAGAAGGCAGCCTAATTGCTTCTGTCCTGCAGAAACCCCTTACTGAGCAAGGGATTTAATTTGCTCCTTAATCCAATATTTTTATGCAGCCTGGTCAAACGCCTTCACTTGCTACTGAATCTTGCCAGCTTCCTCCTGGTTTGCCTCTTAGAATTCCTGCCTTTTGTCTTAATCTGACTTCTAGTTTTTTAATACTTCTGTCACATGGCTGGTTTTTATTATTTATTTGTTGACCCAGAACACCCTTTTCTGCCAGAAGAAAATCTCATCATCACCAGAAGAAATATTGATTACTGGCCTGCGGGGCTCATGTCAGTGTATCTGGTGGTCTGGGATTTGGCCAGATTTCATTAGTTCCCAGATGCAGGACAGCCTCAGCCAGACAACCGCACAATCCAACAAGAGGGATACAACCCTATTTTGGGTCATTTCTTACACCTGGAGATTGTGGACATAAACTGGAATCCCAATGATAAACCAAGCACAGATTTCAAAAAACAGGTGACTTAATTAAGTATGTCTTGAAACTGCTATTAGCCTGACCTTCCACCTTGTTTGTTTCTTGCCAGAATAACCTTCTCTTTCATCTCTACCTTTTTCCTTCTCTGCCCATCAGCCTTTGTGACAGCGGCTGAATGAGTGTTAGCAATGGGCTATTATTTGACATCCTTTTTTTTTTTTTATAAAATTGAATTTCTTTTGATAAATGTCAGAAGGGAACACACATTCTTCAGTAAAATGAGTTGAGCCCGGAGCAGATTTGTCATTGCCCCTCACCCGTCATCTCCTCTGCGTCTGACAAACAGTGTCCCAAGCTTGTCTGCCCTCGGTGACCTTAACGTAATGGAAAAGTGATCCCATCTTTTCAGCACCCATGCATTGTCATGGGCGGCAAGTTAGAAATGATTAAAATGCTTACATATTCTTCCTGGGAGGTTAGCCTCTCTGGGCCAGTGTATAAAAGGAAGAAAGAGCAAAGGCCTGTGAAGGCTTCAGGTTAAATAAGAGTAGTTTTAGCCTTTTAGTTCTGAAACACTTGGTAGCTTAAAGTTTCACAAGTTCCCGTCGCATTCCAAGAGAGGGAGTGATTTTATTTTATTTTATTTTATTTTTTAAACATTTTTTATTATTATTTCCGCTCATACAAACTTAGTAGGTACACCGGTTCCGAGAGGGAGTAATTTTAAAATAGTCAAGTTCTCAATACTGAATCTCCTTCTTAGGCAGTTTTAGAGCAGCCATGCTGGGAAGGTCTCTGAAGGTTTTGGAAGGTCATCTCCACTGCTGGGATTGACTTGAAGGAACACATCCTTCGCTAACTTCACCCCACCCTCTGTTTGTGAAAGGGTACAGGGATTAGTTCTCCACTACAGAGAAGCTCTACTAAGCCCCACCTCCGGATTAGGCACAAGAGCAACTGGGATGGACCTCAGTGTGAGCTAATCAACCAGGAAAAGCCATTTTTCCCCAGGCAGCCATTTGGCCCCTGCCCCTCATGGCACTCCACATCCGGAATCTGTGAGTTCTTTTCCAGCTCCTTGCCCCTCATGGATTCCAGTTCTCCAGAGTGCCCTTGACCCTTGTAATAGTTACTCTCAACTGTTGCTGAGAGAGAGAGCACCCAAAGTCAATTAACTTAAGGGAGAAAGGGAGGTTTATTCAGCTTACGGTTCCAGAGGGAAGGTACAGTCTCTCAAAGCAGAGGCGGCATGGCTGGCTGGCCAAAGCTGGAGGAGGCTAAGTCACCACAGACATCTTGGAAGCTGAGAGCTGCAGACTGCTTGCTGCAAAGGCAGACTTCTCTTAGAGACTGATCCACCTCAAGGCCCACCACCTCTTGTGACTGCCTTCCTCTCAAGGTGCCATGACCTTAATAAACACATGAGACTGTGGGGAACACATTTCAAACCATGACAACCCTCCTGGAGTCTGTTCTATTCTTTCTCTCCTTTAATAAACTCTGCCTTAATCCTCCACACATGTTCTGATTTCAGTCTTCAACTCTGAACACAAGAACCTGGATACATACACACTCCTGGAGAGTGACCCCGCAACATTTGGCAAGCACAGCCAGGAGATCAACCCCGCAGCATTTCCATGTAAATTGTATTCAGGAACTTCATCTGAAATAAACTTTCACCTTATTCCAGTGAGTGATCATTGTGTCTCTGAAGACATGTTGTTGCTAGTTATTGCACGGTCAAAGCTGCCTCGAAGAGCAGGCAAGTCTATGAAGTCAAAGTTTGACTAGAAGGCGTGAGATGGTTGGGATTGCTCTCTGCAGACACAAGGTGCAGAAGTGAAGAGGTAAAGCTAGTAGTTAGCCACAGCTGCAATGTTTGTAAAGCCTCCATCTTAGCAAGAAAATGGTGATTCCCTAGAGAGACCACACCTCTTAACCCCCTCCCCCATATCCTTAGCAACTGCTGAACTATTCCTTAGCAATGTCAGACCAGGAAAGCCTGTTGCCCACCCCGGACCCTAACCTTCTGTTCTCTGGTCTCTCTGCAGGCTCATGCTTCTCTTCCTTTTCCTGCCATGCTGCTGTTGTGGATCTCTCCTGATCTCTCCTGATCTTCTCTGACCTCAAAGAATCTCTTCTGCCCCATTGCTCATCCACCTTGATGCAGGTCCCTTAGGCAGCTGGATGGGGAATTTTTTTTTTTTTTTTAAAAGATACTTCGTCCCTTCTCCTGCTTTTTATTATTTATTATCTATTCAATTGTGCGTGTGTGGAACCACGGATGAATTCGGGAACCACCATGGACGCCTCCACCTCCTCCTTGTTTACTCTGCCCCGGGATTCACAGGCTGTGCCCTACCAGGACTGGAAACGCAGGCCGCCCCCGCTTCCTCCCGGGCGTCTATACGTGGGGTAGGATCCGAACTCAGGACCTTCCGCCTGCAAGGCAGAGGCTTAACCCCTGAGCCACCTCTCCAGCCCCTGGATGGGGAATTTAAGGGCAACAATGAAGGTGAACTCTGTCCACCAGGCCTCCAGCTCTAATAAACACCTTTTCAAGTCTCTCCCTCGCGTGAGCTTCTCTTTACTCACGGACCTCTACATAGCAATCTGATTCCTTTACATAGGAATACATAGATTGCAAAGCAATCTCCATTCCTTTCCACTGTGCCAGACTTACAGTAGCAAAGGTGTTATGTCCAGATATCTAGCTATTTCCCAGATCTGCCTACAAATCTATCATTAATGTACTTTAGTTGTAATAATCAAGGTCAATTTGACAGGAACCGGAATTTCTTAGGAGATAAGCTTTCAGGCATAACAATAAGGGGTTATTGTTTAGACTAGATTGATTACATTCAGGCCTTAGAGGAATTATCTTGACGGAGATTAACTGAGATAGGAACACTTAACCATTCCGAGGTTCATAAAAAGGAGAAAGCTGGCCCTACAAGTCTTCGTCAATATCTACTTCCCGAGTGTGGGCAAAATGTGAACAGTTTCCATAAACTCCTGATGCCTTGAGTTCCCCACCATAAAGAACTGTACCCTCAAAATGCAAACCAAGATGAACCCTTCCTCCCTTAGTTTGCCTAGGGAGGCAACAGGAAAAATAACTCTGTTGAACTTTGAAGCAGGAATGTCCATGGCAGCTGTATGAGAAAGATTTCAATTGGGCTTTGCAGAGGTGAAGCCACAAGTGCTTCCTCCTCTCTAAAGTGTGTAGATGTCATGCAAAGCATGGATCAGGTGGAGAACGTAAAAGCTCTGCACTAATTTGCTTGTTGACAAATATATTAATGTGTAGCTTATGTAGGTGACATGAAGTAAATATTCAGGAAGATGTAAAATAAAGTAACAAGTGCAGGACTGAGTAGCAGTATGGATGTCAAAAGGTCTTATTCTGTTTAATACTTGGGTGATGTGTGTATTGGCTATGTGTTGAGTGCTTTCTTTATGCCCGGTGCTCCTGAGTCCTTTAAACGTATTAATTTGTTTAATCACTACTTTTTAATTAATTAATTTTTTGTGAGCATGAGTATGTGTGTGTGTGTATGTGTATGTATGTGTGTGTATCTGTGTGTATCAGAAGGTATCTTGATCTTGTGTGCCCATGGAGACCTAAGAGTGACTTCGAGAATCATCCTAAATTGCTCTACCTCCTCTTTGTTTTTACTCTGGAGTTTTCCAGGCTTAGCCTTCCAGGGCCAGAAGTGCATGCTGCCGTTTCCACCTGGCATTTTTACGTGGGATCCGAACTCAGGACTTTCTGCTTGAAATGCAGTCTTAATCCCTGATCCAACTCTCTAGTCCCCAATCACTACAATTTTATCGGGAGAGTTTTTATGGACTGATTGTGTGTTTCCTCTCCCAAATTCATATGTTGAAAGCCTAAAATCCAATGAAATGGTGTTTGGAGGTAGAACTGCCGTAACTACTCTCCTTGTTGCAAATGTGACTACAGGATCCAAATAACCTAAAGGAACAAGGCATTTATTCTTGCTTATGGTTCTTGGATATACTTGATCAGTGAGGTTGGAAAGTTTATACCAACATAAAGAGCTGAGGGAACTAGACACACCATACTCACAGAAAGAGTTGAGAGAGGGACATACTTTCCTGCCAAGGTATGCCAAAATGCTACAACAGTTGTCTCCATCTTATTCACCTGAACAGGGAATAATCCCACCCATTTTGGACTGGGTCTTCCCACAACAATTAGATAATCTCTTACAGCTTGTTCAAACTACTCATTCTTCGCAGATGAACGCCAGTGCTCACTTTCAATTACCAAGTTGACACAATTGTATCTACCTGATACAGGGACTTTGGAAAGCAATTAAACTATGAGGGTGAGGCAAACACCTTTGAGACTAGTATCTTTTAAACATAGTTACTGGACCTAGGGTAACATCCTGTGCCTCAACAGACCAGATCCTTCATAAGTCAATTAAAAGAGCCAATTTAACAGTGGAAAGCAAAGAAGATATATTCAGTATAGCCACATGCCATAGAGAGACATAGAGATCTAGTTCTATCCCAAGTCCATCTGTGGGGTCCAAATCTGAGGGTAAAAGTTTAAACAGAAGGCAAGAGATATGCATAGCTAAGCAATCCTGATAAGATGTGATCTTGCCCGTCATGAACCCACCCTTGTCTTGACTCCAGCTGTACTTGTTTCTCTTCTCTGTTGCTGTGAGAGACCACTGAGGCTCAAACAACTTTAAGGGAAGAAAAAGGGATATATTTATTTATCATATGGATCCCGAGGGGAAATACAGTCCTTCATAATAGAAAAGGCATGACTGGTGGCAGAAGTTGGAGGAGGCCTAGGTCACATCCATCCAAGAAGCTGAGAGCTGCTAGACTGCCAACTGCTAGAGCAGACCTCTCCCGGAAGTAGGGTGGGATTAATCCACCTCAAGGCCCACCCCCTGTGGCTGCCTTCTTCTAGCAAGGCTCCACCTTCCCAAACGTAGTTCAAACATGGCACCAGCCTTTCCTGCAAGGTGGTTAAGTTCAGCACTTTGGGAAAGCTCTTCCCTTTCTGTCACCAGCCTTGAGCCTTCTTTTCCCAGCATTGAGGTTCCTGGAAGAAATTCCAGTTCCCTGGAGTGCCTTAACAGTCCAGATAGCCAGCATGATGTCCCCTTTCTAGTTCTTTCTAATACTTATTATGCCAGTGTTACAAGATGACCTCCCCAAGCAAGGGACACAGCAAGAAAGAGGCAGTCTCTCAGTCAGATGACATTGAATCTGCTGCCACCGTGATCATGGACCTGGAACTCTTCAGAACTACAAGAAATGTTAGTACTAGCTAACATAACTAACAAAACCCACAGGATTGTTAGTACAGTATCTGGAATTGACTAAGGCCCCAGGGATCATTATTATTGTACATTAAAACAAGGAAATAGAGCCACAGACATATGGAGAGTTTAGAATTTGCCTGTGCTCACAGTAGAATTGGGATTTCTCCAGAGGAGCCTAGCTCCAGAGTCTGTTGTTATTGCAATTCCTCCAATAGTTATTACATAAATTACTGCTGAACACTGAATTAGGTATTTGAAATATGAATATGGATAATAAATGTTGCTTTACATCAAGAAGCAATTTGGAGGGGACATCAAATGATAATTACAATGCAATGGGATGGGTGAGACATTGCAGGCATGAATAAACTATTAGATACAGTAAGAAAACAGCATCACTATGCTTAGTGCTTATTGTTTTCTCATTTAAAAAAAAAAAACTAATAGAGAGAGTAGTCCACACAGTGCAATTTAGAAAGCATGGTTAAACTTGCTACTGAGGCAAATGGGAAATCAAAGTGCTGATAACGACTCTATCTGAGTTACTTTGTGGATATTCATTGACCCTTACAGATTAACTTCATTAGCCCTCAATGGGGTTAGCTGTCCTTCTGTTCCTTCCACTTAAGAATAGAACTGGGATATATGTTGAAGTGTCTACCAAGTCTATAGCTGTCCCCTGTTAACTGTTGATGAACTGTATTGTTCTTTTTTCTTCAATGTCTTGATTCTTAACTTCATTTCTCAATTCTGAAATTTGTAATCCCCACTTCCGTCAACACTCCCCTATAGGTGTCTTCTGTGCATGTAACAGTCAATATATTCAAACTTTCTCTGTTAGTTTCAAGTATTCAACATTCCCAAGCACGATGGTTTAGGATATCATACTGTGGGCCTCAACAGAATTCTCTCTCATGCACCTAGATATAGCTACTTCTCTCCTTCATACCATTTTTCAGAATATAGACTTTCAGGGTTAGAGAGATGGCCCAGGGGTTAAGGCTCTGCTCACAAGCAGACGGTCCTGAGTTCAGAACCTAGATACCACATAAAAAAACACAGGGCAGAAACCGGCAGCAGCCTGCACTTCCGGCCTAATGGGTGGAGCCTGGGAAATCCCATAGTGATGCAAAAAGGAAGTAGAAGCAATCCAGGATGATTCCCCAAGTCACCCTTGGTTCTCCACAGGGATGCCCTCGGATACACACACACACACACACACACACACACACACAATTAAATAAATACATTTCAAAAATTAAAAAAATATATAGTCTTCCAGAACAAGTGAATTTTTAGCACTGCTATCCTGCTCCCCTCCCCTGACCTTCCTTAAAAGACTGAAAACAAAACAAAACAAAAAAAAACAACTGAATCTCAGCAGCTCAAAGTGTTACCCCCAAGTGAACATCCAGCCCTTGTGGTTTCCATCTGCCTAGTGCAAAGCTGACAGCAAGGGCAGTGTGACCAAGACCAACACCTAAGGACCGGACCTTTGTCTCCCAGTCTCTGCTGGGCAGCAGCAGCTGGCTAGGGCTGGCTGATTAGCAAGCTTAAATGGCTTTCACATGCGCTGTGCACCAATCCACTGACCCATTCTATTTTGCTCTTTTTTTTTCTTTTTCCTTTGGGGATGGAGGTGCTGGGTATCTACCCTAAGTCTTCACATGCTAGACAAACATTCTACCACTGAGTTTTTTTCTCAATCTGATTTCTAGTTCTTGATTTGGCTTTTTCACTCTTCCTCCTCCCTTATTCTCCTTTTAAAATAAATTGGAATAAATTCTGGATTCTTTCGAAATGCAGGATTCATAACTGGATAAAACCCGTCCCTCTCACTTTAGTTAGTATCTGACTCCCCCCCACCTCTTCACGTGTTTGGAGGAAGTTTCACCTCTTCCCCACTTCTTCATGCCTTTTGGGGGGAGGGTACACATGCATATTTACATATGCTGCCGGTGCACATTTAGGGTATGTGGTGAACTTGTAGAAGGCTGAAGTTAATGTCTTTTTCAAAGCCAGATTTCTTTCTGTGTCTCTGGATTTGAAGTTTGAAACCAGAACATGTAGAGCAGTTAATGCAGGATTTATTGAAAACAAGAGAAAAGAGAAGAAACACTCAGACATTTGGTCTGAAAGGAGCGAGGAAGAAGTCCAGCCTTCAGTACAGAGGAGATCGCTTAAAGCCAGAGAGACCAGAGAGGGGGCGCCATGGCAATGACTGCATGTGGACGGAGCCACAACCTTTCTTTTTAATATTTATTTGTAGGTGTGTGTGTGTGTGTGTGTGTGTGTATCAGAGGGCACTCTGTATGCTCATGGAGGCCCAAGGGTAATTTTAGGTATTATTCTGGATTGTTCTACCTCCTCTCGGCTTTACTCGGGGAATTCCCCAGGGTCTACCTTTCAGGGAAATGGACACTACCATTTCTGCCTGGCATTTTTATGTAGACTCTGAAGTCAGAACTCAGGTCTTTCTGCTTATAAGGCAGAGACTTAAACTCTGAACTATCTCTCTAGCCTATGGCTACGATCTTTTATAGTCTTGTACATTGCTAAGGAGTGGCTCAGGAGTTTCTAGGGAAGTGAGGTAAAGATCGGAGGGGTGGTAGGTGTGGTTTCCACAAACCAGCCATTCCCCACTATGTTAGCTGTCCAATAGAAATCATTCTATTATTTTCAATTGGTTTCCACTTTATTATTAAGGCAGGGTCTTTCATTTGAACCCAGAGCTTGGCTTACTTAGAGATCTGGTCATAGGGATGATCTGTCTTTGCCTCCAGTGTACTGGGATCACAGGAGATCGCACCACCAGACCTGGGTTCACTCATCTTTGTACTGACAAGACACTCTTGGGTTTGGGTTTACCTCAATATATCATATTTCATCCTAGTCCTCATTTATTTTAGCAGAAATTCTGCTCTTGTTTTCAACTTGTTAAAATAGTGAAATAGCGAAATAGGGATGGTTGGAGAGAGGTTCAGAGGTTAAGACTCTGCCTTGCAAGCAGAAGATCCTGAGTTCAGATTCCAGGTCCCATGTAAAAATGCCAGGAGGAAAATAGTGGCGGCCTGAGTCTCTGGCCCTGGTGGACAGAGTCTGAGAAATCCCAGACAAAGCAAAATGGAGATAGAAAATCCAGGATGAGTCCCAAAGTCACCTTGGTCTTCCACAGGGACATATAGCACACACACACACACACACATACACACAAATACACACACACACACAATTTTTTTTAAAAAAGTGGTGAAATCACTCATCGGTGGAATCAGCTAAAAATTACCCCCCAACCCCTTTTTCTTTTTTTCTTTATTATTATTTATTCAACTGTGCGTATGTGCGTGTGTATGTGTGTGTGTCTGTGTAGAACCACGGACGAATTAGGGAACCACTATGGACGCCTCCACCTCCTTCTGCCCTGGGATCCACAGGCTCCGCCATACCAGGACCAGAAGCACAGGCTGCCTCCGCTTCATCTGGCATCTATACGTGGGATCTGGGATCCCAATTCAGGACCTTCCGCCTGCAAGGCGGAGGCTTAACCTCTGAGCCACCTCTTCAGCCCACCCCAACCCCTTTTTCAAAACATGAACAAATGACCAAGAAAATTCTGTGAAAGTCATGGTCAAATACTTAGAACATTTTGGAAAAAAAAAAAAAAAGAGAGAAGCAATACAGTTTCTGCGATCCCTCCCCTCATGAATTTTATCAGTATCGTACCTTCTAGATCCTAGATGCTACCTCTGTAGCAGATTTAAGTTTCACCTTATAACCTACCTAAAATCTTCCCTAACAAAATAGGCAGCTACCCTGACTGCCCGAGGTAGGGAGGGTGGGACAATGAGTGGAGTTTCCTTCATTATGACCTTATAGCCTACTTAGATCCTGCACAACTAGAGGTCCACCATCCCAGGTCAAACCCCACTGCCCTCTAAAGTCCAAACATGTAAAAAAAATCCCTTTGTCCTGTGAGTTGCTATGGATCTCATATCCAGTTTCTTGCCCTGGGAATAGCAGACGTCATTAAAGGACCCAATCACCTGAAATCGTCTCATCACCTATCTACAGCCAACCAGCTCTCACAGTCTGTTCTTTCTATACATAACAGTATCTATTTGAGGATGTAGAGATAAAGCAGCTTTCAAAAAGGGGTATGGTATCAGATGAGACATTTGCTACATTTCTTCCTAAGAGCATCAGGTGGGAACACATTTTCTAACCTAGATTTAGGAAATGAAAAGTAAAAAAGTCCATCCCCTTCCCGTACAAGCTGTTTGCTTGAGCAGCTTCAACAATTCGAATTCATCTCTTGCAAGGCAATCAGAAGCATGCCTCACTTTTAAACAGCATTTTTAAAAAACAGCAAAATAAAAGCTAGCTATGGATCACTTTTCTGACAATGCACAATTCCCCAAAGTTAATTAGTCTTAAAGAAGGAAAAAGAGCCATACCTGCAGACCTCGCCTGGGATGTGTGCATGGGGTTAGGTGCAAGGCATTTATCATTGTGGCAAAGCATTTCAATTTTTAATCTTTGGTCTGATTTAAAGATGGCTGTTAGTGTGATACCAACGCCAGCTGTAGGAAAGGAGCCTGGAGAGATGCTCACAGTGGCACACATCACCAGGGCAGCCATTATTGCTTCATGAAAAATATTCTTAAGGATTTTGTAAGTGCAGAAAACTCCCATGTTTGACTGCCTGCGGATCACATGGAAGCTTTTCTACAGACTCTGGGACACTACATTGCTGTTAGTTCTTGAAAGTTTTGCAGAACTAAGGGAGATCAGTTTGAGTCTCAACAAGCAAGAAAGGAGTGTTTGGACAGTGATGAGTTGACTCTGGCCCCTTCTTTTCATTCCCATTCTCTAACGAGGACACTCACTGCCAAAAAGCATCCTAGAGGGTTGGAGAGATAGATCAGAGGTTAAGACTGTGTCTCACAAACAGAAGGTCCTAAGTTCAGATCCTATGTTCCACATAAAAATGCCAGGTAGAAATGGCGGCAGTCTGCACTTCTGGCATGGGTGGGCAGAATCTGGGAAATCCCAGAGTGAAGCAAAAGGAAGCAATAGAGGGTGATTCCCCAAACCATTCTTGGTCCTCCACAAGACACACAGGCCCCCTGATGTGTGTGTGTGTGTGAGACACACATGCAAAATAAAGTTTTTTTAATGCATCTTAGAAATAGATCTCTGAGGAAACCCAGTGTTCTCTATTCTATCATGATCTTCTTGCCCTGTGGTATTAAGTACATAGGCATTTATCAGTCATAACTGTGATTTGTACTTGTCAGAAAAGGCAAGCCAGAAGGGTTTCGGGCTGGAGAGGTGGCTCAGGGGTTAAGCCTCTGCCTTGCAGGCGGAAGGTCCTGAGTTCGGATCCTAGACTCCACGTATAGATGCCGGCAGAAGCGGGGGCGGCCTGCGCTTCTGGTCCTGGTAGGGCAGAGTAAACAAGGAGGAGGTGGAGGTGTCCATGGTAGTTCCCAAATTCGTCCGTGGTTCTACACACACACATATACATACTCACACATACATACACGCGCACACCACACGCACAATTAAATAAATAATTAAAAAAAAGATTGAAGGGTTTAGATCAATGACAGAGCAAGAGTTTAGCCCTATGTTAAGTTCTCTGGATCCAAAAGAGAGCAAACATTTGGCCCATATTCAGAATAGAGATTTTTTTAAGGTCATACACAAACGTTTTTCAATAGCTCTATTTCCTATAACAATGCATCTAATTGCATTTCAGAATTAGTCTTGTTTTTCTCCATGTTAAGTATCTCTGATTTCTCACAACAATGTGCTTAATTATCTGCTTTTCAGAAATATTTTTCATTCTTCTTAAATGTCTTCGACTTGCTATTGCCCTAGATCCTTCACTGAGGCACTGGTGGATCCTTGACTGTGTTTGTGAATGTGTATGTTGTTGTAGTTACTTTTCTCTACAGTGAAACAAGACTCAGACAGAACTTAAGGGAGATGAGGAGATTCACTTGGCATATGCTTCCAGAGAGGAGATAGAGTCCTTTATGGTGGAAAAGGCATGATGGTTGGCAGAAGCTGAAGGTGCTATTTCAGGTCACCACAGTTGTCATGGAGACAGAGGAAGCAAGAACTAACTGTGAGGAAGCAAGGCCAGGCTACAAAAACCTCAAGGTCCACCTCTGTGATGTCTCTTCCTCCAGCAAATCTCCACCTCTCTAAAGGTGCTGTGGTCTTCCCAAACATTAGCAGCAGCTAAGCATGTGGGGGACAACCCACATTCAAACCAGGACATATGTGCTGTATATATGTATATGAGTGTATGTGTGTGTGTGTGTGTGTGTGTGTGTGTGTGTGTGCGTGCGCGCTTATGTGGAGACCAAAAGTAAATATTAGGTGTCTTCTTCTATTTCTCATCACTTTACTTTTCAAACATGATTTACTTCATTGAATCTAGATCATGCTGTTTCTCAGGATTTGTGGGCCAGTGCGCCCCAAGACCTGTCTGTCTTTGACTCCTCAGAACTGGAGTTACAGGCATAAGCCACTGTGACTGATTTTTATGTGAAGGCTGGAGATCTGAACTCAGATCCTCATGCTTTCTTAGCAAGCACTTATCCAATGAACCATCTCCCTATCCCCAAACCTATTCCTAATTGAAGTCACATTCTAAGGTCTTTGGTAGACAGGAATTTTATAGGAACACAATCCAAACCATTACACATACACTCATATTCAATTATTTACTGTGGCAATCTCTATTAATATCTAACTAACGTTCTACATGTATGCATTCCTCGGTAATGACTTTTCTTCCAGAAGGACAATGTTATCAATCTCTAGCTGTGGATCTGGGTCACTTTAAGGCAACAGAAACACCGCTCCACTTCATCAGTATCCACTACAACTTGAGAGTTCCATGTGACATAGTTCAGACCAATCACATCTAAAGTACACTCAACAGTAAGAGAACAGCCAGGAGAATTGAGAAGCATTGTCATTGATGTTGTTAGCTCCTGCATCAGCACCAACCCTGCGCCCCCGAAATTAAGACTCATGGACAGAAACTCTATTTTGTGCATCTAAATGCATCTCTAATTGATTACTCAACAAATTCAAGGTTTTTAAATACCTTTCCTATTTATTGCTTCCGTTCTGTTCAATCAAGTACTCATCACTTCTCACTAGACAATTATAGCATCCTAATTAGCCTCCCTGCTTCATTCCAGCCCCATGTATTCCCTATGGACCAGTAAAGCAATTGTTCTGCAATGCAGTTCATGTCCTCTGCTCAAAAACTTTCCTTAGCTCCCAATTACTTACAGAATAAACTCTTAACTTGTTAGTACTAGTGATCTGGCCTCAGTCTATTTTTTTCCAGTCTCCTTTACCCCATGTTGCACATATACTCTATATCTCAAATTTACCTCGCTAGTTATTCCTTTCCTGTGCTTTCCATTTCAGCCTCTCTAATCAGTCTGGAAAAGCTTACAAGTAACCCTACTCTCTCTCAGAAGTCAGTCCCTAAATGACCTCTTCCATTGACATCCAGGAGGAATTAACCTTGAACTCTCTTAGACAGTTGGTTGTTATTCTATTCCAAATCCTAGGCTAATGTAGAATGCTTGACTTTCATAGAAGTTGCATCTCATTGTCTATGTCAACCTCTCTGAATTCTCTTTCTTGTTCTCATTCTAGTCTTTCTTCATTCACTGATGAGCAAATATTTCACACTACTGCAAAATACTCAGAAACAAAGTCAACTCTTTGATCTTGGCAATGGTCCAATTTTTATCTGCTCCTAATGAATGAATGCACTATTATTTAAACATTCTAATACTACTAGGGTGTAGCTCAATGGTAGAGTGCTTGCTTGTCTAGTATGTGCAAAGACTTGAGTTCAATTCTTAGCACTACAAGAAAAAGAAAAAAAGCTTAAATAGATAGGCATGTATACATCCAAGGTATATTGAAATGCTCTAAAGCTTTTTTTAACTTTTTGCACATGTGAATAGACTACTTATGAAAACATAATTGATATCTATATTAAATCAGGGGCTAGGCTCTAATTTGCTGTGGCTTTAGCTTTAATTAGGTATTTTTAGTGTCTAACTCTCAAAAAGTGGTACAAAATTAGAGAATAGTAAAAAATACTGGAAAACAAATGTTATTAAGGGTCTAATAATGAGAAAAATTAAGATAACATTTAATGTTTTATGATAATAATCAGTTTCAAAAATTGGAAATGGGGATGACCACAGAAGATAAAAACTAGTCAGGATATTTTAGGAGCAAGGTCCACGATTCTCATCCTTGTACAGAAGCAGGAAATGTCCTCGGTTTTGTTCCGGCTGGTGGCAAGAAATGCTAGAAATGTTCAGTGGCCCTGGTTCCCGGTTTGGTTTCTTATCTTTTCTGTTTTTATACAGCTGCCTAAAAGCTATACCCGAGGACATAGTCTAGACACCTGGGATGGAGAGGCCTCCAGACACCTAATGGGTGATGATTGGTTTCCTCTTACAACCCCCATTCAGGTAAAAGCTGTTTGCTGGTCCTGGACCTTCCTTCAATGGCCAGCAGGTACTTGCAAAGCCTGTGCTTGGTCACTTACCTCATGGGGACATGGGATAACTCACTCCCCTCTGTTCTTCACCCCGCCCACAAGCCCAGGTACTGTTTAAGCTCCACTCCACCTTCATATCCTGCTTTTTCGCCCTCTGAGAGAATTAGTCAGGTTGCCATGTAACCAACCACGTAATCAATAAACTTTTTCCATTCCTTGTCCTTGGGCGGCATGGCGTGTTACACTCCCTCCCTTTAAAAAAAAAAAACTTACATGTAGGCCAACTGGACTAGCCAGCTCACCTCACCATGCCCCAACCCAGCTTCTATGGTGAGTCTTATCAAAAGCTTCTGGATTAGTTGGTCTAGGAACCCATCATTGGTATCTGCCCTTGCTTCCTTTCTCTTAAGCTGTCACCTATGAATCTACACTAAACATCTTCCAGTTGTCCATGGAATTTATTCTTGGACATCATGAGACAAAGGACTACAAACCACTAATAAGGGATGCCTTTGGCAGTCATTGATTGCCCAGGACACTAGTAGCCCAAATTTAGCCCACTCGAAGTGAGAGAACCTTCTTCTCTGTGAAGGACGCCGCGCCCTGCCTCTATGCAAATGGTAGGATGCACTTGTACTATCAGTCCCCAGAAAGATTCAGATAGAAGAATCACTTGAGCCCAGAAGTTTGGAGCTACCCCTGGGAGGCATGCATAGTAAGACCTCATCCGTAAATAGTAGAAAAAAGATTGAAAGAAAAGAAAAAAAGAATAAGCTGAAAATTTTGCAATTACCTAAGGACGGGGTGGAGAGTAATCACAGATCCTTAAAAGTATTGATTGGATACAACTTGGTAAGAATTCTTTCATCAAGAAAAAAAAATGTTTTAGAAGTTGTATATCACAGGGTCAACATCACAAATCTCTGCATGATCTCCATTAACAAGTGTTTTATTCCAGAGTATTAAATGCTGTCTAAGAAGACAAAGTGTAAATTGAGGCAAAAAAATTGCTTTAAAAAATGGTGCTTTTTTGGCCTTTATTTGTTTAATCTGCATTTTAAGTAAAAAAGTCTAAAAGTCATGTACATATTCTAGAACATTCCGTGATAAAATAAACCATAATTACTGATTGCATAGTGTTCTTAGGCTACATAAAAAGAATCTCCCACTCAGCTCGTAGGTCTGTAACTCAACTTCTGTAGGCACAGTACAAAGGGACGTGTTAATTAATTGGGCTCCGAGAGAACAAAGAATTCCTGATCAAATAAGCTTAGGAATGTCGCTTACTAAATCCTGTTGTGAAGATTCAAAATACACATTAGCATATTAAAGACTATGAAAAGTCCTACAGTTAAAAAAATCCATTTAACTTTGTTCAATGATAAAACACACATTCATATAATGAGGAAGAATTTTTTTCCACATACACCTATTAACAGCTCCTTCCCAACAAAAGAAAACAAAATCATGTAAAAATTAAATAACTTCCTTTTTTTCTCATTTTAGGAAGAACTCAGTCATTGATTTGGGAAAAGATGCCTTATTATTTTGAGTTTTCTGCTATGCTTGGCATTGAGTTCAGTAGAAAAACTCAGTAAGTGTGATTAATAATCTAATGAGAGAATTTTATAATGAAAGCCCATTTGAAGTA
Source organism: Typhlomys cinereus (assembly GCA_023101885.1). Taxonomy (NCBI): domain Eukaryota; kingdom Metazoa; phylum Chordata; class Mammalia; order Rodentia; family Platacanthomyidae; genus Typhlomys; species Typhlomys cinereus. Next base: position 3,469,459 of record JALPQD010000145.1, read on the forward strand.
TCTATAACCCTGAAAGAGCGTAACAATCTACTTAACTTCTAATCAGTAACTTTGAAAAGTTTTGGTAAAATAATTCTAACATGAAGTTCACTGTTCTAGACTCTTAAAATTTAAATTTAATGACATCTCTTACATTCATTCATTCATTCATTCTTGTTTCTTGTAGATATGTGTTTGCATGTGTGTGTTATAGGGTCCTCTTGGGTATGTGTTAGATCCGTAACCAGACTTCAAAATCAGTGACCCTTGTTGATAGATCTGAGATGGGAAACATGATCTCAACCTGAGACCCCACCAAGAATGTTAATAGGAGCTGATAAGGAAAGCAGACCACTAACTGGACAGACTCCTAGTTATTTTAGGACAGAAGGGAACCAACCAGTCAAATGGAAATTCCCTTCCTCTGCCGTCCAACTGTAAACGTTTGCACCCATGACTCAAATCAGTAGTAATTTCCACCTCATGGGGAAATTACTCCCTCGCTGGAGTTTTGGAGGAGCTTCCAAAATAAACTTCAGGTCTTTGTGGATGAAGCCTGAGTTCCTGTTCTATCTCCCTTCCCCATCCTCCTCCTTTCTTCTTTCTTCTTCTTTTTCTAGCATTATATGTTCAGGTTCTTGTGTTTGGGAGTCGAGTTTGAAACCAGAATACAAGGCAGAGTTTATTAGAGGAGAGATAGAACAGAACTGAAGGATGTGAATCCCCGAGAGGCAATGGTTGCCAGGTTCAGGATTATAGTCCTAGACAAACCCAAGAAAAGATGGCTTTTCCTCATTGGTTAGCTCCAGTTTTTGATTGGAGCTTTTGGCCCTCTACATTTCATTGGTCTGTTCATATTGAGGCCCAAGCCAGATGATCTTGTGCTTGACCTCTTGGTAGGACTTATAATGGAGGACTTTTCACGAACAGAGGGTTGGGGGAAGTTGGGGATCTTATCTCTGCAGGTTAAAATAAATTGTGCTCCTTCAGGGAAAAATCCCAGCCTCGGGGAAATCAGCCTCAATTTCAATCACATCTTATTCTTTTTTTAAAAAAATATTTTATTTATTTATGTATCTAAGAGATGATAGATTCTATAAAGCCACTTTAGAACCCAGTAGACAGGATAGGAAGTTCCTTGAAGGTCATCCCTCAATGTTGGGATTATCTAGAAGGCACACACAGTGCCAGGGCTGCCAACTTCCCTCAACGCTCTGTGAAAGGATATGGAAATGAGTTCTTCAGTGCAGAAAGAATATGAAAATGCAGAAAGAAAAGATATGAGCTGTCCAATGTAGTTAAGTCTCTCAAACAGTTCTGCTACGAGCTGACTGATATGAACAGACTAATGATATATAGGAGTTCAAAATCCCTAATCAGGTTTACAGAAACTTGAACTAACAATAAGGAAAAACTACTTTTCTCCCATTCTTTTCCCAAGTTCATAAATACCTCTGACTTTGCCAGCCATCTTTGAGCTACCTTGCCCCTCATGGACTTTGTGTCCTCTGCTTTCTTCCTTTCTCTCCCCTAATAAACTCTGCCATAATCCTCTACACATGTTCTGGTCTCAATCTTGGACTCCAGAATACAAGAACCTAGACATAAAATCCCATAACATGTTTATGAGAGGCAGAGTCTTAACCTCTGAGCTCCATTTCTCCAGCCACCAACATTCATATTCTTATGTAACTATTCCATTTTTTTTGCTGAACTTTGTCATTACCCAAACGAAGAGTGCTCCCCGCTTTAAACAATAATTCCCCATACTTCCTCCCCTTGAAAACCTCTCTCTCCTTTTTAATTTTATGATCTTAGTAATTTTGGGTTGATCGATTATTTTAGCCCCAACTGGATTCTTTTCTTGCCCCCTGAAATAATGAAGTGGGCAAAGAGAGAAGGGTAAAGAAACTTTGAAACTTAATTGCGACAGGAAGGCAAAGGAGGAACAGCGGGGAATGAGAAACACATGCAATGGAGATCGCTTTGCACATGGAAGTGGCAATTTATGAAGAGCACAGGAATTGGAGCTTGCCAAGAGATTGCCACAAGCATTACAGAAGAACCACAGCTCTGTGCATCTCAGCTGGATCTTGAGTGCCAGCTGAGAGCACAACATAGCAGCTGGTCTTGGAGAGTGGGTAAGGTGGTCAGTGCCCACGAAAAGAAGAAATTGCTGTCTTGTCCATGGAGTGGCACATCTTGGCAAATTCTGTGAGTGCAGAGCCTTAAGAAGAGTGGTGGGTCATTCTACCAATGTTACAACTCGCTGCTTCCCAGCCCACTCTTAGGATGCCGACCGAGAGTCTTCCAAGGCAACCAGTCTCCCAGCAGCTGATGTGGCCGGTCTTTGCAAACTCCCTGTGGCTGGAGCCTTTGGAGCTTAAGCTGGTTGGATCTCTAGTTCACTATTTCTTCAAGAGCAGAGAGCCTTCACTGAGCCCAAGGCAGGCGCAGTCTTCTTTCTCTTCAGACTGCTGAGACCAACTCTTGGGCTATGTCTCTTTTTGTTGATGAAGTGGGCTTTGGACAGCCATGTTCATGCAAATAATCTTATGAGACCATATGAGGATAATGCTATGACACCTGGCTTGTCCAGGTGTATTGTGTTATCGATGGTTGGGGGTCTGTCTGACTGTGTGTTTCCAGGTTTCTAGATTCTTATTCAACAATGATATAAAAGCTCACACAAAAGTTGCAAAAGTAGTGAGGAAAACTTTTATCCAGAGCAAAGTGACTGTAAAGTCAGGGTTCACGGCAAGGGAGCACAGTTGAGCGAAGAAACTTCAAGATCCTTAGATGGTTGCCTGAGGTCTCTTTTCATGGGGTTTGAAGGAAGGAGGGACTGGTTGTTAAGGGGTGTAAATCTGTATTCTGATTAAAAGATCAGGTCATCTAGTTACTTTTTCACCTGTACACGAACCTACCAAAATGCATCTGTTTCAGTTTGCCTGCATGGTTGCTAACAAATGACCATCAAATAGCGTAAGGGAACAAGGGTTTATTCTCTCTTATGATTCCTGGTTATAGTTCTTAGTCCAGCTTGATGGGAGAGCACGCACCAACACCAGGGCATAGGAAACTGGCCACACCATCACCACATAACAGCTGAGAGACAGACAATCCTTATTTGCCTGACCAGCATGTCTGGATAAGTGAACAAAAGGATGCTGACTTCCTCACCCAACTCTCAGAATTTTATTCACCTATTTAGGGCCTAGTCCCACCCACCATAATCTGGGCCTTCCCCATGAGCTAGACAATCTCCTGCAGGTTTGCTCTGGGCTTAACCCAACCACTAATTCTCCACAAATGTGCCCAGAGCTCAAACCCTCAACAGTTAAGTTGACACCTGTGTGTAAACACGACAGCATCTAATTTAATCTTCTGCACATCCACTTATGCATAGGCATGAAATGCTAAATAAATAAGGGATTCTCCCTAAAAGTTCTCATGAAGGATACAGTTGCTCATTGTTCATTCACCCCAAACCAGTTAAAGCCAGGTTATCTCTACTAGTCTTCTTACTAAGCTTATTTGGTTATGCCTTTGAATGGATACTATGTCAGTTTGATGGTTATCAAGGAAAAAGAGACCTAGTCCATTGTTTAGAGAGGGTTGTATATGGGATGCAGGTAGGGATCAGGGTTGCTAGGTGCATTGTTTAGAGAGGGGAGTGCAGGCATAGTATGTGCAGCTGAAAGACTAAGCTATCAAGTGCATTGCAAGAAATGTCTGTGTATGTTGGCAGGGAAAAGCTAGTATTTAGCTCAAACCATGATAGGATCCTAGGTTCCGCAGCCATTCCCTATGCTTGTTTGCCTTCATTGTTCTCAGCAGCCCTGTCTATTTCTTCATGTCCTTTCACAGGACTGCCTTGGGTGTCGTTGCTTAGGTATTGTCTGTCATTTTGAGACAAGGTCTCTAAGTGGCCCGGAACTTACCGAATAGGTTAGATTGGCTAACCAGTGAGCGCATGGCTCTGTGGGGCTCTGCTTCTCTAGCACTGGGATTACAAGCATGTTCTGCTATGTCTGGCTTTTTTTTTTTTTTTTTTAAATACCTGCTCCCTCGAAACCATGTCCTTATGCTTACAAAGCAAGCACTTCACCAAGTAAGCTGTCTCCCTAGCCCTCCAATTCATGTCGGAACAGAATGCAATCTCTTTTTCTTCTTCAGATTGAATTAAATGCAATCTTTAATGTATATGTCCATTTAATATTTGCATTTTGATAATCATTTTTAACAGCCTTATTGTGGTTAGTAGTGACAATGTACAAGGATCGTTTCACCTCGTATCAATGTTAGTATAAGTCAAACTTTGCTTTGGATGAATTCATTTTTTTCTAAGTATAAAGAAAGCAGTCCTATGTTTGGCTTACTTACTTCTTGAAAGCAGATGTGCTTTTTTTAAAAAAAACTAAAAGACATTTATATTTCCTTCTAATTGTCTATTACTTGTTCAATCTAGGACTCATTTCTTTTGTTGACAAGATCAGTAAGCATGTGGATTATAGAAACTTTATCACTATATCTAATCTTAAATATTTGACGTATCCTTTCATGATTATTTGAGCACAGGTATTTTTACTGCTTAAGAAATGTTATTCGTCCCATTCTGTGGGTTGCCTTTGAGCTCGTGTGACAATCTCTTTATCTGAACAGAAGCTCTTTAATTTCACAAGATCCCAACTGTTGAGAGTTGGTAGCAGTGACTGTGCCATTGGATGTCTGTTTAGGAAATGTTGGCCTAGCCCAATCAGCTCGAGGGAGTTCCCTATCCTTTCAACTATGGTTTTTAAAGTCTCTGGCCTGATATCAAGGTCCTTGATCCATTTGGAATTAAGTCTTGTACATGGTGACAAGTACGGGTCCAGCCTTAATCTTCTACATGTGGAGATCCAGTTTTGCCAGCACCATTTGTTGAAGATGCTGTTCTTTTTCCATTGGATTCTTTGGGCCTCTTTGTCAAAGACCAAATGGCTGTAACTTTGTGGGCTTATATCTGGGTCTTCAATCCTTATCCATTGATCTGTGTGTCTATTTTGGAGCCAGTACCAGGCTGTCTTTATAACTATGGATTTGTAGTATAGACTTAGGTTTGGTATGGTAATACCTCCAGCTGTGTTTTTGTTACTCAGGATTGTTTTTGCTATCCTGGGTCTTTTGTGCCTCCATATGAACTTTGAGATTGTTTGGTCAACTTCTTTGAAGAATTGCTTTGGGATTTTGATTGGTATAGCATTGAATCTGTATATTGCCTTTGGTAGGATGGTCATTTTTACAATGTTGATTCTGCCAATCCAGGAACAAGGGAGGTCTTTCCACCTTCTGGTGTCTTCTGCAATTTCTTTCTTTAGGGTTTTAAAGTTTTCATTGTAAAGGTCTTTTACCTCCTTAGTTAGGTTTATACCAAGGTATTTCATTTTTTTAGGGGTTATAGTAAATGGCATGGTTTCTCTCAAGGCTTTTTCACTTCTTTCATTCTGGGCATATAGGAAGGCCTCTGATTTTTGCACATTTATTTTGTATCCTGCCACCCTGCTGAACTTCTCAATTAGTTCCAGGAGCTTCCTGGTGGAGTTTTTGGGATCACTCAGGTATAAGATCATGTCATCTGCAAATAGGTATAGCTTGATTTCTTCCTTGCCGATTTGAATCCCTCTTATGTCCCTTTCTTGTCTTATGGCTTCAGCTAAGACTTCAAGTACAATATTGAATAGAAGTGGTGAGAGTGGACAGCCTTGTCTAGTTCCTGATCGAAGTGGGAATGCTTCCAATTGTTCCCCATTGAGCATAATCCTTGCTGTGGGCTTGTTATATACAGCTTTTATTATATTGATAAAGGTTCCTTCCATTCCTACTGTCTCTAGCGTTTTGATCATAAAAGGCTGTTGGATCTTGTCAAAAGCTTTTTCTGCATCTATCGAGAGTATCATGTGGTCTTGGACTTTGGACTGGTTTACATGATGAATTACATTTATTGATTTGCGTATGTTGAACCAACCTTGTGTGCCGGGGATGAAGCCTACTTGGTCCCCATGAATGATCTTTTTAATATGTTTTTGAATCCGATTTGCTAAGACTTTGTTGAGAATCTTTGCGTCTGTGTTCATCAGGGAGATCGTCCTATAGTTTTCTTTTTTAAGTGAATCTTTATTAGGTTTTGGGATTAAAACAATATTAGCTTCATAGAAGGAATTTGGTAGTGTTCCTTCCTTTGCTATTTGATGGTAAAAAATTTTAAAATGTATAATTAAATTTTTAATAAAAAAAAACATAACAACCAAACATCCACGGATTTAAAAATAAATAAATAAACAAAAAAAAAAAAGAAAAGAAATGTTATTCGTATATGTGCGGCAAGTAAATTAGCAACTAAAGGTTACAGAGCAAATAACTTCACTGAATATGAAAAGAGTAGTCTTTTTCAGTTAGAATATCCTACAGATGGAGCATGTTTCATGAAGCAGAATGCAACAGGATGATTTAGAGCAACAAGGACTGGTGGTATTTGTGTTTCCAGGTCACCAGACACTAAGCTAGTGAGTTGGAGAAAGCTTCTTACCTTCTTGCTCTGTAAAGCTGAGATAGTAAGAGCATCTGCCTTATAGTCTTTGTGAGGAAACAAGGAAATAGTTTTAAAAATATTTTTGGCATAGAGCCTAGTATATGGTAGTGGTAATTTTAAGAAATACTATTATTATTTTGCCTGTGGTTCAAGGTCAATGGGAGGGAACACATGCAGCAGAATCACCCTAACACAATCTGTTTTAGATCTGCCAACCCCAGCCAATACACAGAGGAGCAAAATAAATGCTTTTTTTCAAACCACTAGGTTTGGAATGACTTATTATTATATAGGAGTAGCTGACCAATACGTCATGTTCCTGCTAGCTCTGGCATCTTTAAATCCGTGGGTATATACTGTACTAACATTAACGTTGGCTGGAACAGGTCATACAGAATTCATTTTAAATACGTAAGAACTTGTTTCAATATTTTGAAATCACCCAACAGATCCTTTTATGTTAGTTAAAAAGTATTGTATAGTAGCAGTGCAGACACTAGTTTTTCTGTGGCAATAAGCTCTTCTTAACCATGCAGTGCGGAGTAAAGCATATCTCTTCTCATCACTGATACTTGCCTGAGTTTCTGTTTGTTATACAATTGCCTCTTTAAGAAGTCAAACATGGACTGGAGAGATGGCTCAGGGATTAAGACTATGCCTCACAATCAGAAGGTCTTGAGTTTAGATCCCAGGTCCTATTTAAAAATGCTACATGGAAAAGGTGGCAGCCTTTACTTCTGGCCCTAGTTGGAAGAGCCTGAGAAATCCCAGAACCAAGCAAAAAGGAGGTAAAAGCAATCCAGGATGATTCCTGAAATGACCCTTGGCCCTCCACAGGGATGCACAGTGCCCTCTGATACACACACATATGCACACGCACACACACTAAATAAAGTTTTTTAAAAAAGAAGTCAAACATAATTACTGATCATCTTTCTCATTTCTTTTACAGTCTCTTCTATAGTTTATAGACTATGCTTCAAAAAGATGGATACTGTATTGCTTATTGCCACAGAAAAACTAGTGTCTGCACTGCTACTATACAATACTTTTTAACTAACATAAAAGGAACTGTTGGGTGATTTCAAAATATTGAAACAAGTTCTTACGTATTTAAAATGAATTCTGTATGACGTGTTCCAGCCAACGTTAATGTTAGTAGAGTTGAAACTTCACGGAATTCTGATAGTCTCATTCATATCCTCAGGAGTCCAGGAGACCTTAGTTTGCTTAAAATTCTATGCAATTGTGTTTGCTTATAATAAAAAAAAGGTTAATCTTGATGTGTCATGTCTTGATTACTTTCAGGGTTTTTTTGGGGGAGGGGAGAAAGATACTAGAGTTAGCATTCAGGGCTAAGCATATGCAAAGTAAGTGCACTATCACTGAGACATGTACCCAATTTTCTTTACTTTTTCTATTTGACAGCATCATATATGAATCACTTCATAGTGTCTAATTCCATCCACTTATCTTTTCCCATTATAAATCTTCTTCTTCCCAACCAGTCTCCCTCTTATTTTCATGTATTTTTGTGTTTATGGCAATTGACTTTTACCTCGGTTGCCTGTACTGGCATGTGCCTGAGCATGGAGTATCATTCCTACATCCAGCATTAACCTGCAGTAGTTTTGCTTTGAATTTTGAATCTAGATTATGCATAGGCAAAATTTAAATATCATTCCTGCTTTTTTTGAATATGCGTGTGTGTGTTTCTGTGTGTATCAGAGGGCACTGTGTGTGCCTGTGGAGGCACAAAGGTGATTTTGGGAATTACCCTGGATTGTGCTACCTCCTCTTTGATTTTGGTCTGGAGTTTTTGAAAGCTCCAGGACTGGAAGTATAGGTCACTGCCATTTTTGCCTGGCATTTTTTAATGTAGAGCCTGGGATCCAAACTCAGGACCTTGTACTTGTGAGACAGAGGCTTAACTTCTAAGCCACCTTTCTAGCCATAAATGACAATTCTTGTTTGCCTAGCACCAATGATCAATATTATTATATCTTTTAAATCTTTATTTTGTTGATTTAAAAGCTTATTTCCTTTATAGGTATTGGGTAGAACAATGGAAGGAAATAAAATTCAAATCACTTGTTTTATTTTTTATGGTACAAGTTATCTTTCCTCAGTGCCTTGTTAGCATAGCAGTGTTTAAGATGTATTTATAAAGTTTAATTAAATAGCCTATTTTTTATTTATATTTGTGCATATGATGCATTTATGCATATGTGTGGGTTCAAATGCCACTGTGTGTGTATGTGTGTGTGTCTGAGAGAGAGAGAGAGAGAGAGACAGAGAGAGAGAGAGAGAGAGAGAGAGAGAGAGAGAGAGAGAGAGAGAAGGTCAGAGGATGACTTTGGAAAGTTAGTTTTCTTCTTGTATCTTTATGTGGACTCTGGGCATTGAACTCAGTTTATCAGGCTTATGCTGCAAGAGCCTTTACCCACTAAGCTTTCTTTCTGGGCTCGGTACTTTGTTATTTTTAAAGAATCAGGTAACTTAACTGAATTCTGCCTTTTCTTTTCTAAGTTGATTTTTTTTTTAGGTTTGATAGGACAGCTAATTATTGAGCTTATGCAGTACTTATGTGGACTTTTTATTCATGCATTTATGCTTCTCTATACAATATTAATCCCAGAGTTAAAATTTATTCTAAAGATGAAATAGTAAACCAACATTGATCTATTTTTTATACTCATAATCTATGAGAATATTAATTATCCTAGTTATTATAATATACAAGTAGTTTTGATATAGAGATAGTTCTAATCACCTATATTGTCTTGGGGAAAAGGCTATATATCATTGCAAATAGATAGTAGTTGAGGTACTTGCCCATTATGTTTTCACTAGAACCTGCTTTTTGTATTTGTTTTAACAACCCAGGGTTCCTCTACATGGATTTGACCCACTGCAGTTGGTAGAAACACAGGCAAATTATTAGCTGTAAATTAAAAGGAGTGCAGTGTATTTAAGAGAAAATAACTGCTCACAGGATTAATGAGATGTCTTGAAGTATTGGATTTGAACTAAAAACACACAACAATTAATCCAGTTAAGCCAGAATCAGACTGCAAGGAGAACTGGTCAGAAGGGACAGCTTGGCGCCAGTCAATCTTTGTACAATCTTTGTTTTATGCCTAAGTTAGTGCTAGTTGATTGCAATTGACAAAAAATCTTAATACACTCTTTGAATTTCATCATTCCCTTTTATGAATATATATAAATTAATGATGTTCTGTGTATTCCATCAAGGGAGCAAACTGTGAAAACTGAGACAGAAAGAATCTTAATTCTTGACAGTTCCTTTTCGGAAAAAAATTGTGTGTGTGTGTGTCACAGTGATGTTAGGAGCTTAGAAGACAACTTTTCAGGAGCTGGTTCTTACCTTCCACCTAGTTGAGTCAGGGCCTGTTTGTGAATGTCGGCTTCCAGCAAATTCTCCTGTCTCTGCCTACAAGCATGCTTCAGGGAGTGCTGGGGAAGGTCCTCTCATCTGGCTTTAAGAAATTTTTAATGTGGCTTCTGGGGATTGAAGTCAGGTTATCAGGATTGCATAGCAAGTGCTTGTAAGCACTGAGCCATCTTGCCAGCCCGTCACAATTCTTTTGATGATATATCCAACCAGTGATTATCTAGCTTTTTATCTTGGGAAGAAATCACTATTTCTTGGAGTAGTTTGTCAATTTTCTGTTTTCTAGATTCTGCCTCTTGCTGAAAGTGAACAGCAACTCTGGTTCTTCCTTAGGGTGGGGTTAAGACAGTTATTTGCTGGCATGAAGGACCTAGTGAGTCCTATTCACTCAGGAGGAGGAGGATATGAAGACTAATGGACCTGTGTAGGATATCCTTGTTTAGTTTTGTCAATGCTGGGTGGGAATAGAAACTCAGTTCCTGTTGGGCTACACTGACACTGGGAAGGTGACAGAGGGAGGTAAAAGAGGAACTGATAAGTCCTGCATCTCAGGCCCTCTTTCTATCTCATTGTAGGCTCAGGATTAGCTCTTGGTCCACCTTGCTGATTGTTTGGAGAAGGAATCAGGGAAGTACCTGTCTCTGCCAGTTGTACTCGATTATACACAGAGCACAACACATCTCCCTCTTAGAGTTTTCCTCTCTTGCTTCTCTCCTTTTCATTTCCCAGGAGTAGAGCCCCTCTCTTCTATGCAATTAACTTTTAGCATGTATCAGGCACTGTTCTTGAGGAAATATACGCTAAGGGAGTGACTTTAACTTAACCCTTATCTAGATATAATAACAAGCAGTTTTATCACATTTATGTCACATGTCCTTCTTCTGCCTTTCTTTTTATACTTGAAGCATTTTGAGCAAACATCTGAGAATATGTCCTTAACAGTCAACATACTTCAGAATGTCCAAAAACTTATGGAGATGGTCTTACACAAACATAGTGAAGTAGCTATTTTCTTTGGTCTTGTCTAGTATTATCCTCAGCCAAATTTCCATGATTGTCAAACAAATGTAGTTGTGATGCCTGAGTTAGGTTTGAGTGCGGAGTACCTGACTCATTCTTTCTGTTTTGATATTAATGTGCTGCAGAGAATGCATCTGTCCTCTTATGAATGCTTTTATGTTTGGAGCAGTCATTTTCTTCTTTGTGACTGTACTCCAACCTCATTGTTTCCTGTAAACCCACAAGTGAGAAGTGAGTTTTAAGTCTTGACTATATTTGCTTTCATTTTCCTTTTTGGCCATAGATATGTGGAAGACTTCAGATAGCATTAAACTAAGAAACACAATGTCACAGTACTTAGGCTTTTAAGATCAAACTGTGATAATTATGAAGTTTCTTATAGACCAGTCTTTTGATAGTTTCATTCAGTAATGATTTCCTAATTTTTTTACATGAAGGATTAATAAATGGTGGCTTTCCAATCATATTATTTCTTTCATGTTGATAATACCTATCATGTATGTATGTATTTATCAATATCTGTCATCTGTACTACTATTATCTCTGTGTAGACATATATCTGTAAACTTTCCATAAACTACTATTTTGGTTTCCAGAAATAAGTTCTGTTAAAAAAAAGGCAATGCAAATTCTTGTACTTTATAAGAAGTTTGCAGTAGTTTCTTTCAATAGTGTTCAATGATCTCTTTCCTCCTTCTTCCCTGCCTTCTTTCCTTCAGTTTTATCTCTCTTTTTCTTTGGAGTATGATTATGAAATCATTCTACTTTCTACTTTTTCTATTTTCATTCATTTTACTATATTATACATTCATTTACTTGTAATGTGATACTTTTCTCTAAAGAAGTCTCTTGATGTACCATAGACATAAATGTTGGTTTTTAATAATTTCTTATTTAATGGTACCTACTATGCCCTGCTTATATCATATGTAAGTTATTCCATTCTTAAGATTAGATATTTCTTTGTTCAGTCCTAGTTTCTATTTGTTGGAAATAGCATGGAAAACCCTCAAGTGAATGACTTAGATGTTACTTGTTTTACAAAATGAAAGCTTATAAATCTAAATTTTCCTATTGCAGCAATATTAGGTACTAAATTTAATTTGAGTCATAAATAAAGCCATAATTGCTCCTTTTATTTTTATTTTAAGGTCACTTTTTACATTATTCATGGAAATACATATCATTGATTTCATCTAAAATTGGGTTAATACCTATATACCAATGTTTCATTTTTTTCTAAATGATACAATTCACATTCAAAATATTCTAAAAATGAATATAAATAAGGAAAGTAATAAATAATATAAGTAAAATGAATAAATAATACAAAGTCTTGGTTGTTTTCAAATAAGATTATTGATTTTCTCATAGTTGCTACAGTAAACTAAAAACTTTTAGAAATGTGGTTTATCTGAATTGTCCATTTTCCTTGTGTCTGATCTGATGATGGTGTAAACATTTGTGTATCTCAGGGTAAAGTCCTGTTGGTCATGCTCAATGATCCTTTGTTTAAAAAAAATTTTATTGGGGCTGGAGAGATGGCTCAGGGTTAAGCCTCTGCCTTGCAAGCAAAAGGTCCTGGGTTCAGATCCAGGTCTCACTTAAAAATACCAGGAGCAAATAGCTATACTTCTGATATTGAGAAACTCCAGAGCAAAGCAAAAAGGAGATAGAGCAATCCAGGGTGATTCCTGAAGTCACTCCACATAAAATCAATAAATAATAAATCTATAAAACCGACTGCTGTGACCTGTAATGCCAACATTTTACAGTGCAGAAGAGGTGGATGCTGGGAGCTGGGAGGAGAATCCAAAACAAGTCTCTGAAAGACATGGCTTAAAAACTTCCCATCAGGGCTGGAGAGATGGCTCAGGGGTTAAGATTCTGTCTTATAAGCAGAAGGCTGTGAGTTTGGATCCCAGGTCACTGTGAAACAGCACAAAACAGCAGTGGTTTGGACCTGCTGGCCCTGGTGACAGAGTCTGGGAAATCCCAGCACAAAGCAAAAAGGAGGTTGAAGCAATCCAGGATGATTCCCAAAGTCACCCTTGGTCCTCTACAGGGACACATGGTGCCCTCTAACATACACACACAGACACACACACACACACACACACACACACACACACAGGCATGCATGCACGTGCACGCGAGTATGTGTGCAAAATAAATAAAGTTTTTAAAAACATTTCCCATCAGCCTCAGAGTATAAAGTCCCCTTGACACACAAATGTAATGTCTACAGTTGGGAATTCCTAGTAATCACAGGAAAAAAATGCCAGGCAGGTTTGATGTCTTGCCAGTGATCCTAGTATTCAGGAGCCAGAGACAGGGAATCCCTGGGGCCAACCGGAAAGGAGGTTAGACAACATGTTAAGCTTCAGGTCAGCAAGATCCAGCCTTAGTAGTAAAATGGAGAGTGATAGAAGATAATTAACATCAGCTTTTTCCCTCCACACATGTGTGCATATGCATGTACTCGATTCCACAAACATGCAAACCCAAACACAAGCATTCATTCGTGACACACATGACAAACAAAAGAAAAAAAAAAAAAAAGAACAATTGAAAAAGAGAAAATCTGCTATTCCGTCTTCCCATGATGAGATGCTAGTGGACTTTTTCGAGTGTGGTTCTCTTTGAGTTTCTTGTTTGTCTTTGTCTCTTCCTGTTTTTATCTCTTGCTCTTTGTCATGCTCCCTGCTGCTGTATTTTCCAAATCTTTTTCCGCATTTGCTTCAGGTCCCGTGTTTAGACCCAGGAGAATCTTTCCTTGTGTTCCATTGCACATCCTTCGGTGAGTGGTAGAGGATACCTTGACCAAAGAGCTGCCGTTTCAAACAAGACCACAGCAAGATCCAAGACTACTTTGTCTCCTTAATTCATCCATTCTTGTTTCTGACCAGTGGATGTCTGAGAATAATTTCAGATGCTTTGTTTTGATTGGCATGATAATTTGTAGAGAAGTCCTGCCTGCTAGGCATGCTTGTGCCTTCATTTCCTCTCCATTTGCCCCCTCTCCTTACTGGCTGGTCAGTGCAGACACTCCACAACCTTTTCAATCTTGTCCTTAGGGCCTTGAGCCTTCATCCAGGTAAGCGAAGGCACAAATGCTTTCTTGGCTCTTCTCATTGTTTCTTGATTTTCTCACTTTCTTCAAACTTTGCTCCTTCTATGGCAACAATATTCTGTAACCTTTCCCATTGAACTTTGGAAGGATCTGCATGCAATATGCACACACAGATTGTGTGAGGCAAATGACTCTATAGTCCTTCTCAATATGTGAAGATTTGGACTCCCTGTTTCGCCTGGACATGAAGTAGACTTTGTGGTTTTTTCCTCCATTCTTTCTAGTATTGGTCCAGACTAGCAATGCCATTTGGATGCTGAGGACAACACAACCTAAGAAGTTTTCAATTTCAATTTGGCTGTTAGTTCTTCATTTCCAGAAAATGAAATTTCCTCAGTGATATTAAGTTATTTTAGCTAAAGAGTGTTTGTTAAAATATTTGAAATCAGTTAAGAAAATCTTTTTAAAATTTTTTTCTATGCTATTTTTATTTATTTAAAAATTTCATATGTGCATACAATGTCTTGATCATATCCATTTCCACTTCGTCTGAGCCCCACACCAACATGTTCCTCTTCTCACCTTCATGTCTTTTTGTTCTTAAATTTATTTATTTTGTGTGTGTATGTGTGTGTGGCACACATGCAAGGACCAAGGGTGACTTCGACAATCATCCCGGATTGCCTCTACCTCCTTTTTTCTATTTTCCTGCAATTTTTACTTCTTTTCTCTTTACAGCTGAACTAGAATCTATTTTTAAATAATGAATCGAAGATAGCTTTCATCATCCATTAAATTGGCTTAGAAGGCAAACTTTTCAGATTTCTAAGTTATCTTATTTGTGATGCATTGGATCCATTCATTGTAGAGCTGCTTCTTGTCTATGATTTTCAGCCTTGAGCCTTCTCTGCTTTACCCATGTCCTCTTTTGTTGTACCATCTCTCTTAGTCACATATTTCCATTGCTATAATGAATGAATGACCCAAGCCATTTAGGGAATAGCTTTATTCATGCTTAAGACTCCAGATTAGAGTTGATCATCATGGCAGGGGAGCGATTCTGGCATCAGGAGCGGAGGGAACTGACTATATCACACCCACAGGAAAAGCTGAGAGGGGGCACACGTTCTGCCTTGTCAATCTGTTGAGGCCAATCAGATCTTCCATCTTATCCACCTGGTGGATAATACACTTTGGGCCAAGTCTTCCCACACCAATTAGATAATCTCCCATAGTCTTGCTTTACCTAAATAATTCTTCATAGGTATGCACAAAGGTTCAGTTCTCAAGTATTAAGTTGACACTTAAAACTAACTGCTGTGCCATCCATAAAGACTTCATACTCAGCTCTGGCTTGAGGTCCAACAACCACAATCACTCCTTGCACATGAGTGGTGACTCTCAAGGGTTCATGGTCCTAGAAGTCATTTCTGACACCTCACTCCTGGGTTCAGATCCCCACACCTCCAGCCCCGTGGTCTATCTACTATATTCCAAGAAGGTCCAGCTGCTTTTTATGCCTGTTTCTTACATTCAGGGCACAAGGAACTTAGAATTCGTATGCCTAAGTATTTCAAGTTAGTTCTGCTTAAATATCCCCTTAAATATCAGATATGATGTTCAGCCACAAATTAAATTTGTACATGATGAATATATGATTCATTTTCCCTTGATGGCATTTATGTCAAATAAAAGTCTGTTCTATCATACAGACAACTCATGACATTTCAACTTGAAACAAAATCAAATTATTTAGTTTGGAATTTAATAAGCATAAAGAAGATGTGATGTTCAGAGGCTTTATCTCAGTTTCTTTTTCTTTAAATCAAATTTTATTTTTTTAAAGGGAAGTTTTAGATGCAGAGCCAAAACTGAACAGAAAGGACAGAATTCTGTGTATCCCTGGACACCATGTACGTATATCCTTCCTATAAGCATTTCACTTCAAGGTACTTGTTATAATGGATGCACATAAGATGTCCCATTGTCCCACCCAAAGTTTTGAGATTAAGGCTCACTCTTCTCTGTACATTTGTGGGTTTGGACATATACATAATGACATGTATCATAACTATAGTGTCATGCATATCTGTTTTAGAGATTGAAAGTTTGTGCTCTATTTGTCCCCATCCCTTGATCTTTATAGTGTCTTCATAGTTGTGACATTTCTAGAATGACTTGAGCTGAAATCACAGCATAAGTAATGTTTTTAAGTTATCTCAGTTTCTAGTTAAATTCATAGCAATAAAGTCAGGTTAACTTAGTAGCTCTTTTAGTATGGTTCTATACTTTCCACTACAAGAAGGCCACACACAAGTGACATTATCATTTATCTGTGCACATTTCCATCTCAGTCACTTCCTAGTGACCATCTCTTTAATTTAAAGCTCCTCTGTCAATAGGACTTAGTCCAGTTCATAAATAGGCCCTGCCCTTAGAAGAAAGTGGTCCCCTGAGCTAAGTGTTCTCAGAAAGAAATCATTAAATTCTTGCGGAAAAGAATTTGCCTTCTGGTAACTATTTTAGCTACAAATAAGAAAAAAATCTCACATCTTTCACAGGAAAACAATATTGTTCTTCTTAGGACATGCTTGCCTTATAGTTGTTAGTCTATTTAAGTCTCTAAGTAGATTTTAAACTTTTTAGAATTAATTTTTGAATCCCAAGTTCCAGACATTGTGCATCTGGACTAGTATTAAGTGATTTGAGAAAGGTAATTTGGCAGTTGTCTAAGAGGATAAAAAGACCTGATAAAAATTCAGTTAGGGGAGGGGCAAAAGGAGAACTAATTATTTTCTGTCTGTTCAATATTTGGCTACGCTATTTTTATAGGTTGAAATAAATCACTCAGTTAAGATGTCCTACAGTCGAGGGCAAAAGCTTAAGTATGAAAATCCTAGTTTTTCCAAGTAAGCAAACAACCTGTTCTGGATTAGGCTTTTGGCAGACTAGAGGCAGCAGAGTTGAAATTTCTCATGCACCCTAGACAGACAAAAAAAAAAGAGAGAGAGAGAAAAAACCCCCAAAAAACAGTGAGGAGGAGGAGCTGCCTGGGAGGAAAGCTGTGATAAGGCAATTTACCCTTCTGTATTCTTAAGAACTGTGAAGGGTCAGCCCTGCCGCCTGCACCTAGGAGAGTTTCCAGAGACTTTCGGCTCTCCCCGCCCTCTCAGACGGAAGCAGGAGGCTGAGTTTAGAAGTAATGCTTCTGATACACATCACTGCTGGCTGAACCTGAGTTGATTCTGATCCGCTGCAAGTCCACGCCGGGCTTTGGATCCACCTGATCAGCGTCCCAGGGGCGGGATCTCTCGAGGGGGCGGAGACACGGGAAGCTGCTCAAGAGGAGGTGGGCGGGGGGGGAGGTTGGGGCGGGTCTTGCTACGGGCAGAGGGCGGAGCCTGTCGCGGAGAGGGCGGTGCCCTCGAGGATCGGGGCGTGGCCTGCTGTCGGCGGAGGGCGGGGCTTGCGCGGGGACTTCCCCTAGGCTGAGCTACGCTGCGGGTGCGCTAGGCGGACGCGGGGCGGCGAGTGTGGGGACGGGGGGTGGGGGGAAGGAACCGCGAGGCTGCTGGCGAAGAGGCGACGCCGCAGATCCTCGGGGGGCCCCGAGGTCGGGACCCTGTCCCGGGAGGCGGCCTCGGGAGGGTGGGCGTTACTGGGAAGCGGAGGGCAGCGGGCGGCGATCGCGAGCACGTGTGCGTGCGCGCGTGTCTGAGGCCGCGCGGCCGCGGTCGTCCGCCCTCCCGGCTTCCTCGGCCCGGAGCCCGGAACCCCGAGCCTGGCCGGAGCCGAGCGGTCCTCCGGCCGCGGGGGTCCCCGAGCGCGCTCGCCCGGTGCCCACGGAGCCCCGGGGAGGGAACGCTGGGGCGGGCTGCGTGCGGATCCTGGGCAGCTGGTGGGAGCTGCTCAGGCTTGGAGCGCAGGCTCTTAACGGGACGTCTCTGTCTCTGTCGTTTCTACTTTTAGGGTTTTGGCCAAATTGGGCGAGGGCACAATATAACCACTTACCCCTTCTCACCGAGGAAGAGCGGGAGAAAGGGTAAGTAAGGATGGATCAGGGGTGGCAGGAGCCAGGACTCCATCCTTAGAGAGAGCTGGGAACGAGGGTTCAAATTCCACTTTTTATCAGGAGATCCACCTTCAAAGGGTCACAGGTCCCAAGCCCACAACTTTATCAGTTTTCCTGAGTCCACACAATTGGCTGGAAGTTTGACAGCTTGAGTACAGGCCATTTTTAGTCACTTGACCTGACAAAAACTCATCTCCTTTTCACCTGTTTTAGCTTGGCACGTTAATTACTAATCCCGTAGTTACCTGTGTGAGCTGCTGTTTTATTGGTCAGCTTTCACCGATTCCTGAGGCCTCGGCATTACAATCAAGATCCTGTTTGATTATTAATAAGAAATCTTCCAAAGATCTTACATTTTAAAAGAGCACTTCAGAAAAAAAATCGTTTAGAACTCCGAAGCATAAAATCAATAGCAATTCTGCAAGTGTTGAAGTACTTTTGATGTCTTTGAGGACTGTGCAAGGAGTTTGGGGTGGAGAGAAAAGGCTGTCTTCTTGTGCTTTGCTGTCCCATCACAAGCATTCTATACATTTTTTTAAAAGCTTCCCAATAACACACTGAAGTCTTCCTCCTTTCAGTGTGGAGCATTACAGTTGGTTCTTCTCTAGCTACTGCCCATCACTTCCTAATACACTGCTTCCTTAGTCTTAGATGGTGAAATGAAGCATTGGGAACCCCTTGGCAGCACATATGCTACACCTACCTAAAGGTTTTAGTTAAAATTAGAACATAATGCACAAGAATGCATAGGCCCCTTAGGGACTTGTTCTCAAGTGATAGGTGTCTGTATAATCTATGAGATGTTAGGATATGGCTCTTTATTGATAGAATTGACATAGTGATTTGATAGATATTTATAATGCTTCTCCTACCATGTGCTGAACTCTTCTCTAAAAATAGTGTCGGAAGTATGATGGGACTCTTGGCGTAGACATTCACCAGTGGATATGCTTTTTAATAGTATGTGTAAGTGTGCACGAACTTTCCTCTACTGATCTTAGTGGTGTGCACATCTATAAAGTCCTGTGGGAGATAGCACTATTATTTAGTTGGTCTTGTAGGGTCAGTATTAAACTTTCAAGGATGACTCACTATGGCGATTTGCTTTCTATGATGAGTAGTGTTACAGTCATTTTCCAATGTAGTACCTATGTTGTTAAGAACAATAGTTATATGAGGATAACTTTTTGAGTTCTGTAAGAAGGCCTCATTTTAGAAAGCAAGGCCGGAGAGGAGCGCTGGAGTGAGCAAATATTCAAGTAGGGCTGCATGTTTTTCTGTACGGTTAGCTTCATTTCTATATTGAAGTGAGGAATGTTCTATCTTTTGCTGGTTCAAGAGTTCCGTAAGGTGAAACCCAAGTTCTTTACTATTAGCTCTTAAGGAGTGTTACAGTGAGAACTTGTACCTCCTATGATCTCTTGCAGATGATTGCTATTATTTAGGATTTGCTCTAAAGTTTCTGTTCCACACTAAATTCACAGCTATGATAAGTGTTTATATAACTTGGCTATAAATCTGTATGAAACATACAGAAAGTAATACATACAGGTGTATATGTTACTGCTATTGTGTAAAACCAATCCCCTCTTCCCCTATCATTTTGGCTGTTTAACCACTAGGATTGGCTCTTCTCAAATTCTCACAAGGCACTGTTAGGCCTTTCATTATCTTATTTTTGTTTTGAGGAGTCGGAGATCAAAGCCAGAGTCATGCACATACCAGACAACTCCTCCAGCTCTATTGTCTTTTATGTATTTGATTAATTTAAAAATTATTTATTGTTCTTTTAATGTGTATGTCATAGACATGCATGTCACAGAGCATATGTGGAGGTCAGAGGACAACTTTTGAGAGTTGGTTCCCGCCCTCCACCTCATTGGTCGCATCCGTCACTGCACAGCATATTCCCGGCTTGTTGATGAGTTTAATACTGATTGTTCCGTTTTTGACACCTCTCACTATAGGAATGTGACACTAGGGGTGTGTACCACTGCATTCGTTTTTTTTTTTTTTTCTTAAACTTTATTTATTTTCTTATTTATTTATTTATTTATTTATTTATTTGTGTGTGTGTGTGTGTGTGTGTGTGTGTGTGTGTGTGTGTATCAGAGGACACTCTGTGTCCCTGTGGAAGGTCAAGGATGAATTCGGGAATCATCCTGGATTGCTTCTACCTCCTTTTTACTTCACTCTGGGATTTCCCAGACTTTGCCTACTTGGGCTGGAAGTGTTGGCCACCATTTTCTGCCTTGTGTTTTTAAGTGGGACCTTGAATCTGAACTCAGGACCTTCTGCTTTCAAGGCAGAGTCTCAACCCCTGAGCTATCTCTCCAGCCCACGTTTTTTTTTAAACAATTTTTAAAAAAATTTTATTCAATTGCGCGTGTGTGTATGTATGTGTGTATGTATGTAGAACCACAGATGAATTCGGGAACCACCATGGACGCCTCCACCTCCTCCTTGTTTACTCTGCCCAGGGATTCACAGGCTCCGCCCTACCAGGACCAGAAACGCAGGCCTCCCCGGCTTCTGCCCACCATCTATAAGTGGGGTCTAGGATCCGAACTCAGGACCTTCCTTCCGCCTCTAAGGCAGAGGCTTAACCCCTGAGCCGCCTCTCCAGCCCCTCTCCAGCCCCTCTTCAGCCCCTCTCCAGCCTAGATTTTAACATGGGTTCTAGAGATGGAATTCAGGTGTTCAGTCTTGCGTGGCAAGTGCTTTTATTCACTAAACTCTCTCCCTGATCGTGTCTGTTTGTTTTGGAGATAGTTTCTCACTGTGTAGTGCAGGCTGGTCTGGAACTTGGAGTCTTCCTGCCTCAGCTTCCTGAGTCCTGGGATTGTAGGACTGTACCACCATGCCCAGCGTCACAGTTATTCTGCTGGTTGCTGACACATTCGTGACGAATGTCCTATGGGAGCAGGGGCTTTATTCTGGTTTACAGTTGTCCAGTTACAGTTCTTAGTCCAGTTTGGCAGGAAGCCTCGTACCAGCACCAGGAGCCAAGGGAACTGGCCACACCATATCCACAGCACTGCTGAGCAAGGGACAAACTTCACTGGCTAGACTACAAGTCTGACCAATATGTTGAAGAATGCCAATTTACATCCTATCCACCTACCCAGGGAATGGTGCCAGCTACCTTCCTCCGTCAGTTAGACGATCTACAAATTTCCATAGAGCTGGTCTTAATTGTCAATTCTTCATAGGTGTGCCTAAAGCTCAGCCTGCAATTGTCAAGTTGACACTTGTTTCTATCACACCTGGTTCCCAACCTTGATATTCTTTTACATAGAGGCTTGAATCCTAGTCCTTATTATTATTTTATTTTATTTTATTTTAAGGGGGAACATGGGATTTTATTCTGGCTTACAATTATCTGGTTATTGCTAGTCCTTATTAACTGTGTCACTTCAGACCAATTATACCTTCTCTACTCAAATTATAACTTCTCTACTCTTTGACTTATCTTCTGTCCAAATAGCATAATAAGTATAAGAAAAACACACAAAACAGTGCTTGGCATGTAGATACCCACTGTTCAGTTCCCTCTGTTTCTCTACCTAGTTGCCCATTGATTTTTCTTGGCTATTCGTTTGGACAGTGAAAGCAACACAGTACCAGTTTTCTGATAGGTAGGTGGTAAGCCTCCTGGACTTACACATATTCACAGCAGATAAATTGCTGTGATCCTAAGAGTTTGTAAAACAAGGCCTGACACCTGATGTGGCACCATTTCTCCTTATCAGATCATTCTGTAGCCCAGTTGAAGGGAAAACGAAGGAAAGGGTTCCCATCACACGTTAAAAAAAAAAAAAAAAACTCTGTCACCATTCCCACCAATAGAGAAGTCCTTCTCCATTTAGCAGAATGTCTAAAGTTAGGATTTCTATTTCAGAAATGTCTGGTTTATAAGCATTACAATAAAAATGCTGATGCTTCATGTCCAAACTGTCATGATTTTTGCCAAGCCGTGGGTTTAATATACAGCTAAGCTGTGTGCTTAGTGTAGCTAATACCGCTTTGGAAGCCGAGAAAGACAAGTCCACAGACATCTGATTTCACGCCAGACATCTGGGTTCACTTTGCTGAGAAGCACATTTTGTCAGGGGATGATGGGCGCATCAGCTGTACTGCTGCGCCTGTGGCGTTTCTATGAGAAGTTCTGGTCCACAGGGCTTACTAGGATGTTTTATTCAGATGACAGTGCACTGACAATGAGCGCCTGGTCAGATAAGCACATTTCCTGCAGGTGTCTTCTTATGTCGTTGTTCCTACATGTTAACAGGGAAGTAGTTTCTATTCTTGGTGATTTTTTTTTTAACATCACGTTTTTTGCAGACACAAAAATGACTTAAAGAGAAACTTTGCTCATGAATGTGTTGAGTGGGGTGGTGACTCCTACCTCAAGTTACAGTATTCATAGGAGCTGGAGGGCTAGGCCAGTCTGGGGTTCATAAAACCCTTTCTCGAGAAGGAAAAAAAAATCTGTTATATTTCAAAAAAGTTTCTTTTCAAGTGTATTTTTTGTAATATTAGCAGTGACCTTTAGTGGTGGAAGAACAAATAGCATTTGGTTTTTCATGTTAGGGCCCCAAAAGTCTTATACTCTATTATATGCCTTGTGTGTTACTAGAGGTGCTGCATACTCTTACCTTTGAACTTCTTAAACTTTCTCCATTTGCAACCTCTTTTTGCCCAAGAAATTTTACACACCCCTGAGTGTATATGAAATAGGCATAGAGGTATTTGGTGCTAATAGACTATAATTTGTTTTAAAATTATTCCTTGGCATACATATACTTTTATCATTCATTTATTAAAGAAGAAAGCAAATTTTCATGCTAATGAAATGGACATATTTGAATAAATGTTCATTTTAAATAAAGTTTAACTGAATTTTAGATAAATGGAAAAATTAAATAAGGGATTGAATCTTGCCTGAATAGTTGGTACTGTAGGATGTAGAACCTCTTCACTGTTTTTCAGAGTTGGTTAATATTCTAATTTTATCGACCTCCATGCTGATACTGCTTCTTCACATAGACACATAGTAAAAAATGACAGAGATATGCTTAGAGCCATTTCAAAGATGGTTGAAAATTCTACTGTAAGTCTAAGTCAAGGTTCATTTGATGGCTTTTTATGAAACTCAGGTAAGCAACTCAAATTTAAACATAAGTTCAAACTTCTCAGCATAACGTGATCAAAGATACACTGCTTTTGATTCATCAAAGGAAAGATGGTAGGAAAATACTAAAAGTCTTTGTTTTTCTTAAACAGTATTGTTTCTGTAATAGCAGGAACTTATAAGTAAAGTAAAAATACCACAGTCTATAACATAACAGTCTCTTTGGTGCTTCAAGCAGCTCTGTACAGTGAGATGTGACTACATGTGGGATTCAAAGTGTGCACATCTGTGTTCAGAATCGGGGCTACAGAGACGTGCTGTGGGAATCTTCTTGGCTTCATTATGCCTCTGTTTTTGAGTTAACTTTTTGGTTGCTGTGCATTGAGAAACCTTTTGCTGTTGGTAATTTTTTTTTTTTTTTTGCAAACTCATACATTCATTTGCACAGTTTGAAAAACTTGATCTGACTGACATGCACAATAGTGTTTTGTAGAAAAATATATTCAAGAATCTTAGCATGACTTCACTACAACTTCCTCGATTTGAGCTTGTCAGGGGCACAAACCAATGTTAGAGGCCTGTCCTGGGCTGAGAGTGTGCTATGTGGCCTTGGGTACAAATTCCTCCTCTGTAAAATGGAACTACAGACACTCTGAGATTCAGGAACTGTGAGTAACACAGGATCTGTCACAGAGATCGGTTCCTGGTAATTAGAAGTTTGAGCTTTTTGTCCCTTTAGGTTTTGGCTACAAAACCAAAGGCTTCTCTATCTCGTTTATACCAAGCCAATAGCCAGGACCTCTGGCTGCAATGGAGAGGGATTACCAGTGCGATCTGGGATTTGGGAATGGGAACTGGGAGTGGGGTCTGCGGAATATTAACAAGGGGGAGCAATGGCAAGCTGACAGAAAGAACCTTTGCTACATCTGCAGAAAAACAGCACGGTGAGATTTGGACTCGCATAAGGATCTTGTCTTTTTTTCTGGCCTCTTTATCTTTGTGGTTTCATTGGAAACCTTTAGCTTTTCATCTCCTATTTAGTCCAAAACTATTTTTTTCCTAGTTATTTGATAATATATGAATAACTATATTTGTCAATATCTATGGGTAAAACTTAAGAGCAGATGTTTTTATTTAGGTTTCCCTGTGCTAAGTCCAACTAATTTTCTTGCCCTTTTATCGACCTATTGTTTATTCTTTACCTGTTCCCTCTTAATAATGCATTGAATCAGTGCAGAGCCAAGGAGTATGTAGTGTACTAAGGTGTCTATATGCAGTTCAAATAGTGTGCTGTTTGTCCAAATGGTACAAGTACCAAGGAAACCTATGAAGAACTCCTGATCTCTGATTGGAATGCCAAGGGATGGTTTTAGTTGGGATTGTCTTTGAGCTGCCACTTGAGAGGTGAGAAGAGCAGACAGCCCAACAAGCAGAGAATAACTTGAGGAAAGGCTCAGAGCATGAGTGGTTGTGCGGCATGTAGAGCGTCAAGGGCAAGGTCAGGAGTGATAACAGATGAACCAAGTTGCTAATTCCAGGTTTCTTGGTATCTCAGGTCTGATATCAAGTCCCTGAAGACTTGCGAATACCAGGAAAGATCAGTGTGAAAGTATGCTAAGTAGACTAGGGTTGGGGGAGGGGTTAGAGGTCAGGAGGAGACAGGTCAAGAGAGCTCAGCTGAAAGTAGTCAAGATAGAAAAGGGAAAATGTTCAGGACAGATATTTAGGAAGACAGACTTGCTGGTCTGTGACTGTGCAAAAGCGTATGGGAGAGGATGCTAGAATGCTCTCCAGGTTTCTAGTTAGAGAGGGTAAAGGCAAGAACAAGATGTAATAAGGGAGTAGATGAAGAGTTTGAGGTTTGGAAATATTAATGTGTGTGGCCAAATCACCGGTGAGCTGAACATGCTCAGAGGGCATCTAGACACAGGGTTCCCTAATATCATAAGAGATTGTGGAAGTTGGAGATAGTGTTTAGTGTTCTTACCATGTGGAAAGTAGTTGAAAGCATGGGAGAAGATAGAAGTATTTGGGGGAATTACATAGATACAGAAGAAAGAGAAGGCTAAAATACTGAAACATAAGCGATAAGCCAAGAAAGAGGAAGCTGCAAAGGTACCAATAGATGTGCTGACATTTCATTAAGCCAAAGTCCCCAGCACAATACAATGTCATTAACTATAGTCCTCAAGTTGTTCATGGATGTCTAGACCAGTTCATCTAATTTAACTGCTACTTTGTATTCTTTTACTTGTCACCCCCTTTGTTTCCTGTCTCATTAGCATTGTTCTGCTATCTCTGTATCTTTTCAAGATTATATATGTAAATGTATTTTTTTTTCTATGTATGTCTTGTTTCACTTAATATAATGGTTCCATTTAAATTCAACTATGGTAAGATTTTCTGGAAGAAAGAGAAAGAGAAAATGCATGGCATGGTGCATAACTTTTGCAAGTCAGTTCTCTCTTCCAGCATATGAGCTTCTGGAAATGTAACTTAAGGTCACCAGGTTTTTAAGCTGGTTCCCTATCCACTGAGTTGTGTCACCAGCCCAAATTTTCTTTCCCTTTTCTTCCTTTGAGTATTGGGATTAGATCCTTTTGCTCCTTTTTAGAGAATATTGACTAATATTTCATTGTATATTTATTCCACACTTTTTTTTTAAGATCCATTCCTGTGTTGGCAGATGCCGAGATAATCTCCAAATGTCTATATCCGTTAGGTTAACTACTCAGACAGGAGGTACAGCAAGTGTCGGCCAGGGTATGGAGTACACTGTTGGTGGGAATGTAGATGGGTGCAGTTCTTATGGAAACAATGGGCAATCCTAAAGAAACTAAAATCAGAATAGACCTGGCAGTTCCTCCAAGAAAGGAACTTACCACCTTGAGAAGAAGACCCCGTTGCTCTGTTTGAAAGGTCTCAGGGGACTCCCATCCTTGCTGAAGAATGAGAATCTCGGCCTCAGATTTCATTTTCTTTAAGAGACACTGAGAGGATGGAGCCCCATAGAAAGAAGGATGCTGAGTACAGTAACCTCTATGCCATGTCACATTTCCTGGATTATCTCCTCCCCACCTGTGGGATATCTCTTTATTTACCTACTCCTTACCTGGTTTTTTAGAGGAACACCAATTTTCTTTGTGGTCCTGGTGATCGAACGTCAAAACCGAAAGCCTTGTGCATGCTAGGCAAGTACTCTATCATTAATCTGGATCGCCAGCCACTTCTCTTGTTTTTAATTCATATTTGACTACCCTTAAATGTAGTATCCATTTACCTCTTTTTTGGCCAGAGTTTCATAAGGTCTTGTTTCCACCATATCTGGCTGTTTTATTTTTAATTAGTTAATTTGTTTGCTGCTTATTTTGAACATTTATATAATACATTGTCCCCATCACTCTTCCCACTGCATTTGTCTTTCCAACATGTCTCTACTCCTGTGTTCATGTTTTCTTGTTGGTGGCTATTTAGCAGCAAAATTGTTATTTTTTAATATCTTCTTGGGCTTGGTTTATTGAAGGTTGTTTTTGTCTTAGGGGATAAAGACATTTTGACTTACACATGTGTTGTGTGACACTTTTATAGGGAGATGCCACACCAATGTCTATAGATAGTATAGATATCATAGGAATTTGATGGCAGACCAAGGTACAATTGCACCAAGTCTAATTTAGCAAACCAATGAGTCTGTTGGAGTTACTCACAGGAGTAGGGATGGCTCAAAGGCAGCTGCATCACCAGAAAGCCCACCCTAATGCATGTGGGAGTAATGTAAGCTATAATCCTGGAATTTCTCTTCTAGACTTCCTGGGGTGCTCAGTGTGTCCTCTAGACTGCTTGCTTGCATAGCCAGGGAGTCCCATCCCCGCTCAGCAGTTATTTACTGCTTTTTTAATTTGTGGAGAATTCCCATTCATATGGAATGTTTCAAATTGCTATTACATTTTTCTTAGGCTAGCTAAGGGGAAAAGTCTTGAATGGCATTAAGTGATACCTGGAGGAAAAATGCCATGCAACACATAGAAATAACAACATTTTCTCCTTTTATAGTATAAACTTCCTGTGAATTTGTTACTACTACTTTGTAATCTGCTAGACAGCTAAAATAGGCCAGAGTAGTTTATCCCAATAACGGGGGGTGGGATGGGATGGGGTGGTGGGGTGGGGGGAGAGGCTCAGGCAGTGGCGCTGGCATTTTTCAGAGTATCCCAGGTGTGCAAGTGGCTTTTTTTTTTTGGTCATACTTGGGACTTAGATGGAAAGGCCGGGTTTGGAGCTTAGGGAATGTTCTTAGAATTGCATTTAATAGCTCCATGTCCACAGTTAAGTTACTTAGCCTTTTCTAGGTGCTTCGTTGTTTGGGAAGTGAAGCAGTGGGATGCCTGTCCTGCCTATTTTGTAGCATTATGCTGCACAAGAGAGGCAGTTTATATTAAAAAGTCATGTATAGAGGCTGCTGTAACAATGTTTAAATCTATTCCAGGAGCAGGCATACTGAGAGCTAGGTGCTTTCTAATGCAAGACTTGGGCTTCAATTTAATAGTCACCATCAAGAGAGTTTTGATGAAATATGTTATTACATTTGTATAATACTAAGAAGTTAAAGGCATAAAGCAAAAAAAAATCTCTAAGGAAATAAGCATTTGAGCATTTCTATTCTGATATATTCTAATTACTTAATAATACATACCTTTTTTAATACCTTAGATCATGAAGTGTGGAAATCATAGGGATATTGCTCAGTAGCAGGGCATTTGCCTGAAAGACATGACCCTAGTTTGGCCTCTGGCACCATACACTAACACATGTATCATACTCAGTGTTAAAAATGTAATTATTTGGCATTAAATGCTCTGAACATATTAGGTACTTTTTTTAAAGACATGTATGTTAAAAATATCAGTTGTGGGCTGGAAAAAGGGTTCAGGAGTTAAGACTCTGCCTTTCACACAGAAGGACCTGAGTTTGGATCATGTATTTCATATAAAAATGCCAGGCAGAAATGGCAGTTCCCTTTACTTCCAGCTTTGGAAGATGGAACCTGGGAAATATCAGAGCAAGCAAAAAGGAGGTGGAAGCATTCAAGGATGATTCCTGAAGTCACCCTTGGTTCTCTACACACACTACACACATACACACACACACACAAATAAATACATTTAAAAAATTAAAAAAAATCAGTCATATAGGATAGTGAAAGCTCCATAGAGTATCATGGAATACCACCAACTCAACTTTATTGTAGGTCCCATATGCCTGCTAAGTATGCAGGGACATATGTTGTGTCTCTACTGTGGGAAGCAGGGCATATTAGTGTCAGTCATGTAATCAGAAAGGAATGATCATCCTTATGGTGTTACAACTTATTTTAATTGGAGAACTAGAGTTGTTTAATGAGAAAATGGCACCTGAAGCCTACAAACTAGATTTTAGATCTGGCTTCTTTCCTTACACCTCTAATGACAGGAGATAGGTAAGTGTTGCAGTTCACCTGCATGGTTGCTGATAAATCACCATCAAGTGGCTTAAGGGAACAAGGGGTTTATTTTCTTATGATACTCTGGTTACAGTCCTGTAGTCTTGATGGGAGAGCATGCACCAACACCAAGGCCAGGGGGAACTGGCCACACCATCTCTACATAATGGCTGAGAGAGGGACGATCCTTACTTGCCAGACCAGCATGTCTGGCCAAGTGTACAGAAGGATGCTGACTCTCAACCAGCTCTCCGTGATCTATTCCAGGGCTTAATCCCACCCACCATGGGCTGGACCTTCCCCATCAGCTAGACAATCTCCTTCAGGTTTGCTCTGGGCTTAACTATTAATTCTCCCCAAATGTGCTCAGAGCTCAAACCCTTAACTGTCAAGTTGACACCTGTGCCTAATCTTGACAGTAAGCTAGCCATCCTGAGTCTCTTATGTAATACTGGGCTACATTAGTTTTGATTTTGCTTTGTAACATGCAAAAAATAATTTGATATTGCTTTGTGATATATCAAGGACAATGCCTGGAAACAGTAGTCATTCATTCATTCATTCTGTGATAATAGGTTAGTCATTTGGGGGGTTCTTGCTCAGGGTCTCATGAGCGTTCTGTCAGGTGTCAACTAGAGCTGAGGTTTCTGGACTGTTGTCAAATCTAAGACAGTCACTTCTAAGGTGCTTGGCTGGCAGGGCTCACATGCTTTCCACTGTCTTCCTCCACAGCAAGGGGTGACCGTCAATGCCTTTTATTATCTATTCCTCATGTGCACATGTTCTGTGACTTTAGAAGCGAACTACACATAGGAATGTGGCAAGTCTTTCTGGTCATCATCATTGGGGGATTAGCTGGATTTGAAGTTAACAGCCTCTGTCCAGCATAGGATTGTGTTGAGGTTCATGTAAGAATGCACGTGAGCCCTTAAACTTTTAGAATAGCATGTAAATGTGCCATAGAAGTGAGACAGTTTTCTGGGACTAAATGGCAAATTGAATTATATTGTGTCAGCCTTTTGCCTGGTCAGATTCCTCTTCCTTCTCTTCTTCCTCTTCCCTGTTCAGTTATTTTATATTCTGTCATTACCTTCTATCTTATTTTATAGTAAAAAAAAGTCATCTCTTCTGTTAATAAACTAAAACAAAGAGTTCTTAGGTTTTTCCTGTGTATCTGCAGGTGCAGTAGTAGTACACTGAATGGGAGAAAATCAGGAGTAACAGTGGTGGCAGCAGCAACCTGTTGAGTATAGTCACACAGTATCTGGCTTTTTGATGAAATGTCTTAGTGTCCTGCTTTGTGTGCTTCTCTTCTGGCATTTTTTTTTTTCTGTTTTTGGACATAGAAATATATTTATTTGTGGACTTCTTATCATTTGGTAGATTGGCAAATTCTTAAGGTAGGGACTGCACCTCGCTCTGTTTTGTGTGTGTCCCCTCCACACCTTTAACCCAATGCTTTGGGGTTTCTTTGTGTTTAATCAATAGCCACTGAGCATCTGAACCACTGATAGAGTGCTGGCATTTGTGTCCCTGAGATTTCAGATACAGTGGTTAGACACATTATCAAACTGGTTTTTCATAGGTCCTTGCTTTGCCAATGGAGTCTTTCACTTTTCCTATGTAATTCAGAAGTTTGGATTGCTGCATACTGCTCATAGATTGGCAAAAACTTTCCCAAATTGTTCTGTTGGGGTGATGCAAGAATAATAAAAAGCACAAGACAATATGCAGCAAAGCAGGGATCAGGTGGTCTGTATAACTCCTGATGGGAAGCTCTCAAAGGGTTTATTTTATAGAAAAACTAAATAAACAATGCACCAGCAGGTGCCAAGGACACGGAAGACAGGGAAGCTGTGGAGTTCTCTGCAGCATACAGTGTACTCTGAAGACCAAGCATAAGCAGTTTCATCTGGAAGATTGGACAGGGTTCCTCTGCCCAAGTTACGTCTCCCTCCAGCATAGAGGCAAGTTGAACTTGCCAAGGTCATACTGAAAAACTGCAGCTTTGGAACAAGCTAGCCGGCCGGTGTACGGCTTCCTTGCTGCTGTTTTGCTGGCCCAAAATCCATATTCTGATTTGAGTTTTCCTTCTGCATTGCAACTGTTCAGCACCATTGATAACCAGCGCAAGCAAGAGAACAGGCAAGCACACACAATCCCATGCCGCACTCATTCTTACCTGCCTTCGAGAATCTAGATTCCTTTTGCTTATACTCACTGCATGGCTTTGGCTTTTTAGTTTAGAGTACCCACAAGATAAAAGCGTAGAGCCTTCTGTCATGTAGTCATAAAAGTTTAATCTTGGCACTTTCTACTGAAGTTTATTCTGTGATAGGTCTTTGTAATGGCACTTTGACACATATATCTTCATTATGAAAAACGTAGCCCTTGTGGTCTTCTTAGGAAAAACCATCTTGCTTTGGAGCTTGAGGATATATTGTAAGTACATTGTCAAGTTGTAGTTTTGGCATCATGTACAGCAAAACAACTTTTAAAGAAGGGAAGTTTTTGTAATGTTGTTTTGTATTTTCAGACCATTTTACTCTCAGTAATTTTCCCATTTATGCAACAATAAACACATTTGGAGCAATCTGGGATTGTTTCCTCCTTTTCACTCTCTCCTGCAGGTTTTCCTACTGCTTTCCTACTTTAGGACTTCTTTGCTTCCCTTGCTATAATCTGTCTTTTCCACCTTTTCTCTGAGCCCAGTCCCTTTCCTGTCTTTGGACTCGTCTATCTGTGGCAGTCAGAGGATGAGCAGTATAGAAGAGCCAGGGTCAGCATTGCAAGGAGCAACGCTGTGTCCCACAGAGCTGCCCGAAGGTTAGGCTGGGGAGAAACGGGACTGCTGTAGTAACAATCGTGAAGGAGACATTAGCATTGCCACAGTTAGTATAGTATTTTAAAAACAGTAGACTTCAATTTTTTTTTTAGATCTGTCTGAGGTTCATAGGGAAACTGAATGGAAGGTGCAATTTTCCCATATTCCTGACCCCCCCCCCAGCCTCCCTGACATCACCATGGCCCACCAGAATGGGGTGTGTGCAACAATCGGCAAGCCTACCTTGCCACATCATTTTTAAAAACATTTTGTGTGTGTGCATGTGTGCATGTGTATGCGTGTGTATGAGAGAGCACTGTGTGTCCATATGGAGGACCAAGGGTGACTTGCACAATCATTGTGGATTGCTTCTACCTCCTTGCTTCACTCTGGGATTTCCCAGGCTCTATCTACCAGGGCCAGAAGTGTGGGCCACCCCTGTTTCTGCCTGGCATTTTTACCTGGGACCTGGGATCCGAACTCAGGACCTTCTGCTTGCAAGACAGAGTCTTAACACCTGAGCCATTTCTCCAGTCCACATCATTTTCATCCAAAGTACATAGTGTACACTGAAGTGCATTGTATGATTTTAGATGACCGTCTGTCATCACAGTGTCACTCATAGCATTTTTACTGCTCTAAAACTCTCATGGTCTGCTTCTTTATCTCTCCTCTCCCATGTGCTCTGATCTTTTCATTGTGCGATAGTTTTATATTTTCCAGAGATATTGTGGAGTTTGAGTCGTACAATGTTTCTTAATGCTTGATGTTATTGTGCAGCAGGCTCTTTACAAAGTCTCTTGATGTTTTCCAGGAGTGTGTTTGATAGTTGCCTTGATAAATATTTTATTACTGTCAAATTCAAACACTGAATAATTTTTAGTTTAAATAAATAATTTAGTGTTGTTAATCATGTAAGGGAAGTTTGAAGCACATCCTAAAGGAGAGAAAGCGCATGTTTTTAATAAGTTTGTTTCTCATATGTAGGTGAAGTCTTATAGTCTGACCAACACATTATAAGATTTGTTTAAGCTCTGCTGAGTGTGTGATGTTAACATTCCACACTTAAAGTCTTTTTAATAAAACTTTAATAAAGACATTCAGTATAGTTTTGCATCATCCTCACCATCATTGTTATAATTTTGCAGTGCTGGGACTGAAACCTAGTGCCCAAAATGTGCGTTGTATTTAAGCCTGGTGTCTGCCACTAGGCACTGTGAACATGGACATGCCCCTGTTTATCTCTGAAGTTCATTTCCTTTTGGGATTTTGGAGACACACACAAGAGATTGTTTTTGAGAACTATCTGAGCTCATGGTAAAAATCCTTTCTGAATTTTAATTAATTATGAAAATACGTAATACAGAAGAAAAGATGCTTATTTAGCCACATATGAGAAAAAGACGAATGCATTGATTATAGGTTGTGTCCCAGTGACTAAGCCTCCTTCTGCCTCCTTGGAGAAGACATTTCTGCTTGTGTGCTTGGCTCCGAGTCATGTTTATTACCTAACTGGTAGTCTGAGATGTTAGTCTTCCTTTCAGAAGCATGAATTCTATTTCTTCATTCTGTTGAAAGTCAGACTTACTATTTTCTGTTGATGGAAGGAAAGGCTGGCCTTAAAGTTCTTATGAACAGTGTCTGTGTTGCTGAAATCACTAGGGCAAAGTTGAGTGAGGAAGAAAGGTTCTCAGAAAAAGAGTAAAAATAACCTCGTGAAGTTGAATTCCTGAGGCAGGATACAAAGTGAGTACAACTAAGTTTCAATCAAATACTTCTGCTTTAAAGCATTTAAATGAACGATCAGTGACCTAACATAGTATGTTAGACAAAATTTTTTGCTTTCCAGAGTGAGAGGGCACACTTGTGTTTATTTCTAGATAAGTGTGTAAATGTCACCCCTTAGTTTCATTAACTTCTTTACTGTATTGAATTTTCAGCTACTGTATTTCTACTGGTTTAAAGCATTCCCCGCCCCCACCCCAGTTTTCAAAATATATGATAGATCCAAAGAATGACTGAATATCCTATGCCAAAAAAAAAAAAGTGCATGAGTATTATTCTTTGAACACAGGGAAGTACCTTTGTTCCTAGATTTAAAATCCTTTAGTAAACTTCCTGTTTGTGACAAATGACAATGGGACATATAGGCCAAGTGTAGTTTAATTCTGGGCAACTTAAATACTAGTCTGAGTTTTATATAGTTCACACTTAGTAGATGTGAACAGTAGAGAAGAGATAATAGAAGAACATTTGGAAGATTTTGACTAGCATCCAGATGGTAAGCAGTATTTTAGGGAGATGAATGTGACAAGTGTATAGTGTCAAGTGGAAGGCAGAAGAATGATGGAAAGGAGAACATTTGTAAAACTGGAATTTATTTTCACGGTATTGAGTAGGGGGCTAGAAAATAATCAATGCCTGAAAACCATTTAAAAAGAAAGATAAAAATCTAACTGTAGAAAGATTCCACATTGAACAAAAAAACCCTCATTTCATAAATATATAAAAATACCAAGTCAATGGGGGAAGAAGCCAGTGATTGCTCAGAAAATTGCACAAAGACATGGAGAATATGAATAGCTCAGAGCAGGAGAAATTGAAAGTAAAACTTCCATAAGACAAATCTGCAAAGAAACAAATTTCAAGCGATGCAGTATTTCATTGAGAATGAAAGTAGTGCCTTCCCTGTAGACGGGGAATGTGGATCTCTGTGACCCCACCCCCTTTTTCAAATACTGATTTATTTGAAGGGTGGGGGAAAAAGAGAGAACATGTATAACCATACCATAAGGACATCTTTTGGGAATGTATTCCATGATATGGAATGATGTGGGCTCTGAGTATCCAACTCAGGTGGCCAAGTTTGTGCATAGGTACCTTATCCACTGAACCATCTCATTGGTCAGTAATTTTTAATGTTATTAGTTTGAACAAGTTATCAAAACCTAAAATATGCATGTCATTTTGTTTTCTATTAGAACATATCCTAAAGTTTTACTTATGTAAAATAATTTTTAAGGTTATTCCCTCCATTTTTACGTATATCGTATATGTATGCATTGGGTACCTATGTGTGTGCAGTGGTATGTAGACTTGAGGTTGATAACACTCTGTTGCAGTAGGCCAGGGTCTTAATAACCTCTGTCATAGAGGCCACCTCTTAGATTTCTTCCAGCCAATGAGGCAGAATATGTAGAGCATACAGAAAAATAAAAATGCTTTATTCTAAAGTTTTTCCCTACATAAATCTACACATAAAAATTCATTGGACTGTATTGATTTTCTCGGTGACAGGTGGGGCATATAATTTAGTTGCTTTGTTGATGGTTTACTGTTTCAGCTCTTTATGACATGACCTTGCCGCTTCCCTTTCACATTAAAGAAATATGAGTTGAAATCAGAGTTGATAGGAACCTCAGTTTCAAGGATATAATTTTTGTGCTTTTGTCAGGTAGTAAATGCTTAGTTTGTTTTCTTGAGCTCTTATAGTTCTCAGGTTGGTACAGCCAGTATGATCCACGCACACTTTAACAAAGCTCTGCATGTGTGTGGTACATGTATGTGTATGACTTGTATATAGTGTGAGTGTGATGTATTTATGGTGTGTATATGGCGT
The DNA here is from genome assembly GCA_023101885.1 of Typhlomys cinereus. Lineage (NCBI taxonomy): Eukaryota > Metazoa > Chordata > Mammalia > Rodentia > Platacanthomyidae > Typhlomys > Typhlomys cinereus. Next base: position 3,504,645 of record JALPQD010000145.1, read on the forward strand.
GTATATATATATATATACACACACACACACAAAGAGAGAGAGAGAGAGAGAGAGAGCCTGTATTTGTAGTGGATTCTGGGTTCATTTGTATTGCTAATTTTTCAGTCCTTCTGGGAAAGGAACTGAAAAAGAAGTCTGAGGAAATTTGTTTTGTTTGTTTCTAATGAGCCTCTATTAGAAATACTTAAAGTAGTCAAAGGTGGGGGGGGGGAGATACTCTTAAGTATTGTTATCTGATTACATAATAAAAAAAAGTCAAGGATGTTGGTTTATTTGGAGTGAGATTGTCTTGGGGAAAATTTGACATCTATTAGTATTGATTCAGATATCCGTTGCTTTTATGAAATGTATGATTAGATTTGAAGAGAGACTATACATTTACTCTCATATGAATCTAATTTTATTGCAGTACTATCAGTGACCTAATTTTTTATTGTTGTCAAGAAGTCTAGCCAGTTAGAAGGTTCGAACACATGCTCTTGAGGCTTGCGCTTTGAGATTAGGGATGATCTTGGCTCACAGAAAGGGCTGCAGTTGCCCTTTGCTCACCACATATTTATTTATATTTATCTATTTATTTTTGTGCTCCTGTAAGTGGAAGACAGGGCCTCGAAGACTCCAGCAAGCAAGCATTCTGCTTTTCAAGCTATACTCTTAGCCTAACAATATGTATTCTTGGTCTTAATATGGCCAAGTCAAACGTTTGTTTTTTTATACCAGTAATCCTGGGGTGGGTTGATGGTGATTTATATGAGCTTTGTATTTGAAAAGCAGAGAATGTTAAAGAATGTTTAATAGGTGAAGTACTGCAGAATAAGTAGAAGCTTAAACTTAATGGCAGTGCAGCTTTAAAAGTATTTTTAAGTACTTTGTTCTGTGTTTGCCTTTATATTTGCTGAAAATAGTACACATGGACACTATGCTTCAAACACTATAAAATGTTTTTTCTAGTATTAGTTAAATGACTATGAAATGTTACACTTGAAAGGTCAGGTAGATTTTCTGGCATTTCTAGTTTTACATTTTGTACATATAGCTGAATTAGCTTAGCTACTGGAATGTTTGAAGATACAGGTAATAAATGTAAGAGGGAAACCTCAGAAGGACACTGTGCTTTGGAATGCTCTTATCTTTCAGCTTGCTTATGTTTCAACACCAAAATTTCAAATTCTGAGACTGTGGATAGGGTCGGAAGGCCAGTAGGATCTCAAGGGCCCTCTACAGACAACCGAGTTACCCTTTTCTATTCCTTGATGCTGCTGTGTGTGAGTCTCCTGCATCACTACTCTGTCCAGCTGTATATCTGAGCACTGCCTTTGGCATGGTTGTATATTTTCAGTTAATTGTGCCTGAAAGCTGAACATCAGCTATTATATCAGTAACTCAGTCTGCCCTAGGTTTTCTGTGAGTGGTGAGTAACTGGGAGGTGGTTAGCATTGTCCTTGAACACGTGAGTCCAATCTGGATTTATCTCTGTTGTTTGCTTTCAGTCTGACCAAGGAAGATTACCTGAATACTCTCAACATCAGTTTATCTTTTCAGTGAGTGATGAAAATAGGATAAGTGTAGTGATTAAATAAAATAATGAGGATAGCAAATACTTTACTTTCTTTGCTATAGTGATAATATTTTAGACAATGCTAAATATTCCCTAGTAACCTGAAATTGTTCCATTGGTTTCACAATAAAATTGTCATTTACAATTTTTTCTTTTCCCAATTAGTGATTTCTTTTGTGTTTGTAAATTTGATTGTAATTTGTAGGAAAGAAATTTTTAATGATTTTGTTCATGGCTAATCACTCTACTTTTATTAAAAATGAAAAAATTCCCAGCTGTATCATTAACCATAATTCATGTGATTGTTTAATATCTGTACCAATATTAAGATCCAAAGCATAGCAAGATGTTGATCTAATTTTGAGGCAATGAAAAAATAAAATTTTATTTATTCTTTTTTTAGTATTTATTTACTCCGTGTGTGTATGTGTGTGTGTGTGTGTGTGTGTGTGTGTGTGTGTGTGTGTGTATGTGTATGTGTATGTCAGAGGGCACTGTGTGTCCCTGTGGAGGTCCAAGGGATAACTTGGGGAATCATCCTAGATTACTTCTACCTCCTTCTTGCTTCACTCTAGGATTTCCTAGGTTCTGCCCACCAGAGCTGAAAGTATAGGCTGTGCCCTTTTCGCATTGTGTTTTTAAGTGGGACCTTCTACTTTCAAGGTAGAGTCTTAACCCATGAGCCATCTCTCTAGCCCCCAAAATAACATTGTGTTAGCTACATCTCACTTTTAAACTGACTTTTCACTTGTTTCATTATGACTGTATTTGTTTGATATACACATATAGGATAGCTATTTTTAAATTATTTGAGCAACAAATTAGTTGGCTAGGGAAAAGTGTTTGAGAGATACGCTTCACAATTTTTGTGCAACAAAGATACATAGGATCTGAACAGCTTCATTACTCAAAACTGTTAGATATTAATTTAAATAGTTTCAAATAAATGATTAAAAACCATATTCAAATTAATATCTGGCATATTTTTGGTAGTTCGTAAAATCCATCAAAAGCGTGACTGGATTTTTCTTTCTAAACCATTTACTGTAATAGCCATTGTTATACTAATATTTGATGTTGATAAGACAATAAAATTCTTTTTGAAAATGGGAGAAATCAGAGAATTATAAAAGCAGTTAGATTGTTGATTAAGATGTAAATATCCTTTCCTATAGATAGCATCAAAATAATTAAGTTTTCCTTATTATTAGTAAAGAGTCATATTTATCCTTGCTGCTGAAAGCAGGAATATACTAGAAGTTTTCACAAATGTGTGCATTTTCCCACATGACGTCATGAACACTCAGTGTTTTTTTTTTTCCACTATATTGGAATGGGTGTTAAGTAAAGATCAGATGGGAAACTTTACAGTGTTGCCATTAGGCTGAACATAATTTTGTAAGTATGTTGATCTTAAGTATAAGTCAGAAGTGGGCATGTCGTTGATGATGAAGGTAGCTTTAATCTTGGGAAGGAAGGGACAATCTCATGTGGAACACAAACACTTGAGCAAAGTGCTCCAGAGAGAATCTGTTCACAGAGGTGATGTTAATTGCCTGCTCTCTGGCATAGCTCGTGGGACTTGAGTCCAAGCTTTCTCATTTCTAATTTCGTGCTAGAATGGAGGAGGACGAAGCTGTAGCGCTGACTCAGCAAAGGATACTCCTTAGCGTCCCACCACAGGGCGTGTTGTTGGCTTGCAGTGCAACTTGCTGTGATCATTTTCTGTCTTCAGCTCCTGCTGTCTGTTAAAGGAGTGTCTGGCATTTAATTGAGGGTGCACATGGTCACACCAAGCTAGCCTTTTCAAAGCAACATTCTAAACGTGGTAAAAACCTTATCTGCAACTAGACAAGATACATTTATAATTTTAGCACCTTCAAATGCTTAGAAAATTCTTAGAACTTTAGGATATAGAGAAAGAAGTGAATTGTGGAGACCTGGGACAAGTGGATAGATCTATACAATAGAAACTCACACCATTTTTGTCAAATGAGATGTGGCTGGTGGCCTCTCAGTTCAACATATCTCAGAATTCTGTGTGTTCAGCTCTAAAGGGTTTGGATTCACTAGCTTGTAACACCACAGAGCTGGGACTTGATGACAGCCTTTTTGTGACTGCCATTCCACAATTCCACGCCACTGTACACAGGATGAAGGGGTGGGGTGGGGGGCTGTGGAATTCCATCGCAGCTTATCTCTTCCTATCAGCAGAATGAGTTCTCCCTGCTGGTTTTCTGAGTGTTGAGTCCTGAAGCACACATCCCACCCCCCTTAAGTTACCCTGTTCCCTTTTGTGGGTCTTGATTGCTGAATAGCTAAAACTGATGGTTAAATGTGAGCTTTATGGATCTTTGCATTTAAGGTGATCTTTTCCCACTAAGAAACTATTAAGGTGAGCTGGGATACATGTCAACAGTACATAAAACAGCAGCAACTGGCATTTACAGCAGGCTGTTCTGTTGCTCAATTAGATTATTTTGGAGTTATATTGTGAGTCATTGACTTGAAGATTGGTTTATAAATAATACCATTAAGTATAAGATAGATAAATCTAAAAATAGCTGCATGGGAGAATAAATATATCTATTCCTCAAAACCTATGTTCTTTTCCACTTTATTGGGACATTTCTGCTTTCAAATGATATTTCTCATTTTATCACAAATAAGATTCTATAAATGTGACAGATGAATTTAGTCTAATCAAGAATTCTCAAGACTATTAGTGCTTATATGCTTAAATTTGCACTGAACTGCCAGTGATTCTTTTAGGCAGTAGTTTTGACCTTTTTTCTTTTTCTCTTTTTTACGTTGGTATAGTGAATTCTTCATTAAAGAAAACCCTGCTTGAAATTCCATTCTTTAAAAGCAAAGGTGAGCAGATAAGACAGCAGCTCTGGCAGTGTGGGCCCGGGGCAGTGTTCACTTTGTGCTTGCTCGCTTTAGCCCTTTAGTGTCCAGAGAACCTTTTTTCCCCTTGGCATGATGGCACATGCTTGTTGGTTGTCACAGTACTTGGAGGCTGAGGCAGGAGGATGACTATTAGTTGGAGAATGGGCTCCATGGGGAGATCCTGCCTTAAAAACAAATAACAAAATCAGAAAAACAAAACAAAGAGCAGTATGACAAAAAGAACAACAAACTTAGGAAACACAAGCTAAGCTATATAACAAGAGCTATCTCAGAAGAACTCCTGAACTTAAACCCCAAGAAAACTAAATTGCAAATACAACAACAGTTTTTAAGGAACAACATACTAAGTGATCTTGGAAAATGCCTTTCTTCCATTACACTGTCTCTCACATTCACAATGTAAAAACCTTAGATTATATTGGCAAGAAATTGTGAGGCTAGCTGATCAAAGTAATTGTTAAAAGTAGTAATTATTGGGCTGGAGAGATGGTTCAGAGGTTAAGATTCTTCCTCACAAGCAGAAGGTACTGAGTTCAGATCCCAGGTCCCACGTACAAATACCAGGCAGCCTACACTTCTGGTCCTGGTGGGTGAAGCCTGGAAAATCCCAGAGTGAAGCCAAAAGGAGATGGAAGCAATCCAGGATGATTACGCTAATAAACAAGTGCCCTCTGTGAGATACACACACAACACAGAAACAGACACACACACACACACACACACACACACACACACACACACACACACACACACTGAAAAATAAAGTTAAAAATTGTAATTATTGGAAGTGATTTATTAATTTCCTCAGCAGAACTGCATTGAATGTGGAACATTTATGTATTGAGCAGTGATGTACCACAGTGACAAGAGACTCTGCTCCTACAGAATTTTTAGCTGATTGATGAAGATGAGAAGATCAAGACTTGCTGTATGCTCTGGTTGCTGAACTGCAGGATGTTACAGGAACATGTAAGAAGGGAATCTAAGTGGACATCTCTGCTAACTGCAAGGCCAGGACAAAAGTAGGGAGATTGATGAAGTTAGCTGAAAAGTGTGTGATGTAAGAGTGACAAGATGCAGGAGAGAAGCCAGTAGACACACCTGTGGACAGCACTGTGCCTCCTGTGCTGCCTAGAAAGCCAAGGCTGCACTGGGTCAGCCATGGATAACAGTTCAGAGGAGGATTTGGTTGAGGGCATGGTCAGTTGCCACAATAAACTTGCCATTGAGTAAATGTGTAGCCAGAAGGAAAGAGAAAGAGTGGAAGTAACCCGGTGAGGCTCTAATCACTGAGGAGGGCAGTGTTCACAGGAGTGGGCGACTACTGACGGGTTTCAAGCAGGGGGCACTTAAGATGTTTTCTGTGACCCAGGGTTATGTTGACCCTGGGATAACTGTTAGGATGTCGTGCTGTGAGTGTTGAAGGACCATAGCGGAATCCAGAATATAGTTTGTCTTTCTATAACATCTGATTGCTGTTGTCTTTTTACAGAATCTGTCTTTCTTCATTTTATTTTTATGGCCCTCCTAATCTTTATCACAAGGTTAGAATGTTCCACAAAGATCAGTGTGTAACTTGTGTTATCAATATAGATATTCAGATGTCTTTAGTTACTCAGCCTAGAAACCGATATGCCTCCCTGGCTGTCATTCTGTGTTTATTAGCGTAAAGACTAAACACTGAAGAAAGAAGCTGCTGCAATCTTCTCCCAATGTACATTTTATATGATCTTCAAATTCATAAGTTTTACTATGGGAGTTTCAATTCACTTAACAGTTGAGCATGACAGGACAATGAAAAACCAACTCAGCTCAACAAATTCTAATGATTCTTTGGAACTTGGCTTAGAAGGGTAATTTATTAATAGAATAGATTTTTTTGGATCTACAAAGGAGCTTCATTTCAAAATGATGCACTTTAATATCATCACAAAATTAATTTAGTTTTAAATTTTTTGCAATACCATTTTATTTAACGTAGCTTATAGTACTTTTATGATGTAAATGACTTATACAATGTTAAGTTACTATTAACTAAATTACCTTTCGAAGCTAAATGCCTATTATTTCTTTAATATTGGCCAGATTTGGAAAATAAGGCAAGTAATATTTTTTTTGAGGATTAAGGCAGAATTTATTAGAGGAGAGAAAGAACAGAACTCACGGATATGAATCCATGATGGACAAGGGAGCCGCCAAGAACTCATAGACTTTGGTCATGGAATCAATAGGGCGAGGGAAAGATGGAAAAGGAATTCACAGACCTCAGACATGGAGTCCCATGAGGGACAAGGAAGCTGAAACAGATGGACTCCATGCCTGAAGTACCTTGAGAGGCAAGGGATCTCCTGATGATGTTTTTTAAGTTCTTTTTATTTACTGACTTAATTTTGGTAATCAGTTTCTCTTGTGTTTTTCTGCCCGGAGCACCTATAGCTTCCTGCCGTCTTTCGTGCACTTCCATCTTTTTTTCTGAGAACTTTCTTTCTTGTCCTCAGATGATTCTCAGAGTTGGTGTTTTACCTTCTTGTCTTCTACATTCACGCTATTGCTGAAAGGTCTTCGCTCCCCCTGTAGTGATGAGTTGTATTTTCAGCATCTCACTGACACTTGGTGCTATCTGGGCATGTTTATTTCTAGACTCCCACACTATCCTTTCTCAGCTTTTTTGTTCAACAGTGAGCATTCTGGCTCCCAAGGAACAGCTTTGATCATTTCTTCTACCCTCCAATGTATCTAAAATCCCTTCAGGATGATATTCTTTATGTGTGCATTTCTGTCCCATGGGCTCCTACACTCAGAGATAATCAAATACTGTATTCATAATTTAAGTGGATTGTCCTCTACTCCCATGCTTAATGCCCGTTTAATTCTCTGCGTTTGTTTAGATTTTAGATGTGTATTGTGTGGAAAAGCTTTTCTTCCATATGTATTACACACTCAAAATTTGTGTTGAAAATTAATATTAAAGAGAACTTTTTTGGTCTGTATTTAGTATTTCTGTTATAAACTATTGGGGAAGCTTAGTGAAGGATGAAGACTTTCTCTTGTCCTCTCTATTTCTGTCTTTTTTCTTTTTGCTTAGGGACTCTTTCCCTACCTTACTGTATTTACTCAGAATAGTGGAAGCATTTCCACTGTTAATGGCTTATATTAGTTTCCAAGAATCATTTGTTCTGCAAAATCATGCTGTTAAAATTATAGGGCAAGGAAAACTGGTCTCAAAACAGATCGTTAGAGATTTTTGAAATTTTATAATCAGACTAACAATGACAACAAAGATGGCCATGTTTAATCTCCACTGGCATTTGTGCCCAGGGTCCCAGTAGTCCTTGGCCCGAACCTCTGTTTTCTTGCTTTGAGTTGGAAGACCTACTATAGTCATTCACTTCTGAGACAAGCTGATTCCATCCAACTTTGCTCTGGGGTGTTGCCTTGTTAATATATTGATGAAGGGTTGGTACCTTTGCAGTCTGAGCTTCCTCTGTAGCTGAGCCAACATCAGGAAATCCAAAAGCCACTGAAGAAAACCTCGCCTGTCATCAACAGACAGCATCGCTGGGGAAAGTTATGTGTAAACCAACTTAGCTATCATTTTATGCCGATCTTATTGTCTTGCAGATGAGCTTATTTACATAAAAGTAATATCTGTTGTAACAAAAACTGTATTATAGATTTTGCCTTAGTGTATAAAATATTTATCAACTATTAAAAGTTAAATGAAAATTCATTGGCTGTAAATAAATGCTTTTGCCGACATTTTGGGTTGTATTCGTTATTTCTATGTATATTGATGATGATATGAAAGTGTTTCATATACATGCAATACTTTACAAAACCGAATGTCAACACTCTAACTGCACAACTTTTTCAGTGACATACATATAACTATATGCATATCATGATTTATATGCATATTTGTAGACATCTAAAGTTGTCTTAAATTATTCAGTACTGAAACAAATAGTGTGTTAAAAAGCCTTGATCCTACCTTCATACCTGTAAAAGAAAGTCTTAGGTGTGGGCTCTGTGCATCAAAAATTTTGATTAATGTAACATTTTGGTACATATTATTATATTTTGTTCATTAAAGGTTTATCCTTTGGTAGGACTTGGAAGGTATAGAGATTCTGTTCTCCCATACTGAATGCTGTCATTTCTGAGTATTTTGCCAGTACTGTTGGCGGTAAAGGTGAGAATTTGCTTTTATTTGCATACATTTTATTAGTAGAATGGTTCATCATCTTCATTTTTATAATCTATATTTTGTCTTAAGTGGAATGTCTTTATTGTGTTCCCTCTTCTCTCAGAACTTTTGTCTCTTTTTCTTATTACTTAAAAGAATTATAATTTTCAAAATATCAACCTCTGTTATTAATATGTGCTTCAGTATGCTGTAGTTGTGTGTGTGCATATGTATGTGTGTGTGTATGCGGAGGCCAGAGGATTGCAGGTGTCATTCCTCAGGATCTGTCCAGTTTTTTCTTGGCTTATTTATTTATTTTTTTTAGACAGGATCTCTCACTGTCCTGGAACAACTCAATTATACTAGGTTGGCTGGCCAGCAAATCTCAGGGATCTACTGACATAGGCCACTATGCCCATCTTTTTTAAGTTGGCTGGGCACCAACTGAGGCCTGTGTGCTTATGCAACAAGTAGTTACTGACTGGGCCATCTCTTCAGCTTCCAATAGTACAGTGTGTTATTTCATTTTTATTTTAATTTTATTCTGATATGTAAATAAATGTTTGGTATATGGTCTGAGGATCAAACCCAGTACCTTGTGTATGCTAGACAAACATTCTACTACTAAATATAATTCCAGTCCATATTTTTAAAATTTTTATATAGTCTATTTCACTGGTATTTTTCTTTTATATTATCTGTGTTTCATGTTCAGAAAGGGCTTTTTATATCGTTAAAAGACTGCTTTTGTTTTATATTATTAGTTTCATGCTTTCGTCCATTTAATGTTTGACTTATCTGGAATTCATGTTCTTAAAATGATTTAAGTAATTATCTACTTTGGATGTTTCTCCTCCAAATGGTGAATAACTCTTTCCACATCAGCTGTTAATGTCTTTTCCTCCCAGTACACCAACTGTTCTTGGGTCTTCAGGCCCCCCACCCCCCATTTTCTCTGAATCTGCTAATATGCCAGTTAAATACACAGTAAAAAAATTTCCCCAAAACTTAATGGGTGAAAGCATTTATAATTTCTGATCGTACAGTGCCTGGGCTCATAGGAGTAGCTCAGATTTCAGCTCATGCCGTTGTTTTCAGAATGATTACCTGAGGTTGAATATCTGCCTGAAAGGCAGCACAGGCAAATGGGTAGTTAGTAAAGCTGACATTGGTAGAGTGGAGTGCAGCCTCAATTCCTCTTTCTGTGGGTCTTTGACCAGGCTGGATGTCCTCCTAATGGGGTGTGCTAGCTTGCTTAGAAGCAGTGAATCAAGAAAAAAGCCACTGCAGTCTGGAGGAAACTCTTTCTTGACTAGCATTGCATTCTTTTTGCTAGAAGACTACTCACTCTTAACTGATAGAATGCCACATAATACTCTGATGGACAGTATTGGAAAGCCATTGAATCTCACTGGTTCACTGGTCAAATGTCTAAAAATATTGATGCTAAATTATATTGATAATAATTAGGTGACATTTCAAATGGTCTTCCAATTTCTCTGACCTTTAGCTGCTATAAGGTTAGGATCATTATATTCCATTGCAGATAACTGCTTAAAATCATTCTTAAAATGATTTCATACTATATTCTGTTGCTACCAAGTAACTCTGCTCTGGATGATTTGGTTGACATAGTCACTTAAGGGCACTGTAGAGTGTTGAAATTTCATAGGTTTCACAGGGATCTTGAATTCTATTTAATATTTGACTTATCTAGAATTCATGTTCTTCTAATGATTTAAGTAAACATCTCCTTTTAATATTTCTGCTCCACATGGTGATTAATATATGAGCACATATGCAAAAGTCAGACAAGGCATTTGTGTAAGGCAAATCTTCTGAGTAACACCCGGGCCCCATATGCTCCCATAGCCATCAGAGGCTCATTATGCTGCTTGGCCTTTCTGTGCCGCAGACACTGAAGTCTGGGTAGTGCTGTGCTCCATCTGCCTGGGTCTCCAGGCTTCACAGTGTGAGCCGCTTTGTGCTGCGGCCTCTTGGCTGTATTAATTTACTTTTTATTTGCCTTCTATTGCCACAGTGGCCTTTGCTGCCATCTCAGCAAGTCTAAGCCTATGTATGCGTGTACATGTACCTGTGCTTTTAAGTTTAAAGAACCCCAGTCACACATAATAAGGGAATTTTTGTTGTTGTTGTTGCCTTTTGCCTTGATTACGTAAATCTTTGGCTTTGGCTTGCATCTTCATCCAGTGCTAAGCCTGCCCACTGCTGGGTTAGCTCCCTGCGGGCCCGCAGCTGCCGTAGATGGCTGTGGCAGCCAACCAAATCTTCCAATCATACTTTGGACAGGTTTTATTTTTGACAGGCTAATCAGAACCCTAATGTGCTTCCCTGCTGCTGGAGTCTGGGTTTCTGATTTTTATATTTATCATTCCATAAAGAATAGGATCAGTCCCTGGGCTGGCCATAAGTTTGCTGGTTCTGTGGTATTTCTCAGAAGTCCCACTTTTTTAGGGGGAGGTCAGGTGGAGCAGAGACCCTTTGCGTCTTTGTCCCTAGAGATCCAGTGGCATGTGAGAAACCTTTCTACTTTCCTACTCAAAACCCTGATCAAAGTAAAAGTGACATTTTGTTGGTCCTCATTCTCTAGAATTTGAGTTGAGCATTAAGTTCACTTTTAAGCTTTTGTAATCCAGTAAAGAAATGACTTATTTGAAGTGTGAAGAGTGGAGGTCAGTACAGGACCCTCATGAGATCTGGGAACCATGTTTTTTTTAAAAGTGTTTAATTTTACTGTTGAGCCTGTTGAATCCATTGTGCCATTCTAAAATGGGAAAGCAATTGGGTTGCTGTGAACAGTATATGTAAGAGATGTAACATGAAGCCGTGTTAGGTAGTGGGCCAAAATGTGGGCTGGCAAGTTGGCAAGGAGAGCAGAGGTCAGTTGAGTCATTTGGTGTGTCTGTTGGCATATTCCTGTTACCTCACTGCCTGGTGCTCACGATCTAATATTATTGTTTATTTTGTGCCTAGGATTTTTTTTTTTAACTAATGGGTGATTTTTCCATTTAAAAGTTCTCTTTGATTTTACAAAGTCAATGCCACACATGACCCAAAGGATAAAGAATAATTATTTTCTTATTAGCTATTTGTAATTCTTAATAGAATGTTCTTTACTAATTATGATATTGCTTTGTAAAGGCAGTAAAAAAACCTCTCATCAATTTGTTTGGGTTGTGATAAATACCACCTAATGAAGTTGCTATTGTTGGATTAAAATCCATGTTGCATTCAGCTATTCTTTTTTTTTTTATGGGTTTTGTGTGTGTGCGTGTGCGTGTGTGTGCGTGTGTGTTATGATCCTATCCATGATCCTATAATTTGTATACTAAATTATCTGTGCAGAATCTATGGTATTTTAACAACTTCAACTGGAAACTGGGCTTTTGTTGTAAATATTGTCAAATGGTGTCTGTGGGAAGTGATGGGATGAAATTAATCTTTATTATTCGGGTGGTCTGAGCCAGATTTCAGCAAGGCCTAGTGAAGTATTTTGGATTTTGTTTAATGTGGTTTTCAGAAAATCAGTCAGCCAGTGTTCTCACTACCTTAAATAGAATGTTTTTCAATTGGAACTGTAGCTTCCTCTTGGCTAACAGATTTACCAAATGTAATCTACTCTTCTTTTATTGAAAATTTTAATGAAAAACTGAAAACAGAAGGGCTGTAAAATTTTTGAAATAAAATCTTTTTGCTTCTGTCTGTGTGTGTTATATGTGTGTGTGTGTGCATGTGAGGTCAGAGGTCGACCCCAGCTATCTTCTTTGAGAATCCTCACCTTATTCTTAGACATGGTCTTGCAGTGAACCTGGCACTCATCAAGTGAACTGTGGGGCTCTGACCATCTCTGCTGCTCTCACGCTGGGATTAGAGATGTTCAATGCCATCTTGACCATCTTTAATGAACATTCTTAGCCCTTCACCTGTAATGTAATTTATCCATTTCCTGAACTCTTCTTATCACTCTTTGTTTTGTTTCTCTTGATAACTTATCTGATGTGACATCTCCTCCTTTCTCTCCCCTTTCCCCCAACAGAGGCTTTCTTTACAAGCCCAGATTGGTCTTGAACTCACTATGTGTGTCAGGCTACCCTTGAACTTGTGGCAACCCTTCAGCTTCAGCCTGTAAGTGCTGGGAATACAGGTATAACCACCATTCCTGGCATCTGCTTTAAAAAAAAAAGTTAAAGTATAACAATTCAGAACACATATTTGGTGTTCTTTAATTCTTGTTCATTAGTCAATAATAGTGATTGTCTCTACTTTTGGAACAGGTAATATTCAAAACAGAACCAAATTATTTAATTATTGGTTTCATTTCACCTAGGAAATAGACTTGATTTTCTTTTTATGTGTAATGGACATTTTGACCATTTTCCTTTTTAGATTTGCTATCACTAATCTTGTTTAGCTTATTTCTTTTATCCTCACCAAAGTTTTTTTTAATCTGATGCTATAGGCATTATACTCATGGATTACACACATTAATTTCAGATTTGAGTTTTATAGGTAACTGATTTTCTTCTCTTCTACAAATGCTTACTGTAAGAATTCATATGAGGAGGACTGGAGAGATGGCTCAGGGGTTAAAGTCTCTGTCTTGCAAGCAAAAGGATTCTGAGTTTGGATTCTCAGATTCCACATAAAAACATCAGGTGGCAATGGAGGTGGTCTGATCTCTGGTCCTGGAGGACCAGAGCACCTCCTAGGAGGACCAGGAAACCCCAAAGCAAAAGAAAAAGGAGGTAGAGCAATCTCTGCTGATTTCCAATGTCACCCTTTGACTTCCACAGGTATACATACTTAAGTGTCTCTGGTACACACACACACACACACACACACACGCAAAAAAATAGAATTCATGTGAATATTTTGAGTCTTCAAACACTGGCTTTTCACAGTGAAAACATTTGACTCAGTGAAACAAGATAATTTGTCTGAGGTCACATGACCTTTTTTCCTTTCCTTTCCTTTTCCTTTCCCTTCCTTCTGCTTTCTTCTCTTTCTTGTGTTGGGACTAAATCCAGGGACTCATGTTTACCTGGCAAGTGCTCTACCCCTGAGGTATGTCCCCAACCTTTCTCTTAAGTGTCAAGGTGACAGTTGCAACTGTTACAAAGGGCTTGTCCTGAGGGTAAGGCTACAGGGTTCACTTGGCCTCCCCTTTGGGAAGCAACTTCTGCTTTCCTCCTCTGTCTGGCTTCTGTGTCACACCTTTGCTCCCTAGAGCTCTCCTTTGCTCTTTCCTGGATTCTTAAAGCTCTTTCTGTGTTTTCCTCTTTAGGGTAGCCTACTGTTACATTTCCTCTGCATGGTGCTGTTAAATTCACAACAAAATGGCTTAAGGGAGAAAAGGGGTTTTATTCTTGGCTTACTATATTGTCTTCTTTCAGTTCTTTATCCAACTTGGCAGGGGAATCCATAGCAACACCAAAGACCAAGGGACCTGCCTACACCGTATTTGCAGGACCGTGAAGGGAGGGGCAAACTTCTCTTGCCAGACCACATGTCTGTCTATCCAAGTATGCTGAAGACTGCCAACTTTCTTAACCAGTTCCTCCGTCTTATTCACTGGCCTAGGGACCACTATGGGTTGTGCCTTTCCCATTAGTTAGGCATTCTCCTGCAGCTTGCTCAGCATTCGCCTTAACTATCCGTTCTTGGCAGATGTGTCCAAAGCTCAACCTACAACTGTCATGTTGGCATATGTATCTAACTACTACATCTACTTTTTCTTAATCTGATTATCTCCTTCACTGACCACACAGGTGAATTCTGTAGTCACTCTCGTACGCAGAAGTGGTGACCAGTATGCCAGTATATATGTGGGTGTGATCATATCTGTGTGTACGAGTGTGTGTGTGTGTATTTGCGTATGTATATTTGTGTGGTGTGTATGTGTCTGCTGCAGTTACTCTTCTTTGTATATAACTCTTCCATTCTTACAACTTAGGGCAAAGTGAAGATTTATTTGGCTTACAGTACCAGAGGGAAAGTATAGTCAGTCCACGATGGTGGAAATTACAGAGTGGAAGGCATGTCTAGAGGCAGAGCAGGAGACTGGGTCAAGTCACCACAGCCCTCAAGAAGGCAGAATAGCAAAAGAAAATGGAAGAAACAGGACTGGGATACCATACCTAGCCCTGTCACCTGCGACATGCCTTCCCTCAGTAAGACCCCAACCTCCTAAAGGTGCCACAACCTGCTGAAACATTAACAATAGCTAAGCATTCAACAACATGAACCTATGGGGGACAACTTTCATTTAAACTATTATCGATCGTGTGTGTGTGTGTTTGTGTGTGTGTGTGTGTGTGTGTGTGTATTGAATGATTCAGGAATCACCTACTTTGTATTTCTGTTCTGATAATCTGAGATGTTCATAGCTTGATAGTTTCCCCCTTTTTAACTTATTACTGTTATAAAAATTAGATTTTTATATAAGGTGACTATTGCTTTTCTTTTATCCGCTAATCTCCCACATGACTTTTCAATAGTTTTTCTAAGCAGGATGACTCGAGGTGTGTTTATCCCGCTAGTTGCTGTGGATGAGTGAGTAGTGACTTGGTATAGGCTGGATAGAAGCAGACTCAAGAATGATTTTAGGGAGCTCTTGTATGATCAAACCATAACAAGTCATTATGGGAAAGAGAAGAATTGTTAGTGTGTGTGTGATGGCAAGGTCAGCATCACCAAGATACCTTTTCATG
This sequence comes from Typhlomys cinereus, assembly GCA_023101885.1. Classification (NCBI taxonomy): domain Eukaryota; kingdom Metazoa; phylum Chordata; class Mammalia; order Rodentia; family Platacanthomyidae; genus Typhlomys; species Typhlomys cinereus. The sequence continues at coordinate 3,520,033 of JALPQD010000145.1, forward strand.
TAGGTGCTGTATGCCAGCTGGCAAATATGATCTCAATGGACTCTGAAAGCTTTTTAAAAAAGTATTCTCAGCTTATGCACTGCAGCAGGTGTGCTTACTTCTTAAGCAATAATTTTCTCAGGAGCAATGTTTTGAGCCTAAATCACTTGCATACATTTCTAAAATTTCCCTTTTCAGAAAGAGAATATTTTAGTGCCATATTGTTGCTAAAAGGAAAAAAAATCAGAGGAAGCTTTTGATAGATACCTATTAATCCAGTAGTTTTCAGCATTTAAAATATGAACAAAAGACTAGATCATTGAAATGTTTTTTGGCAGTTTCTGTAGATAAGGAAATACATTACCTTAGTAAACATGAAATAATAAAATGACATGGAAGTATGATGTTTACTTCTTCACTTGGTATGACTCCTTCAGTATTTAAGTGTATTGCAGCATTTTAATGTTGTCTTGATATGAGATGTAGGATCCTTCACAGAGGAGATAGACCTGCACTGAATCTTTGCCAGAGCGTCACGAAATACCATGTGTACTTCTGACATACATGGAGAGGCCATGAGGGTTTCAGGGACTGAACTCACATTGTCAGACTTGGTGGCAAGTGCCTTTACTCAGCCATCTCATTGTCCATACAGACCTTTAAACAGCTGAATATCAGTATTGTGTTATGGGAATCACTGTGGGAGTTATATTTTGAAGATTTGAGTAGGGGTGGAGTGTGCATTTTCAAGTACACACACAATGGAGTTTGCCATTGAGTTAAACATCAGTGGGTGCTTCTTAGACTGAGAAGGGAGGAGGCAATCCTTCAGAGTACTTTCCTTACTACTGCAGAGCAACCGCGCTTTTCCCCCCATGTACTAGAACACATAGTGAATTATTTGTAAATTCAGATATTTCACAGTCTGGAATCTTTAGATTTCTCTATCTGCTATTATTTAGGAAAACCCTAAAAGGGAGACTTTTGCATTTAATAAAAAACCTGATGCTTGACTTGTTAAACTTTCTTTTAGAAGGGTTTACAGAGATACAAAGCTAATTGTTTCTAATGCTGAATAAAATGCATTTTTTTTATATCCTAAAGGTACTAAGTCAGTAAATATGCCAAAGTTGTTCTGTTGTCAAGTCATCTAGAAGATGATAAGGGACCCCAGGTAAACGATACACTGAAAAAATATGTTAACTGTCTCATGGACATATATAAAGGGAACTAGTAAATATATTTTGATCTGAGATGAAATATACCTTTGAAATGAAATCTTATTAAAATCTCAAATTAAAACTTGGCATGAGCCAATAAAGCAGATCAAGTGGGGTTCCTGTTTTGTGAGTGCAATGGTTGAAGCTGTTCACAGAGCCATTTAGTACCTTGGGCCGAACACATTTCTTAGGTACCAGATAGAGGAACTCTTAAGTAATTTTGCTGAAGATTACATTTGCTAGATGAGTTGAATGAAAAACGTGTTTTTAAATTGCTTATTTTCCAAAGTTAGTCTGCAGTTATATTTATTTCAGCTTGATATAAAAGATTGCAGGTTTGAGTGGATGTTATGATTGCACAATATATGTTGACAAAACTATAAAAATTAGTGGTCTCTAGTCATCCACATATTTATATTTATATATTAATGTCAGTAAGAGGAGGTCATTAATAATTAACCAATTCACATAATTGGTATTCTCCCCCTGTGGCATAGTAAAGATTTTAGGAGTTAGCTGCCGAGATATTCATGCATCAGTTTAAGTAAAAGTGCAAGTCAAGATCCTCTAGTGGGCCATAAAAATTAATTTCGTGGTTTGTAAACTAGTAGTTTTTTGAAAAGTGAAGTACAGCAGACTGAAATTATCCTGCATTAGCTACGGTGTTGTGGTCTCTTCCTCTGATATGTGCACGTGTGAGCGTGAGTGAGGATGAGGAGCAGTGGTCATAAGTTTCACTTCATATTGGACCTGGCCAAAGATTGAAAGCTTTTGCCCTAGGTTGATAATGCTGTGGAACTTATTTGATTTGTTAGGCTCCTAATTACCAAGTCAAATGCTTTTGTGAGTATCTTACAGAGGAAAAGTTTCAGCAAAATAAAATGAAAAAATAAAAGAGAGCCTCTTCGACTTGCAGGAAGTTCTGTAACCACAATGGTTTGTGTGTCACATAGATAGTGGTACTCTTTCTTCACATGTTCCCCTTGTCTCAAATGTAGGGATTAAAATACTTAGTTCATTGGACAGGATCTTCAGAAATAAGTAGGCAGCATTCAACTGTAGTTTGTCTGTTTTAAAAAGTGTTATATATATCAATATATGTAATAATGGAGCTTGTTATGACATGTATGTAATATATTTTGATCATATGTCTTCCGTATGCTCTCTTGTCTTCCTAGTATCTATTTTTTTAAAAAGACTGACGTTCACAGCAGCCATACATCTTTTTCTGTTCTGGATTTTGCTTCCTTTCCTTCTTACCCTTGCTTTAAAAAAAAAAAAACTTTATTCATTTATTTTGTGTGGGTATTAGAGGGTACTGTGTGTCCCTGTGGAGGACCAAGGGTGATTGGGAATCATCCTGGATTGGGTCTTCCTCCTTTTTGCTTTGCTCTGTGATTTCCCAAGCTCTGCTCACCAGGGCCAGAAGTTCACCTGCCTACTTGTTAGGCAGAGTCATTACCTCTGCACCATCTCTTCAGCCCAGTAACTCCATTTTTAACGTTTATTTTCTTCCCTCTCCTTTACTTCCTTCACTGTCATGAAATTCTCATTTTCTTTCTTGGTTTCTTATGTACTATTTAATCATCTTGAGCGAGCGAACTGAAGGGAGGGTGGATTTGTTTTGTCCATGCGTTGCCTGTTGTGCTGGGGACAGTCTAGTGGAGCAGCTCACAGCAGACAGGAAGTAGAGTGAAGAGGGGATGGGGGCCAGCGAGAGCCTTCAGCTGCTGCCCCCCAGCCATCCGCTTCTTCCAAGCACTTCACAGTTGTTTCGCTTCCCCAAGTACCCCGTCAGCTGGGGACCAAGCTGTCAAAACATGATTGTGTGTGTGTGTGTGTGTGTGTGTGTGTGTGTGTGTGTGTGTGGTAGGCAAGTCATATTACCAGGGATTTGCTTCTCACTCTGTTTGTAATGTGAATATTCTCAAAGCTCTGATCACAAGTGTGACTTTTGGGAACTTAAAAAAAAAGCTCCAAAACTGTCCAGATATGCCTTTCTGACAGATGCTCCATCTAATTGCATTTCTCAGCCCTCTGGGGCCACTCTCAAGAGGCCTAGTAATCTGAGATCATCTTGGAAGCAGGCTGATTTGTGGGTTTAGAGTGAAAGGAGCTTCATGGCTATGTTAAAAAAATCTTCTAGAATTATTTATTTTTATTTTTTATTTTTACAAGCATGTTGAGTACCAATCCCTGTCCTTCTTTATCCCACCATTCTTCTCCCCTCGCCAACCCACCCTACTCCCCTCCCCATCAAGCTGCCTCTATGGACCCTAGGGTTCCCTCTGGCTTTTCTACTTTTGTGGGGTTCAGGCCTCTGTGGCATACCAAGTTGCCCCTCGGGCCACCCCACTGATAGGAGCATTTCCTTTCACTTATCCAATTTTAGTCCCTAATGTTTCCCCTAGAATTATTTTAAGATTATTTCTTTTTTTTATTTCTTATTTATTCAGTTGTGTGTGTGTGTGTGTGTGTACGGTGTGTGCGTGTGTGTGTGTGTGTGTGTGTATGTGTAGAACCACAGACGAATTCAGGAACCACCATGGACCGCCTCTACCCCCTCCTTGTTTACTCTGCCTGGGGATTCACAGGCTCTGCCCTACCAAGACCAGAAAAGCAGGCCGCCCCTGCTTCCTCCTGGCGTCTATATGTGGGCTCCAGGATCAGAGCTCAGGCCCTTCTGCCTGCAAGGCAGAGGCTTAACCCCTGAGCCACCTCTCCAGCCCCTATTTTAAGATTATTTCTATCTAGTTTCCCATTGTATCCAAGTAAGAAAAAAAAAAGTCAAAAGTCCTGTCCCATCTTCCTTCACTTGCTCCAGACATCCTGGGTCACACTTGAAGCTTGTACTAAAATAGTGAACAAGCTGGTATTTTATTTATTTATTTTATCCATGAACTTTTTTATGTCTAATACTTGTTCCATTTGGTTCACTAGGATAGCATATCTTTTTTTTTTTTTTTTACATCTTCATATGTTTGTATATATGGGAAGGTATGTGTATGTATGTGTCTTTGGATGTGTGTATGCAGGTGTGAATGTATGTGTGTGTGTACAGGTATGCAGAGGTCCAAAGTAGATATCAGGAATCATCCTCAATTACTCTTCCATCTTATTCTTTTGAGATAATGTCTTTGTCTCAATGGAAACCCAGAGCTCCCAGGAAAGGGCTAATCGGACTAGCCACCTTGCTCTGAAGATTCTCAGTCTCTATAGCTAGGGATTCAAATCCTGGTCTTTTTATTTGTGCAGCAAGAGCCTTAGCTATGCTGAACTTACTTCTAATAGTGGATCCTTCACTACTTTGTTTTTCATTGCATGAGGGGATTTCTTGTTCCCTACAAGGTCTGACATGGTTACAGGGCCAAGTGGACGCTCTAACTGACGAATCCTCCTCACTCAGTGATTTCTTCCTCTGCTCTATCATGGAATCCATTGTAGTACTCAGGACTGGTTTTCCAGTAGTGGTTTAAAGTGGGAGTATTTATTGAACAGTCAGTGCAAGACTGCTGGGTGCCTCCCTGGTGCTGGGACTCAGGGTGCTTCTGTCTTGCTGCTTTGCAATATTCATAGCTTTTGAATCTCATAACTTGAGGTAGCTACTCTTGCTTCCGTGGCTACACAGTCTTTAAAGAATCTGCACCTGGTGTTTCCACTCTTTAGATCAGAACCAACAACCACACCATTCCAGCAAAGAGACTGAACTTCTTCCCGTGCCTAGTGAGGGGCAGGAACTTGGGGTCACTCTCAGATCAGTCAGTCACCCCAGCAGTGAAAGAAGCCAGAGATCAGGTGGTTTAATAAGTGGGCAGAGTATCTATGACTTTTCCAGGAGTGGGCCACTACATCTCTATGATTTATGCCTCCTTTTCCCATCTGACCTTGCTTGCGAGTTCCCAGGGTTGTCATTGTAAACTGTCATTACCTTGGGAAGTGGAAAATTTAATGTGGAGGTTATCATTACAAAATGTAGTATTGTTTGAACTGGCTTGGCTTATCTTATTTTTTTTCCTATAAAGAAAATCATGTATGTGACATGATGTAAGCCAGATATTCTTGGTGCTCATGCTGATCCTAAGTGCTGTGAGGTAACAGCTCAGGAAAGGAAAGTGAGGAGAAAGAGAAGAGGGATGGACAGCAGACAGAAACACTGTCTGGTAGGAAGGGTACTACCACCATCTTGCTAATGTTTGTTTAGAATAGGGGAAGAAAGTGGGCAGCTCTTGGCAAGGCCTCAGCCTGTAGTCTGTACCTGTACTCCACCCATCTGCTGTGGATCAGACTTTGTCACATGGTCCCTGTCAGCCTTTAGAAGCACCTGGGCAAACACATGTCTTTCTAAAATTTTTAGGGCTTAGAAGTACACTCCTCTCTACCATAGTGGCAACCCAAAATGTTTACTTTGGAAATGATGATTTTTTTTCTAATTGACCTTTGCTTTGTAGGGAGAAAATTTCTCTTGAAGTTTCCAGATGAACTTAAGCTACAGGAAATACTTAACCTGAATGAATGCACTTCCCTTTAAGTCAGAATCCTTCTAATGGTTACAGGGATGAATGTGAAATAGCCCTCAAAATGATTGCTCTTCTTTATTTTTCTTTTCTTTTTTTGAAGTGTCAGGGACCACACCCAGGGCCTTGTATGTGAGAGCATGTGTTCTACCCCTGGACTTCACCCCAGTCAACTCTTACTTTTCTTACATTGTTTTTAATGCCTTGGTGTTTTTGTTTTCTTTTTTCTTTATTTATTATTTATTCAATTGTGCGTGTATGCGTATGTGAGCGTGTGTGTGTGTGTGTGTGTGTGTGTGTGTGTGTGTGTGTGTATGTGTAGAACCACGGCCGAATTCGGGAACCACCGTGGACGCCTCCACCTCCTCCTTGTTTACTCTGCCCCGGGATTCACAGGCTCCGCCCTACCAGGACCAGAAACACAGGCCGCCCCGGCTTCCGCCCCTCTATACATGGGGTCTAAGATCCGAACTCAGGACCCTCTGCCTGCAAAGCAGAGGCTTAACCCCTGAGCCACCTCTCCAGCCCCTATTTTTATTTTCTTGAGGCCAACATTCTCCTTGTTGTCTTGTGTATATCTAGGTATGGCCCAGTCACAAGGCTGGGCGAAAAGGTACGTCAAGGCCCTCTGTAAAGGCTTCTTCGTGGCAGTGCCTGTGGCAGTGACTTTCTTGGATCGGGTTGCCTGCGTAGCGAGAGTGGAAGGTGCTTCAATGCAGGTAAAAACAATTCAAGTTGGTTCTTTAAAGTGTTTGCTTCACTATTTCTCAAGCACCAGAAGCAAAAATTCTTCGTATTTCTATGCCAGAAATGGGAAGGTTTTCAGAAGACATTGATGAAATTTCAATTACAGTTCTTCTTTAAGGCCTTCTAATATAGACCTTTCTAATCAGAAGAGAGATGAACAGAAGTAGCTCTCAAATAGGTCTCTGGGTCTGTCTAGTTTGATTTTTCTGAGAATTGTAAATGGAGACTTAAAGAAATTTTTCCAAGTGATAACGTTTTCTATGACTATGGCTGTGTTTTAATATTCTTTGAAGATCAAATTATAAGTATAGTTGAAGGATGGGTTTGGGTTGAATTCAGCTATTTGGCACAGTTCTTTTGATATATTTTTAAAAAAAATATATATACATATTATTTTGAGGGTTGGAGAAAGGGCAGGCATATGCATGGCAGAATACATGTGTGGAGGTCAGAAGACAATTTTTAGGAAGTCGATTCTCCTGCCACCATGTGGATTCTGGGCGTTGAATTCAGATCTCCATGTTTACACACTGGCGCCTTAACTAGATAAGCTATTTCATAAGCACTTACTCATTTTTTTTTCTTTTAAGTCTTATTTATTATAGCCAGAGAATATAAAGCATCTAGGTATTGAACTCAGGTTGCATGATTTGTGTGCAGAAACCTTTACCCACTGAACTATCCTACCAATAAGCCCACTTTTACTTTGTAGGAAAGTCAATGATTCCAGGTATTCTAGTATGCTTCGTAAGCAGGTTGTTGATTGAAAATATTAAATGAAATTTATTGTGAAAGAACTTTGGAGTGGTGATTTCTAAAAGTTATATGCAAATAATTTAAAATGCATAAAATATGAAAATATTGTATTGGTATAAAGCTGACATCCAGAGTCTAACTGCATGAGTAGGTTTGTGCACTTAAGCGTGTTTGTACTCTGTAATGTGATTTGGTTTTTGTTATTAGCATGTGTTAGGTTCATGCAACAATGCTCAACCACTCTGCAAGTTAAATCCATAAAGCAAATATACAGTTTTCTAAGATATTACAAGAATGCAGAGTAATCAGATTAGGTTTTTTCTTCTTGTTTTACTTTGTTCTAGTGAAGGCATCAGTTTTATAGAACAAGGATCGATTTATTTTATTTATTGTAACTATGGTATTGAAAATTAGACTCATCTCAGAGTTCCGGAAGGAAGTGGGATAAGGAAGGACTGGCATTGTTAGTTAGGCAGTGATTTTGTTAAACTAAAGATTTTAAGTGAGGTCGTGTTTACATTTACTCCTTACCCATGCTTTGAAGGTCCTTAGTCCCGCCTCTTATTCAGAGGATTCTGACCACAAGTCTTCACATTCAGGTTCCGTCCATTGCAGGTCACCAGCCACTTATTTGGATGTACAGGTGCAGCAATGTCAGAAGAGTGATTGATAGCTGTATGACTTTGCTTATGTAGTTTAATGGTGCAACCAGGCTTGGATTTTGTATTTTGATTCTTGTCAACTTTCAGTTCCCAAGCAGTCTTGTCTCAGACTTAATCTGTAGGGAGAGGCTGGCTTGCTTTGTAGAACTCTCAATGCAGATTCATCATTTTTGATTAAAGTTGTCTTCTCCATGCAGCCTGAATCCTTTTTGATTCCGGGGATTTCTTAGTAACAAATAACCACTGGAATAATGATATTTGTTAGTGTTGGTAGTGCCCTTTTGCCACTATTCTTAGGAGTTTTTCAGAATACATGATCTCTTTGCCTAGAATCTGATGATATTTCAGTGATCACGTGGTAATATTATATATATTATGTGTTATTCCTACTGAGAATTTATATTCATGGGTCATGGGAGAGTTAAGGGCACTCATTGCAATATGTAAGCTATTTTTGTATGGAAAGACATAGCTTTCTTCCAGTGAGAAATGCAGTTAAGAAAGTTAATAGTGTCGTTCTCTGTGGTGGACCATCATCAGGCATGCACCAGTACATGTTCTATAAATGCTTTACTGTACTGTGGGCTATCCTCAGGCATATGCCAGTACATTTGCATCTGCAGTTGCATTAGGATTTCCCCTGGCCTCACTCCTGTAGTCAAATTTACTATTCTATGATTTTTTTTTTCAGTAATACATTGAATACTCTTGGTTACTGGTTATAGGAGAATTGCTTGGACTTGCCCAAGTATAAAAGAATTTATTGGAATACTTACTGTGTAGCTATATTAGTCAGGGTTGTCTAGAGGAACAGAACCATTAGATTCAATATCTATTAAAAGGGGGACTTACTAAATTGACAAATGAGTTAAAGTCTAGGAAGTTCATCAGTTACTGCCAGCAGCTGCTCAGTCCACGAGGACAAATACCTCAGCAGTCCCAGTGTGGCGCTGAATGCCTGGAGAATTCCTGGACAGCTACTGGCCTTTAGTCCATGTTGCAAGGCTAAAAAAACAGGGTTCTAATGTTAGAGAAGAATCGTGCCAGCAAAAATGATGAGCTTGCCTACAGTATGTGAAGGCAAGTGGGCCAAGTCAAACTTTGGTTTCTTGGACTTCCTCTGTGTCTAGGTTGCTAGTGGGAGGTGCTGCAGCATTTAGCGTGGATCTTCCCATTTCACTTGACTGATTCAGATAATGCTTTCAGGTGTGGCTAACAGCTAGTCTGTCAGTTAGTTGGTTCCAGGTCCAGTCAGGTTGACGGCCAAGATTAACCTTCACAGCAGCCATAAGAATTACAGCTGTGTCCAGTTGCCAGGAAGCACTGCAGCCAGCAGCGAGCACTGCAGCCAGCAGCAAGCACTGCAGCCAGCAGCGAGCACTGCAGCCAGCAGCGAGCACTGCCAGGGAGCACTGAAGCCAGCAGTGAGCACTGCAGCCAGGAGTGAGCACTGCCAGGGAGCACCGAAGCCAGCAGTGAGCACTGCCAGGGAGCATCAACGCCAGTAGTGAGCACTGCCAGGGAGCACTGCAGTCAGTACTGATCATTATGTGGTATGTTTCTTTCTGTTCTTGGTTCTGTTTCTGTGCACACTTTGGCTTAGCTTTCTACGACCAGCTTTCTCTGCAGAGCAGGACACATTGGTGTGGGCAGTTCTCATGCCTTGAGATGACCAGTTCTCTAGTGAGATCACTCTCTGTTACTCTCAGCTTGAAAAATCTGTAGGGAAAGACCATGACTGACTCAGTTTCTACCAAACGTTCTTTACAAATAAGTGGGTCAGCATTGGCCAGCAGGTTGGTTATTATGATTGGTTTAGCTTTGGATAAGTGCATGTTCCTAGTTTGTGGCTAGGCTGGAAGATCTCTAAGAAAGTAGGAGCATCTACTTACATTGCAATATTCCATGAGAATTACGAATGAACACAGGTGACATTTCTCCAAGGAAGGAGATGTCATTTTCCAGTGTTAATAGAAAGAAAGGGAATGCATGTTCATGTAGGGCCTATAATTTCTGAACTTAACCCTAACTCTAGTTATAACAGATAACTTTGTCTACAGTTACATTGGATATCACTAACTCATACCTGAAATTATTTAAGAGCAGAAATTATAGTGAATATATTTGGGGATTAACCAAAATACTCTGTCATATTTGAAGATGTCATTATTGTTTACAGTTGTAAGGGATTGAGATATCTAGAACATGGGACTCAGCTGAAAATTTACCTTAATTTCTGTTCTTACATATGAAAGTATGGTTTAATGATATCTGTGATATTATATATGCAATGACAGAATATATTTGATCATTTCTGTATTTTCAAACCTAAGATTAGTTTTGTGCATGGGGATTTTGATAGTATTGGAAAACATTGGTGACTGCATTGAAATATAGTCATTTTTCAAATGGTTTCTAAGTATAAGCCCATGTTAGGTGCTGGAGGGTTTTGAATAAGACTGATTCTACACTCAAGGAGCTCTTTCTTTAATTGAGGACACTAAAGAATTATTAGTCCTGCATAATGGATATATCTGTTATAGAAGCTGTGACATCGTCAGAAAAAATGCTTTGAGTATTTCTGGCTTATTCAGAACTGAAACCATGTTTGGTTTATCACACTGTTTTGATGATTGGACCAGAAAATTTTAGTTTTGAATAGAGTGTTATAAGGAAATTATGCCTTAAGCCCTTTAAATTTTGGCCATTGTCTTTTGATGGCAGCACACATCCCACAGATTCAGATTCTTACTCTTTCTTCACAGGTTTGTGATTTGACTTAGTTCACTTGCTGCATGGAGAAGTAGCACTTAGGGTGCACTTTTCTCTTCAGAAGACGAGAAGAATCGCTCTGAACCACTAATGCCCTAGTTCAGAACTTTGATTCTTCTGTTTATATCCTGTTGTTTAAAACAAGCCATAGAGCCAAACCCAGAGATGAGTGAAGTGTGTCTGCACCTTCAGAGCAGCCATGACAAGGTGAGGAGGAAGGAAAGAGAGTGAGAGAAAAAGTACATCGTAGCCACCAGGGCTCCAAAGACATGTGGTTGATCCCAGAGATTATCTAGAAAGTACCTTTGTCCCTACCTAGAATGATCTTCATTTTTAATGGTCAAAGACTGAAAAAATTGTTATAGAGTGATGTTTATAATGTATTGACCTATTTTGGATGGTCATAGGTTTGAGATACATTAAGAGCAATCAGGTTGCCACCTTGATGTGTCTGTTAACAATCTCTCTGTAACTTGTAGATGCCGTTGATCCAGTCATTCTTTGGCTATTGATATGCATACATGGCTAAACAATTTAGAGGAACAAGGAGTTTACTCTGGGCTTACATTTTCTGGTTACCATATATTATCATGGCAGGAGAGCTCATACCACCCTCAGAAGTTGAAGGAACTAGCCACACCACAGCCACAGGAAGAGCTGAGAGAGAAGCATACTCTATTATAGTTTCCCATTCTGCAAAAATACTGAATGTTGTTCTACCTACATCTGTCAGACAATCTCCCATAAGCTTCCTCAGAGCTTGCTTTAACTAAATAATTCTTCCTAGGTGTGCCTCAAGGCTCTGTTTTTGTCAGGTTGATACCTGTATCTAAGTGATGTACACATTATTTAAGAAAATCCAAAGGTCAAAATATTGATTAAAAATTTAATCTTTTCCATTCCATAAATCTGATGTAGCCTACTTCTCAAAATGTCCACTGACTGCTACTGACTCATAGTAGTTTTTCCTACTAATGTTAGATGTTGTTTCCTGGCATGTCCTTTATGAGAGACTCCTCATGTAAATTAGCCAGATGTGCCAAGCAATGTGCTTGCTTTAGGTTAGAAGGTGAAAGGACAGCCTAATCCGTGTGCTTGTATGGCCTGTCTTCTGGTGGTCACATGCCCTTCTGGCGATCCAAATACCTTACATTTAGTAGAGGCCTCTTCCTGTGTGATCCCAGTGTTATTTCCAGCAGTAAGGCACTCCAGTTAGAGATCTATAGTCCTCTTCCCTTGATTTTACTGAATACTATTATGACAACACTAGAAATTCACTTTGAGAAACAAATGCCACTGTAAGAACTCCTGAAATTTCCTAAACTGTACTGGTTGCAATTTACTAGTTGAAGCATATTTGTAGGATTTTGTCTTAGGAGAAATAATTCTTTCCTTCTTAAGCACTAGTCAGCAGTTCTTTTCATAGGTTTGGTTTTCCAGTGTGAATTTGCAACCCCTTAAGTGTCCACAGAAAGATAAGATTATCGAGGAAGGAGTGGCCTGGCTCCTGGAAGGTCAGTCAGGAGACAAGACAATGAGGCAGTGATCACTGCCCCAGCTTTGTGACACACTCCATTGCCCTCACAGCTCTGACACTACAGCCTGTGGGCAAGTGCTCAGCACTTGGCTAGTGTGGACGCAGCTTGCGTGTTAATGATTACTCACACCACTGTTCCCCTCCAGCCCATGACTCACTGCCGCTGGATGCTGAAAGGTTACCTGTGAAGGCAGATACACTCTTCTTTTTTTTTTTTTTTTTCTTATAGAAGCACCATATTACGTGACATTAATTCAGAAATGAAGACTGATACTGCACACAGTTAAAACTATAGAGGGAATTTATGTAGGTGGAATGCAATTATTTAAATTAGAACTTCAGTGGCTTACCTGGCCTTTTAAAGTGAAAGGGTGCCCCAGGAATAGTTTAATGACCTTATGCCAAAAGTTTTCGATTTTCTTTGATAGAGAATGTCTGCAGCAGGGTCACAGGTTCTGATAGAAAGCATGTGCTTTCCACATGTAAAATGAAGATCTAGGACTTTATAATATAAGTGAAAGAACTTACTTTTAAGAATCATTATCTTGTTTATGTTGCAATTGCTACATAATTTTTAGGCAGTATACTTTTTTTTTCTGTTTTGTACTGCTAAAGGGAAAAGACTGAAAATATCACTGTACTACGCTTTCTCTCCAACTCAGACTTTAGAGATACATTTATGTGAAATGGCTTTTAATATTAGGAACTATAAGGGAAAATGGAGTTTATTCAGCACTGAGATCTTTAGTCATCAATAATACACATTTATTGGTTTGAAATTGTCTTGACTTTCAGCTCCCTATGTGTGCCAGTAGAAACTGGTTTGTAATAAACCTTTTAGCCTCCTTCTAGTTCTCTTTGGTCATTATCCTGTTTCCTGCTGGGTGTAAAATTAAAAGTTCTGTCAAAAAAAGCAAGCAAAGAAAGAGGCTCTTTCTCTCAGTCTTTTTATTTGAAAGATTTTAAGCCTATAGTGGGCTTAATAATACTTCGTAGTCCTTGGTGGTTGTACCTGTTATTTTGAAATTCTAGGAATTTAGATATTGACGCTCAAGGAAAGAGATATATTGTGATTTGTATGGCAACATTCAAAGTAGAGTTGGGGAGTTGTATATTAGCCGCTAAATTTGTACTAAGATGCTGGGAAGCACCTGACATATTCCCTCCTATGCAGACTCCTCTGTGCTGGCTCCCTGTAGACCCTGGGGCCCGACATCCAGCGATGCCAGGATTAGATGTTGGAATACTTTCTGAGTTTTCTTGTGTGTTTCCTTCCCACATTACTTTTGGCACAGAAATCTCGCTTGAGGGTTCTTCCCCTTAGGAGGTTATATAGGCTTTTATGTAGTTCTATAGCCTGCCATTAACAGAGAATTCAAATAGTTTGTATTTATAGCAGCAGACATATGTAACCTGAGAACACCTGGTTCCTACATGGATTTTGTTTTTTATCTTCTCCTGGGACAATAAATGCGCTTTTGTATAGTTAGAGTTATATCTATTATTTGAACACCAAGGTTATTACATCTTTAAAATTTACCTTTTAAAAGAATAACTGCTAACAGTTTCAAATGATGAACTTGATTTTAATTTTTTTCAAAATATTTTCTCTATAGAGAGGGAGAGTGAGAGAGAGCGAGTGCACATAAATACCATGACACTTGAGTGGAGGCGAGAGGACAACTTTCAGTAGTCAGTTTTCTTTGATTATGTGACCTTCTGGGGATTGAACTCAAGTCGCCAAGTTTGCTGGAGAACTCCTTACTCACTCAGCTATCTTGCCAGTCCCAAGTCTATCAAGCTGGGTATGCTGGCTCATGACTGTAATTCCAATACTAGGGATGATGAGGCAGGAAGACTGTGGGTTTGAGGTCAGGCTGGGATATATAGTGAGACCTATCTTGAAAAAATTGTCAAAGTAATTACAGATTTATACAAATGTTGTGGTACAAAGATAGCCATTGGTTTTCTGCCTGATGAAACAATTATCAGATTTTTGACACATTTATTTTATTTTCCCCCACCTCCTTCTCTCTCTGTTTCTTTTTGTATATATGTTTAATCATTGCTATTGTTTGTTATTGAACCATTTGTCAGCACGTGACATGCATAGTGCTCCACTGACCCTTAGAACTTCTGTATAGATTTCGAAAGAAGGTATTAGTTGTAGAATGGTGCCAGTAATACTTTTTAAAAATATTTACTTTCTAAGAAGTAGCAAGTTGCCCAGTAAGAAATCGTCCCGCCTCCTTACTGAGTAGAGTTCCTTCAGGGTCTTGCTTGCTGGATGCTCAGTGGACCTGTGTCCTGCTTGGCTCTGCTGAGACTGGAGAAGTGCGGTAGGGTTTGCTTGACTAAACCAGCTGACCATCAAGTTGTTTCCTGTTCTGCCAGGACTTTTCTTTCTGCTACTTTATCTGACGTATAGGCCAGATACTAGGGATGATGAGGCGTATAGGCATTTCTTGCCTTGTTTCTTGATGTCTTTAGATACAGGCTTCTCCAGTGCCTCATCTACTATGTGTAGGACAAAGGGTATTATTTCTCAAGTCTCTGGTTCCTAGCCTGTAGGCTGCCTTTGTGTTCTTCTTGTATTTGTTTCTCAAGGATTCTTGGGTGTTTTTGTTCTATAAGAGAAGGTCTACAGGTGAGTGGAAATACTGTTTTGGCCTCAGGCTGTATGCCCTCCTACCCTCCCTAGCACTGAGAGACATCATTTCCAGGCATGGCCCCTGAAAGGCGTTGTTCCACTCTGTGCTGGACCCTTGGTGCTTTCTTTCTGGCTGCTGTTTCTTCTGGCTAGAAGTTTCCTATTCTTCCAGCAGCTGATTTAGTCAGCTGTGGCCACCAGAGCAGACAAAGAGTAGCAAGTGATTTGTGCTGCATTCATGGGTCTGGAGAAAACAAGCAATGCCTGCACATGGGAAGGGCACAAGCGTGTCAGGAGGTAGAAGACAAGAGCAGAGAATAACATTGATTGCTGGGGCTGCTGTGGAAAGAAAAGGAATCCAGGGCCAACTTTCACATTGACTCACTAGTGAGCAGTTTCTGTGCTGAGGTCGAGTTGCCTGGTGACTGGTCCCAGGATGGTGAGGTGGTACAGGCCAGACAGGGTGGGCTCAGCTCTGAATGAGCTTGCATAGCAAAGGCATGCTTTTAAATGAACCTTTGTCATCTTTAAGAATCTCATAGTCTGGGTGGGGGGGGGTCGTCTTTCCTGATCGTAGTAAAGTTGTCAAAACTTAATAACAGGTATCTGTCGTTTACTGTCATGGATATCTGGCGTGACTGGAGCCACAACTCCCAGCTTCTGTCTGGTAAATAGAAAGTATTATACCATGAATCGCTGCATTATCTACTGTAATCACAAAGGATTATAAACAGGAGGGAAGGGGAAGGAGAGCCCCCCAAAAAGGAGATAGGGGATTACACGTTACTAGAACAAATAGGTCACCTTCAAGTATTGCAAGTAAGTAGCAAGACATCTGGTGCAGCTCACTCTCACTTCCCCACTGAACAGGTTTGATCTCACCAATCAGGGAGGGTATAGGGACTGGCAGATAGACAGTAACCGTCCTGCAAATGGGACACTGACCCTACCTCACTGCTGTGTCCTCCTATTCCATCTACCTTTGAATCTCCTCTTATATTAAGATCTAAGAGGTTAAGAGGTAACCTATGATACCAATCAGGATGAAGCCAAGGGTGGTACAGGAAAAGCAAAATTGAAAACAATAGACCATAATTCAGAACACCAAAATTCCTACATTAATCATCTGGGACCAGACCAGCCAAATCTCTTCCCATCCTAAAGCTCAGGGAACCTTGCAGAAGAGCGGGCGGCAAGATTGTAAGAGCCTAAAGATGGGGAGGAGCAATGATATGCAAGATACTCCACACAAGTTAGGGCTACAGCACCTAAAATTGGACTTTGCCTGACTTGCACAATGGCTGACATGTTAACAATCCCCCAAAGTCTAGTATGAATCATAGGGGAGAAGGCTCCAGGTAACAGGACCCTTAGAGGCCAGGGATTAACAGTCATAATAGAGTTCCCATATTAACAGAGAGCCCAAGAAGGGGCTCTGAGCTATGCCACTAAGTCCTGAACCCTCACTAGGGTGGGGGACTCAGGGAGGTTTGGCATTCACACAAAAGGATGCTCCAGGGGGATGGGAGGAAGGAAGGGGGAGGCACTGGGAGTGGGGAAGAGAGGAAGAGGGGATGAAAGGAAAAGGGGAAGGGGGGAGAGTGCAAGGAGGGACGACTGGGGAGGGGAGGAGGGAGTGAGAGGATGGGGGCACCTATTGAGTTTATGTGATTAGGAAAAAAAAATAAAATGTGGGTAAAAAAAGGAGAAAGTATTATAACATGGATTACTAGCCTGGGGTAAGGTGGGGAGTCAAAATTTAATATTCAAAATATGGTTTCTGCAGAACACTTGCAGCTTTCCCACCATCACAGAGCAGACAAGTTTTAAGTAGTGCTATGTAGTTCATGTACTTGGTATTCTGACCTCCCTGTGTATAGAGAGCACAGCAGAGAATCTAGTTGAGGGCACCGAGGCCTTGGGGATCTTCAGCATGCCTCACCAAAAGAGTATGAAATTTAGACCTGCTGTGTGAAGTGAGCCACACACTGTATGTGTGCACGGAGCTGCAGGATTTCTACTTTGTGTAACAGGATTCATTACTCCACAGTCTCTGTCTTCTTTTCAGGGCTCGCCTTAACCTCTATCTGCTTAATACTTTCTGTTACTTGCTTATCTGAAATCCACAATATTGTAAGATTATTTCATGATTGTAAACTCTTTCCTGTCATCCTCTAGTTATTTCATAGATGATTACTAACTGTATCTTGTAAGTTTCTGAAAGGAAGAAACTCTATTTCTCTCATCTATCTACCCATTCAGAGGGTGGTACTGAATAAATGCATATTAAATGGATTCTTTAAAGCATTCAAGTGCTACAGAAATATAAAATGAAATTGTCATCCTTAAAGTTGTTTTTCTTAGACTTTGAGGGGGTTTCCTTACAAATCTGAAAACTTTTTAATACTATGATAAGCTTGTCATATTCTTTGTGGCAGAGATTTTCAACTCTCTTTGCCCATGACTCATATTAAGTAATATCATTTTGCATTATACATGCATATATGCCACTGAAACAAAAGTTTCATGTAACAGTACTTAAGCCATAATTATCATCATTATGTGCAGATCCTCTGATATTTTCAATTCTGGTTGCAACTTGTTAAATTGATTCTATGACTCACTCATTGGTCATGACCTGTAATTTGAAAAATCCTGCTTTATGGCTCGGGGGAGGCTTGAAAGGCTGAAGCAGCTCAAATTGAGCTGTAATAGGGTAGTTGAGCATACTTGCCTTTGATTCAGAACTCTTCAGTGTGGGTTTGTCACAGGAGCTTCAGGCACTAGTGCAGTGTGAAGAGTGAGGGGACCCATCATCTGTTCTTGGCCAAAAAAAAAAAAAAAAACGCCTTTTGTAGTTAGTGTGATCCTTGGGCCATTTCTATTAACATTAGCCTGGGCATTTATTAATTAAGACTCAAGAGCCTCATACCAGACATGAAATTAGAATCATCTTCTGAGCATCTTGGAATCTTCATGAGAAAAAATTTGTAAATTCCGAAGTTGGAAAACTGTTTCCTTATAGATAGCTCCAAGTCATAAGTGAGGGCAAATGGTTAGATTTTTGCTAGAGTTGGTAACTGCCATTGTATGATAAGCCCAGTGGTTTTGTTTGGCAAGCTTTTGAATTCTTACCCTTCTACTCTTTAGGAGTTATGAGTTTGGTACCCATTCTTTTCATTTTTTAAATTATTATTTTATTTTACTACTTTTTCAAGCCTTGAGTCCTTATCTCTGCTTCCCTCCTCCCTTCCAACCATCTTCCTTTCTTCCCTTCGTCAATCAATTCCATTCCTTCCCACCCTCCTGCCTGTCTGCTTCTATGGATCCCAGGAATCCCTCTGGTTTGTCTACTCTTTTTTAAAAATTTTTCTACTTTTACAAGCATATTGAGTATTATCTCTGCTTCCCTCCATCGTCTCTCCCTCCCATCTCTTTATCAATCCCGCCCTTCTACCTGTCTGCTTCTATGGATCCCAGTATTCCTTTTGGCTTGTCTACTCTTGTGGGGGTTCAGGCTTTTGTGGAATACCAAGTTGCCTTTTTTTAGGACACCCCACTGATAAGGGCCCTTCACTCATCCAGCTTTAGTCCCGAAGGTTTCCACTGTATGTTCTTATCTCTCTTGAGTTCTTCAGTAGTCAATGGGGCATGTTGGTATGTCAGTCATTATGCAGGTATGGGAAGTACAAGTCTCACTGTAGTTAGTTCCTAGGTGCAGCATTCCTGCCTTGAGTGGGATATCTTGTCCAAAGGTGAACCTCCCCATCTTTAGGTTCTTGCAATCTCACTACCCCCTCTTCTTTGAGGTTCCCAAAAGCCTTAGGATGGGAAGACTGGGTTGGTCTGATTTTGGTGAATCTTACTGGTATCCTGCATTTTGGTGAGCCATTGTTGTCTACTACACTACTCTTTTATTGCCCTAGGCTGCATCCTATCAGGAGGTTGAGATTCTCTACCTCTGTTTAGAAGAAGACTTCTAGGCTGATTGTTGCATGTTCTTCCAATTTATGGATATAATAACAGCTATTTACAGAGCAATTTGGTGTACTATCTTCCTACCTATCGGTTCATTGGCTGTTTTTCCATGTTTCTCTATTTCCTTCCCTTTTTTAGGTTCTTGTTCTAATTAACAGTAACAAGTGGGTCTTGAGTGCAATCCGAAAGGTGTTGCAGAATTTGGTACCAGGAGTGGGGTATTGTTGATAAATCTGGCTATGTGGATTCTAAATGATTTTGTTGGAGAAACTTTGAAATATTTGAAGCTTTTGAACTTGTGGATTACAAATACTGTTCTATAGAGTTTAATGGACCATTTAGATAATGAAAATGCTGACAGAGTTGTGGATTTTTTTTTGGGGGGGGGCCCAGTTTGTGATGAAGGGAATGGGGACTTTGGTGGAGTTGAATTTAGAAACGATAGACTGGTTTGCTTGATAGAGGAAAGCTGTGTTGATAGCCTTGAATTTCTGGATGTGGAAAGGGTAGGCAGTAGAATAGCTGCTGTTGTTGGAGAAATGAATATTGGTGAAGCGAAACCTGGTGATTTGCACTGGGACGACGGAGATAAATACCACTGCATGGCTATTTCATGGTTTGAAAACCCAGATTCCTTCAGGGGCCAAAGGCCCAAACTGAAGCTGTTTTTTGTCCTTTGGAAGTTTTGGTTACCTAGAAAGAACCTTTTCCAGAGTCAGCACCAAAAGTTGGTACAGCTGTGTCTTGAGTAGACCAAGCTGTGTTTCAACCTTGATGCAGAATCTGACAACATCTCCAACGTGGTACTGATTTTGATGTATGATTTAGGGTTCATGGAAAGCAGTAAAAGCTTGACACCAAGTGGCAGGCATAGAGTTCCTGCAAGGGAAGGTGAAGCTTATAGCTGCAGAGGTGAACCCAAAGTCATGTTGGAGATGCCAGAACCATGGATGTATGATGAGGATGGCTGTGAGTGGAGATTCAGTCTGGTTTTTGAGCTGCACACAGGCCTAGAGTCATTGAACCACCTTGACTACATGATGAGTAACAGAAGATGGACATTGTAGTAAAGGGTGCAATATTTGATTTGCTGACTCTGATCTTAATGTTTTCTTATTGTGTCAAGATACTTCTGTTTTAATGTTTCATCTGTTTTAATTTATTTAACTTATTCTGATTTAATACACTCTTAAGGTTAAGAAACTGAACTTTTAGAACGTTGGAAATGAAGTTTTAATAAGAACATTTCAAATTTGTCTATTAAAGATTAACATCTGTTGAGACAAGGATTGAAGGTTATAGTTTAAAAGTGCTATGTCTTTGTGTCAAGTTGACAAGGAGTGGTATCATAGTTAGGCACAGGTGTCAACTTGACAGTTGAGGGTTTGAGCTCTGGGCACATTTGTAGAGACTTAGTGGTTGAGTTAAGCTCAGAGCATACCTTCACGAGATTGTCTAGCTGATGGGAAAGGCCCAGCCTTTGGTGGGTGGGATTCGGCCCTGGAATAAAATACAGAGAGCTGGTTGAGAGAGTTGGCCTCCTCAGACCAGACATGCTGGTCTGGCAAGTAAGGATTGTCCTTCTCTCAGCCATTATGATGTGTCCAGTTCCCTCAGCCCTGGTGTTGGTGTGAGCTCTCCCATCAAGCTGGACTGAGAACTATAACCAGACAATCATAAGAAAATAAACCCCTTGTTCTCTTAAGCTGTTGATGGTGATTTATTAGCAACTATGCAGGCTAACTGCAACAATACTCATGCCACTATTATACTGGGCACACATTCTTTTGTCTTTTCTCTATCAGGTATCTGTGCTACTTGTAAGCTTATTCTAAACTTTCATGTAATTATATCAATTTACAAATATTTCCCTTAACTTTTTCTCATTGTTTTATGAATTTCACTTGTATATTTCTCTCTTCTTAATTTTTATTTTCTATTATCTTATCACCTTATTTTATTTTAAATTGTTTTGTACTTTTTAGCTTATTCATTTTTCACAGTATGTATACAGTTGGATTTTGTGAACAACTGACTTCTGTGTTTCTCCCATTGCTTTTGAAATCATTGTTTCTTTTATGTTACAAGTCTCTGATTCTAGGTTAGCAGACTCCAAGCTGTAGCTTGGAATCCTCCTCTTACTTTAATCTGATACCTATTGCAAATTGACAGAGTTTCCTCCTGCTGTAAAAAACTTGGGGATGGTTTTGTATATTTCATGTGGAAGGGATGTGACTCATAGGGTCCAGAGAGCAGAGCGTTGGTAGATTGTTCATCAGTGCCTTTCACTTCATCCTTTCACTTTGCCCATGATTCATGTTTCTTGTACCCCAGCTCTTTGTAGTTCCCTCCCACACGTTTTTCTTGGTCATGTGACTCCCTTTATCTGACAGACTGTCACAGAGGCTTGTTGGGCACTTACATAGCAGAGCTTATCCTCTCGGAACACTGCTGCCTGTAGCACTGTAGTTGTTCTTGTCACCCCAGCCAGACCCGGAATCTTCCTAGCTAAGCATAGATGAAACTGCAGAAATCGAAGCCAACAAGTAATGTTTCTTTTAAGTTTCAGAGTGGTGTTTTCTATAGCAGTTAGATGAGTAATACCAGACTGATAATTCTTTTGTTCCTGTTCTCTGCCACATGCTTCACAATTCGTTTTAATAAGCAGTTTGTTTCCTACATAGTTGAGCTTCCTAATTTTAACAGCCTTGATTCATGCAATTCAGGGGGACCATGGACCAAAATTTCTTTTTTAAAAATTTTTAAATTTTAAAAATTTTTGCATGTGTATCTGTGTGTATGTGTGTGTACCAGAGGGCACTGTGTGTGTGTGTGTGTTAGTCCCAAGGGTGTGTGTCTGTGTGTTAGTCCCAAGGGCGTGTGTGTGTGTGTGTGTGTGTGTGTGTGTGTGTGTATGTGTGTATCAGAGGGCTGTATGTATGTGTTAGTCCCAAGGGCGCGTGTGTGCGTGCATGTGTGTGTGCGTATGTGTGTATATGTGTGTGTTTATCAGAGGGTACTGTGTGTGTGTGTGTGTGTGTGTGTGTGTGTGTGTATCAGAGGGCACTATGTGTATCTGTTGGTCCCAAGGCGACTTCAGGAGTCACCCTGGATTGTGTTACCTCTTTTTTGCTTTGCTCTGGAATTTCCCAGGCTCCATTTTCCAGGACACAAAGTGTATTTTTATGTGCATTCAGGATCCAAACACAGGATCTTCTACTTGTGAGTCTACAAGCAGACTCCAGCCCTGGACAAAATTTCTATTAATACTGTTGGGATGATGGATTATAAAATATTTTAATATGATACAACATAAAATTCAACAAAAGAAAATAAGATCTGCTATTTCATCTTTATAGATTTATTTACAGGTACCATGTCAGTATTGTGAAGATCAGTACACCCACTGTATGTACAGATCAAGGGATTTGGCCTTTCAGACATGTCCTCTAAGCAACCTTTCCAAAATCTTACTTGTGAAATCATTTCTTTTTAGTGGTACATTACTAACTGTGAGCATTTATATTTTATATAAGGAGGACATATGAGAGGAAAAAGCAATTTCTTATGGACAGGGATTACAAGTGAAAGAGAAATCCTTTCCAAGTAACTGATTATATTACATATAGCAATGTCTTATATATAATATGTAAAATAGTTATTTATATAAACTTTACATTTAATTAATTATTACTTGTTTATTACTTGTCACAGTTAATTAAAGCTATAAAGCAGAACATTTATCTCACTCTTTTTATCTACAAATTTGATTATAAGGTTTTTTTCCTTTACCTATTTTCATGTGTATGTTGATGGCTTGTGTGCATGCGTGTATGCAAATTTGCATATGCGTGGGTGCATATGTGTGTGAGGGTGTGTGTGCACATATGTTTGTACCATCACAAGGATGATAATAGGAATTCTCTTCAGTTGTTCAACCTTTTTTTTTTTTTTTTTTTTTGAGACTGGGTTTCTAATCAAACCCAGAGCTCACTGATAAGGCTAGTTTGGGTAGCCAGTTTGCTGTGGGGATTCCCAGTCTCTGCCTTCCTGGGCTGGAAATACAGGTGAGGTACAGATACAAGATACACCATGCTTGCCTGGAATTTACTTGAGATCACATCTTTTTGCTTGTGTAGCAAGCGCTTTAAATGCTGAGTCATCTCCCCAGCCCATTTGTTGCATTATTATGTGTACTCAGGAAGTTTACAGAGTGTTCTCTTACAGTCCAATTGCCGTGATCTGAAATAAGGGGATGCCTAAACAATGATAAAACTGTTAAAAAGGAAAATACAGTTTAATGAATGTATAATACAAGGATATAAAATCTGTTGGTTTTCCACTTTAAAAATGATTCATTATTTGTTGTGACATAAAAAACACTCTTTATTAATTGGTGAAAGCTTAGAAAATATAGAAAATACACCGAATGAAAATAACCTACCTTCCAGAATTACTTTAATGTTAGCATGTGAATGATCACAATGTTCTCATCATGATGATGTAGTGTTCATTTTACATATGCTAATTCATTTAATATCTCCCATGATTGAATGATGAAGGGACCATCTTATAGATGAAGACGAGATCAAGGAGATTAAGTGCTTTACTGAAAACTGCTCAGACTTAAGCCGAAACTTGTAATTTCATAGCTTACATTTCTAAACTCTAATTCTTTACTTCCTTTCCTCCACAATTTTCTCCCCTTCAGTATCCTTCCTTTCCTTCTTCCTCTCTACTTTTCTCCCTCCCTTCTCTAAAGTGGATCATGCCAATTTGTTTTTTCATTTCATCACATTTTCACTCTATCTGCTGGGTTTCCTTCTGTTTTTTTTTTTTTTTTGCAGCATGATAATAGATCATTTTTTGTTCATATGCTACATGGTTTAACTTCTAGCAGTAGTTAAATCAGAGTTTATTCAGTTTCCTGTTAATGATTCCATAGTCCTTCCCTGTCCAAAGTTGCACTTTTTTTACTTTGCCTGAGCCAGTTGTCACCTGATAGGCTTAGGTATGTCTCCAAGATCTTGTTCTTGACTCTTTGCCACAGGTTAACAGCAGCCTAATACTGTATTATAATGGCTTTTCCTTATTCACGTTGTTTCATCTCATCACATTAGCATCTTGTCATTTTATGTCATCATTGTAAGAAGAGTAAATGTAGTACACTAGAGAATTTGAGATTTTGACTTTATGTAATTTTTGTTATGGTCAATAATAATAGTTGATTTTTAAATGTGTCTCATTTAGATATTAAACTGTTGTAGAGTGTATATGTGTAGGGAAGAACATACCATTTAGAGTGTTTAGGACCATAGAAGGTACCAGGTATTAAAGGTCTCAAATATATTTCCTGTGGATTGAAATGATAACTATTGGTTCAAATTATCACTGTAATAAGTAACATGTAATGAACATTGTTGCAGTTCTCCTGAATGGTTGCTGATAAATCACCATCACACAGCTTATGGGAACAAAGAGTTTACTTTCTTACGACAGTCCAGTTACAGTTCTCAGTCCAGCTTGATGGGAGAGCATGCACCAACAACACCAGGCCGAAGGAGCTGGCCACACCATCACTGCATAACAGCTGAGAGATGGACAATCCTTACTTGCCAGACCAGCATGTCTGGCCAAGTGGACAAAAGGATGCCAACTCTCTCAACCAGCTCTCTGTGACTTATCCACGGCCTAGTCCCACTCACCATGGGCTGGATCTTCCTCACCAGCTAGACAATCTTCTTCAGGTTTGCTCTGGGCTTAACCATCAACTCTCTACAACTGTGCCCAGAGCTCAAACCCTCAACAGTCAAGTTGACACCTGTACCTAACTATGACAAACATCTTTGTACAGAATCCTTTATGTATATTTCTGGAACCTTTAAAATGTTCCTAATTCTGATAGATTTACTTTACACAGTTTTAAACTCACTTGAGAAAACTTTACAGATAGTTCATAAAAATTTTTATTCTTGCAAGTATTATGTGAAAGTTCCTGTAAGATTTGATTGGCCATTTTGTATTAGACCAGTTAGAGTTAGGAGAGCGAAAAATTAACTCAATATTCTTCCAAGTTACATTTGTGTAGCATATTTCCACCTTGATTTTATTAATACAGTTTCTGATGCTTTTAAAAGAAAACTTAAGAAATCATAATTAAGAAATACAGCCATATTAATATGAGTAAACACAGCACTGAAGGAGAAGATTTGTTATAGTCTCCCTTGTCAACTTGATACAATCTAGAATCACCTGTGTGTACCAGAGGGAGGGTTATCTTGGTTGCATTGATTGATGTGAGAAGATCCAGCTTAATTGTGAGCAGGACCCTTCCCTAAGCAGGGGGAACAGGACTGTGTAAAGATGGAGAGAAAAGTGTGCATGCATTCCCTCTTCTCTCTGCTTCTGACTGTGGTTGCGAGATGAATGTTTGCTTCAAGTTCCTGGTGCTTAGACTTTCCTACCAGGATGAACTATAACCTTGATTGTCAGCTAAATATGTCCTTTTCTTCTCTCCTACCTTCCTCTCTCCTCTCCACTCCTCCCTCAAATAAATAAATAAGATGTTAAGCAACAGAGACTGTATCATTTAAGTGCACAAAATTTGATATGTAATCATTGTAGATTGTAGATAACTCATATGGGTAGTACTTTCCACAGGCCTGAAAAGGTTAAAGCATTATCTCAAAGGCGATATGGTCGGTTGGGCTTTGTTGGAAGACTGAAGGCAATGAATTAGGGGATGTGGACTTTTTAAAATTTGAAAATAAGTAAATTTTATAGAAAAATAAATGTAAGAAAAAATAATTTATTGATTAGTAGCTTCCCAGTTGAATCTTACAGGGTAAGAAATCTATCTTGACTGTTGAATTCCCTAAGGGAATTTTATTTTCTCCAAATGAAACATAAATTCCCTTAAATCTCTCAGGGCTTGAATTGGATACAAGTTGAGGATTCATGTTACCTTGGCAATGTTTGGAGGAACAGATATCCTTCTAAATAGTCTTTGATCAGAGATAGACATGAAAACATGCTACTGAGCCTCTGTGATTCTGTGGCTTGATTTGGCTACCTGCCCTCCATAAATTAGGAAAAAATAGAATTAATGAAAAGCAGAAAAAGGGGATTTATTCAGTATTGGTAATATTGGGAAGAGGGATATCTAATGTCCCAAAGTCCATCTTGGAGGTTTTGATGTCAGGTTTAGGTTTAAGTAGAAGGCAAGAGCTTGCGCATAACCTACCACTTCTGGAGAAGGTGCAGTCCATTAACATTGTCTTCATGAAGCTCCAGTTTTTCCTGCAAGGTGCTCTAAAAAATGGTTAGTACTCTAGGAAGGCCCTTCCTGTTCTTGGCTACTGTCAGGCATCTTTCTCTTCCCAGCGTGAGATTCCTAGGGGAAAATTCAAATTCAAATTGTTTTGGTATTTGGAATCAACAGGCTAGATATCTAGAGGGAGACCATAAGAATATTTATCTCTGCCATCTGATTACAAACTCAACTATTGTGTTGTGCTTTTAAGAAGTAGGTTCATCTACCCTAAAGTTCATAGAAGCATACAGGCAGTAGAGTGGGATGGAATGGTGAAGGGAAGGGAGGGAATGGGAAGAAGGGAAGTTGGGATGAATACTCAATATATTTGTAAAAGTAGAAAAAAATTAATTAAAAAAGTAGATTCTCTGTGTTAATGCTAACTCACATTTGTTGAATTCTCTGACACGTATTGCCTTTTGTACACTGTAGAGTCCTTAGGTGAGAGTAAAATATGTAGTAAGTCCTTTTTAATGTAACTTAAAGTTTTCTAAAAGGCATATTTGTGTATTACAGAGAGATGATTGAAAGTCACCTGCATTCAAAAGGTGGAAGACAATAATTTCATCAACTAATTTTTTTTTTTTGAGAGAGGTTCTTTCCATATAGCCTGAACTACCTATCTGAACCTCCTAAGTGCTTGATTATGAGGGTGCATCATTGTCAATTAACTTAAAAATGCATATCCTTTTATGTGTCTTCATTTTAAAAAGGAAAACAGGAAACGTAAAGATAGGACATTTTTGTAAATGTTTATTACTTTATGCTTGTATATACTAAAAATGTTCGAAACACAGCAATTATGGCCCAGAATGAAAACAGGGTGATATTTTCTGCTTAACAATGTGAAGAAATAGCCACTAATAATTTGGAAGTAAGCGATAGAATTTTTTGCCTGGGGAGACTTGGTATTTAAAATGAAACATTTGCAAAGCAATGTGTAGAGTTTAATTTTCCTTGCCTGCTTTATTTTGCCTCATCCCTTTCTCTTGCTATTGCCTCATCATATCTGTGGGCTGCTTCACTATCACATGTTCTAGCCTGAGAGGTTCTTGTGGGTTGTGTCATTTCATTGTTTTGCAGTCCTATGAAGTAAGTCATTGTCATGGTTTGAAATGCGTCTCCCACAAGCTTGTTTGGGAAGGTCATGACACCTTTAGGAGTTGGAGCCTTGGGGGAAGAAAATAGTCACTGGGGGTGGTCCTTGAGGCTGGGTAGCCCCACCCTGCTTGAGTTAGTGAGTCTGTCTCTGTGAAGGACGTGACTTAGCCCATCTCCAGCTTCTGCCAGCCAGCCATGCTTTCTGGAACTGTAAGCTGAATAAATTGTTTGCGCTTGAGATTTGTCCCACAGCAACACGGAGACTAATAAGTACAGAAATTGGTACCAAGAGTGGGGTGTTTTTGTGTGAGACTGAGAATCCGGTACCAAAAAGTGAAGTAGTTGTTTGTGAAGCTGAGAGAAGTTGGTACCCAGCAATATGGCAGTTGTTGTGATGTGGCTAGCTAGTGTGCCTTTGGAACTGTGTGTTAGGAGAATTATGGAGAACTTTAGGACTTTATGCTGGGAAAGCCTTTGTGTCTTGGAGACAGGGCCAAAAAGGCCATTCTTGTGAAAGCTTGGAAGAGAGTAATGGCTGTGAGAGATGCCCTCAGTGGAAGCCCAGCTTGTGATAGTTCAGAGAGGAGCAGAGACTGTGTTGGAAACTCAACTAGGGGCAAATGAAGCATATATTGGCAGAGAGTTCGATTACATTTTACCCTTGTTCTGTAAGCTTTCCTAATGGTAAGTTTAAGTATTTTGCAGAAGAACTTTCAAGAAAAGACAGTCTTGACAGTTTGGCATGGCACTTTTTAAACATTTTTTTAATTTTTTTTTTATTATCATTTATTCAACTGTGCGCATGTCTGTGTGTGTATGTGCGCGCGTGTGTGTGTCTGTGTGTGTGTCTGTGTAGAACCACGGACGAATTCGCGAACCACCATGGACGCCTCCACCTCCTTCTGCCCCGGGATTCACAGGCTCCGCCCTACCAGGACGAGAAGCGCAGGCCGCCCCCCGCTTCCGCCTGGCGTCTATACGCGGGATCTGGGAACCGAACTCAGGACCCTTCGCCTGCAAGGCGGAGGCTTAACCCCTGAGCCACCTCTCCAGCCCTGGCATGGCACTTTTTAGCACTCTTGTTTCGAATTATGAAAAACAGCAAGGAATCAGACAAAAAGAACAAAAAATTGTGAGGTCTGATGAGAAAAAAAATGTAGTGGCAAAATTTAATTGACCCAGGAAGAGGTAGAGAACAAAATGAACGGGGCTTTGAACTGGACTTTTGGACTGTGATGAGACTACTGATGTAATTTGTGTTGAGACTTTTACAGTTGAACTGAGTATGGTTTGCATAATGAGATAACAGTGAGCCTGTGGGGGCCAGAGATGGAATGCCATGGTTTGAAATGTGTCCTCTACAGTCTCATGTATTTGGGAAGCTCATGATACTTTTAGACAGTGGAGCCTTGAGGGAAGAAGCAGTCACAGAGGGTGGGCCTGGAGGCTCATTAGCCCCACCCTGCTTGTGTTAATGAGTCTGCTTTTGAACCTGCATGCAGCAGCTCTCTATCTCCTTGAAGGATGTGAGTTAGCCTATCTTAAGCTTCTGTCAGCCAGGCATGTATTTTCTACTATGAGGGACTGTGTATTCCTTCTGGAACTATAAGATGAATAAATTGTTTTTTCTCCCTTAAGTGTTTGAGTCTTGTCTTGCAGCAACACAAAGTGCAGTCATCATTTTATATAGGAAGAATTGAGGGAATAATATGATTAATGTGGCTAGTGTGGAAATGGAGCCAAGCCTTGAGAATAGCTTTCTATCTTTATTTTTTTAGTATTTCATTTTAAATTAATACTTAGTCTTCTTAGTTAAAATTATAATGGGTGGTTGTCCCTGATCTTCTCCCTTTCCCATCTTACCCTTCCTTCATCAATCCATCCCTCTCCCATCCACCATCCTGCCTGTCTACATGTGTGGACCATAGGGTTCTCTTTGGATTGTCTGTATTGGTATGGGCTCAGGTCTCTGTGGCAGATGAAGTGGTCCTTCCTTTGGTAGACCCACTGATAGGAGTATTCTCCTTCACCTGTAGTTAGCTTTCTATCTTTAGAGCAACTAATTTATTTGATGGTAGATACTGATCCCATGGTTTTGCATATGCCATATGCATATGCATGTGCCAAGCATATGCTGTCTTGCTAAGCCTCCAGATTTTTTTTTTAAGCTATGTGGTTCATGGGAGAAGTGGCGGATGAGTATAGGAACACAAATATTTGAAAAAGAGATAGACATGAACTGGTGAGATGTCTCAGTGGGAAAGGCACCTGCTTGCAAAGCAGAGTTTGATTTCCAGAAGATTCCATGGAGGAAGGAGAGACTGACTTCCAAAAGTTGGCCTCTGACTTGGACCTCTCTCTCTCTCTCTCTCTCTCATGATTAGAATGCTAAAATTCACAAAAGAAAAAGAGATAGAGAAGGTATTGGAATTTTCTTGTAGTTGAGGTGGTCACTGTTTTTTTTTTTCCTTACTCATGTGAGTTTCCATTGCTGATAGGAGTTTATGGATACACACAGTCATATATTTTGAGATACAGGTAGAAGCTCCTAGATGTTTTGACAATTTTTTGTCTTAAACACTTTATTAAATTATTTACAGTTTTGTTGTGGTTTCAAAAAATATATCATTCTAAACATTAACAACATGAAGGAAGTATAGATGACTCATTAAATTGGATTATCAAAATTTATAATTTAATTTAGATTTGTTTTTATAACTTCTTTGATTAGGAATGATTGATTGTTCTGTCTGAAGTACATTCCCATAAGGAACAGCAAAATGCAAATTTCTAAGTAATAACATGGTTTACTGATTTTTCTAAAATAGCATCAACCAGTATAGATGTTCTTACTTTGCTATCCTTTGGAAGACAGTAGATTTTTTTTTTTCTTTACTTATAAGTTGTTTCAGAGAAGTCATCAAATGAAGTCATCTTTTCTTTTTGATCTTTTCCTTATTGAAGTACATAGACCTCTATGATTTCTATGACCTCACAAGAACAGTTTTTCTATTCAAGAACGGTGTACTTTATCATTTATGATGTGTATTTTTAAGTGTTATGAGTTCCTACATGATCAATGTTTTAGTCAAGCTCTCTAGAGTTACAGAATTATCCAAATGAATATATAAATAGGGAATGTATTGAGTTGGCTTACCGATATGGCCAAGATAGTCCAATGATGGCTGCCAGTAGCTGCTCAGTCCAGTAATCCAGTAGGTGATGGCTGAAGGCTGGAGGATTCCTAGAGAGTCTTTAGTCTAGTTGAAGACACACACACACACACACACACACACACACACACACACACACACACACATAAGGGTTAGCCCAGAGTTGTCTCAAACTCACTATATGTAGTTGAGGCTGGCCTTAAATTACTGATTCCTTCTGCGTCCATCTCTGAAATGCTAAATTTACAGGCATGTGCCATCATACCCAGCATTAAAATAAGAGTATTATTTAAGCCCTTAGTGTCTTAAATAAACATTTTAGTACTTAGAATGACTGGCTACATTAATGGAATATGGTAAGTGTATTACACATATTGATTGCTATTGCTTATTAGGTTCTAGATACTGATTATCATTTTACTAATATTGAAAGGAATAATAAGTTAATCAATGTTGCCAAAATGATGTGGCTAGAATGAAGCCATGTCCTTCAGAGAGAATGATTTATGTTGATACATCATGAGTTACATGATGATTGTGCTCTAAATTTGGTGATGGTGAACAGATGAGAAAAGTTGTGCTACAGATGAAATAAATCTATGATGAGGGAAAAAATAAGCATCTTAGCTTGGAGACTGTGTGGAAGTAAATATCATTGTAAACTCCTTGAGTGGGAAAGTAGTAGTATACCTAAGAAAGTAAGGAGCGAAACTTGTAGTTGGTAGAAAATGATAGCAAATTCCATTTTAATCATGTTATTTTTATGTGAGGTAGTGAAAACTTGACATTATTATGCAAAGGTGTTTATAGAAGGTCTGGAAGTGTTGAAAATTGCAAAGATAATCAAGGTTTTTGGCCACATAAACCTGTGGAGTAACTAAGGTCATAATAATAACCTCTACACAAATTTACTACATCTTATTCCATGGATGTTTTATGGAAAATGTCCCAGTGATTCCTGGAGCGTTGTGAAAGAATATAGGGGTGGAGCTGCACTTGGCACTCACTGTACTTGCCTGTTGCTCTTGGCTGCACCCTCTCCCTAAATTACAGTTTTGCATCTCATCACTATGAAATCACTTGTTTCCAGTTTTGACCTGCTCAATCAGGAGTGAGACACAGTCTTTGTTCTCTTTCTTTTTCTTGCTACTAGGCCTTGAGTCTCAGACCTGTTCTCCCTTGGCCTTGTTGGCATCCCTTCTGAGTGGTAGTTGTGCCAGCATCATCAGTTAAGCTCTTGTGGATTAGTTCTTTTTTACAGCTTTTTTTTAAAAAATTTTTTTTATAATTTATTCAATTGTGCGCGTGTATGTGTGTGTAGAACCACGGACGAATTTGAGAACCGCCATGGACCGCCTTCTCCTTGTTTACTCTGCCCGGGGACTCACAGACTCCTCCCTACCAGGACCAGAAACGCAGGCCGCCCCGCTTCCGCCTGGCGTCTATAGGTGGGGTCTAGGATCCCGACTCAGGACCTTCCGCTTGTAAGGCAAAGAAAGGCTTAACCCCTGAGCCACCTCTCCAGCCCGGATAGATTAGTTCTTAACAACAGTATTTCTTAGTTCTTGCTCCACTCATCCCTAAGTATGAGCTAGGCTTGTCTGACTGAATTCTAGGATGAAGGCATTTACTTGGCTTAAAGTGGGATCAGAATTCTTGTTGTATACTCTTGGTAAAAGAGAGGTAGAGGTAGAAATCTCCAAGTTTAGTGATTATCCCATTTTGCTTCCTGTAATTCTTCATATGGATATTTTATTAGTTGCTTTCAGATTATTTCTTCTTTTTCCCACATGGGACAATGATGTGGAATTAGATCCCATGTGAATTTCTGTTGGGAAGATAGACTCAATCTTTCTCCTAGTTTTTCATCCTTCCTAACACTTTCTGTATATCTCTACTAGGATCTAATAGAGATTTTATTAGCATATTTTGCTTGAAAATACATACTGGTAATTTATCATTTGTTTATTTTTGCTCATCTGAGAAGAATTCCAGTTAGCATTTATGAAAAGTTGTCATTTGCTGTAATTTTAGAACAGCAATTTCTTGAAAGGTTTGCAAGGTATTAAGGATGTTATATTGCATTCCATTCAAGGTATGAAGTGTAAGACACCAGTACAAATGATATATAAGTCTATTCTTATTTTGCAGCCCTCTTTGAATCCCGGAGGAAGTCAGTCATCCGATGTCGTCCTCTTGAACCACTGGAAAGTAAGGAATTTTGAAGTACAGCGTGGCGACATTGTGTCATTGGTGTAAGTCATCCAGAAACTTGGTTTCTATTTGAACTTATCTTGACTTAATTAATCCATTATTGGTACCATATCGCCAGTTACTAAATGAGTGAATGTATCTTAAATATACTGTGTTTTAAAAGCAATATTGACATTTAACATTAAGTGTTACAAAGAGTTTCTTCTATAATTAAGATATAGTGCTTGATTGATATGATTGTGTTGGATCAATTTTTTTGATGAAACCCTAAGCAAAAATTAATTACATTGATAATCCAAAATACATGCATTTGGTATTGCTTTGGAATATTTTGAAATTTTGCCCCTTGGTTAGATAAGTAACTTTTGGGCTACGTTCTTGTTTTATTATTAGTGGAACAAAGATAGTTTTAGAAAATGATCACTTTAACAAAATTCAGTGACATGTATGTGATGAGGTTTACCTGCAAAAAGTAGATTGGATGTCTTGTATTTTAGGCTTTTGTTTGACACCAAAAGGTGGTGCTGTTTCTCTGTTAAAATATTGTGACTGGTCAGGAGCAAAACTGTTTTTCCAATCTTAGTTGTAGATAAAGAATGTCAAAGTGTGCATAATGGATACAATGATATAATACAGAATCTTAGTGTATGCTTGAATGGTTTAGAGTTGAGATTTTTGTTTGTTTTAAAAGTGAATTCACACTGGGAAGACTGCAGCAGGATTTGCCTGATTTCTTCTGACTGCAGCTGTTCATAAAAAGGTTCTAGTGTGATGTTCTGTTAAGTTAGTTGTGATGGGCTAGTGACAGTGTTGCAGTGTTGCTATGGTTTGTTATAATGATAGCAAAACTGGCTCTTGAGGGAAGAGCTTCCAATTTGTGTTTCTTATTCATGAATTGGGATGATTTTTTTTCTTGTCGAATGATCATTTTTAGTAGTGGAAACTAACCGATTTCTCCTTGTTCATCCTCAACTTTGGGTAATGCTTTGTGGACATAAATATTCTGTGTGCGTCTCTTCAAGAGTGTTCTACCAGGTTCCCTTAAAAATGCGCTACTCAAATATGTTTGGTAGCTAATGAAATAAGGAAATCTGAGTGGAGTTTTGTGTGGCAGCCATCCAAGGATGGGGATTAAATGCTTCTCAGGTTTCTAGTGCTTCCTTTAATATTAACCTACTCTTTGGAGTGTACTTTTATTTTGTCATTCAGAGTTCTATTTTTACCACCTCCTTAAAAACCTTTTCTATGCCGGGCAAGCCTGTCGCATGTGCATTATTCTTTTGCCTTTGGTTTGACAAGGTTACATTCTCATTTAGTCTGTGATGGAGTAGAGACCCACCCAAGTGAAAGAGGTCATGCTACAAGCAGATAATTGCGCAGTTTTCTCTTCCACCCCAGAAAACACTGACTATCTCTAAGCCAGTACATCAGAATAGGTAATTGAAAAGTAAAAGAAGATTTCTTGAAATTCAGGGTCCAGGGGGGTCTCTGAATATATCCTGGCATATCATGATTTAAGTGTTTAAGAAAACACAGTTCTTTTAGGTAAACGTGGTAATGATTGATATTTAGTATACATGTTAATTTAAGTAAGCATTTATATTCAAATCGGAACTGTTAAAATAAGTTACAGCTACTCCAGGTGAACTGTGTTTGTAATGAGTCAATTATGTGCTCTGTCTTTGTCATGTGTGAATAATATTCATTTTTTCATAATGCTTTGTTGCTGGCAGGATCCATTTACATAAAAGAATGCTTAGCGCTGACATTGTATTATTTAACAGCAAGTAATCATTAAAGAATATTGTTGTTCTCTTTGGGAAAGAAGCAATAAGTTTGACACCCAATTCTTCTTTAGCTGGAGGTAGTACGATAAAAGCCATACAGTATTAAAGTATTTCCTTTTTAGTTTTATGATCAAAAATGCTGCTGGCATGTATTTATATTATTTATATGTTTACATAAAATTCATAGACTGTTTAATTTGGAAAGATTGACATTGGTATGATAAATGTTCACCTGTACATTAATTCCATGCAAAACAACACTGACTATTTCAGTATGGGTCTCTATACTGATGATAATATCATTACTGTATCAGAACATGCTGTCTATTTTAGAGATGTGTGATATATGCAGATGTGTATATATATGTGATATATGCTTATCCAAATGTTAAATTTAAAAATACGAAATACGCTTTGCCACTTTGCTTAGCAATTATTAATAGCACATTTTATTGATATATAAGTAGTCTTTGAAAAGATGGTAATCTATTTTTATATTTAAAATTCTTGAGCAGTCTTGTGACTTCAGAATATGTAAATACATCATTTCTGAAATAATATTCCATATGCATTCCTGGAAAAATTTTATATGCTCCTACACATGTATGTACATGGTCATGTGTGCGAACACACATTTGTGTGTGTGGTCATCAGTTATCTTCCTTTCAATCATTCTCTGCCTGATTTTTGCTGGTTATGTGTATATGTCTGTGTATCAGAGGGCACTCTGTGTGCCTATGGAGACTCAAGGATAACTTCCGGAATCACACTGGATTGTTCTACCTCCCTTTTCCTTTGCTTTGAGGGTTTCCCAGGCTCTTCCTTTAAGGGCCAGAAATGCAGGTCACCAACATTTCTGCCTGGTGTTTTTAGGGATCTAGGATCAGAACTCAAGTATTTCTGCTTGTGAGGCTGAGGTTTAACCCCTGAGCCATCTCCTCAGCCCTGTACTATTACTTTTGTTGCTTAAAGTTTAGATGGGCAAGCATTTTAACAACTTTTCTTCAGGTGTAAGGAATACTAATGTGAAATATGTAATACAATGTGAAAATGTAAAGTGTGATTATTTGACCCCTTATTATAAAAAGCCTTTCTCCCAATGGATTTGTTAAGTGATAAACTATCATTGTGAAATAATGCTACTTACCCTAACCCTACTGCAGTGAGGGCATCACACAAGTTAATGAAAAGTCAATTCTAAGGCATAGAAAATCCACCTTAAGCACTACTATTAGACAGTAAATCATTTTACTTCATCCTCACAAGCTGAAGGTCCTGAGTTCATATCCCAGGTCCCACATAAAAACACAGGTGGAAATGTCAGTGGCCTGCAATTCTGACCCTGGTGGGCATAGCCTGGCAAAGCAAAAAGGAAGTAGAAGCAATTCAGGATGATTGCCAAAGTCACTCGTGTGTGTGTGTGTGTGTGTGTGTGTGTGTGTGCCCTCTGAGACACACACACACACACACACACAAAATCAATCAATCAATCAATAAATAAAGTTTTTTTTAAAGTAATAGTACAATTATTAAAACCCAGGAATCAGCCGCAGCAGATTATTATTAATCATGAAAACTTAATCATGTGAATTTAGTCATTCAACTGCCTTCTTATAAATGTTCTTTTTTTCTAGGACAAAAAAAATTCTGCCTAGCTCTTATATTCCATGTTATTTTTTATGTTTTTCTAGTCATCTCCACTCTATGATGATTCCTGGATCATTTTTTTTTCACAGTCTTGAAACTTCTGAATGATACTGGCCGATTATTTTGCAGAATGATGCTCAACCATTATAATTTTCTAGACCATTCTGCCTTTTAACAGAGAAGTCTTGTGCTATAGGAGTTGCTCAGGAAGCCTCGGCCGCAGCAGCTGGCCGTGGTGGTGGATCCTCAGGCTGGGGTGGCAGCGTGCCTTGTGGTAGGTGACTGCCGTGAGGGCAGGGGACAAGTGGACTCTGGGGCTTTTCCAGGCCAGTCTTTTTAGCTGCTTGTGCCACATGCTTGCCTCATGACTGAAAGTGACCATAGGCTTCTAGAAATACTTCAACCCTGCTTTCAGTTCCAGCTGCTAGAAAGCAAGAGAGCTATGAGGAAATCAGGAAAGGCCGGGATCACGCAGAGGTGGAAGGGAAGGAGAGGGCTGGATCCCTGAAGCTGTTATACACTCAAGAGGTAGTGCACTGGCGGGAGGGAATTCTCATCAGCAGTGACTGTCCACATTTGTATTTGTCCACATCTCTCTATGCAGGTATTGTGCTAAGTGCTTTTAATATGACATGTTCTTTTCAATCTTAAAAAATTATCTAGAAGTAGTTATTTTTTAACCTTATGAAATTCAGAATAGGCGAGTGGGAAATAAACAGCACAGCTAGATTTTGACTCTTGGTTCATTTGGTGCTAAAATGTACAGTTTGATAATCTGTGCACATGTGGTTCTGGTCACTTAATTGTGACAATTGCTATTTGTTAAAGTGATTATGTTTTGGATTATGGATATTCTAGTCAAGTATATCATTATAGTTAATTCCACCTTTTTTTCCTTTTTAACAGTGGCTTG
Source organism: Typhlomys cinereus (assembly GCA_023101885.1). Taxonomy (NCBI): domain Eukaryota; kingdom Metazoa; phylum Chordata; class Mammalia; order Rodentia; family Platacanthomyidae; genus Typhlomys; species Typhlomys cinereus. Next base: position 3,556,995 of record JALPQD010000145.1, read on the forward strand.
TAGAAAGTTTAAAATTACCTGTGACATTCATTATATGTTTATAGGACAGTATTAAGTTTAATCCTTTTTGCCATTATACACTACTGGTTCCCTGGAGTATAGGTGACGTGACTTAACATGACATTTCAGAGTCTCAGAAGGAAAACATGAAAAGTAATTGCTGTGCAGCAAAGACCCATGTTAAGACAAATAAATACCGGATTCTGGTGAGAGTGTTAGGATGATTATTTCAAAGACAAGTCTGGGTCCTTCAGTGAGGATCTCGTACCTTTTGTGAAATGACAGCTGAGGAGACTTAGGTGCTCTCCAGGGCTAACAAGAAACCCAAGGAAGGAGTGAAGACTGACAACAACGATCACATTAATTTGAAGGTGGCCGGGCAGGATGGCTCTGTGGTACAGTTCAAGATTAAGAGGCACATACCACTAAGTAAACTAATGAAAGCCTATTGTGAGCGACAGGCTTTGTTAGCGAGGCAGATCAGATGGGCAATCAATCAATAAAACAGACACCCCAGCACAGCTGGAAATGGAGGATGAAGACACAATTGATGTGTTCCAGCAGCAAATAGGAGCTGTCTACTAAAAAGGGAACCTGCTATTTTATTCCAGAATTTTGTTATAGACCAAGAATACATTGTCAATTAGAAGCTGAAATTTGGTTCTATCACATCCTGACTACTACATATAGTTTTCTCTATACTTTCATTTCCCCTTCCCCATTCTACTTCCCATAAGCATATTATGCTTTTTAAAAAAATTTAAATGACCAATGTTATGCTTTGGTTAACATCAAATGGAGATGGTATGGGGAAAGTACTGGTTCTGTACAAATACCCTCTCTCTCCATTAGTGGCATGCTCATTCAGCTCTTATCTTTATCTTCCAGTAAGTTATTATGTTCATTGTTTTAACAACAATGACCGAAAAAACCAATAACATAAAAATTCTTGCATACTTTGTTTGATTGGAAAATTTTAATATTTTTCATTTATCATTATAAAACCAAGGACAATTTTATAACTTTTTTGTATGTAGCTGTTACATGTAGGACAATCTGTCTTTTAGTAGGGGTAAATTATTCTTTAAAAAAATGAATCCTAGATAGTTTAAATAAACTTTTTGTTTTTTTAAAAAAGACAAGTCTGCATGAGGGATAAACAACTGTATGTTTTTAGTATTTAACGACTGCTTATTACTTTTCAGTAAATGATGTAAACATTCATTTTATTTAACTGAATTTAGTTACTTTTCTTATAACTGTGATAAAATACATGACAGAAGCAACTTGAGGAAGAATTTATCTTGAGGGGACAGAGTCTATGATGGAAAGATGACATGGTGGCTGGGGAAGATCAGGACCGAGAGTGGGCATTTGGCTCACATCTGATTTGGGTGGGTCAGGAAGCAGAGAACAGTCTGGAAGCAGAACAGGACTGTACACCTCACATCTTGTCCCCCAGTGACCCTCTTCCCCAAGTTCCACTCTCCCTTCCAAAGTTTTCCAAAATGCCTACCTGCTGGAACCAGAGGTTCCACACATCAGACTGAGGAATTTTCTAAATTCAGCTGATGATAATCCTTATTTTAAGAAAGGACAAATGAAAGTGGATACTATCATTATCTCATATTATGTGAGAGATCTGAGGCCAATAGAGATAAAGTGATTTACTTAAGGACAAGGTAGGCAAATAGGAGAAGAAGGTTTGAAGTGCCTCATACCAAACTTAAAGCACCAGGATGTGGCATGGTTGACCAACGTCTGCCCTCTGGTAAAGAAGTTATGCAAACTCTCTTTTTAGTTCCATTCTGTAACCAGGTATCTCAGGTGGTGGTCCCTAAAACGTAGTGTTTACTAATAGCAACAGACTTTATTATGAACATAAGAGTGTGTAAACAGCCTCAACAGCTGGTTTGCGACAGGCTAAACATTGCCACATCTAGACAGATGGCTAGAATGGTGACTAGATCTCTGGCAGTAAATCTAAGCAAAGAGGTATGGAGAGTGGAGCCAGGGAAACAGATGAAATAGAACAGAGCCCTTGGGGGAGAGAAAGGAGGTAGAAAGAAAGGTTCACATTCCTTTGTGTCTTGAGTACTTGTAAATCTTTAAAGGTCCCTTGACCTGCCAAGGGAAATTAATTGGAGCCTGCTAAAAAAGGAAATTCATGCTTTTAAACGAATGCCTAGAGCAGTGATAGTACTGAATCACTATAAGCGTATCAGAAGCTGGTTGTGGGCTGAGCTTGGAGAATGTAATTGGTACTCTTATCTAAGTTCTACCCAAACTCGTTCTAAATCTTTGTCTATACCTAAATATTTTTCTTTGTAGATACCTTTGCACACTTTAGGATCATGGAAAGACTATGACCTTGAAAGGAAGACCATTAGTGCAACAAAGGGGCTAGATTTCTTTTGTTGTTATTGTTAATTGACAGTGACAGATGACAAGTGACATCCTGTTTCTTACTTGACTTTTAAGAGAGATCTAGTTCTTGCACATTAGATTATCCATAGTACTCTGTGTTCGTTACTAAAGCACTTTTTTTTAAAAAAGATAAGTAGTATTACTACTATTTGATACAGATTTAACTGATTTTTAAAATGCTATTCATATGCATACAAAAATTACTATCCTTAAGGCAGACCTTAATAGCAATTTGTTTCCTTGAGTAGGATAAACTGCCTACACAATGTTTATACATTTAATTATGCAATAAAACATTTTCTTAGTTCGGAGACAAATTACAGCTTTAAAATGTTTCAGTGATCATTAATTTCAATTTCGAATTATCAGGATTTTATGGTAATATAACAATAGGAGATATCCACAGCCTCTGTTCATCTGTTTTACTAATAGTGCATCTTTTCAGAAATAAATAGAAGCTACCAAAGAAGAGAGTTTTAGGTAACATTGTATGCGATGCTGCATACTTTATGTTGTAACTTTTTTTTTCCACTGGAGAAATACAGCCTGTGAGAACACTGGTACTTAAAAACAATTTTTTTTTTTTTAAAACAAATGTAAGACAGCTTTAAATAGGAACTCCACATACACATTGTATGTTGTAGGTAAGGAGATGTAAGGAGATGTTGCATTTTAAATGTGAATTTAAACAGTTACAATAGACTTAATTAGAATTTTCAAACAGTAAGTAGTTAGGCATCAAGTGGGAAATAATAATTCAAGTCAAATCAACTATTCCATAGTCAACTTGCCCCAAATATTGCAGCCAGTAAGCTTGGAACCGTACATTAAGATAGGTAACCACGATCAATGAGGATCTGACTTCACTTCTAGTTCTAATTGAATAGTCTGTTTCAAACTAAGTCCATTATGAGAAAAATGAGAAGCTGTATTTGAGAGTTATCAAGGGGTAAAGATCAAGTGTGAAGGGAAACACATTGGATTGAAGTCTACCTCTGTGGTTCTGTCAGTTAGTAGGCATCATACGCCATGAGGCTAAGAAGCCAAGCAGCAGTAGTTAAGGCAACGAGATGTTGACAACAATTTTTTAAAAAAATTCTTTTTATGGGGGAGTCACAAATTAAAATTCAGGAAGGCAAGGGAGAGATCTTGGTAAAATATTCCCAAGTTTTTCATTGGTATTCCTGAATGATTGTATTTTAAAAGTTAGGGAAAAGTGGAAACATTTCAAGTTACAAAAATTGAAATATAGTTTGTGATAAAGTCAGTTCTAATTTTAAAATGATATATATTCATCTTAACTGCCTGCAGGTACTGGGAGGAGTTTCTATAACATTTTGTGTACAATACTTGGTATTTGATAATTGTATATTGGAGGCTGTATTAGTCAGGGTTTTCTAGAGGAACAAAACCAATAGGATGTATGTGTATATTAAGAAATGTATTAATGCACAAAATAAAGTCATTGTAGCCCAATAGTAGCTGCCTGTCAAGTGATGCCCAAATCTAACTCACAAAGGCCAGGACCCAGAAGGAAAACTAAATGAAATAATAAATGATAAAAATAATTACACAGTGATTCAGATAGTGTAGTGATCAAATATAGGCTATAATTTACAGTCAATACATATAAAATAGTGAATATTGGGTTATTTTATCAAAATTTGAAAATGTTTTAGAGGTGAAAACAAGTCTAAACTCAAGTGATTTACTCAAAAAATATTGTAATAGAAAATCATGTGCAGTGAAGAGAGAATAAGTGAGGTTTGGTAGCAGAAAGTACCCACTGCACAATATGGAACAATAAGAGAGGAAAATGCATAGCGAATTACTGCAAAGGCTATAGTATTGAAAACCATTGGATTCCATCTAATTGAAGTTCACAGAAAAGAAGAAAGAATGAGGAAATGCCACTCTTTGAACAGAGGAAAACCAAGGAATTATATCAGTCTGTAGATTAGAGAGGAATTGTAAACTTTACCAGGATGACTACAATGAAACCCACATTTCAAGTCACATATCAGTCCAGTATATATCTTACTGGAAGTAAGAGTGAAAGACATATTTCCTACAAAGAAAAAGAAAGTAGTAGATGTTTCAACTAATGCAAGACAGGGAAGAAGTTTATGCCATCTTCAATGAAGTGAATTAAAAAAAAGTCAGAACCTTGAATTTTGAAACTAACGTAACAAAACTCCAGTATGTGCTCTATTGTCCTATTGGATTTCATTTACAGAACAAATTCTTAGTGGTAAAACTCCCACGGTAATTTCAGAGGTGCTAAGCCTCAAGTGAGCTCCTCTGGGCCCAGGCTCGGGGTGATTGCACTGGTTGCCCTATGATGACAGATATGGAGTGGACACTGGACCTAAATTGGGCTATTGAGACATTCCTAAAAAGAAGTATGTGAATGTCAGAGGAAAAGTAACTCATTTTGTCAGAGTTTGATGTCTCACTTCTCTTTCATTTAAACAAGAATTAATCCTCAGCCAGATGTTGCATAATTTTGAAACTGGGGTCCAAGTAGACTTGAAGATCTTCCTTCCTTCCTTCCTTCCTTCCTTCCTTCCTTCCTTCCTTCCTTCCTTCCTTCCTTCCTTCCTTCCTTCCTTCCTTCCTTCCTTCCTTCCTTCCTTCTTCCTTCCTCTCTTTTTTTCTTGCTCTCTCCTCTCTCTTTCTTTCTCTCTTCCTTTCTCTCTCTCTCTCTCTCTCTCTCTCTCTCTCTCTCTCTTTCTCTCTCGCTTTTTTTCTCTAAGGAATGGGAACCATATTGGTATTATACAGGGCTCTTAGGACAGATAAGGTCCAAGGGATCAAACTGGTATGTGCGTATTAAGATGCTTTTGTTTGAAAATATGAAAAATTGAAAGCTTAAACACAGGCAGATATTTTATGGAAGGATGAGTGTACAATCCTTCCTGTTGGTTTAAAATTACTGTAAAAATAAACTGAAGAAATCTCCATCTCTATATACCTTGTAATGTAGACTGAGATGAGAGTGTTTATGATTCTAATTCTTCATCAGTGTTTTGAAAGGGGAAGGACGTAGAGGGAGAATTGCTTGTTTTGGAACCCAGGGGGAAAATTTCTCTCCAGGATGACAGTGGGAATATCTCCTTTAAAAACATGGATGTACTCATTCATTGCATTAATATGTACTGAGCACACACATATAGACTTCAGTCTATTAGAATGTGTATGCATACTGAAACTGCTGACAGAGAAGCTGGTTCAGTTTGATCTGATTGTGGATATGATAATAATGATATGGCTTTCTGTGGTTTTAGAGGTCATGAGTTATGCTGTGAAGATTCGTGTACTTAGATTGCTAAAAAAGTTAGCATAAAGTATTTTGACTATTCTTAGAAGACATTTCAGGGTGACTAGCATGTCTCACATAAATTTCATCATGTAATTAAGGCAGGAATCATTAAAATATTTGAGGTTTATTAAAAATTCATTATTCTCTTGGAGGATCTTTAAAGAGCAATAAGAACTTGAAAAAATAATAGGAAAGCTTTGGTAACAGTGACAGCGTGCTAATTGAGTAGAAAGAAGGTAAAGAGTATATTAACAGAATGGATCCAAATTTGGCAAAAAAAAAAAAAGCTTTGTAATAAATCAAGGAGAGAAATCAGCTAATAAAGAAAGAGGCCAATTATCAGTGAAGGAGGGGGTGTGTTTAATGATTCTAAATGAAAGGTTAAACTGCTTGGGTGAATTTCAGTTTAACAAAAAGGAAGAAAAGCAATATGGATAATTAGGCAGTAATAAGATCATACTGAAAAAAAATCAGAAAATTTGCCTTAGGTCTTAGGGGAATACTGGCTAATGAATTTATTCTCCTGCAACTATTACTGGATATTCACTTTTGCTCTAGAAATGTGGAAAATAGTGTTTCTATTTAAGATGTCTCTTTCTTGGGGACAATTCATGATATTGTGAATTTAAGTGGCAGCAAATACTGACATCGAGAAAAAAAAGTTTTATGTCAAGGATGTGGCTCTACCATGTTTGTTATAAGTTTTTTTTGAGTTGTTGATTAGTTCTTAAGTTTTCACTCTATTATTTTAGTATAGAAACACTGTTAGAGGCTATAAGTTTAACTGAATCATTAAAAGAGATTCAGGACAGGAGATTACTATTTTTTTGTTTATCTCAGTTCAGGGAGAATTAAAAACATTTAGGTAAGAATCTCAAGTATTGTCTGAAGACAGATTTTGCTCTTTTGTAGTTACTTAAATAATTCATATGTGTATAACTATTGCAATATTAAAAAATTATGCAAATAGGTTTTTTTAGTCATTTCTGCAGTCTTTAATTTACATTCCTATGAGCCCTGGGTTGTGGAAAAGTTTTGGTAATTTCCAGAACCATTATCAGATTTAATATTATATGACCTCTGTACTAATTACCAGATAGAGCAGATAGAGGGACTCATTTGATAATCAAATTTAGCGATTATTCCAAATTTAAAGATAGTATGAGTAATTACTTTAGAATTATAATGCAGTATAAGGAGAGGGTCATTAGTATCTGGAAGCATTGTTTTATACTGTGGTCTTTCGTCACTGATGTTCTTATAATTAGTTTTGCTTGTCTTTGGTTTCAAAGGTAGTTCTATGTTGTACATTGTTTGAGAACAATTTGAAATTTTCTAAAGTGTTAGCAGCTCTGTAGTAATTCAGAGGGCAGCCATTGTTATATAGTCAGAAAGATTTGGACCAGATACCAAGAGACCAGATTCTTAGCTCCCTTGGCACTGAGAGACTGTGTGATGATTAACTTGTCAATTAACATCTGTGGATTGGTTTTCTTTTTTTAACTTTTATTGTTCTTTTGTAGTTTCATATATTTATATAGTGTGTTCTAATTAACGCCGCATCTACCTTTTCTAGTCTCTCTCCCATCCTAATTACTCCTCTGTACCCACTTTCCAGAAGTCCTTTTATTATTTTATTTTATTTTTTTGAGACCCATTTACCCATAGCCCAAGTGACCGTGACTTTGAAAGTGTCCCTCATAGCCTGGTCGGTATCTTGGATGCGCTAGTGGAGACACTGGCTACTCCTCCCTCAGAATCCATCAACAGACCGATAGTTTGGCAGTGACGTCTAGGGCTGGCCATTCAGTGCTGTGTCCTGACTCACCGTCAGTTGTCAGTTACTGCTAACCTGAATCAGGCTGATGGGAACACCAGTGTGATTCCCTTCACTGGCACAGAAGGAGCGGTGGCTGTCTGTTGCTCGATGCTGCACTATTATTTACTAGGAACAGAGGACACCGAGGCATGACACTTGGCATCTGCTCCTTGGGAAGTCAAAGATGGCAATCAGAAGTAGAGAAAAATGAAGCAAAACAAAACCGACTCTTACAGCTGTGTTGAAATCCAGCGTTAAAGCCCACTTTGCTCTTTACTTGGGATCAGCAGCAATAAAAGGGTACAGACCCACTGAAGGAGTCCAGAGCAAAGTAACTGCGCTAAGCATACACATTACCTCATGTTACATGAAGAGGGATCACAAAGGCACAGACAGGAAAACATGTGGATCCACACTGAAAATTTCTCTGAAGAAAGTGGTCATTGTACATGTACATTGGTGAGACTTGCATCAGCCTTACCTCTGTGAGACATAGAAACAAGGATACTGAAGAAGTAGAAGATGGTACTGCTATTTTCATTCTCCATAATGTTTTGAGATACCAATTTACCAAAACATAGACTATATGTCCTGAATCAGATTTAAACATTTTAGAACTGTCTTACTTGTTTATACTTTCTCTCTTCTACCCAGCATTTTGTGTTTTTTGCAAGATTTGAAGTTATTTATTTATTTTTTATTTCTAAACATCTGGAAACAGTAGCGGATGAATTCTCATCAGTTCCTTAAGTCACTTACTCCCTTTGCCCAATGAAGTCAGATCTCTTCTATCTTTTACTGTTCCACAGAATCTCCCTGGAGTAATTCACAGACCTTTCATTGCCAAGTTCAGTGGCCACAATGTGACTGTTTCTCTTTGCAGAAATGGGCATTGTCAATACTTTCTCCTTGATGATTTCTTTGTCCCTGTACTTTAATATATTGCATCTTTCATCTCAGTTTCTTTCCGTAGTTTTCTTGATTTCCTTCTTGGTCCTCTTCTCTTTGTCTTTGTTCACAGCTTGACCTTTTGCCTCCTTGGCTTTTCCCCAATGCATGCTGCCTGTTTTTTTCTGACTGTCCACTGGCTGTATCTGTAGGTGGTATTCCATAGTTTCCTTAAACTCAGCCTGGCATTCTCCACAACAAGCTTGTGTTCTTCTGGTAATTTATTTTGACTCTGCATAATAATGTTTATCCAGAGTTTGAGGCTTCAACTATAGCTCCTTGAATTTTATTAACTTCTGCATCTTATTGGACAGTCTTTGTGGATTTACCCACAAAATATCTGTTGAATATTTTCCCTTTGCAAAAGTGTGGTTTCACTGCTACATTGATCTGTTTGAATGTTTCCTCTAATGCGTCAGCCTCATTCCTACCAGCATTGTTTTGAATATAACAGATACTTTTACTTTCCTGCTTAGAACTTCTGTTGCTTGTTTTCTTTTTGGGGTGTATGTAAGTCTAGTGTGTTGTCATCATCGTCTTTGTCATCGTCTTCTTCGTTGTCTTCTTCGTCGTCGTCTTCGTCGTTGTCATTATCTTCTTCTTCTCTTCTTCTTCTTCTTCTTCTTCTTCTTCTTCTTCTTCTTCTTCTTCTTCTTCTTCTTCTTCTTCTTCTTCTTCTTTCTTCTTTTTAGCTCTGAACAGTCTTTTTAAAAATATTTTTCTCTCCTGCAAATTCCTCAGACCAAAAATGTATTTCAAATGATGGAATTTTAGGTTTCTCGATGGGTACTAAAGCCATCAAGTGCAGAGAAGGTGGCCTGTAGAGCTTATCTCTGTCAACAATAAATGATGTGTTTATGATAATAATAACCAGGCTAGCAGGCAGGTGCCTTTTGTTTCTACATAACTCCCTGTGTAGATGTTTCTTTCCTGGAAAGCAGGAGTTAAATAAAATCCTAGTGACAATGAATGATGTGCCTGTTATTTATCTGTGTGACTTCTATCATTGCAAACCTTTATAGAGAACTATCTTGGTTAAGCTGTGCAGATTCCCTAAAGTATACTAATATAAATAGAAAGCAGTTCTGTTAGTAGATCTAATTGGGATAAGAAGGATCATTTTCTGTTTCTTAGGGTATTTACTTTTACTTGTCTCCTAGTTTTTCTATGTTTGTAGCATATTTCAAGTAGATGAGATGTTCCTTTCTGAAAATTATTATTATTTTTTGTTTTCATACAAAGAAATGGGTTCACTGTGACATTTTCATTCATATATATCATTATACCCTAATTTTATTCTTCCCTCATTATCTTTCCTTATTCCTCCTTCTCTCTTCTCGCAGGTCTCCTTCCTCCCCCTCAGTAGTTCCCTCTTCAGCTTTCATGGCACACATAGTCACTGCCCTTTCTTGTTTCCCTTTCTCTGCCCTTTAGAAGTTTCCTCTCTTACATGTTCTCCTTTCTCTCTATATATATATTGTGAATATAGATTCTGCACATGAGAGAAAATGTGTAATATTTATTTTTCTGAGTCTGGCTACTTCTATTTCATTTCGTTATTTTTTTGAGCCTCAAACACAAAGTGTGTAGGTGAGATGAGGGGACCACGAGTTCCTGGTTCCGCCTCTGCATGTGAGGTGCTGTGATTATGGATGTGCATCAGTGCAATCCTGCCCAAGTCTAATTAGTTGTTTTTGATGTGAGGATTCTTTTCTAGCCAAATCCTGTTATTATTAATCTCATATGCTTTAGCTGGCAACAGGCTTCCCTTAGGCGGCAGAGTCATAATGCTACAAGGAAGAGGATAAATATTAATTGGAGTATGTTACTTCTTAGAGACCTTTAAGTAGTACTAAATATGCTGAGGAAATGATTTTTGCTTTTACTTCCCTAGTGTTTGTTTAAAATCTAATTGCTTTATTTGAATGAAAACTAGAGGTCAGAAACAGCGATGAATAAATTGTCAACAGAAATATTTTTGCATAAGTACAGAATATTTGCCCTATCTCAAAAAGAAAACAAGGTAATAACTGATCATCATATTTAAATGGCAATTAACCTTACCATCTCTGTAATGCCAAGGAAGTCTACACATAAACTCGGGATCCAGCATATTATTTTCAATATAAACATCAGCCTTCCTTAAACACTGAGTATTTAGAATCACTTGTAATGTGCTTAAATACGAGCAGTGTGACTCAATAAAGTAGGCGAAAAAATCAAGATATGCATGTACAGAAAAGCATTCCCTTGAGAAGAAATGTCATTTTTCATGGAAATATATGTATTTCTGGGCCACATTTACAACTGGAGATTTTAGAACTAAAAGTTTTTGAGGACTCATGTGTGTGGAATTGTTCTAAATCTTTATATGTACGACCTAACATAGTCTTTTATCTTACTTATGTGGTAAGAACTATTACACAGTGAGGAAATAGAGGCACCTAGAGATTTGATACTTTGCCCAGGATCAAGCCTAAAGATTAAGAGTGGAATTCTGACAAGTACCTTCTCCTCTCGGCTCTTCTTAGTGATTTATTCTATCAATCCATCTGATTTCATACTAATGAAATTTAAAGACTTCTACTCTTTTTTTATACTTTTGACCTAGGGTCTCATTTTTCAGTATAGGCTGGGCTTGAACTTGCCATTCTCCTGCCCTGCTCCTCAACTGCTGAGACTACTGGTTCATGCTGCCATGTTTGGCTGGAAACTCCTATTCTTAATATGTCATCTTCCATCTGAGTCAATACCTCTTGTGAGATCAGATATTTCCAATGCATTATATAAAAAGCATATATAGTAAATACAGCTGTATCAGGTTCTGTCCCCTACCGTCAGCAAAGCATTAATTAAAACTGATGGTTTTCATGTCCTATCAAACACCATCTCTTCCCTGTGACAGATTAAACATAACCAAATATATAACATTCTTTTTTTGGGGGGGTCTAGTACTGAAGGGCTGTTTCCAAAGGAAAGGGATGAGAACTGTCTTTAAAGGCTTGAACATTTTTTATTATTATTTCCGCTCATACCTATTAAGTTTGTATGAGCGGAAATAATAATAAAAATGTAAAAAAAAAGGCTTGAATTGTCATTAGGGGAGATGGTTGAGAGTGTCATGTTGTCATAGTTAGCTAGGAATAGCTCTGATTGGGTTAGTTGTATACCAAAACCTTGTCTGACATCAAAGATGTGATTCATAAGCAAGTAAAACTGAGGATTTAGGATGTACTGCCAAATGGGATTTGAGAGACACATATAGCAATAGTGCTTGGGCTTCCTGATCTTTGAACAATCACTAGTTTGGGTCATGAAAGTTAGAGTTGGCTATGATTTTTTTTTTTTGTATTTCTCATATACATTTGATTGGGTAGTTTGGGTGTACATAATGTGATTCAGAATCAATTGATTTAAAATATAGATTAGAGGAAAAATTAACAATAGCTGCTAATCTTACAGAATACTTAATATAAAATACATACTACTTACTTTTTAAAGCTCTTTGATATATAATAGCTGGTTTACTTTTCAGAATAAAATTTGATATGCATCTTACATAGCAATCCTGTGATTTACATGTTGTTAATTTTCATTCATTTTTTTTCTTACCAGAGAGCTAAAGTTACTCTTTCAGCTTGTATATCTAGGAATCTTTTTTTTTTTTTTTTTTTATTAAAAATTTAATTATACATTTTAAAATTTTTTACCAGTTCCCTCCCTCCCCCCTCCCCTTCCCCCAGTGTCTCCCCCCCAATTCCCAGAGAGTCCTTTATTGTGTGCGCCTAACTCTCCACTGGGTCCTCCTCTCCGATGACATATAAGGACCCAGTGGCATTTCCATAAGCCCTTTCTCTTGTTCCCCTTAATCATAAGATTACTACTATGGCTGTCAATCCCTTGCCTCCAGGGGTCTTGGTGCCCTTAACAGATGCTAGACTTTATGAGGGCAACAGTGCGCTGGACATTGCGCAGGGCATGCAAAGTTCCATTATGATTGCTTTGGCCCCAACTATTGTTGAGAATCTTGCAAATCGTTGCTCCTCCCATCCTTTTGCTCTTACAATCTTACCGCCCCCTCTTCCGCAAATGTCCCTGAGCTCCAGGATGGGGAGAGATTAGGCTGTCCTAGTTCTATGTGATTGATATAGAGTCTCTGAAGTTTAACAAACCACAATCCAGAACTTCAAAGAAAATCAACAAACTAGGAATCTTTTTTAAAAAATTTTTTTATTATTTATTATTTATTCAATTGTGCGTGTATGCATGTGTCCACGTGTGTGTATGTATGTGTGTGTGTGTGTGTGTGTGTGTGTGTGTGTGTGTGTGTATGTATGTATGTGTGTGTAGAACCACGGACGAATTCAGGAGCCACCATGGACGCCTCCACCTCCTCCTTGTTTACTCTGCCCCGGGATTCACAGGCTCGGTCCTACCAGGACCAGAAACGCAGGCCGCCCCCGCTTCCGCCTGGCGTCTATAGGTGGGGTCTAGGGTCCGAACTCAGGACCTTCTGCCTGCAAGGCAGAGGCTTAACCCCTGAGCCACCTCTCCAGCCCCATATCTAGGAATCTTAAAACAGATTTTTTTCCTTTTTTTCTTTATTATTATTTCTGCTCATACAAACTTAACAGGTACACCGGTCCCCTCCCTCCCTCCCCCTCCCCCCGACCTGCTCCCCTCTCCCCTCTCCCCTCCATTCCCATCCCCCAGTGCTCCCCCCCCCCCAAATCCCTGGAGCATCCTTTACTGTACATGCCAAACTCTCCTCTGGCTCTCCTGTCCGATAAGGTGCAAGGACCCAGGGGTATTTCCCAGAACCCTTTCCTGTGTTCCCCTTAAGCTTAGGAACACTACTGTGACTGTCAGTCCCTAGCCTCCAAGAATCCTAGTGCTTAGGACAGAATTTGACGTTGAGTTTGCTCCCTCCACAGTGCACATTTGTCTTCTCTCCCAGATGCTTTCCTACACTGAGGTACATGTGTGTGGGAGGGCATGTGATAGGTGTGCCTTTGCCACCAGCGATTTCTAATCTCAAGGCACCAAACCTAAGGAAGCTGCTTAGAGCTTTGATGAGAAAGTGAAATATGTGTGAATTAACTTTGAAATTTAATGTTAATAATTTAAAAAATACACATTGAGAAGGTCTATTTTGAAAATTTAAACATATGTGAAATAAAGATACTGGAAGAATCACTTTCATTAACAAAAGTCCATCAAAAAGATGCTGCTTTTTCCTTTAAGTGCTTCCAGACCTTAGCCTTCTCTCTCTCATTTCTATTTCCCTTTCACTTGCTTTGTCTTCTTCTTTCTCTCCCTCCCTTCTCTACTTTTCTCTTTTTCATGTATATGTGTAATTTACGTGAGTAGGAATATTTTGGATGTTTTCTCTTATTCTATTTAATATTTTACATATTTAATATATGTTATTAATTTATTTCTGTGTTGAACATTATTTAGTTTTATAATGGAAAAATATAATAAACTGACATTGTACTAAAATACAGACTATATTATTTGGTGTTAAAAATCATCCTACCTTGCTCTAACATTTATGATATTGTGGTGGTTAATTATAAGAACAAACATTAGGAAAAAAATTGGAAAGAACTTTCCCTGTTGCAAATTGCAAATTATTTACACTCACTTCTATCTTTTCCTTTGTTAACTTTTCTTTTGTTACTTAAGAAGTAGGAAAGCAAATATTCATTTAAAAATCTTCTAAGACATCTTTATTTTTTAAATATAAAATAATAATAAATCACCTGTCCCTTTTTTTAACTTCTCAAATGTTACTAGATTGGCCTGAAACTTGCTGTTTCTTTATGGCTTGTACTTTCCATTAGTTTTTGGAATTAACATTAAAATTCTGAAACATACTTCCTTTATATACAAAGAAACATTCCTAATCTATAGGATTAAGGTACTATTAGACTTCACACTCTTGATTTGTATACACTCTTGATTTTATTCTGTTTGGTTCATTTCTTGCTTTTCAAACATGGTGAGCTTAATGTGAGATGTGTATAGTAGCTAAGGTTCTGGCTGTGATCTCTCCTTGCACTCTCTCTGTCCTCACACCTGGATGACCTTTCAACCCAAACCATATCACTACTAGCAGAAGACTTTGATTTGGTTGCTCTGTGGGGCTATTCCATGGAATATGTTTGTAACTAACCAAAAATCTAACAAATACTTTGTAAACTTACAGAATAAAAAGCTTCTTTCATTTCAGTCAGCTTGGCTGCAAACCAGAGCACCACAAAGATATTTCTAGATGCATCAATTTTCATTGCTCTATATTCTTTCTTAGGAATAGTACTGCACACTTGTGAAACTCTTCCCAAATAAAGATCCCTTTACCGAGTTCTTTTAAAGGGAGACCCATGCGATTTTCTGCTCAGTTAAAAGAATATATTGTAAAGGAAAGCAACATTTTACCATAAGAAATTGATGAGGCCAAATAATACCAACAGAAGTATTTATCTCTCATTTTGGCCTATTTGGTGGAGGGGAAAGCAAGAATAAAAGCCTCTAAATGTTTACATTTCATTGGTTAAAGCAAGCATCATGTTACTGTTAGAGAAAAGCATGAGCATATTACATGGTATGTAAAGAAATATTTCATAAGTCTGTTTGGTTGATTGGCTTATCTATTTATTTAACTGTTTTGATACTGTATCACTGATATCTATAACAGGCATGAAACCAGCCAGATAGATCCCTGTGCTGATGGAGCCAACAATAGGACAGCACTGCTTTAATATTAATCAAGACTTGTGGCTTATCATTTGACTCATTAATTCTGCTCATGAGCTGATAAGCTAAAGAGGTATTATTAAATATTAAAAAATTAGGCATAATGGTTATAATGGTATTTTCATATTGAAAAATTAGAAGCAAACGTCCAGGAGAAAAGTTGAGTAACTATATTTCCTCATAGAATGTTATACACTCATCCATTTGTATTGCTAGTGTTTATTTTCAGCAACATCTTGGTAGACACTGATGATCTGAAAGAGGAACAGTACTTCTGGACCTCAGTACTGGCATAATGACAAAGATTTTAGAATTATGTGGGGGAATTAGATGTTCTTGAGTATAAATTTTAAAATTTTACTTATTTGTGATATGGTAGGGGAGAGAGAAAGAGAGAAAAGAGAGAACTACAATAATAGACGCACACAGAAGAACATGCATGGCATTCATCTATGGTGAATGAATAGATGGAGGTCAGAGGACAACCCCTGAAAGTCAGACTTCTCTTTCCACCATGTGGGCCTCTGGATATTGAACCCAGGTCACCAAGTTTATGATCAGACACCCTACCTACTGAGCCATCTGGATGGCCCTCTTGAGTATACATTTACATGCAGGAATTTAAGGAGGATTTAGAGAAGTTGCAAATTTCAAATTCTTAAGAGCTATGAAGTCATTCAAGTAGACATCTTCTGAAAGAACTAGAAATGTCGAATTGAGTCAAGATGGAGCAAAATACAGGAAGACTATCAGAGAGAAGTGGTGGTGGGGGAAGGAATGGAGTAGATGTTGAAGACTGATGGGAGGATACCAGGGATGAAGGATCAAGAAAACTTTTTCTTCAGCAGAATTTCGGGGCAAAAATAATTTTTTTAAAGGAAATAAAGCAGAGAGGCCAAGAAGTAAGAGAGGAGAGGAACAATTTCATTGATAACTCAGGATACTTTTCCTAAATTATTTTTCTATCTGTTAAAATAGAAAGTAGATCATCAGTATTACTGATAGAATAATAATCTTTAAAATTGATTATTGTTTCTTGACTATTAAAAACTACCTTGAAGGCTTAATTGCTAAATTATATGCAAATAATTTAGACACTTAATTGAAATTGACATGCACAGAAAATTTGTTTTTATTAGGAAAAGATTTACACTAGCGAAGTGATCAAGCCCAATTTGATTTATTTATTGATAAACTAATTCATAGTTTAAACACTGAAGCACACTCAGCCGCTTCAAAAGCTTTGCAGGACAGAACAATTTAAGTTTTAAATTTTTTAGACCTGGTTCAGTTTCTTTTTTTTTTTTTATTTTTTTATTTATTTTTTTAGGATGAATTTTTTTTAATTTTAATACATTTTTTATTATTATTTCAGCTCATACAAACTTAATAGGTACACTAGTTCCCTCCCTCCCTCCCCCCCCCCCAACCCCCTGCTCTCCCTCCCCTGACCCCTCCCACCCCCCCCCCCCCCCCCCCCCCGTGCCTCCCGCCCCAATTCCCAGAGTCCTTTCTTGTGCATGCCTGACTCTCCTCTGGGCCCTCCTCTCCGATGACGTACAAGGACCCAGTGGCGTTTCCCTGAACACTTTCCTGTGTTCCCCTTAAGCATAGGAACACTACTGTGGCTGTCAATCCCTTGCCTCCAAGGATCTTGGTGCCTTTAGCAGATGCTAGACTTTGTGAGGTCAATAGTGTGTTGGACATTGTGCCGGGCATGCAATGTCCAATTATGATTGCTTCGGCCCTAACTTGTGTGGAGTATCTTGCAAATCATTGCTCCTCCCATCCTTTTGCTCTTACACTCTTACTGCCCCCCCTCTTCCGCAAATGTCCCTGAGCTTCAGGATGGGGAGAGATTAGTCTGGCCTAGTTCTAGGTGGTTAACATAGAGTCTCTGAAGTTCTGGATAGTGGTTTGTTGATTTTCTTTTGCAGTTTTGTTGCTCCTGCAATGCCCTTCACTCCATCGTGATGGGCACTGTATGTCACCCCCTGGCAAGAGACAGAAAGCTGTTAAACTGGAGTCTTATTATAAGAGCACATTCAAGGGTAGATGTAATACTTATACCCAAAAGTGGAATCGCAGGGTCATATGGCATTTGGCAATGGGAGGGGTCAATCACCCATTTGCAAAATGGTTACTTTTTAATCTGCCGGACTATGTGCCCTCCCCTTCTGGTGAGTTCATACCCCCTTAATTGTAAATGATCAGGAACGAATTGTGAACTTAACTAGGTGTCACATTACTTTCTTGCAGTCCTTGATGGAGGCCTATTTTCTCTACTGTAACATGGTCACTTCTCTCCTTGTTTCTGGTGTGGCCCTCCAGCCCCATCCCTCCTGTTCATAATCCTTGCAATTACTGTAGGTAATACATAGATTTACCTATGAGTGTCTCAAGATGGGCTGGGTGGGTTTGGTACTAGGAGCCACCTATTAGGGAGTACATACGGCACTTAATTTTCTGGGTTTGGGATACTTCACTAAATATAATTGTTTCTAATGACATCCATTTCCCGGCAAATTCCAGTAATTCATCATTTTTGATGGCTGAGTAGTACTCCATTGTATAGATGTACCACAGTTTCCTTATCCACTTGTCAACTGTTGGATATTTGGGTTGATTCCATGACTTTGCTATTGTAAACAGTGCTGCTATGAACATGGTCGTGCTTGTGCTATCGAGGTGAACCTCTGCTGTAGGGGGGGTTATTCCCAAAAGTGGAATAGCAGGGTCATATAGCATTTCAATCTTTAATTTCTTTAAGAATCTCCAGACGGCTTGCCAGAATGGCTGGATGAGCCTGCATTCCCACCAGCAATGTAGGAGAGTTCCCCTCTCTCCACATCCTCTCCAGCATTTGTTGTTGTTTGTGTTGTAGATTTTTGCCATCCTGACCGGGGTGAGATAATATCTCAGGGAAGTTTTGATTTGCATTTCCCTGATGGCTAAAGAAGTAGAGCATTTTTTAAGATATTTGTTAGACATTTTAATTTCATCCCTGGTAAAATTTCTTTTAAGTTCCAGTGCCCATTTTTTAATTGGGCCATTGGTTTCCTTGGTGTTTAGTTTTCTAAGTTCTTTGTGCACTCTGGACAGCAGAGTTCTATCAGATGTGTGGTTAGTGAAGATTTTCTCCCATTCTGTGGGTTGCCTTTGAGCTCGCGTTACAATCTCTTTATCTGAACAGAAGCTCTTTAATTTCACAAGATCCCAACTGTTGAGAGTTGGTAGCAGCGACTGTGCCATTGGATGTCTGTTTAGGAAATGTTGGCTTAGCCCAATGAGCTCGAGGGAGTTCCCTATCCTTTCAACTATGGTTTTTATAGTCTCTGGCCTTATGTCAAGGTCCTTGATCCATTTGGAATTAAGTCTTGTACATGGTGACAAGTACGGGTCCAGCTTTGATCTTCTGCATGTGGAGATCCAATTTTGCCAGCACCATTTGTTGAAGATGCTGTTCTCTTTCCATTGGATTCTTGGGCCCCTTTGTCAAAGATCAAATGGCTGTATTTTTGTGGGCTTATATCTGGGTCTTCAATCCTTATCCGTTGATCTGTGTGTCTATTTTGGAGCCAGTACCAGGCTGTTTTTAAACCTATGGATTTGTAGTATAGACTAAGGTTCGGTATGGTAATACCTCCAGCAGTGTTTTTGTTACTCAGGATTGTCTTTGCTATCCTGGGTCTTTTTTGCCTCCATATGAATTTTGAGATTGTTTGGTCAACTTCTTTGAAGAATTGCTTTGGGATTTTAATTGGTATAGCATTGAATCTGTATATTGCCTTTGGTAGGATGGTCATTTTTACGATGTTGATTCTACTAATCCAGGAACATGGGAGGTCTTTCCACCTTCTGGTGTCTTCTGCAATTTCTTTCTTTAGGGTTTTAAAGTTTTCATTGTAAAGGTCTTTTACCTCCTTGGTTAGGTTTATACCAAGGTATTTCATTTTTTTAGGGGCTATAGTAAATGGGATTGTTTCTCTCAAGGCTTTTTCACTTCTTTCATTCTGGGTGTATAGGAAGGCCTCTGATTTTTGCACATTTATTTTGTATCCTGCCACCCTGCTGAACTTCTCAATTAGTTCCAGAAGCTTCCTGGTGGAGTTTTTGGGATCACTCAGGTATAAGATCATGTCATCTGCAAATAGGGATAGCTTGACTTCTTCCTTGCCGATTTGAATCCCTCTTATGTCCCTTTCTTGTCTTATGGCTTCAGCTAAGACTTCAAGTACAATATTGAATAGAAGTGGTGAGAGTGGACAGCCTTGTCTAGTTCTTGATCGATTGAACAAAATCCTTGCTGTGGGCTTGTTGTATACAGCTTTTATTATATTGATAAAGGTTCCTTCCATTCCTACTGTCTCTAGCATTTTGATCATGAAAGGCTGTTGGATCTTGTCAAAGTTTTTTCTGCATCTATCGAGAGTATCATGTGGTCTTGGACTTTGGATTGGTTTACATGATGAATTACATTTATTGATTTGCGTATGTTGAACCAACCTTGTGTGCCGGGGATGAAGCCTACTTGGTCCCCGTGAATAAGCTTTTTAATATGTTTTTGAATCTGATTTGCTAAAACTTTGTTGAGAATCTTTGCGTCTGTGTTCATCAGAGAGATCGGCCTATAGTTTTCTTTTTTAAGTGAGTCTTTATTAGGTTTTGGGATTAAAACGATATTAGCTTCATAGAAGGAATTTGGTAGTGTTCCTTCCTTTGCTATTTGATGGAACAGTTTAAAGAGTATTGGTGTTATTAACTCCTTAAGTGTCTGGTAGAACTCTGTGCTGAATCCATCTGGTCCAGGACATTTTTTGGTGGGAAGATTCAAGATTACTTCCTCAATTTCCTTATATGTTATAGGACTATTTAAATAATTCACAACTTCCTGATTCAATTTAGGTAAGTTGTGTTTACGTAGAAATTCATCCATCTCTTTTGTATTGTCAAACTTCACAGAGTATAAATTTTGAAATATGATGTTATAATTCTCTGGATTTCTTTGGTATCAGTAGTGATAATTCCCTGTTCATTTCTGATTTTGTTAATTTGGGTTTTCTCTCTCCTGCTTTTTGTTAATTTAGCTAGGGGTGTATCAATCTTACTGAGTTTTTCAAAGAACCAGCTTTTTGATTGGTTGATTTTTTTCTATCATTTTTCTTAGTCTCGATTTCAGATATTTCTCCCCTTATTTTGCTAATCTCCTCTCTTGTACTACTTTTGGGATCAGATTGCTCTAGTTTCTCTAAAGCTTTAAGCTGCATTGTTAAGTTGTTTATTTCTGATGTTTCCATTTTTTTGATGTAGGCATTAAGAGCTATGAACTTACCTTTTAGAACAGCTTTCATTGTGTCCCAGAGATTTTGGTAAGTTGTAATTTCGTTATCATTCACTTTCAGGAAATCTTGAATTTCCTTTTTAATTTCTTCCTGAATCCAGTTCTCATTCAGCATCATAGTGTTAGGTTTCCAGGAGTTAGTGTATTTTCTCTTGTTTGATGTGTTGTGGATGTCCAGCTTTAGGCCGTGGTGGTCTGATAGGGCACAGGTTAGAATTTCAACTTTTTTGTATATGTGTAGATTCATTTTGTGGCCCAATATGTGATCTATTTTGGAGAAAGTTCCGTGTGCTGCTGAGAAAAATGAGTATTCTTTGGTACGTGGGTGAAAAGTTCAATAGAGATCTGTAAGGTCCATTTCTTTCAGGGTTTGATTAAGTTCCAAAGTGTCTCTGTTAAGCTTTTGACCTTTTGATCTATCCCATGTTGAGAGGGCGGTGTTGAAGTCCTGAAGAATTATCGTTTGGGGGTTGATTTCTTGCTTTAGACGCTGCAGGGTTTTCTTAATGAATGTGGAGGGGCCCGTATTGGATGCATATATGTTCAGTATTGTGAAGTCTTCCTGGTGAATTGTACCTGTGACTAAAATGTAGTATCCATCCGTGTCTCTTGTAATTTTCTTTGGTTTGAAGTCCACTTTGTCTGATAGCATAATGGCTACCCCTGCCTGTTTTCTGTTTCCATTTGCTTGTAGATTTGTTGACCAGCCTTTTATTTTTAGAGCGCGCCTATCTTTTGTGGTGAGATGGGTTTCCTGCAGGCAGCAGATTGATGGATTGTGATTTTTAATCCAAGTTTGTAATCTGTGTCTCTTGATCAGTGAGTTAATTCCATTAACATTTAGTGTTATAATGGAGAAACTATTTTTAATTCCAGACATTTATTATGTTTAGTAGTTTTTATAAGTATATTGCTTCGCTTTTAATGCTGTTATACTTGCCTTCTGTTCTCCTGTTTATGCCTGTTTTTTTCTTCACGCTTGAGTATCATTTCTAGCATTTTTTGAAGGTCTGGTTTAGTGGACATGTATCCCTTCAAGTTGTCTTTGTGCTGGAAAATTTTTCTTTCTTCCTTGATCATGACTGATAGTTTTGCAGGGTAAATCAGCCTGGGTTGACATTTTTGCTCATTCAATACTTGAAGTATGTCTCTCCAAGCTCTTCTTGCTTTTACTGTTTCGACTGAGAAGTCATTTGTTATTTTAATAGGTTTACCTTTAAAAGTGACTTGTTTTTTCTCCCTTGACGCTCTCAGCACCAGTTCTTTATCTTGAATGTGGAGTGTTTTAACTATTATTTGCTGTGGTATGCTTCTGTTTTGGTCGTATCTGTTTGGGGTGCGGAATGCCTCTTGTATGTGGATGGGCCTCTCTTTTTTTAGATGAGGAAAGTTTTCCTTGATGATAGTTTGAAAAATTTCCTCAGGGGTGGTATTTTGAGATTCTTGCTCTGGTATTCCATGAATACGCATATTAGGCTTCTTCAGGGTGTCCCATATCTCTTGGATATTTCTCTCAAGTATCTTTTTGGCTTTAACCACCTCTTCCATTGAGCTGGTTAGTACTCCTACTTTATCTTCAAGGTCTGAAATTCTGTTTTCTGCTTCGTTAGTTCTGTTGATAAGACTCTCTGTGGAGTTCTGGGTTGAAGATAACTTGTCTTATAGCTCAGTTTTAAACTCTGCTTGAGTCTGTTTTAACTGCTCTATGCCAGTTTTTGTTTCTTGCACTGTTTTTCTCAACTCCTCCAAATGTCTGTTGTGTTCCTCTTCAAAGCGATTGATTCGATTATGCAATTCCTCCCGGATTTCCTCTTTCATAGTATTGAACATGGTAATGATCATATTTTGAAAGTTGTTATCTTGGGTCAGGCTTTCTTGGCCTTTTTCCGCGGGTTTGTTCTGGTTGGAGTCTAACATTATGGGATTAATTTCTTCAGTGGGAGATTTGTTTACTTGAGTGTTGCTTCTCATGAATTTGCACTTTGACTTTGGAATTGTCGTTTTAACTCTTAAGATCTTTCAATTTCAGTAAACTGAATTATTTGGCCTGGGGTTCTGGGTGTGGGCAGGGACAGAGCTTACCTAGGTCGTGGGTGAGGCCTGGCTGGACCCCGCCCGTGTCCCCGCAGGGGGAGTGGAGTGGGGAAGGGGGAATGGGGGCATAGGCGTGGAGCTATTTAACCCGAGGGCAGCTGGGGCGGGGCCCGGCGGCAGGGGGAGGTCCTCCTCGTCCCTTGGCCCTGCGCGCGGCTCCGGCTGGATGGTGGGGTAGGAGCTGGGTCCCTTTGGGCTGACCTGGGGTTCTGGTGGGCGGGCGCGGAGCGGGGCTTACCTAGGTGGCGGGTGAAGGCCCGGCTGGACCGCGCGCGCGCGTCCCGACCGGCAGAGCAGGGTGGGGAAAGGGCTTTTTTTTTTATTTCATGTGTTATAAAAGGTCATGAAGTAAAGTTTAGAGAGAGGTCCGACTGATTATTCTAATAAATATTAGATATAAGATTAGGGTTTTAATTAGGATAGGACCTTATAGATCATCTACATTTGCCTTGCTTTGACAGGTTGGGAATTTGAGGTATAGGAAAAC
Source organism: Typhlomys cinereus (assembly GCA_023101885.1). Taxonomy (NCBI): domain Eukaryota; kingdom Metazoa; phylum Chordata; class Mammalia; order Rodentia; family Platacanthomyidae; genus Typhlomys; species Typhlomys cinereus. Next base: position 3,580,192 of record JALPQD010000145.1, read on the forward strand.
GTTTTTTGATCTCACTAGGATTTGGGTACCTGGCCATAATTTTTCCAGTAATTTCTGCTGTACATGTCTTAAAATACCACCACTAATTACAGTGTGAATGAGTAAATTGGTAAATAGGTAAAAATGTAAATTACCTCATTTGTAATAACTAGCTCACTGCTGGTGTGGTTTCAGTCACTCCACAAGCCGGTCCCTGGTGAAAACACCATTTGTAGATGCGGCACAGGACCAGGAATGGATGCCCCTGGTCATGGAGCATCTGTTCTGTCACTGTGAGGAAGATTCGGGATTTGGATTTGACAATGTCACTTATAAACTGAGTGACTTCTAGGCAAAGTTTCTCTAAGCTTCAGTTTCTTTATGTACAAAATAAGAATGATTACAACCTTACTTATTCTTATGTTGTTTGTAAGAATCAAGACTGTTATGAGAGTCAAGTTCTAGCTGACAAGCATTCGTTGGCAGCAACTATCTGCTTGACTTTTTTGCATACTCCTGGGAAAAGGAGTTAGTGGTTCACTATCAAAGGTCAAAGATAAAGAAGTGACATTTATTAGGAAGTACAATTGCTATCATTGGTAAGACTCTTCAGAGTATTGGATTTTTTTAAAAATTTTTTTATTATTATTTATTCAACCGTGTGCATATGCATGTGTATGTCCGTGCGTGTCTGCGTGTGTATGTCTGTGTATGTGTAGAACCACGGACGAATTCGCGAACCACCATGGGCGCCTCCACCTCCTTCTGCCCCGGGATTCACAGGCTCCGCATTACCAGGACAAGAAGCGAAGGCCGCCCCCGCTTCCGCCTGGCGTCTGTCTATACGTGGGATCTGGGATCCGAACTCAGGACCTTCCGGCTGCAAGGCGGAGGCTTAACCCCTGAGCCACCTCTCCAGCCCAGAATATTGGATTTTTAATTTGGAAAAGATCATAATATTCAAGGAGAGACTTTTGTAATGGAAGATATTAAAGAAGTTGCAAGTGTTGGAGAGAAAGTTCTTTAGGCAAAAAGCCTTTTGATATATTGATTGAGACTAGTTTAAGTAATATAGGATTGAAAAGAGGGACAGAAGGTCAGTGACACATTAGATGCTGAGGTGGCTTGCTCTTCATTTCTATTCCTTTGCTTTAAGTCTACCCTATCACATCGTACCATCTGTATGCATCTCTACGTATCTGTATGGCTCTGGGACTCCAACTCAGGTTGCTAGTTTCAAGTAGGTGTCCTTTCTGGTTTTACATGCTCCAGATACCTTCTTTCTTGCCCCTTTGTTAAGACCAAACCCCATTGTTATTCTTCAACAGAGAAAAAGATTGGATAACTTTGTTTCAGTTGCCTTTTGGTGTCTTAATGGCAACTTCATGAGATGCTATTTCTCAGTGTTAAGGTTCTCTCCTAGCCTGTTTGGATTAGCCTAGTTCTGATGTTCAAATAAATGATAAACATCTGATATAAAAGTTTCTGATTAAAAGCTAATCACCATTTATAGCCATGCTTTGTATTTTTGGCATTCATAGCTATGGTGTTTTATGAATCCTAAAATTACACATTTTCATTTTTTTAGTATATCTTAGATTAGAAATAGTATACATCTTTCATTTTTTTTGGTCGGGCTTTTAAAAAATTTATTTATTGTTTGTTTGTTTGTCTCTGTGTGTGTGTGTCTGTGTGTATCAGAGGACACTATGTGTTCCTGTGAAGGCCCAGGAGTGACTTTGGAAATCATCCTGGATTGCTCCACCTCCTCTTTCCTTTGCTCTGGAGTTTCCCAGGCTCCTCCTTCCAGGATCTGAAGTACAGATCTCTGCCATTTCCTTCTCGCATTTTTTTAAACGTGGAATCTGGGATCTAAACACAGGACCTTCTGCTTTCAAGCAGAATCTTTTTTTTTTATTATTATTATTCAATTGTATGTGTGTGTGTGTATTGTGTGTGTGTGTGTGTGTGTGTGTGTGTGTGTGTAGAACCACGGGCGAATTCGGGAACCATCATGGACCGCTTCCTCCTCCTCCTTGTTTACTCTGTCTCGGGATTCACAGGCTCCGCCCTACCAGGACCAGAAACGCAGCCCCCCCCTCCGCTTCCGCCTGGCGTCTATACGTGGGGTCTAGGATCCGAACTCAGGGCCTGCCTGCTTGCCTGCAAGGCAGAAGCTTAACCCCTGAGCCGCCTCTCCAGCCCCTCAAGCAGAATCTTAACCCCTGAGCCATCTCCCTGACCCTATCTGGGGTTTTACCCTGGTCTTCACTTGTGCTCAGTGGTGTTTGCTGAAATGTGGGAATTGGTCCCCTAGTCACTCGGGTGGTTTTGATGTAGTTATTGTTTTGCATGTATTGATATGATCATGATATCAAGATTTTATTGAGTTATGTGTATTTTAGGCATCACAATAATTGCTAAATGTTATGATTTGACTTTGTAAAGATAAGAGATGGGACAGGAGAACAGTGGAATATCTGATGAAGACATTTAAAAAATGAAAGAAGCCTAAGAGATAAAGAAATACGACAGTATCTTTCAGCTGGCTGCCTTTTCCTTTATAGTGGCATAGAAACAATAAAAGTCTGACGTGAAGACAGTGTTTTGGATTCACTGAAGCATGGGTTACATTTTAGCATGAATAACTTAAATGACTTCTGACCTAGTGGGAATTTTAAGGAAGTGTGTTCACGAAAGGTGAAGATTATCTCAAAAGTCATTTTAAATTATAGAGTCTGTGAAATGAAAGCCACAGAGAAACGTTAACATGGGCTTTTATTCAATATAAAATGAACTAGTACCAAAGACTGTATTTAGCTTATTAATTAACAAGGGATCACTAGCATAATGCAAATTTCTTCAAAAGAGTTGAAGGAGCACAGAGAGATTTGCAATCAAGGATGCTGAAATGAGTTTGTAGTAGATGCAGAACTGGGCAGTAGCCACAGGACAATGATCCATTCCATTGCCTGGGCATTTGCATTTCTGTAGAAAAGAGCGATTTTTATTTTTCTTGTTACTACTGACTTGCAAGCTAGCTAAAAGAAAATGAAAGACCAAAGCCTATATGGAATCATCTAGGCTGATATATGTAGCAAATAGGACATTGAAAATTTACATGAAGTTTTTTTCCAGTTCTACCCATTTACCTGTAAATTTCCCAATATCATTTTTGTTTGTAGTAGGCCCTGAAAGACAATGCAACCCATTTTCTGTCATATGTGGATCTTAACTTTGACTCTTTAGTTTTGTGCTTATAGCACAATACCAGCATCACTACTTTGGTTGTGGGTCATTTAGTAAATTAAGGGTGACTTGAACATAAATCTTGTGGTTCTGTAGGATCTACTTATAACCCAGATAGCTGCTCCATGTTTTTGGGTGGGTAGCATGGGCGTGCTGGGTAAAGCAATTCCACCACTCCACTGAGAAGTATCAGGTAAGTTAGAATTATACATTAATTATTTCTGGAATTGTCTATTAATAGTTTTCTGTGTTCCTTAGTTGATCACTAAACCTTGGACAGCAAAACTGCAGGCAAGGGTGAACTCAAGTCACTTAGCCTTGCAGTGACACAGGTTGGAGACTGAAGAAAGTCTCTGCAGATTAGATACGAGCAGGAGCAACAAGAGGTCCAGGCAAGGTTTCCTTGGTTGAAGAATTTGATGCAGGGAAAGGAGGGACTGATGCACCCATGAGCTAATGAGCATCTGTGGGGCACCAGACACAGTTTTATTAATGGTGACAGAACAGTTAACAAAATGCCCTTCCGAAGCTTACTTGATACTAATTGTTTGTGTAAATGAATAGTGTGAAAAGGAGGTAAGTGCCATACAAGTTTGTGAAGGGGAATGAGAAGGGAGGAGACTTGTGTAAACTGGAGTAATAATTTAGCTTTGGACTAGGGAGTCATGGCAATCTCTTGTTTATATGACTATCTCTTCTTTCATGATTCTGGGGAACTTAACATTGGGTGAGCTAAGAGAATTCTGTGGCAGAGAAGCAGGAAGCTAACAGACATGCATTCTTCAAGATTAAAATGAAATTCAGATATTTTTCTGGTTGATACTTTTTTTTTGCCCTTTTCTATTCAGCAGTGGAAAATAATAAAGCATGTTACAGGAAAATGGGCAGCGAGATATCAGTGTTCCATAGCAGAGATAATATATTGGAAGTAAATCTTACTCATGAAGGATTGCAGCACCACCTGAGTCATATTCTTCATAGGAATTTTATGACAATTTTGTCTAACTCTGTCTTGCTTTGGGAATTCTAAGTTTTATCTACTCTTCAAGGAACTGCATAAACAATGTTGCTTTGGCAAAGGTATACACATCTTGACAGCCTGTGAAAATAATAGTTAGCTGCTGGCTTTCAATTTCAAATACGCAGACTGTCATAAATTGCTTGACTACCTGTGATGCATAGGTTTATTCAAGGGAGATGGTGCAAGGCAAGTGCTGATAAGAACTTTAAAAGGAGGTTCAGAGTTGGACTGTAAACTTGCATCTTGATTAATAGATTTGTGTGCCCAGAAACAGACAAGGCTAAACTATTCCATGTATCAATGAAAACAGTGTCTTCTGGAAACAGCTCTCCCTCCTAGCCTTTTAGCAATTTTAAATAAAAGTGAGAGGGCACCATCAGCTTTATATTCTGTAGTTTTGATTATCTTCTTTCCTCATCTGCTTATACTAACTTTAAACAATAATTTATATGGTTTCTGGCTTATTCTGCCAGTCATGTATTCATAGAAAATATAGAAATTCCTTCTAACTAAGTGGTGTTTGGGCATTTTTAATATAGAATTTCCATAAATTGATTTACAAAATTAATTGGACACTTTTATGGAAAAATCTGTGTGACAAGCGTCTTCTTTTCCAACCGTGTCAGTTGCCTGGCAAGCTCCATCCTCGCTCCTTTGTGCTGCCTCCTCTTGTTCTTTAGTCAACCCTGTTTTCATAGCCTCTGTCCTCAGGAAGGAGTCGCAGGAAAGGGATCTGCTAGTCTGAGCTCTGAATTGTTTGTCAAACTGCTCAGAATGTCTCTGAGAATGTGCTTGAATTTGCATTTTCCATTTGTACTTTCTCTTCTTTAACTTTTTTAAAATAAATTTATTAAATTTACATTTTTACATACATGCTCCTTGCCTCCTTTGTTCCCTGCTCTCTTCTTTCCTCCTGCTCTCATCCCATTCCTTCCTCCTTCCCCTCCCTATGTGGGTCCAGTCTGTTCCCTCCTACTCTCCTGTCCTTTGGTTCTATGGGGTTCCCTTGACAGCATCTGTTCTCATGGAAGATCAGGCCTCTGTGGCAGACCAAGAGGCCCTTAGGCGGCCTGCTGATATGGGTACTCCCCTACCTCTGTGTGACCCATCACTCCTAAGGATCCTGTCTCCTGAAACTATTTCTCCTGAGGTCCATGCAAGTCCATGGGGGCATGCTGACATGTTCACTGCTATACAGATCTGATGAGATCAAGTCCCACTGCTGTGAGTTCCTGTCTGTGGCTGCCCTATCTTGAGTGGAGTGACCTGTCTACCAACAGAACTCTCCATCTTTAGACTCTTACAATCTTATTGCCCCTTCTTCCACAAAGTTCCCTGGGCCTCAGGATGGGGAGAGATTTGGCTGGCTGGTTCCAAGTGAACAGTATAGGGTTTCCAGTGTTCTGTATTCAGATTGTTTGTTGTTGTCTATTTTGCTCTTCTTGCACTGCACAAGGCTGCATCCTATTGGGGTGTTGATATCCTCTCCTATCCAGCAATACAGAAACTGTTAAAGAGAATGTTTGAAGGAGAGGGAGGATTAGGAGTAGGGCACAGTAGTGGGTAGGGTCAATCTCCAGGACATCATCTGGTTGTCTACTAAGCACTCCCCCCCCCTCCACAATGGGGAACACATGTCCAGCGCTTCAAACTACTTCAAGCACCTTGATTCAAGCATCTCTTGATTTAAGAGATCAGGCAATTGACTGACTGTGGATTGCATCAGATATCTCACTAAATATGGTTTTTTTTTTTGAAAGAAGCTTTATTTCTGTATTGAACTTTGTCTTTGTCTTCATTCTCGTTGAGTCTTCTGTACCTTACTTTCCTATTTCTTATCCTTCATGGTTATAGCAGAAAATTTCATTGATTCATTTTTTTGATGGCTATGTAGTACTCTTTTTATACATGTACCACATTTTCATTATCCACTCATCAACTTTCAGACATCTAGGTTGATTCCATGACTTTACTATTGTGAATAGTGTTGTAATGAACATGAATACTCATTAGTACATTACTAATTACATTACATAGTATGATGAAACATTTTAAAGGAATATTTGCATTTCAGTTTTTAACTTTTTTCAGAACCACCATGCTGATTACCATAGTGGTTGTACAAGTCTGAATTTCCATCAGCAATGTATTAGGGTTCCCTTCTGTCCATATTCTCTCCTGCATGTATTGTTGCATGTCTTTTGGATTCTTGCCATTCTGACCAGTGCGAGATGACATTTCAGTTTTGATTTACATTTCCCTGATGGCTAGGGTATTTGTTAGGCATTTCAGTTTATTTCTGGGAAAAATTTCTTTTAAGTTCCATGGTCCATTTTCTAGCTGGGCTGTTCATCTCCTTGGTGTTTAATTTTTCGAGTTCTTTATACACTCTAGATATTAGTCCTCTTTCAGATGTGTGGTTAGTGAAGATATTCTCCCATTCTATGGTTGACTTTTTGCTTGGTTAACAAGGTCTATAGCTGAACAAAAGCTCTTTAATTTCATGAGATCTCATTTGTTGAGAGTTTGTTCTATTTCCTGAGCTATTTGGGTCCTGTTTAGAAAGTGATGGCCTAGGCAAAACAGTTTGAGGGAATAACCTCATCTTTCTTCTAGGATTTTTACAGTCTGTAGTCTAATTTTAAGGTCTTTGATCCATTTGGAGTAGGTTTTCATGCATGGTGACAACTAAGGGTTCAGTTTCAGTCTTCTACATGTGGACAATCAGTTTTGCCAGCACTATTTGTAGAAGATACTATTCTTTTGCCATTGAATTTTCTTTGCTCCTATGTCAGAAATTAGATGACTATATGTGTATGTATTTCTGGGTCTTTGACCCTTATCCATTGATCTGTGTGTCTGTTTTGGAGCCAGTACCATGCTGTTTTTATTACTATGGATTTGTATTATAGATTAAGGTCTGGCAAGGTGATTCCTCCAGCATATCTTTAGCTATCCTGGGCCTTTTGTATTTCCATATGAATTTTGAGATTGCTTTATCAATTTCTGTGAAGAATTGCCTTGGAATTTTGATTGGTATAATATTGAATCTGTCTATTGCTCTTGGTAGAATGACCATTTTTTAAATTTATTTTTCTACTTTTTAAGCATATTAAGTATTCATCCCAGCTTACCTCACTTCTCCCTCCCCTCCATCCCCTCCCTTCCCTTCACCATTCTCTCCCACTCCCTCCCACCCTTCTGCCTGTGTGCTTCTATGAACCTCAGGTTCACTCTGATCTATCTACTCCTGTGTTCTCAGGCCTCTATAGTATAGATTAGCCATTTTTATGATGTTAATTCTACCAATCCAGGAGCATGGGAGTTCTTTCCACCTTTTGATGTCTTATGAAATTTCTTTAGAGTTTTGAATTTTTCATTGTATTGGTCTCTCACTTCCTTGGTTAGATTTATAACAAGGTATTTCATTTTTTTAGAAGGAATTATTTACCTTGGGACTTTCTTACTTTTTTCATCCTTGGTATATAAGAAAGTCACCAATTTTTGAACACTGACTTTGTATTCTATCACTGTGCTGAACCATGTATTAGTTCTAGAAGTTTCCTGGTGGAGTTTTTGGGGTCTCTCAGATAAAGGGTCGTGTTGTTTGCAGACCTTTTTTTCCTATTTGTACACTTTTATTTACTTCTCTTATCCAATAGCTATGATAAAAGACAAAAAACACTTAAGGGAGAAAGGATTTATTTGCACTCAGTTCCAGGGTGTGAATAGTCCATTGTGGTAGAGAAGCAAAGGGGCAGGAGCTTGGAGCAGTTGGGTCAGAAAGCAGAGATCATTTGATGTTTGAGCTCAACCCATGTTCTCCATTTTATCAATCCAGAATCCCCACTCAGGGAATGGTCCCACCCACAGCTAAAATGGGTCTTCTCACATCAATTAATATAGTTCCCCACAGAAGTTAGCCTAAACCTAGACAATCCCTCACAGTCTGCCTGGAGTCTTGTCTTCTAGTGATTCAGATCATGCCAAATGGATAATTACCACTACTTATCACAGTGTCTACCATTTATCTTTTCTTTTGAATTTGCATGTATGGGTGCATGTTTCTGCAGGTGCGTGTGGACACCAGAGGATTACCTTTGGTGTGGCTCCTCCTCAAGTTCTGTCCGTCTTGTTTCATGAGATAGGTCTCGCATTGGCCTGGATTTGCCCATGAGACTTAGCTGACTGGCCAGAAAACTGGAGGAATATGCCTGCCTATGCCTCTTCCTCAGTGCTGGATTTCTAAGTGCATACCACTGTACTTTGCTTTTTGAAATGGGTTTTGAATATCACATTCAGATGGTCTGTTTTGTTTATCTAGCACTTTATGGAATGAGCTCTCTCCCGAATCCCTTAGGTTTTTGATAGGGAAGACCAAAAACAAATTGCTAGGAAGAAGGAAAGTTGTTATGATGCTTTCTCATTTGGGAACCTACTCTTTGTGTTGGGAGACAATACTTATAATTTGCTGAATATGGAGGAGATACTCAGCTGTGGAGCTCCAGATTTTTGAGTTCTAGAATGATGTTCCATGGATGATATTGACGTCCTGCTTGAGAACTTCTTTCTCACATATATTTTTGTTTGTTTGTTTTTGAAATGAGTTTCCACGAATATTCAGGGTCTGGAAATTCATTCAATTAAATATGCATGCACTCAAATACTCTTTATAAAAATTTTCACAAATTTTTGAGTTTGCTTACCACACTTTGATGCTTATTGAATTATCCATGTAGTTACTTTTTCTTTGTGTTAGGCATTATCGTGACAGCTAAGAGTGGCTGGTGGTCTATCTTTTGAGTGTAGGAAGTATGCATATATTTATAATGCTGAATTTGGTAGAAAGTACATGGCAAAGATGTTACAGTGTAAATGATTATGAAGAGTAAGAAGAGGAAGAGAAGGAAGAGGAGGAGGAGGCAAGTTCAAAGTGGTTTAAAAATTCAGTTCATTTATACACACGGTGAGGTCAGGCATTGTTCACATCACTTCATAAATATTACATCTTTGTTCAGTTATATTTAGATCCTGAGAGATAATCCACTATTACTTTCCTAATTTATAGAAAAGGAAACTATAACAGGCAGATTAAGTACCTTCTCCACTTTTGTAATCTCTAGAGAGTGGCTTAATGACTGCCCCTTTTTGTCATGTCATAAGTGTGTAGATGTGTATACATAATGCATTGGTTGAGTTCAAATGTATGACGGTTTAGGGTTTGAATTCTGGGCATGTTGGTAGAGAATTAGTAGTTGAATTAAGCCCTGAGCAAGGTTGCAGGTGATTGTACAGTTGAAGGGGAAGGTCCAGTCCTTGGTGGGTAGGACTAGTTCCTGGCAGATGACTAAGACAGAGGGTGCTGTTTAAGGAAGTTGGCATCATTTGGTATACTTGACCGGACATGCTGATCTGGCAAGTAAGGATGTTCCTCTCAGCAGTCCTGTGGCTGTGTGAATTTGGTGTAACCAGTTCCCTTAGCCATTGGTGTTGGGCTTTCCTATCAAGCTGGACAAGAAACTGTGACTAGACTACAGTAAGTCAAATAAAACCCTTTGTCCTCTGTAAGCCATTTGGTAATGAATTTATTAACAACCATGGAGAGTAGCTATGGCAATGTTATCAACAGAGAAGGCCTGACATATAGTTCAACTGGTAAAGGCACCTGAATTCAAGCATGATGACCAGAGTTCATCCCTGGTGGGAAATGAGAACTGATTTCTGGAAGTTGTCCTCTGACTTCCACATCAACACCATGGCACATGTGCATGTGGCATGTGTGTGTCCATTCTTACTCTTTTAAATTAATAAAATGAAAACATTAGAAATGTGAGAAAGTATACTTTAACTTGACAAGAATATTATAAATTCAAAATTTTAACCATTAATGTTATAACAATCACATCTCTCTGATGTGGCAAATGAGTGGTTTAAACATCTGCTGACACTTCATCATCTATTAAAGGTAGAATGCTGTTGAGATGCACATGCTATTTGCTTTTCAGTTCCGTTTTCATTTGTGATGCCATTTAAACCTTTCTTCCATTTACAGCACATAGGAAATCAGGTTCTTATCTTTCAGCCCTTCACGTCTGTCCATGTGGCAAAGGAGAAAGAATTGAAAATACACTAGCTTTCAGAATATGTACAGTGACACCCACATTTAAAGCAGATGGGAAAGGCTGGGGAACAGCCAAAAGTACTTGCTTGAATTAAGCATAATAATTTGAGATTTTTAATAATTTCAGACATTTCAGCATTTGCTTTTCTTTTCTTTTTTGTCAGAACATTTATAAAAATGGATCCTGAAGTTCCTGTGGGATATTTTGGGCAGAGCTCTGTTCACTCGGCCTAGCCTGGGAGAGAATTTAAAACAGCACCGATGTGTTCCATGTTGAGAACTGTTCTGAGCAGGCATGAGGCATGTTCGTGTTCTGTGCCTGTCTTCACGAAGCACTGATAGTGTACCAGATTTCCTTGGAACTCTGCTCTTTCTGAATCAAAGGAAGACCAGGATTTTATCTTGCATTGAATTCTTTCCTGCTCACCCACATTTCCTTCTCCTCTTGGAATATCTTTAGGAGCAAGTCACTTGTCAGTAAAGCAGGCCATTTGTTTCTGTTGCAAAGATGTAATGCTTTTTGTAAGCATAGTTCACAGATACCTTTTGCTTCTTGTTCATTACGTGATCCTGTGTGAATCCTCCGTTGTGGGCTCATCTTTAAAATGAAGGGGTGGGTAAATAAGAATCTTTAAGCTTCCATCTTGAAAAAAATAAAGTTTAATTATGGCCTTATTATGGATATGCCTTTAAGTTTGACTTAAGAAGTTTGCATCTTATCTGAAAAGCGAATGGGAATCCTCAGGCTTTCTAAAGCACATGTGAAACTAGACCTTCTGAAAGGTCATCCACAGATTACTTTGTTCTGTTAAATGTAGGTGGGGACTCCTTGAGGTTCACACTACCTTGAACCTCACTACTGAGCAGCTACCTATGTGGCAAACTGAAAGCGAAACCTTTATCATCCTGGGATAGAATGAGAATTCTGTGAGTTTTTATCGGCAACCTTAGCGTGGCATGCGCTGCCTAGGTGCAGCCAGCCCCGCTGAATTTGTGTTGGTAGTCTGATCATTCGAGATAGCTGGGTGGAGGCGCTGCAGGGTGCACCCCATCGCAGTGCTGGCCATTACTGAAGGTTAGAGACACACCTTTAGGCTGTTCTTTTCTGATGGCTGCTTTCAGGGTTATTTCATGCAATATCCCAGCATTGATGAAGGTTTATATTGGGGGCAGAAGGTCAGGAAAAGGGTAAAATCCAGTATTAGAAGGTCTAGAAAACTAGTCAACTAGAAATGATGTTCTCAAATGCTTGTCTCAGCAGTGCTTCCAGGGATGGAAAAGGCCATACCCTGAAATAGTTCTAGGTTCTGACTTCCCGTGGAGAAATACAGAATGTCGTGGGGCAGATAATTGGATGATGGCTAGGGGGCTTCCAGGAGGAGTCCCTGTTGGGTCGGGCTCACTCTTACATGGCTGACTATGGATCTTGGGCCTCTGTGTTTCATTCTGTCAATCCCACAGTCTCCAGCAGCCATATGTGCTTCCTTTCCCCAGGTACCCTGTTAGCACAAGCCCTCAGCCACTCTTAGATCTTCAGGAATGGGTGCACATCAAGATGCTAGGATTATTTCCATTTTTCTTGCAGTAGACAAATTTATGGAACTGAGTTCTGTTTATGAAGACTGCTGGAATGGATAATTGTGAGGAGGTGGGAGAGGAGGAAGGGCTGCCATGCCATAAATGACTTCTCTGATCAGTGACTTTCAGGGAGAGGACTAAGCTCACTCATGCTCCTTACCCTGACGTCAGCAGTCAGTGCTTTCCTTGGCTTTCAGCTTTGTGCAGTTTGCAGAAACCACCTGAAAGAGAAGGCTTTCCCTCCATCATCGTATCTTCTGCCAGCACAGCATTGCGTGAATAGAACAATTCAGGTAAAGGAGATTTCTGAGAAAACAGATCATCTCTAGCTTTCTTACACTGGGTTCTCTAGAGGATTGGCAGAAGTCGCTTAAAGAGAGGCATGTTTGACTTCAGCAAGCCTCAGGCTCCTAAAGAGGATGGTCACCTCTGCCCGAATCTCTTATGTTCATGAAAGAGAGATGACAGCTAATAAAAAGTACCTCTGTAATTTGTAATGTGTAGGAAAAAACTTTTCTAGGCATAAATGCCTAACAGATTATCTTGCACATAGGTGCATGTGTTTAAAGATTATAGAATGTAAAGCATCATTAGAATGTAAAGAACTTCTAACAAATAACTGATAAGTACTTAGTAATAAACAATTTAGGATTTTTGTTTAAAAACGACTTAAAAATTCCATCATAATTCATTTGTACTCTGCCCAAGGATATTTTGTTTTGATTAAATTTATGAACTAAAAAAGCACAAATCTTTCATCCATGCTCATGTGAAGTAGTATTGAGAAGAATTTAGGGATCAAGGATTTTGAAAGAACAGCACTTTCTGGCATGTGCCCCAAGAGTGGTGCCACATTACTATGAGGGGCATGGTGTATACTGTTAGGTACCCTGACATTTTAATATATGTATATTAATTATTTGTAGCCTGACAGAGTCAGTTGTATAGCCTGTATATAGCTGTATTTGGAGACACTGGGAATGGACACAATACAAAACAGGAGTTTACATTCTAGCAGGTCAGACAGGGAACCAGTAAATTAAAAAAGGAAAGTATTTGATAAAAGTAAGCTTTGTGAAATGTGATTATTAGTGAATAGCTAGCTTAGATTGGGTGATTAGATAGAAATAATGATAAAGTGATTTTAAAATATTAAACTCTTTGATAATTAGTACAATCAAAATGATTTTATCTACATCTTTCTAGAATTTGTCATTTTTCTTTGTCATTGCTAAAGATGCTATCTGACAGTTTTTGTTCTGTCTTCATTTACCTCCCAGTGCTATAGCAGCCCATTTTGTCTGTATGTCTCTGTGTGTACATGTGTGTGTGTGTTTAAAAGATAAATTAGCTTTATTTTTATAAAAAAGTCAATATAATTTTGTGTAATTATGTGAATGTTGATTTGGTAACAGTATTTCAAGTATAGTTATCCCTTTAATGTTTTGAGTTGCTTTCCTTAAATTTTTTATATAATAAGAAACATTTCCAGGGTTGAGAGGATGGCTCAGTAGTGCTTGCCATGCAAACATGTGGACCTGAGTTTGAATCCCCAGAGTCCATGTTTAGTCTGGTGTGTTGATACAAGTCTGTAATCCAATTGCTCCTAGGTGAGGTGGGAGACAGAGATAGAATCCCTGGAAGATTTTGGGCTAGCTAGCCTGGCATGTGCTGATTAATAAAAAAGAGACATCCGAGTTGGTCTTTGACTTCCTTATGTGTGCTGAGGCAAATGAGGACCTGCACTCACATAGGCACACATATGCACTTAGGTGTACGCATGCACACGTATGTGCTTAGGTATACACATGCACATGTGTGTGCTTAGGTATACACATGCACGTGTATGCACTTAGGCACATGAGCACCTGCACTCACATACATGTACACATACACACGTATATACTTAGGTGTAGTCAGACATTTCTTTTTAAATTTTCATTGATATGATGTCTAAGAAATGACTCAGAAGAATCCTTGATGTGTTCTAAAACTGCATCTCTTTTCTCTTGAGCTTTCAAGTCCTTTCTGAGATATGAGAACAATTTTGAGTTCATACACACACACACACACACACACACACACACACACAACTTTTTTCTGTCTTTCTATCTTTTTTGTATCTTTTTCTTTCTTTCTTTCTTTCTTTCTTTCTTTCTTTCTTTCTTTCTTTCTTTCTTTCTTTCTTTCTTTCTTTCTTTCTTTTTCTTTCTCTCTCTCTTTTTTTCTTTTCTTTCTCTTTCTCTCTCTCTTTCTTTTTCTTTCTTTTCCTCCTCCCTCCTTCCCTCCCTTTCTCCCTCCTTCCCTCCCTCCCTCCCTCTCTTCCTCATTCCTTCTTTCCTTACTGCAGGGAGAATTATAAAGATGAAGTTCCACCCTGTAGTTTGTTTCTTCCAGCGAGGATCCACCTCCTGAAGGTTTCATGACCTTCTCAATAGCACCATCATCTGGGATCAAGTGTTCAGACATAGGAGCTGTGGAAATATTTTATATTTAAGACACAATCCAGAATACCTTATGTTAGCATAAGTTATTTAGAGATGACTTACAGACTATAATAGAATGTACAGGTTATGCACAAATCCTGCACCAGTTTCTATCAAACTTGGGCTCAGAAAGGGTATGGGGGTTCCCAGGGCTTACCCCTGTACCCCTGAGCAAGGAGAATTGGTAATGGGAATTTATAAAATCAAGAATGAACCTTTTGATCTGGATTCTGAACATAATTTTTCTGTCATTTGTGAAAATGGGTTTTCAGGAATGTTGTTCTTGCTTATACAGTTTATAAATGAATAAAACTAAGGAAAATACTTTACTATGTATGAGAAGACAGGCCCAGCAGACTTGCTCACGAATACAAAACAATTTCCTTTTCTTCGAGCAGTGAAATACTGAGCCAGTCCACAGTGCACTGCTGATGAGAATTATCATACCGTGGAGTACATTTCCTCTCTAGGTTTATCTGAATCTTGTCATCACACGAGCCCTATAAATCCTGACCACGCTCAGCACAGGTGCTGTCTGTGTATCTATTACTAAGATGGAGCACTTGGTCCTCAATAAAAAAGGCCTCAGTGTATTTAAATTTAATAGTATCTATTGTCTGTTTATTTCCTGGGGGTAAAAGAAAAAACAATAAAAATATTCATGTGCTGGTGTAGATTCTTATCTTTCACACCTAGACCCAGCATCCAGGACAATACTTGGTTAGAGTTCTTGAAGGAAATATATTTTTACATTTTTAATTTTTAATTAAAATTTTTAATTCTGAAAAAATTTAAACTAGTTAGTTCATTATTTCCTTAAGTCATTGCTATTACTTGTTATGTGTAATTAAGGATTTCACTGAAGGATACTTTGCTGGATATATCCAGTAAAGTAAGGAAATTTAGTGTAAAGAACAAAATTTTATATAGAAGTGTTTACTTCTTTTAAGTTGATAAGACTTTCCCTTAGAATTATAGCTTTTTATGAAGTCAGATTTTGAAAAAAAATAGAAAAAAGCTATAAAGCATGTTTGGTAACATCTTTTATTTTTTTAAAGGTTCATAAACTTTTGTGCTTTTATTTTTTTCTAATAGGAAGGTAAGTTTTTTTATTTTTAATTTTAATTTGAGTACTTTGTGGCTCTGTATCATTTAGCTTATCCAGGGGTCATACTTCAGAAAGAATGTAAATTTTAACTATTTCCCCTCACCATATTATTGCTTTCTTATTTTAGGTATTCTGCAATTAAAAAAAAATATTTGAGCAGTGGGGGGAGGGAGCGCACAAGAGCAACACCCTGCATGTGGAGGTCAGAGTCCAGTTTTGCGAGTTGGTTCTTTCCTTGCCTCTTGTAGGCCACAGGATTCACCTTGGGCACTGTACCTGCCGAGTCATCTGTTGCTCACTTTCTCCAGTTTTGCTTTGCACCCCCTAAATGTAACCAGAGTCTCAAATGGAGCTTTATGATTTATAAAGCAAACATTGGATAAATAAGCAATACAGTGCCCTCCTGGTCCTCCCTCCACTGCTCGCAGTAGTGCACGTCCCCGCGCTGTGCTTGCTCAGCGCAGTGACTGTGGCTGGAACCGCTTGATGCCCAGGAGCGATCCTCCATCTACCCACCTGCTGGGGGCTGAGTCTGTCCGCTTTGATTCTGGTCCAGCATATTTTCTAAGACACTGCATGGTCTTCTGCTGGGAATTTCATTCTTGGGTCTACACGCCTCTAAGCGCAAGCAGTACAGTAAAGCAGTTTATGAAATTATTTTACCACCATCATAAATGTTTGTGAAAAGCTCCAAGGAGTTGGTGGGGAGGTATCACTTCTCTGAAATCCTTTTGCCTTCTCAAAGCACCATTTAGCTATTGGAGTCTTGATTTAAGAAACACAGGCTATTTCATACAGACTGGAATTCATTAGATGCGAGCCTTTAAACCCTTGCCTACTTCTCTAAATGTCCTCCTGGAAGGGTGGCATTTCATAAACATAAGATCAGGGATGGCACGCCACTTGTTTTGAACAGCTAATTTCCAATGCTTTTATTCTTGCAGGTGTGAACTTGCTGCTGGCTTTAGGACCCCCACCTGGCACATGCCACAAACTTGCTAGTGTCTACGCATGTCAGCGTGCAAATGGGAACTCACTGGTTCAGCCACCTATCCAAAGCTAGCTTCATACTTTTGTCCCAGGCCTGGCTTTTCTGAGGACAGGTGAGCCTGACAAGGCAGGTTTTTTTTTTTTAACATTTTATACATTTTTAAATATTTGATATTTTCCATTTCTTTTCCACCATTTTTATTACACATTTTATTTTTATTTTTATTTTATTTTTGCCTAATCATATAAGCTCAAAAGATATCCCCCTGCTCTCCTCTCTCCTCGTCATCACCCATAGCACTTTCCCCCCTTACCCTTTTTCTCTCACCCTCCTGTCTTCCTCCCTCTCTCCCAAGTGCCTACCATTTCTTCTCTCCCATCCCCCAGAGCATCCTTTTATGTGGGCGCTGAACATCCCTATGAGTCCCCTTCAGGATTCAGTGGCATAACTTGGGGTCCCTTTTTGGGGTGCCTGCTAGCATGGGAACTCTGACTGTTTAACCCCTTGCCTCTAAGAATTCTACTGCCTGAAGCCTTCTCTCCTGTGATCCATGCTAGACTTCGCAGGGGGAAGGGGGAATCATTGACATGTCAGACATTGTGCAGGTCAGGCGAAGTCCAATCACATTGTGGCTATATCCTGGCTGCTGCAGCCCTGACTTGTGTGGAGTATCTTGTGTATCATTGGTGCTCCCCATTTTTAGGTTCTTACAATCTTGCCACCCCTTCTTCTGCAGGGTTCCCCAAACTTTAGGATGGGGAGAGATTTGTCTGGTCTGGTTCCAAGTGAATAAAGTAAGGTCTTGGCGTTCTGAATTACGGTTTGTTGTTTTCAGTTTTATTTTTCCTGTACTGCCTTGGCTGCATCCTGATTGGTATTGAAGGTCATCTCCTTTGAATATGTCATTAAATGGGTTTGGAACTAGGATCCACTTATTAGGGAGCACATACTGCATCTAACTTTCTTTATCTGGGATACTTCACTCAATATAATTTCTTCTAAATCCAACAATTTTCTGGCAAATTTCATTAATTCATCTTTTTTATGGCTGATTAGTTACATTGTATAAATGTACTGCATTTTCATTATCCATTCATCAACTGCTGTGCATTTTGGTTGGTTTCATGACTTTGCTATTGTAAATAGTGCTGCAATGAACATGGTTGTGCTCATGCCACTGTGGTGAATTGTTGCATTTTGGGGGATTATTCCCAGTAATGGTGTAGCAGGGTCATATGACATTTCAATCTTTAACTTTTTTAGAAGTCACCATACTGATTTCCAGAGTGGTTGTATAAGTCTGCATTCCCACCAGCAATGTATGAGAGTTCCCTTTTCTCCCCATCCTCTCCAGCATTCAGTGTTTGTATTGTGGATTTTTGCCATTGTGATAGTTAAGTCTGGGTGTCAACTTGACACACCTGATATTAACTAAGATAGGATGAAACCACACCTGGAAGGATCAACTGAGACTACTTGAAAGGAGTATACTTACCCTAGATCCTATCAGTACCTCCAAAGATCTCACAGGATCCTCTCAGTCCTGGACCATATAAAAAAGAGCCACAAAAGAGAAGAGATGCTTATTGTAGCTGTGCTAGGAATCACTCTTCCTTCTGGCTGCCTGGTTTCTTTGACCTTCTAGCCTTCCAACCCTCCAAGTCTTTAGACTCTAGGGATTTTCCATCCTTCAGCCATCACAAACTTGACTACCAAACCGAGCATCTACTGGCAGCCATCATTGGACTACCTTGGCTACTGGTAGCCATCATTGGACTATCTCGGCTGCTGGCACTACCTTGGCCATATCTGTAAGCTAACTCAATACATTCCCTATATATATTCATTGTGTCGATTCTGCATCTCTGGAGAACCTAACTAATACAGCCGTCCTGACCAGAGTGAAATGATATCGTAGGGTAGTTTTGATTTGCATTTCCCTGATGGCTAGGGATGTGGAGCATTTTTAAAGATATTTGTTAAACTTTTCTATTTCATATCTGGAAAAGTTTCTTTTGAGTTCCAAGCATTCCCTCTTCAATTAGGACCCAGACAAGGCTGTCCACTGCCACTCCTATTCAGTATTTTACTTGAAGTCTTAGCTAGAGCCATAAGATAGGAGAGGGAGATAAAAGGGATTCAGATCGGAAAGAAAGAAGTGAAGACATCTCTATTCACAGATGACATGATCATATACCTGAGAGATCCTAAAAACGACATCAGGAAACTCCTGGAACTAATACAGAAGTTCAGCAGAGTGTCAGGTTATAAGGGGGCAAAAATCAGTGGCCTTCCTATACATCAAGGATGAAAAATGAAAAAGTCCTAAGAGAAACATTTTCTATAGCCCCTAAAAAAATGAAATTCCTTGGTATTAATCTAACCAAAGAAGTGAGAGACCTTTATAATGAAAACTTTTAAACCCTAAAGAAAGAAATTACAGAAGACACTAGAAGGTGGAAAGTCCTCTCATGCTCCTGGATTGGTAGAATTAACATCATAAAAATGACCATCCTACCAAAACCAATATACAGATTCAGCACTATACCAATCAAAATCCCAAAGCAATTCTTTAAAGAAATTGATCTAACAATCTGAAAATTCATATAGAAGCACAAAAGGCCCAACATAGCAAAAACAGTCTTTAAGTAACAAAAACACTGCTGGAGGTATCACCATACCAAGCTTTAATCTATACTACAAATCTATAGTAATAAAACCAGCTTGGTGCTGGCTCAAAAATAGACATGTAAATCAATGGATAAGAGTTAAAGGCCCAGATATAATCCCACACAATTATAGCCTTTGACAAAGCCCCCTCCCCCCAAAAAAAAACCTCAATGGAAAAAGGACAGCATTTTCAACAATGGTGCTGGCAAAACTTGATATCCCCATGCAGAAGATTAAAACTGGACCCATACTTATCACCATGCACAAAAATCAAGTCCAAATGGATCAAGGACCTTAGTATTAGGCCAGAGACTATAAAAACCCTAGTTGAAAGGGTAGGGAACTCCCTGGAGCGGATTGAGCTAGGCCAACAGTTCCTAAACAGAAATCCAGTAACACAGGCAACACAGGCACCAGAAGCAACACTCAACAAATGGGATCTTATGAAATTAAATTCTGTTCAGCTACAGAGATTATAAACTGAGCAAAAAGGCAACCCCACAGAATGGGAAAAAATCTTCACTAACCACATATCTGATAGAGCCCTATTATGCAGAGTGCAAAAAGAACTTAAAAAACTAAACACTAAGGAGATAAATAGTCCAATTAGAAAATGGGCCTATGAACTCAAAGAAACTTTTTTTTAAGGTGGTAAATTCACTGCTTCAGGAATCCAGGTAAAAAGGACATTTCATGTGTGTTTAATAAAGAGAGAGACTTCTGCAGGTTGTTACTAAGGGATCTATGCACTGAAGCATTCATGTGCCTCCCCCCATACTGAATGTAGGACTTGAGAACTTTTTGTATTCCAAATTGTAAAGTTCTTCAGGTAAAGTCTGAGAAGAGGGAGTGTCTGAGAATAAGCAGTAGCCTGCATGAAGTTTATAGTTACACAATGTAGTTTCCAACTTGTGTGCAGTGAATGACCTGCACTGAGTCTGTCATGAATTTTCCCCAGTTTTAAGAATATTGTTACTGTTCCACGTGTAAAACGTAAAACCTTTACTTACTAAGCCATCTTCCCACTCATCACCCTCACTCAAGTGTCATCAGTTCCTTTCTATTTGTAAAGATGTGTGTTGTGCTGTATTTGACATTTTTCTTTTTTCCTTCTGTTAAAAAATGTGGCTATGCTGCTTTGTAGGTACTTATACGAAATGAAAGATTGATTCATGGCAACTGTGAGTGTGTCCAAATAGAGAATGTATGTCATTTGTTTGTGGCTGTGCAATATTACTCTCTAAAGCATTTTAAGAGTCAGGAAGGTGGCTAGTCATTTCAACTGTGGTTTAAGCTGATATTTTTCTAAGTCTTCCTTAGGTTTTTTGTCCTATTCCAGTTTTCAGGGAAAGCATATTGTCAGTAAAGCACAATGGAATTTTCTTTTCTTTTCTTTTTTTTTAAGGGAGAAAGGGAGGTTTATTCAGCTTATGGTTCTAGAGGGAAGAAGGTACAGTCTCTCAAAGCAGAAGTGGCATGGCTGGCTGGCCAAAGCTGGAGGAGGCTAAATCACCGCAGACATCTTGGAAGCCGAGAGCTGCAGACTGCTTGCTGCAAAAGCTGACTTCTCCTGGAGGTAGGGTGGGACTAATCCACCTCAAGGCCCACCCCTTGTGACTGCCTTCCTTCAGCAAGGCTCCACCTCTCAAGGTGCCATGACTTTGCCAAACACATGAGACTGTGTGGGACACATTTCAAACCATGACATTCCATCCCTGGCCCCCACAGGCTCATTGCCATTTCATTATGCAAACCATACTCAGTCCAACTTTAAAAGTCTTCATAGACTACAATGATAGCCCCAACAGTCCAAAAGTCCAAAGTCCAAAGCCTCCTGTAAAATCAAAATACAAGTTACATACTTCTAACATACAATGGCACAGAATAAATATTCCCATTCCAAAAGGAAGGAATGGGGACATATCCAGGAAAAATCGGTCCATAACAAGACTGAAAACCAGCAGGACAAACTCCAAATTTTGTAGCTCCAAGTCCAACAGGTAAGCCTCTTGTTGAAATCATCTCAGTCCCAAAGGGCTTTGGTTCCACCCCTCCAATGCAGCTGCCTATAGAATACGTTGGTCTCTTGAGCTGGCTCCTCCCAGGGTATACAGCTCTCCTTGGCAGGTGTCCCACATTGTGTCTGGAATCTCTAACATCTTTACTTCTCAATGGCAAACCAGGCTTTAACTCCACAGCACAAACTGTCCTTCTTGGGCCTCTAAACTCCAGGCTTCTTGCCTCATGATGCCTGGATTCTGCCAATTTTTGAAATCTTGGAGGAGGACTCCATGATCTCCTCCCTCTTGCATCACTGATGCCTCTAGAACCAGAACCACGTGGACGACTTTGCCAAGACTGGCCCCCTTGAATCACAGCTGATTCTGCTTCTCTATGTTGACCATCTCTTTCACTCCTGGCAGTTGCTTGGTAAGAGAAACCAACTCTTGCTTTGGAACTCCACCCTTTAGCTCCAGTCTTCTGAAAGGATTTGCATTCTTATGAGTGGAAGCCTTCCCTGAGGATCCTGCCTTCAAGCCAGGGCCTTTCCTATTATTCAAATTTCAAATGCAGCTAATCTCTTCAACAGCCATTTTGTTCTCTGCTTCTTCCTGGTTCAACTCTTTAAGTTTGCCATTGTATTTTTCATCATTGGATCTTATAGTTTTTGCTTCTTCCTGCCTGATTCTTTGCTCTTTTTCCTAACTCTGAAGACAACTAAAAAGTAGCCATATCACATTATCAAGACTACATTGCTTTGAAATTTCCTCCGCCAAGCACTGCAGTTTAATTTCAGGCAAGCTTTCAGGACGAGGGCAAAACTTCACCAAACTCTTGGCCAACACATGGTTCCATGTGTCACTCGTCCAGTTGCAAACACAGTCTCTGTTCCCGTCTGGACCATCACAAGCTGGGCTTCCACTGCTGCATCTCTCACAGCATTGCTCTCCTCAGAGCTCTTACAAGAAAGGCCCATTTGGCCCCCTTGCTCAGATGCAAAGACTTTCCCAGCACAAAGTCCCAAAGTTCTCCACATTTCTTCCAACAAACAGTTCCAAAGGCACACTAGCCACATCACAGCATTGGCCATACTTTTGGGTACCAACTTCTCTCAGCTTCACAAACAATTTCACATTGTGGTACCAGCTGTTTTTAATCTCACAGCAATACCCTACTACCCGGTACCAATTTCTCTAATGGTTACTCTTAATTATTGCTGTGAGAGAATACTCAAAGTCAAGCAACTTAAGGGAGAAAGGGAGGTTTATTCAGCTTACGGTTCCAGAGGGAGGGTACAGTCTCTCAAAGCAGAGGTAGCATGGCTGGCTGGCCAAAGCTGGAGGAGGCTAAGTCACCGCAGACATCTTGGAAGCCAAGAGCTGCAGACTGCTTGCTGCAAAAGCTGACTTCTCCTCAATGGGATTTTCTTGGGCAAAACAAGAATTATTAGGTACCTGATCATTTCTTTAGAAAGATGCTCCACCGAAATATTTCTTTTTAAAAAGTCTTTATAGAGGTTTCAGTCTTTTTTACCCAAACAGCTTCTCTTTTCTTTTTAGATGGACAGAATTTTTCTCATGTAAATCATCTTATGTTTTAGAACTAGAAATACTACCTAAGTAGTCATTTGGGTTTTTTTCAATACTGAATTGTTTTTCTCCTAGTCCTTTAATATTTTTAAAAATTACTATAGAAATCTCTTTCTTTTGACATTTTTGGTATTCATTTTCTGCTGCTTATGTCTTTATTGTTTAGATAGGAAACAGAAATCTGCTTTGTTTCAGAATGACTTATTTGTGAAATAAGGTTCTAATTGCCCTATCATTTTCTCTAAGACTGAAATTCAAGAAAAGGGAACAATAAAGAAAATCACTCTCTTGCAAATAAAAGAAAAAATTTCCTGAAGGTTCAGATGCACACATCTGCTGGTGGGCTGAGCTGGGAGGCCTAGTGAGCTCCATTGCCATGTTTCCACAGTGTAAAAGAACAGATGATCTGAAGAGCACATTCTGAATGTTCAGAAGGTGAGAGTCAGTGCTAACAGCCCTCAGATTTTTAAGGCAGTATCGTGAACATTCCAGCAAAAAAAAGAGACACATTTCAGTACATGAAAATGAACATGTGGTGTTAGGAATTTGCCTCATAGAGTTGAGCCGTAGGTTTTCTCTCTCTCATGACATTCAAGAAGGTTCAATTGTATTTAAATCTCTATGAGATGTGGGGCTAGATATATAATTTCATAATTAACATGAAGAGCACTTAACAAGGTATAGTGCACCTGTATCATGAGGATCATGATCTGATCAGTAGTCAAGGTTCCTTTGTAAAGTTTATTCCCAATTTCACAGATCCTGCAGGCACTGTAGACATGCTCCCTCCTGCTCAGGATTTATTCAGTTGTGTCAATTAATTGCTTTAATTAATCTCACTCTTTGTGTTCCAGTGTGGTCAATGGAGCTTCTGTTCATCTGTACTAAAAAAACAAAAAAACAGGTTTTCTATATTTCTTTTGTTCTGGAAGTCTTTTAAATCAAATATATGAATATCCATTTTTCTTTCGAAACACAGTGCCCAGTCCTAAGCAGTACTCTAACATTACCTTCCCTTAAGTTTTTATTTTCTTTTTTTCCCCCCAGAGTCTGTAAGAATGAAACATCTCATTCAGCCCAGTGATTTTGTGAAATTACTGGTAGAAATGGCTTGAAGCAAATTATCAAGAATCTTCAGTTTGAGTCTCTGGCCCAAAACAGTCTAAGGGAATTTTTTAGAGGATTATATGAGGTCCAGTAACATTTCTATTCCCAGTCACTAACAGCTAAAAGAAGTCTGAGGTCTTTAATAGTGAACTTGGTAAAGAGTGGCAGTTTTGGGCGTGCAGTGGAGGAATGAGTTTAGATCTGAAGGGACCTAATGAAAAACTATCATGACATAGAAGTGGTCAGTAACGAATGCAGGCAGAAGTGACTTGTGATTGCACTGACAGCCTCGGTGAAATCTGGTTCACCTCCATTCCTAGTGAGACCCCAGTGGAACATCTATGTGATTGCATGGATACGTGTGTAGGTACATATTTAATTTATTATGTTTGTTTATTAGATGCTAAACAGCGTGTCATTTTCATCTTTTGATTTTATACAATCTTCACATTAAGCATATGTGACAGAGAGAGATACCCACATTGTACAGATAAGAAAGGTATATTTTGATAAACTATCATACTGTAGAAGTTTAGTTAAATCATTTAGAAAGACAAACTACTCATCGAAGATGAGAACCACCCACATGTCAGAAAAAGGAGATGTGAAATATTAAAACATTTTGATAGATTGTATCCAATTTAGGGAATTTCTAGATGTGTATTTTATCTTGAAAGCTCTTTCATTTTTTTTTCTCTGTCCAGCCTGGGAAACCTTCTGACCTCCTAGATGATCATTTGGCAATGGTAGTACCTAGAGTGAGAGGCAAAACTCATCATGGCATGAAAAGTCCTAAGAAGTAATGAAACCAAATGTGACTATTTCTTCATTCATGATGAAATGCATGCAGCTGTAGTTCAGTGGGGAGCAGGAGACACACAGGTTACAGTAATGGTAAAGAAGATGGCATAATCTTACAGTGTGTAGGAACAAATGGAGAGATATAATGAACCTATACATATGTCAGGTATTTTGACATTGTCATGCAGAAGCTGTATAAATATGTTACTCTCTTAGCTGTAAAAAATGAAATTCATGTAATAAAATATGGCTTACATGATTGTCCACAACTGGAATCTACTTTATCCCATGTGGCCAAATCTTAACCCAGCTTCCGTAGTCTAGAAAGTTCTTTGCCTGCCAGAATATTTATTCTGTTGTATTACAATTAAACTTTTTCTTCTGTAGCATTTACAGGCATCTGCTATATGAAAAGTTTTGTCAAGTTTTTTTGTGTATGTAATGAGAACTGATGAATAAATTTTAAGTTTAATTAACTTACCAATGTTTTGGGCCAGTTTAACTCTTTGATCTATTTTTTTAAAATACTTGAAAATGATCAAGTAATAGTTAACTACAATAATAATAAAAATTTTGGGTATAAAAGTTTGAGTACATTTTATTGAGTGAGTTTTGAAGTTAAAAGGAGTCATGCGGAAATGCCTTAAAGTTGGGAAATGTAATTTATTATTGAGAATAGCCAATACAGTTAAAAGTAAAAAGTGAACAGTTATTTTTTTATAGTCTTTTTGTTTTTATTTCTGTATTTTTCTGTTTTTATTTCTGATTAAAAATTTTTTCCTGATAGCCAGCAAAAGTCACTAAATCCTTTTTAAAATTATAATTATTATTGCTATTGTTATTATTATTGTATGTGTGTTGTGTGAATATTAAGACTGTACTGTATGTGACTGTGCTGGCCCAAGAGTGACTCCAGGAATCATACTGGATTTTTCTATCTCATTTTTGCTTTGTTCTGGGATTTCCCAGGCTCCACCCACCAGGGCTGGAAGTATACTAGCATCATCTACTTCTTAAACTTTCTCATCTTCCAAAATGCAGTATCTGAAAATAGCAACTCATTTCCCCTCCCACTTTCTTCTTCTCTCAGTGGCTAACTGCTATTTCATTTTCTTTTTACTGAATGCTACAGTATGTTCTAAATGAGGATATTAGAGTATGTGTAGCTCCCAATCCTCTTAAAATAAGAAATATTTTTCCATCCCTTTTTTCAATCTCTGTTAAGTGTATTAGTTAGAGCTTAGTTGAAGAAACAGACTGACCACAACATGTATATCTTAGGTCTAAAATTAGGTTCTTCACTTAACAAAACTTCTTATTTTATATCAATTGACTTTTATTCTTGACTGCTAGGATACTGCTCACATATTCTCCAGTCACAGGGGCAGCAAGTAAAAATATTGCAGGATAAGGGTGCCTAGGCAATTCTACAAATGTAATTCATTTGAAGTCTCAGCCATTGATGTGAAATTAGGCATTTCATTTGATTTCTACCTATGGTTGCTGCTTTCAGAAATTTGATACACAATTTATTTGATGTAATTTCAGGCTGAGAATAATCCCACAATACAATAATGAGAAATTATGTTATTGAAGTATGGCTTAATGAAGTGTAAAGGCTATGAAATGAAATATAAATAATATGCATCTCAGGGAATATGTATGTAAGTGGCATTTAGCTATTTGGGTATTCTATATTTATGATGTATATGAATTTTTATAATACAGAAAGTGTTTCTACAAATGTTGGCATCATTCAGAACATTGTGCATAATGTAATTAGATGGCTGAAATGTTTGCCTTTATTTTCTCAAATAAATAGGTGTTGCCAAGCCGGCATTTGGTTTAGTTTATTGCTTGCTGAAGGAAAAACCTTAGTGGTCTGAATAAGCATAAGTTAACTGTATTAGGAACTGTGCTGACGTTGCTTATCATGGCCCAGGGGCTCTCAGTGTAGATGTGAGAGTGACATTTGTGTCCATGGTGATGACACATGAGCCTTTTTCCTTTTTCAGTCAGGAAACTTTTTTTAAATTTCTATTTATTTTTTCTGAGTATATTTATATATACACATATATAGAGAGAATAAGTGAGAGAAAGAGAGAGGGAGGGAAGGAGGGACAGAGAGAGAGAGAGAAGGAGAGAGAGAGAGAGAATGAATCAGAAATAGAAGGTATGTACTTCATATCATGTTGCACAAGTGGAGGTCAGAAGACAGCCTTGGAAGTCAGTTCTCTCCTTCTATCATGTGATGTCCCAGAGATAAAATTCAGGTCACCAGTTTGGTGAACAGGCCATCCACGAAGCCACCTCACTGGTATATGTGCACACAGGCTTTTTTTTTTTTTGTACTAAAGGTTGAAAAGATTCCAGGTAGGTTTCATCATAATCAGAAGAGATGTGCGTCAAATAAGTTGCATAAATCAGTGACACATATGGTGTGAAAAAACAATGTAGAACTCATTAATTCATAAATATATATTGTAATCAAGACATAATATCCTTTCATCAGAAGAAGATAAAAATTTTGTTATAGTGTTGAAAAAACTTCGACCTCTGGATAAGTGTCCTTTTTAAGGAAAAAAAATTAAAAATATAAATTACAAGTCTCAGTATGTATTTAGAGTGAAAATTGAAAGCACAACTGGTGAAAGATTTCAGTGACATTGATCAGTGATATCACAGTATTTAGGAAGTAATATGTTGGGATAGCAGACCACAGTTTAAGCTACTTAGTTTCCATCCATAGACTATATTGCATTTGATTATTTCTGCATGAAACAGACTTCCATAATGTAATTGTCTATGGGGATGGTTAAAAGATAATCTCTCCTGCAGAATGGTGGATAAAATTTGCTTTATCTTGAAAACAGAAGTGTACAAAATATGCAATGTCATATGGACATTTTCAGTGCTTTTAAACTGCCTAGCACTTGTGCTATATAAACAGGGTTTCTGAGGTACTGTACATGTAAATTCTATCAAAAAATAAAAAAAGGAAAAGAAATACCTCTCTCTCTCAAAAGGTAAAAACATCTATAATTTTCTATATATCATCAACTGTATTCCTTCTAAGAAAGAACTTAGGTTTCAACCAAACATTGATTAAAAACTGAATATGGCCTAGAGGGTAAGAGTGCTTATGGTGTACATGAGTTTGAGTTCCTGACACGCACGTAAAAGCTGAGCATTGTGTAAATGTCTGTTACCACAACATTTAGGGGCGGGGACTGGAAGATCCTAGAAGCTCACTGGTCAGGCAATTCTTTGGAAATGGTCAACTTCAGGTTCAGTGAGACCCTGTCTCATGCCCTATCTCAAAGGAATAAAGCAGACAGAAGGTGATAGAGAAAACACACACACACACACACACACACACACACACACAGAGCCCTGGAATCATCTGCTTGCACTAGTTCATGTTGCACACATTAGCTTCTCTCTCTCTCTCTCTCTCTCTTTTCTCTTCCTCTTACCCCAGCAACTTAACTGTAACTACAGTTGGAGACATGTACATCTCCACAGCCTCCAACTCTGCTCCTTTATACCATGTGAGTTAGTGCCTTGGAAGACTTCGCATCCCAGAATGCATTGGTATGTTGACAAACTGCAGCTGTTAACCACACGTGGAAATGACTGGGCGCTATGCTTGCATCTCACTGAACCTGAGTGGAACATCTCTCAGTTCAGTTCCCTGCTTTGTTTGTCATAACTCCTGTCACCTGACCATGTCTATACAGCCAAGAGATGACTGTGAAGCATCATGTATAAAGTTTCAGTGCATACTTTAATTGACTAATAATTTCAGCTCATGTGCTATTCACTTGTATAGTTGATTGTTGACAAGTTGGGAAAAGGTGTTTGTTAAATATGTACTAATAGAGTTAATAGAGTTAATGATTAGGTTAACTTTTTTTTTCTTTCTTTTTTGTTTTTGTGAGCCGTGGAACCATTCTATGCCCAGGCTGATCTGGACTTGCTCTGTAGCCCAGACTATCCTCAAACTCCTAATCCTCCTGCCCTCTCTGGGATTATAGATGTGTTTTAACATCAAGGTAACTTAATTCTGTGGCACTTAGAACACTGGTAGTACTTTTCACGTGTCCACTCCTGGGACATCTTCACTACCATGTAGGCAAGCCATGAACCTATGGAAACTCCTGATCATATGAGGCCATCACTACCTGTTTTCCCTCCCATAACCCTGGTTAATTGCTTCTAACCTGCTTAATTGCTTGTAGAGTTACCTATTTAGTCCATTTCTTCTCTTAATTTTTTTCTACTTTTACAAAGATACTGAATATTCATTCCAGTTTCCCTCCTTCTCCCTCCCTCCTATTCTCTCCTTTCCCTTCATCATTCCCTCCCAGTCCC
The DNA here is from genome assembly GCA_023101885.1 of Typhlomys cinereus. Lineage (NCBI taxonomy): Eukaryota > Metazoa > Chordata > Mammalia > Rodentia > Platacanthomyidae > Typhlomys > Typhlomys cinereus. The sequence continues at coordinate 3,609,267 of JALPQD010000145.1, forward strand.
ACTCTCTTCCCGTTTGCTTCTATGGACCCCCAGGTTCACTCTCTCTTATCTACTCCTGTGGGGGCTCAGGCCTCTAAAGTATATCAATTTACTTCTCTTCAGACCATCCCACTGAAATGTGCATTTCCCTTCACTCATCCAGCTTTAGAGACAAAGAGTTCTGCAAGTTCTCATTTTATGGGTGTAATAACAGATGCCTACAGAGTACTTTGATGTACTGTCTTCCTACCTATAAGTTTATTGGCTGTCTTCTGTATTGATCTATTTCCTTCCCTTTTTTAGGTTCTTGTTCTAGTTTCCAGTAACGGGAATGGGTAACATTCTGACAAGTTGGTCTTGAATCCAATCAGAAAGCTGTTGTCTCCTTGATACTCATGCTACTATTACATTGGTGGTTATCTGTTGCCATGATGATTTATATTGCAATTTACAGATCTCATGCTGTTGATGGGGCTCCAGTAGCTTCTACAGTATTCCTAGTACTGTGTAAGCTATCCAGCAAGGAGAAAGTCCACAGACTAGTTCCATTTGATCCCATGTTCTGTGATCCGTTTGTGTTGCATCTTCAGTAATAGGGTCTTACAGTTTTTGGAGAACGACCAAAAGCAATGATAAAAGCTTAGTCCACTTCTTGTAAATTAAGTCATACAGTATGCCCATTTGGATGAGTAGCATTTTTCATCTTTTCTTCAGCATTTGTTTTCAAAGTTCATCCACATCACCACATGGATTGGTGCTTCACTCCTTTTTCTAGGTGAATAATATTCTGTTATATGGATATACACAACATATAGTTTTATTACATTTTGTTTCCTCATCCACCCATTAGATTAACTTTAAAATATGACTGAAAATTCCATGTTTTGTTCAGTAGTTTTCCTTAACAACTTGTGAGTCCAGACAGAACAGAAGCATTATGTGTAGCTATTTGGCATTTCTCGTCCTTAACTTACATTGGTATCACAAGCGTTTCATTTTTTTCTTACTTTCATGCATCCCCATTCAGTAAATTTTATACTCTGTTGTATGCTAAACATCATATATAAACTTCCCTCTAGGGTATTATTTAATGTTAATAATAGCAATACATATTAACATATTTAATGTTAATAATAGCAAAATATAAATCCTATAAATTTAGTGTCCAGTATCACTGATTTAGAATAATGGAAGAAACTTAGAACTTATTTATGAGAAAAATGTCTTTTCATTTTTTTTAAAACTATAATTTGCTGAGAAAAGAAAGTTAGCAGACAGAAAATTCAAGTCGTAATTTTGCCCTTTTAGTGATAAAAAGTCAAAAAATCATTGATCTTACTTTTGGTCTTCTATGTCAGTAATTATACATTCACAATACATGGAATTGTGTCTACTAATTTATTGTTCACCAGATTACTTTTTTGGGCTAGTAAGAAGAAAATGGTGAACCTAGGCTGTTTTTGAAAGTTGTGTAAAATTTCTGTGCAAAGAATCGGGACTTATGATAGTTTTATTTTCAAATTAAAGCTATGTTTTCCCAACACTTTTTTGGGGAACCCAAATTTGTTTTATGATTTATTTTAGTTTTGATTGTTACTTAATAATTATTTACAAATTCTAAGTAGTATTTTACTTATTTTTGCATGTGTGCATGTGTGTGCACAAGCATGTGTACACTGGGCACAAATATGCCTGTTGAGGCCTGAGGGAGAACCATTCTGCTTTGTTTTACCTCTTTATTGTCTTGTTCTGGGGTTTCTGAGGCTCAGCATTTCAGGGCCAAAACTACAGGCTGTGGCCATTTCTGTCTGACTTTTTTTTTTTTATGTGGGATCTGAGATCTAAACACAGCTCTTTTTGCTTGCAAGATAAATGGTTTAACACTTGGTATATCTCCCCAGCCCCAAATAGTATTTTGAATATTATTTGCTAGTAGATTTATTCTTTCATTTTATTCTTGGTCATGCAGTTGTTTTATAGGTTATATATAGTTGGATCATATGTGCTATTTGTAACTTGTCTTTTCAGAATGTCAAATGCCAGCTGTGTACAAAAAAGTAATTTACATTTTTATGAGTATGAAAGTTGGCTCAATTTCAAAATGCTCATATCCCTAAGTATCTTTTTTTAAAGCTTAATTTGTTAACTTGGTGATTTGTCAGTTTCAGAGCAACGGACTATTCATTTTTTAGTACCACTGGTTTAATGGCTTCATGCCACTTAAATTAATTTTCTCACAATTCTTTGGGGTCAAAGGTCTAATCTGTACTGGGATACACCCTGCTTCTGTGCTCAGGGGCCTCACAGACTAAAATTGCGGTGTTGGTTGTGCTTCAGTCTCCCCTGGGAGCCCATAGGATCCTCTTACATGCTTCTGTGATTGTTTGCACTATTCAGGTTCTTGCAGTTTTGCAACCAGAATCTCTATTTTCCCGGTAGCTCCTGTCCATCACGCCCTTCCCTTGGGTCCTTGCTTTCCTGACCCCACTGCGGCAAGACCCTTTTCAAAAACAGCTAGAGCCTCATTATAAAGATATTTTCTGCATTCCAAGATAAGGGATTATGCAGACTGTGCACACTAGAGCATGAGAGCCTGGGAGAACATTTTAGAATTCTACCTGTCATGCAGAAGTTCTGTGAAATGTCAAATTATAGGGTTTTTGTTTGTTTTGGATGTTGGAGAGTCAGCCCAGAGCTTTACACATGCCAGGCATGAGCACTACCACATAACTACCTTGCTTCCTGAACTGTATTTTCCTTTTAGTAGTTATAGATTAAAAATATAAATATATTTAACAATTTTCTTACAGGCAGATACTGCATAAATGTCAATGAAGGATAATATGTAAGAAGTTAATATTTGGTACAATTTCTGTCTTAGTGCTCTATTTTAAGACCTTATTCTGGCTTATTTTTAATCAGAAATGAGTGTTGTTGTTACTGCCTTTGTGCAATTATTGTAATGGTTATAAGTTTTTTTTGGTATCTATGTGTTAAATTCATTGGATTTGAAATGCTAACCCCATCTCAACTCTGAAAAGCCACACTTCATCAAGTTCAGAATCCTTTACTGTATTGCTGCTTTGATTTGATAATGGTTGTTAACAATCTTTATATCAATATTCATGAAATATATTGTTCTTATTTTGTTTTTTTTCTGTCCATCTCTCTCATTTTTGGTAGTTTTTTTTTAAGCATCATAAGATAAACTGGGAAGTGTTCCCTTTCCCTCTGTTTTCTGAAGAGCTTCTTTAAAAATGTTTTTCTTATTTCTTCCTTAAACATTTATTAAGTTTACTAGTGATATACCAGTCCTGGAATTTCCTTTTTGAGAAAATGAAGTGGTTTAATTATGAATTAAAAATTCAAAACTTTAATGCCCTCCTATTCAATGAAGTTTTGAATATGAATGTGTTAAACAATTTGCTAATAAAATTTATCAAATATTGGCATAAAATTGTTCCTAGATTCCCTTACTACTGTTTTAATATCTGATGGGTCAGCAGAATATTGACATTCTTTTTTACTTTTGACTTTGGTAATTTATGTGTTTTCTATTCCTTGATCACTCAGTTATATTTCCATTAAAATATTTTTTGTGAAAAAGCAATTCTGATTTTCTTTTTTTTTTTTTTTTTTTTTTAATTTCAGCTCATACAAACTTATTAGGTACACCAGTTCCCTCCCTCCCTCCTCCTCCCACCCCAATTCCCAGAGAGTCCTTTCTTGTGCATGACTGATTTTCCTCTGGGCCCTCCTCTCCGATGACGTACAAGGACCCAATGGCCTTTGCCGAACCCTTTCCCGTGTTCCCCTTAGGTATAGGAACACTGCTGTGGCTGCCAATTCTTTGCCTCCAAGGATCTTGGTGCCTTTAGCAGATGCTAGACTTTGTGAGGTCAACAGTGTGTTGGACAATGCGCAGGGCATGCAAAGTCCAATTATGATTGCTTCAGCCCTAACTAGTATAGAGTATCTTACATATCATTGCTCCTCCCATCCTTATGCTCTTACACTCTTACCGCCCCCTCTTCCGCAAATTTCCCTGAGCTTCAAGATGGGGAGAGACTAAGCTGGCCTAGTTCTAGGTGGTTGATATAGAGTCTCTGAAGTTCTGGATTGTGGTTTGTTGATTTTCTTTTGCAGTTTTGCTGCTCCTGCAATGCCCTTCACTCCATCCTGGTGGGCATTGTATGTTACCCCCTGGCCAGAGACAAAAAGCTGTTAGAGTCTTGTGATAAAAGCACATTCAAAGGTAGATGTAATAAAAGTGGGAAACCACAGTGAGGGAGGGGTCTATCACCCATTTGCAAAATTGTTACTTTTTATCTGCCAGACTATATGCCCTCCTCTTCTGGTGAGATCACTACCCCCTCAGTAGTAAATGATCAGGAACAAAAGTCTGTGAACTTAATCAGATGTCTCATTACTTATTTGGGTCCTTGGTGGAGGCCTATTTTCCCTGCTGTAACATGGTCCCTTCTCTCCTTGTTTCTGGTGTGGCCCTCCTACCCCATCCCTCCTGTTCATAATCCTTGGAATTCCTGTCTCTAGGTGGGCTAGGTGGGTTTGGTACTAGGAGCCACCTATTAGGGAGTACATACGGCGCTTAATTTTCTGGGTCTGGGATACTTCACTTAATACAATTGTTTCTAATGACATCCATTTCCCGGCAAATTCCAGTAATTCATCATTTTTGATGGCTGAGTAGTACTCCATTGTATAGATGTACCACAGTTTCCTTATCCACTCGTCAACTGTTGGACATTTGGGCTGATTCCATGTCTTTGCTATTGTAAACAGTGCTGCTATGAACATGGTCGTGCTTGTGCTATCGAGGCGAACCTCTGCTGTATGGGGGGTTATTCCCAAAAGTGGAATAGCAGGGTCATATGGCATTTCAATCTTTAATTTCTTTAAGAATCTCCAGACAGCTCGCCAGAGTGGCTGTATGAGCCTGCATTCCCACCAGCAATGTAGGAGAGTTCCCCTCTCTCCACATCCTCTCCAGCATTTGTCGTTGTTAGTATTGTGGATTTTTGCCATCCTGACCGGGGTGAGATGATATCTCAGGGAAGTTTTGATTTGCATTTCCCTGATGGCTAAAGAAGTGGAGCATTTTTTCAGATATTTGTTAGACATTTTAATTTCATCCCTGGTAAAGTTTCTTTTAAGTTCCAGGGCCCATTTTTTAATTGGGCCATTGGTTTCCTTGGTGTTTAGTTTTCTAAGTTCTTTGTGCACTCTGGACAATAGAGCTCTATCAGATATGTGGTTAGTGAAGATTTTCTCCCATTCTGTGGGTTGCCTTTGAGCTCGTGTTACAATCTCTTTATCTGAACAGAAGCTCTTTAATTTCACAAGATCCCAACTGTTGAGAGTTGGTAGCAGTGACTGTGCCATTGGATGTCTGTTTAGGAACTGTTGGCCTAGCCCAATCAGCTCGAGGGAGTTCCCTATCCTTTGAACTATGGTTTTTATAGTCTCTGGCCTGATATCAAGGTCCTTGATCCATTTGGAATTAAGTCTTGTACATGGTGACAAGTACGGGTCCAGCTTTAATCTTCTGCATGTGGAGATCCAGTTTTGCCAGCACCATTTGTTGAAGATGCTGTTCTTTTTCCATTGGATTCTTTGGGCCCCTTTGTCAAAGACCAAATGGCTGTAACTTTGTGGGCTTATATCTGGGTCTTCAATCCTTATCCATTGATCTGTGTGTCTATTTTGGAGCCAATACCAGGCTGTCTTTACAACTATGGATTTGTAGTATAGACTAAGGTTTGGTATGGTTATACCTCCAGCTGTGTTTTTGTTACTCAGGATTGTTTTTGCTATCCTGGGTCTTTTGTGCCTCCATATGAACTTTGAGATTGTTTGGTCAACTTCTTTGAAGAATTGCTTTGGGATTTTGATTGGTATAGCATTGAATCTGTATATTGCCTTTGGTAGGATGGTCATTTTCACGATGTTGATTCTGCCAATCCAGGAACAAGGGAGGTCTTTCCACCTTCTGGTGTCTTCGGCTATTTCTTTCTTTAGGGTTTTAAAGTTTTCATTGTAAAGGTCTTTTACCTCCTTAGTTAGGTTTATACCAAGGTATTTCATTTTTTTAGGGGCTATAATAAATGGTATTGTTTCTCTCAAGGCTTTTTCACTTCTTTCATTCTGGGCATATAGGAAGGCCTCTGATTTTTGCACATTTATTTTGTATCCTGCCACCCTGCTGAACTTCTCAATTAGTTCCAGGAGCTTCCTGGTGGAGTTTTTGGGATCCCTCAGGTATAAGATCATGTCATCTGCAAATAGGGATAGCTTGACTTCTTCCTTGCCGATTTGAATCCCTCTTATGTCCCTTTCTTGTCTTATGGCTTCAGCTAAGACTTCAAGTACAATATTGAATAGAAGTGGTGAGAGTGGACAGCCTTGTCTAGTTCCTGATCGAAGTGGGAATGCTTCCAATTGTTCCCCATTGAGCATAATCCTTGCTGTGGGCTCGTTGTATATAGCTTTTATTATATTGATAAAGGTTCCTTCCATTCCTACTGTCTCTAGCGTTTTGATCATAAAAGGTTGTTGGATCTTGTCAAAAGCTTTTTCTGCATCTATCGAGAGTATCATGTGGTCTTGGACTTTGGACTGGTTTACATGATGAATTACATTTATTGATTTACGTATGTTGAACCAACCTTGTGTGCCGGGGATGAAGCCTACTTGGTCCCCATGAATGATCTTTTTAATATGTTTTTGAATCCGATTTGCTAAGACTTTGTTGAGAATCTTTGCGTCTGTGTTCATCAGGGAGATCGGCCTATAGTTTTCTTTTTTAATGCGAATCTTTATTAGGTTTTGGGATTAAAACGATATTAGCTTCATAGAAGGAATTTGGTAGTGTTCCTTCCTTTGCTATTTGATGGAACAGTTTAAGGAGTATTGGTGTTATTAACTCCTTAAATGTCTGGTAGAACTCTGTGCTGAATCCATCTGGTCCAGGACATTTTTTGGTGGGAAGATTCGAGATTACTTCCTCAATTTCCTTATATGTTATAGGACTATTTAAATAATTCACAACTTCCTGATTCAATTTAGGTAAGTTGTGTTTACTTAGAAATTCATCTATCTCTTTTGTGTTGTCAAACTTCACAGAGTATAAGTTTTTGAAATATGATGTTATAATTCTCTGGATTTCTTGGGTATCAGTAGTGATATCTCCATGTTCATTTCTAATTTTGTTAATTTGGGTTTTCTCTCTCTTGCTTTTGGTTAGTTTCGCTAGGGGTGTATCAATCTTATTGATTTTTTCAAAGAACCAGCTTTTTGACTGGTTGATTTTTTCTATCGTTTTCTTAATCTCGATTTCAGATATTTCTCCCCTTATTTTGCTAATCTCCTCTCTTCTCCTACTTTTGGGATCAGATTGCTCTAGCTTCTCTAAAGCTTTAAGCTGCATTGTTAAGTTGTTTATTTCTGACGTTTCCATTTTTTTGACGTAGGCATTAAGAGCTATGAACTTACCTCTTAGAACAGCTTTCATTGTGTCCCAGAGATTTTGGTAAGTTGTATTTTCGTTATCATTCATTTTCAGGAAATCTTGAATTTCCTTTTTAATTTGTTCCTGAATCCATGTCTCATTCAGCATCATAGTGTTAAGTTTCCAGGAGTTAGTGTATTTTCTCTTGTTTGATGTGTTGTGGATGTCCAGCTTTAGGCCGTGATGGTCTGATAGGGCACAGGTTAGAATTTCAACTTTCTTGTATATGTGTAGATTCATTTTGTGGCCCAATATGTGATCTATTTTGGAGAAAGTTCCGTGTGCTGCTGAGAAAAATGTGTATTCTTTGGTGTGTGGGTGAAAAGTTCGATAGAGATCTGTAAGGTCCATTTCTTTCAGGGTTTGATTAAGTTCCAAAGTGTCTCTGTTAAGCTTTTGACCTGTTGATCTATCCCATGTTGACAGGGCGGTGTTGAAGTCCCCAAGAATTATCGTTTGGGGATTGATTTCTTGCTTTAGACGCTGTAGGGTTTTCTTAATGAATGTGGAGGGGCCCGTATTGGGTGCATATATGTTCAGGATTGTGAGGTCTTCCTGGTGAATTGTGCCTGTGACTAAAATGTAGTATCCATCCGTGTCTCTTGTAATTTTCTTTGGTTTGAAATCCACTTTGTCTGATAACATAATGGCTACCCCTGCCTGTTTTCTGCTTCCATTAGCTTGTAGAATTGTTGACCAGCCTTTTATTTTTAGAGCGTGCATATCTTTTGTGGTGAGATGGGTTTCCTGCAGGCAGCAGATTGATGGATTGTGATTTTTAATCCATGTTTGTAATCTGTGTCTCTTGATCGGTGAATTAATTCCATTAACATTTAGTGTTATAATGGAGAAACTATTGTTAATTCCAGACATTTATTATGTTTAGTAGCTTTTATAAGTATATTGCTTGTTTTTTAATGATGTTATACTTGCCTTCTGTTCTCCTGGATATGCCTGTTTTTTTCTTCACGCTTGAGTATCATTTCTAGCATTTTTTGAAGGCCTGGTTTGGTGGCCATGTATCCCTTAAAGTTGTCTTTGTGCTGGAAAATTTTTCTTTCTCCCTCGATCATGACTGATAGTTTTGCAGGGTAAATCAGCCTGGGTTGACATTTTTGCTCATTCAATACTTGAAGTATGTCTCTCCAAGCTCTTCTTGCTTTTACTGTTTCGACTGAGAAGTCATTTGTTATTTTAATAGGTTTACCTTTAAAAGTGACTTGTTTTTTCTCCCTTGAAGCTCTCAGCACCAGTTCTTTATCTTGAATGTGGAGTGTTTTAACTATTATTTGCCGCGGCATGCTTCTATTTTGGTCGTATCTGTTTGGGGTGCGGAATGCCTCTTGTATATGGATGGGCCTCTCTTTTTTTAGATGAGGAAAGTTTTCCTTGATGATCGTTTGAAAAATTTCCTCAGGGGTGGTATTTTGAGATTCTTGCTCTGGTATTCCATGAATACGCATGTTAGGCTTCTTCAGGGTGTCCCATATCTGTTGGATATTTCTCTCAAGTATCTTTTTGGCTTTAACAACCTCTTCCATTGAGCTGGTTAGTACTCCCACTTTATCTTCAAGGTCTGAAATTCTGTTTTCTGCTTCGTTAGTTCTGTTGGTAAGACTCTCTGTGGCGTTCTGGGTTGAAGATAACTTGTCTTTTAGCTCAGTTTTAAACTCTGCTTGAGTTTGTTTTAACTGCTCTATGCCACTTTTTGTTTCTTGCACTGTTTTTCTCAACTCCTCCAGATGTCTGTTGTGTTCCTCTTCAAAGCGATTGATTCGATTATGTAATTCCTCCCGGATTTCCTCTTTCATAGTATTGAACATGGTAATGATCATATTTTGAAAGTCTTTATCCTGGGTGGGGCTTTCTTGGCCTTTTTCCATGGGTTTGTTCTTGTTGGAGTCTAACATTATGGGATTAATTTCTTCAGTGGGAAATTTGTTTACTTGATTATTGCTTCTCATGGATTTGCACTTTGACTTTGGCATTGTCATTTTAACTCTTAAGATCTCTCAATTTCACTAAACTGAATTATTTGGCCTGTGGTCCTGGTGGGCGGGGCGGGCGGAGACTTACCTAGGTCGTGGGGTGAGGTCCGGCTGGACCGCGTGAACGTCCTGACCGGCGGAGCGGGGCGGGGTGCAAAGGGGGGATGGGGGCGACAGGGTGGAGCTATTTAACCCGAGGGCAGCTGGGGCGGGGCCCGGGCGCAGGGGGAGGTCCTCCTGGTCCCTGGGTCCCGCGCGCGGCTCCGGCTGGATGGTGGGAGGCGGAGCCTGGTCCCTGTGGGCCGACCTGGGGGTCCTGGTGGGCGGTGCGTGGGGGGGGGGCGGGGGTACTCACCAGCTAGGGCGCGGCTTGGACGCCCGGCTGGACCGCGCGCGCGCGCGTCCCGACCGGCGGAGCGGGTTTAGGGTGCAAAAAGGGGGGCTGATTTTCTTTTCTTTTGTATTCATTAGTTCCTCATCTTTTTATATATTTGAAGCTTGAACTCCTGAATCTCCAAGTGCTGGGATTATTATTGCCTGGCTTCATGATGCCCAACTTCACTTTCTTCTGTTTTCCTAACCTTTTAAAATTTTTTTAGTTTTTCGGGCTGGAGAGGTGGCTCAGGGGTTAAGCCTCTGCCTTGCAGGCAGAAGGTCCTAAGTTCAGATTCTAGACCCCACGTATAGATGCCAGGCAGAAGCGGGGGCGGCCTGCGTTTCTGGTCCTGGTAGGGCGGAGCCTGTGAATCCCGGGGCTGAAGGAGGTGGAGCCGTCAATGGTGGTTCGCGAATTCGTCCGTGGTTCTGCATATACCCAGACACACACACACACACAGACACAGACACACACACACAGACACACACACGCGCGCGCACATACACACGCACATGCGCACAGTTGAATAAATAATAATAAAATAAAAAATTTTAAAAAATTTAGTTTTTCATATATTAATATTGTGAATTCAATGTTATTTTTAAAGCTGTAAAACTTTCTCTGAATTACCAGTTTCTAAATCATTTTTCAAACTGAAATTATCAAATTGAAAAATCCCAATTCCGGAGGAACATGATGTCCACTCTGGTTGAACATGTGAGAATTTAGAGTTCAAGAACAGCTTAGGCTTCATAGCAAGATTCCATCTCAATAAACATGACCCCTACAAAGTTTTTTTGGGGGAGGGGAACCCAACACCACTATTAACTAATGCCTGTTCAGGCCCAGACGTCTTGATTTCATTGATTTTGTTGCAGTAACAGGGGTTTTAAAGACTCTTCGCATGGATGTGGCACGTTATCACTGCTCTGAGCAATACTTCAGTTTCACCACAAATTGTTTTTTCTTTTCATTCATTTCAAGATGCTTTAAATTTCATCTGTGAAATCTTTCTTCTATTGCTTCTTAGCCTTTTGGATTATTTTTCTTTAAATCAACATGTTTTAAAAAATTAATTTGAGAAAGTGTGGGAGCGGGGAGAAAGTGCACAAGTGTGCACTGGTAGGTTCATATCTGTATCAAAACTGTGACATTGTTCTACTAGCTAATAAGAAAGTGTGGAAGTCTCTATATTTAGAGATTTGCTCATTTTATTTGCTTTACAGCTTTCTTAGTTTTTTCCTCATATGTTTTGAAAGCTATTAGGTGCATATGTATTTAGCATTGTCATGCATCCTTGATAAAATTACTTATAATAATTTGCTCCTTTTTACCCTTGGTAATCTTTGTTATGAATTCTGCTTTGAGGTTTATGAACACTAATGTTTTTATGGTTCTGTTTGTATGATATGTCTACTTTTTAAATTAATTTTTTATTATTATTTTCCACTCATACAAACTTAATAAGTACCCCAGTCCCCTCCCTCTTTCCACCCCTCCCTGGACCCCCTTTTCCCCTTCTTTTCACCCCCATCCCTCCCTTTTTCCCAGTCCTCCCTTTTTCTCCCCCTCAATCCCTGGAGCATCCTTTAGTGTGAATGTCAAACTTCCTTCTGGATCCTCCACTCTAATGTGGTCTAAGGACTCATTGGCATTGCCCAGAGCCCTTTCTTGTGTTCCCCTTTAATATGGAAAGACTATTGTGACTGTTAATCCCTTGCCTCCAAGGAGTCCTAGTGCCTGTCATCCATGCTAGACTTTGGGAGGTCATTGATATGTCAGTCATTGTGCAGGTCATGCAAAGTCCTATTATGGTTACTTTGTCCCTAACTTGTGTGGAGTATCTTGCATATTGTTGCTCTTTCCCATGTTTAGGCTTTTACTGCCTCCTCTTCCGCAAATTTCCCTGAGCTTTAGGATAGGAAGAGATTAGTCTGGCCTGGTTCCAGGTGACTAATGTCTCTGATGTTCTAAATTATGTTTTTTTTTTTTTCTTTTCAGTTTTGCTGTTCCTGCACCGTTCTTGGCTCCATTCTGATTGGTATTGGAGGTCACCTCCTAGCCAGAGATAAAAGGCTGTTAAAATAGAGTCTTAGTAATACTAAGAGTAGATTCAAAGGTAGATGGAATAAGAGTAGGAGACCGTGGTGAGGGGGGTCAGTCTCCCATTTGCAGGATGGTTACCATCTATCTGCCAGACTCTATGCCCTCCTTGACTGGTAGAATCAACCCAAATGCCCAATAGTTGATGAGTGAATAAGGAAAATGTGGTACATTTATACAATGGAATTACTCAGCCATCAAAAAAGATGAATTAATGAAATTTGTTGGGAAATGGATGGAATTAGAAAAAAATTATATCGAGTGAAGTATCCCAGACACTGAAAATTAAGTGCCGTATGTATTCTCTAATAGGTGGATCCTAGTACCAAACCCACTTAGTGATGTACTCAGATAAATCTCTGTAATACCTACAGTAATTGCAAAAAAATATAAACAGGAGGGAAGGGGAAGGAGGCCCCCCCAGAAACAGGGAGAGAGGGGATCATGCTACAGCAGAGAAAATAGGTCACCATCAAGTACTGCAAATAAGTAGTGAGACATCTGGTTAAGCTCACAGATATATCTACTTTTTAAAAAAACCTTTATTTTTAACACTTACTTTTATGTCTAATTCTGGTTTTATTTAAGCAGCATACATCTAGTCCTGCTGTATTTACAGGCTGAGATTGTGTTCCTCTAGATAGGTACTGGCATCTTTCTATTTTTCAATTATTTATATTTGTATTGGAATTTTTATTGTTATTTTCCTCCCACATTGCTACACCTTGTCTTCCCTCCTCTCACTGGGAGCTTTCTTCCTCAAAAGTTTCCCTCCTATCTCATTGTTCCTTTTCTTGTTGTCAGACAAGGGAAATGAGTCTGTGAATGTTCAGTTCACATGCAACGTGCAAGCATTTGTATTGCTGCATGTATATTTTTAAAATATTCTTTCATGCTTAATGTAGGTACATTCTTGTTATTGCCTTGTTATTATTTTGCTTTCTTGAAGAATTTGCTTTAACATTTTTTTCCTACTTTCATGTGTATATATGTATGGAGTGTGTGAATGTGTTTGGATGTGTGTGTGGGGTATATGTGCATGATTTGAGAATCTTCCTTGATCACTCTTCCACCTTACTGTTCTGAATTTGTATGAACCCAGAGCTCACAGATTAGCACAATTATGGCTAGTGAACTTGCCCTGGGGATTTCCAGGCTTCACCTTCCTGGTTTGGAATTATAGGTGGGCCACCTAGCATTCCTATCCTTTGATTGGAGGAGAAACAGGCACTTTAACTGTTGAGCCATCTCTCCAGACCTTAAATTTCTTTAAGTGCTGGTGTTTTGGTAATAGTACTTCTGGTGTGTATTTTTGAAAGCTATATGATCAAGTTATAAAACTTCAGTTTTATCTATATTTCACTTTTAGTATTTTAAGAATTTTATTTATTATATATAAATTATATAAAATTATATAATTTTCTTTCTTTCTTTCTTTCTTTCTTTCTTTCTTTCTTTCTCTCTCTCTCTCTCTCTCTCTCTCTCTCTCTCTCTCTCTCTCTCTCTCTCTCTCTCTCTTTCTCTCATGTAAAGTTGATAAGTACCCCATTCTCCTCCTTCCCTCCAACCCCTGGATCCCCTTGCTCCCTCCTCCCTTTTTCTTTTCCTTCCCCTCCCTTTCTCCCAGTGCTCCCTCCCCCCCCAATTCCTGGAGCATCCTTTACTGTGCATGTCAAACTTCCCTCTGGGTCCTCTTCTCTGATGAGGTGTAAGGACTCAGAGGCATTGCCTAGAGCTCTTTCTTGTGTTCCCCTTTAGTATAGGAACACTATTGTGGCTGTTAATCCCTTGCCTCTAAGAATCCTAGTGCCTGTGATCCATGCTAGACTTTGGGGGTTCAGTGATATGTTGGTAATTGTGCAGGTCATGCAAAGTCCTATTATGATTATTTTGGCCCTAATTTGTATGGAATATCTTGCATATCGTTGCTCCGCCCCATCTTCTGCAAATTTCCCTGAGCTTTGGGATGGGGCGAGATTAGGCTAGCCTGGCTCTTGGTGATTAATGTAGGGTCTCTAATGCTTTGAATTATGGTTTGTTGTTTTTTTTTTTTTTCTTCCAGTTTTGCTGTTCCTGCACTGCCCTTGGCTCCATCCTGATGGGTACTGGATGTCACCTCCTAGCCAGAGATAAAAGGCTGTTAAAGGCCATGAGGGGCTGGGGAGCTCAGGATGATAATTCTTGAATAGATATCGATACCACTTTTCTTGGATACTAACAATTTTTTTTATTACTTATGCCTGTTTTTTGAGAAAAGGGTGTTGCTATGCACCTATTCTGATCTGATTTTTTTTTATTCAATTGTGCATGTGTGCATATGTGTGCGTGTGTGTATGTATGAGTGTGTGTGTGTAGAACCACGGGAGAATTCGGGAACCACCATGGACCGCCTCCACCTCCTCCTTGTTTACTCTGTCCCAGGATTCACAGGCTCCGCCCTACCAGGACCAGAAACGCAGGCTGCCCCGCTTCCGCCCAGCGTCTATACGTGGGATCTGGGATCCGAACTCAGGACCTTCCGCTTGCAAGGCAGAGGCTTCATCCCTGAGCTACCTCTTCAGCCCCCTGATTTTTTTTAATATTTTATTTATGAGACAGAGAGGGAGAGAGAAAGAGAGCAAGAGAGAGCAAGGGAGAAAACAAATGCATATCATGTTGCACAGGTAGAAGTCAGCAAACAACTTTCCTTTCCACTGTATGTGTCCATGGATCAAACTCAGGTGCCAAAGTTGTAAGCATGTGCCTTATGCCAAAGTTGTGAGCACGTGCCTTATCCACTGAACTGTCACAACCAGCCCCTGATCTCAGTCTCTTAAACTCAAGAAAACTTTATAGCCCAATCTTCTGAGCTCTTGGGATTCTAGGAATGTATCTTCTTGCAGACTGGCAGTTTGTTTATGGTTTTATTCTTTGTTTGTTTGTTTTTGTTTTTTAAATTGAATTTTTTTGTGCCTGGAATTTGCACAATTTTCATTAAATTAATATACAGTGTAGGCATATCGATTGATCAATTTTCAGTGCTAGATGATTAAACCCATTGTGTTTTATTTTATATTTTGACCCCCTTCTCTGCCTTCTTCTGTTAGTACTTTAATTGCACAAATATTGGAATCTTCGACATTGGCTCATATGTTATTGATACTTTGTTTATTTTTGTACTCATTTTTCCTCTGTACTTTAAGATGATTTATACTATTTCAGTGGTAATTTTTCTGTATCATTTAATCTGATAATCCTATCCAGTGAAATTTTCATGTCAATATATTTTTCATATTTAGACATTTAATTTAGTTTTCTTTAATAAATTATTTTTTCTTGCCTCATTATGTTTTTCTTAAGTCTTAAATCTTATTGAGCCTAATGGCCATTTTATAGCCTCTAATTTATTAATTTTATTATCCCTATTAGTTCTAGATCTATTTTTATTGACTGATTTTCCTGCGCATCTCTATTTCTTGTCATATAGTTCATGTATATTCGTTGACCAGTGAATACTGGTTACTCTGTGTAATCTACAGTAGCTTATGCTGTTCATACTGTTTAGCTATGTAACTCTCTCAGCAGTTAAATTTCCATCAGGTCAGTGTGATCATATTGAGATTTATTTTCGTGCTTTTAGATCAACACCTCAGAAAGTGATTCTTCAAGGTGGGTCAGTCTTAGTGTAGGGCAGGGCACTCTCCAGCGGTTGTACCACACTAGGGTATCCAACAAAGGTGTCTCCATTCTGCTTCTGGGCTCTTATCCTTCTTTCAACAGACACTAATGTTTCTCTACTAATTGTTTTTTACTTAGCCTGTTAGCTTCTCATCCTGTGCAGGATGGATTGATAGTCAAGTATCCAGGTTGACTATTCTAAAGCAGCTTTTCGTGCCTTCTGCAAACATTCCAGACCCACTTCTAGCTTATTTAGTCCATGATACTTTTTTTTTTATTTTCTAGTCCTATAAAAATATTTGGACTTTGCCATTGAAATATGAGAGGAAGGATGTGGTCACAGAGATTGACGGATTTGTTTCCTTTATGACCACAGCCCTGTCCTACCTCTTGACCAGAATCTGAAAAAACGCCACATATTTTTCCGATTTTTCTAGTTTGGTGCTTCATTGGGAAGGTATCTGCTGGCAATGTATTCATTTTTTTCACTTAAATTCATTGTAATGAAACTTATTCTAAATCTGAATATTTACTTTTTTTAAAAAAACTTTTTTACCTTTATATTTATTTATTTATTTGTGTGTGTGTGTGTGTGTGTGTGTGTGTGTGTGTGTGTATACCAGAGGACACTGTGTGTCCCTGTGGAGGAACAAGCCAAGGGTGACTTTTGGGAATCATTCTGGATTGTTTCTACCTTCTTTTTGCTTCGCTCTGAGATTTTCCAGATTCTGCCCACCAGGGCCGGCAAGTTCAGGCCTCTACCATTTCCACCTGGCGCTTTTATGCAGGACCAGGGATCCAAACTCAGGACCTTCTGCTTGTGGGACAGAGTCTTAACCCCTGAGCCCTCTCTCCAACCTTGAATTTACTTTTAGAAGCAAGCTTTGCTTTAACTGAATGTTTTTATTTTCAGAAATTCCAATGAATTCTCTGTATGGAGACAATGAGATTGCTTAATGTTATAACTAATTCTTCGCATAAGTATATACAACTGCTGAACTTTTCACAGGAGTTGAGATACCAATTAGGTAATTTAATCTTTTTTTTTTTTGTCTTGTGTGTTTCTATGTCAATTATTACATTGGCAAAAAAATTCAGTTTCTTTTATAGTGTGTTGGGATTCATAAATGAGCATGTGCTACTGTAATGACTCTTGACCATGAGCTTTATTGTTGATTACATGTTATTCAGGGTTTTTTTTCCCGAGTGTGCTTAGTTATATACATCCAAGCATTATTTAACTATGGCTGATATCCATATTGAATCATACATTTACTCTTGATACATTGCTTGCCAGTTAGATATGTTATGCCCCCAAGAGAATTAAGAGTAGCAATTAATTTATATTGTGGAACTGTTGCTTCAACTTCTTATGAACACTTTAAATACACATGTTATTAACTTGTATAACCAATATATAGAAATGGCAATTATTAGTGTGTAACATAAATTGATTACATGATTTCTTAAGAAAATTATGTAAGGAAATAGAGAAAATATTTCTGTATACAATCAGTTTAACTGACAGAAGTTTGTCATTACTTAGAAATATTTATTCTTGGCTATAAATGGCATATTTTAGCACCATTTTTATTCTAGCTTTGCTTCTATACATCATTTGGACAGAGTGCTGATGCAGGATTTCCAGGCCTTCACCGCAAAGGTATTGAAGGTGAATATGATTTCAGTTATGCATCCTCTTGCCACACTCTCTGTGCATTGTGTTTTATTCAACTGATTAGAATATATTGTGTCAAATATCACAGGCTTGCTGTTTATATTGCCTTTTAAGAAAAAATATTAACTATAGTGTATGTGGCTCATTTATCAGCTCTCTTATCTAGAGCCACCTCTAATTTTGAGAGCATTTTACTGGAGATCCACAAGAAGTTAGTGTCACCATGTTTTCCATTCATATTCATTTACTGTCACATAAAATTTATGACTGAGGCTTCATATGTGGGAGATAAACACTGCCATTTTATCCTGTCCTGTTGTTCTGTGCAGCTGTATGAACAATGATATGCCTGCAGTTTTGTGATATGATGTGCTAGAACAATCTTTATCATAGACAGGGTGAGTTGGGCTCAGTGCTTTTGAGCATGTCTATACATGCCTCTTACAGAATGAAATGATGCTTGCATATGCCTATATCTGCATGAATACAGTTATTTGGCAGATTGGATCACAGACATTCTTTTTCTGTTTTTATAATTCATACTATAAATAGGAACTGTCTTGCAATGAGCTTCATACCAAGTTATTGGTTTCCATACCTAGTTAAGATAATCAGTACTTTTGAAGGTTGGATACCTATTGGACAGTTTGGAGCAAGTTACTTTTCATGAACTTAATATATTTCTGCATATTTAGCATCATGTTCTGATTTCAGTAGTAATATATGTGTATTTCTTAATATAGTTAGGCATAGGTGTCAACTTGACAGTTGAGGGTTTGAGCTCTGGACACATTTGTAGAGAATTAATGGTGAGTTAAGCCCAGAGCAAACATGTAGGGGATTGTCTAGCTGATGTAGAAGGCCCAGCCCATGGTGGGTGGGGTTAGGCCCTGGAATAAATCACGGAGAGCTGATTGAGAGAGTCGGCATCCTTCTGTTCACTTGACCAGACATGTTGGTCTGGCAAGTAAGGATTGTCCATCTCTCAGCTATTATGTGGTGATGGTGTGGCCAGTTCCCTCAGCCCTGGTGTTGGTATGTGCTCTCCTGTCAGGCTGGACTGAGACCTGTAACCAGGAATCGTAAGAGAGAATAAACCTTTCCTCCCTTGATGGTCATTTATCAGTAACCGTGAAGGCCAATTGCAACAACATGAAAATAGAGTTTGAGTTAAGATACTTGTATGTTCAGTTCTGTTCTCTAATTTCCCTGTGTTTTAGTTTTCCTGTATCTGAAATGGGAATAAATTGTTCCTGCTTTGCTTAGAGAGAAGATTAAATGAGAATGTATATAAACCACTCAAACTAGTTCTTGACTGTCAATTTCTCAATGACTGTGAACTGTCATTATTATGCTATATAGTCAAGAGACACAGCTGAGTATTACAACTTTCTTCTTATTTGTACATAAATTTATATTGTTGCATACTTTTTATCCTGTTCTAGTGGCTCTTCAATTGCTGTGATAAAATACTCTCTCACACCCAAGTCAAGAGAGAAAGTTTATTATTTATGCTTATAGTTTCAGAGGGGATGGAGTTTTTCATGGCATGAAAGGCAGTGTGGCAGATAGAGGAGGCATGGTGGCTGGTCGGCACTGTATCTGCCATGCAGCAGGAGGTAGGGAAGGAAGGAGAGAGGACTGGGGAGAAAGAAAGAGGGAGGCAGGTCATCCAACCTCAAAACCCACCTTGGGATGTATTTTTCCAACAAATCTCTTACTCCTTAGCTCCCATAACCTTCTCAAGCAGTGTCACCATCTGGAACCATGTGTGCAAACACGTGAGCCAGTGGAGGGCATTTCACATTCAAACTGAAGCACATCCTGTAAAACTGGTCCATATTGAGTTGCTTTGGAGTTATAAGACTAGCATCTTAATCTAAATTTAGAATACTTCCATCATGGCTGTTGATACTTTCTCCCTTTTCTGAATCCCAACTCCAGATAATAGCTGGTTCAATTGATTTGTCCCTTTTGGATATTTCACTTAATGAGAACCGTGGGCTGGAGAGATGGCTCAGGAGTTAAGATTCCGCCTCACAAGCAGAGATCCTTTGAGCTCAGATCCCAGGTCCCATGTAAAAATGCCAACCAAGTGTCTGTCAATGGTGGAGGCCTGTAAGTCCAGCCTTGATGTGTGGAACTTGGAAAATCCCAGAGCAAAGTAGAAAGGAGGTAGAAGCAATCCAGGATGATTCTTTAAGTCATTCTTGGCTTGGTCTTCTGCAGGAACACACAATAGTGCCCTCCACCCACACAAGCACACATGCAAATGTGCGTGTGCACACACAAAAAAAGAACCACATAATAAATGATCTATTGTGTTGGCTTCATTCACTGGGCATATTTCTGTGATTCACCTCATTTCGGCATGTGTCATGTGTTCCTTTGTATGACTAAACAGTATACCTTTGTATAGATGTACTTGACTTATCAGTCCCTTTATCATTTGAGAGTTTTGTCTTACTTCCATTTTTTAGTCATTATGTACAACAGTGTTACAAATAATACTCTTTTGCAAGTTTTTTTTTTTTTTTGCAGTCATGTTTGTATTTCTCCTAGACATGGGTGGAACTGTTTCTTTGTGCATGTGTATGTGTGTGTGTGTGTGCGTGTGTGTGTTTACCTTATGAAGAAACTGCTCACCTTTCTTTCATGGCAGTAGTATGCACCAGTTTTACCCCACCTCAGTACCTGAAGGTTCCATTTTTCTCCTCATTTTTGCTAGCATGTATTTCATCTCCTGTCTTTTTGGTCTGGCTGTTCTATGACTGTGAAGTAGTATCTTTATATTTTTTTCATTTGCCCAATTTTCCCAAGCATGCATATAAGTCTTACTAAAGATTGTACCCCCTCTAGATGATGTACCGTGGATCTGTTTCACATCCATACCTGGGCTCAAACTTCCAGCTCTATTTCTTCAGTGGGGACATTCTGAAATGGCCTTCCCACTTTAATGATTGGCATGGCTGGAGCCTCTGAGACACATGCACTTATTTCAGCTTCTACAGCTCCCTCCCTCCTTCCTTCCTTGTCTCCTCCAAAGAGCTGAATCTTATGGAGAGTAACAGGGTGGTGGATTGTAGAAGAGTCACTGACAGAGAGTGAGGAGTGCCTCTATTTCTTTTTTTTTTTTTTTTTTTATTTATTCAACTATGCATATGCGTGTGTATGTGCGCGCGCGTCTGTGTGTGTGTCTGTGTCTGTGTGTGTGTAGAACCACGGACGAATTCGCGAACCACCATGGACGCCTCCTCCTCCTTCTGCCCCGGGATTCACAGGCTCCGCCCTACCAGGACCGGAAACGCAGGCCGCCCCCGCTTCCGCCTGGCGTCTATACGTGGGATCTGGGATCCGAACCCAGGACCTTCCGCCTGCAAGGCGGAGGCTTAACCCCTGAGCCACCACTCCAGCCCCAGGAGTGCCTCTAATAGGTCACATTTCAATTGATATCTAATACATTTAGGAAATGGACTAACTGGGTATGGAGATGGGGAGAATCTCCCAGACAAAAGAGCAAATGCAAAGATTAAGTCAGAACTAGTTTTGACAGTAAGGATCAGGCCCCACCAGTCAGTAGTAAGGAGAAGAGTAGAGTGAGTGTAACACAGCCAGGCCCTGCATGGACTGCGATGTTCACTCTAGAAGCTCTGTAGAGAGAGCCTGGAGGGAAAACAGAGTAAAACTAGAAGGCAGTAAGAAGGATAGTACAGTAGTCTGGACGACACTGTGGGGTTTGAGATAGGGTGTAGCAAATGAGAGGAGGCCGTATCCTGGGCTGAATTTGGATATTAACTTGTGAAAGACAGAGCATGAAGAAGACACTAAAACCTTTGTTCTGAGTAACTTGCTGAAGATAAATGAGTGTATTGAAAAGTAAGAGGCATATTAGTGGGAAGGGGTAGTGAAAAACCCAATCTCTGTTTTAGATGCATGATATGTGTATGCCTATTGGTTTGATGGGTTGGAGTACAGTAAGATCTGGATTGAAGATGCAAGTTTGGGAATTATCAGGATATGCATGATATTTGAATATTTGAATCGATAGATTTGAGTGAGATCGCTCACTCCTGGGGTAGATTAGGAACACTACAGTCTTTTAAAAATATTTTAATTATTCTTTTTAACCTTATATTGTGAATGGAGGTGTAGACAGCAATTAACCAAGTAGGCTCTGCTCCAGTAGAAGATTGTAGGTAAAGATTTCTGGACTGGTGAGTTGGATTTTGGCCCCTTGACCTTGACCTGTATCCTGTATGGTGGCTAGAGAGAGAGAGAGGAGACCTCAGTTCCAGCTAGAATCCTACAGTGGCTTCACACTGACGGGTCAGACGTGCTGGGAGAATCCTGCCAGAAAGCAGAGCAGGAACAGTCAGGGTTAATGTTTGTTTTCCAATGTTGCCATAAACAGCACATGCAAAGTCAGAAACTCTGAGATTGTGCAGAGGTGAGCATAGTGTTTACCTTCATTTTTATCATGTTGCCAGTGAAGTAATAATCTGTGTAAAACTCTAAATAGGAATTACTGTAATCTGTCACAGTCTCACGTGTGGTTGTTTTCTGAGTACTCAGTTATTCTATGTAGCTAGTGACATAATGCATAAAATGTTTCTTGCTATGCATTTCAATAGGAATTTCTAATCACAGCATTTAGATTCAAGTATGCTTTATGAAGGTATAATCTAATATGTGAGTCCGTTTAGTAAAATGGTATCTTCAGAGCTATCTGTTTCCAAATAATTAATTTGTCTTTGTGTTCTTGACACCACATTCTTGGCATAGTGTAGACAAAGAGAGTTCAGAGACAGCCTGAGAACTGCCATCTCTTGAGGGGTCTGAAGTTTTGATAAAGGAGTGTATATTTACTGGTCAGTAGCTGCAAGTGAACTATGGAGACACAGGTGAAGCTCACTAAATAAATGTTAGTGAAAGGGTCTCACAGATGTGTAACGTCTTATCTCAGAAAGAAGACTGATTGTCTGTGACCAGAAATCTCATCCATCCCTGTATTTTACTTGTGGCATAGTTGTAGCTGCCTACAGCTTGTTAATGTATTTTATGATATCATTACAACTAACAGATGGGAGGTAAAGTAGAAAGTAAGGAACTCTGTCAAGTATATATATTGTTTGTTAGTTTTTGGAGGGTAGACACCAGAAGTGGTTCTGGAATCTTTGCATGGCCTCCTGACAGACATTATGTATCAAGAACTCACATTATCATAGGTCACTGAATTAATTTAAGAAATACCAATTGACATCATTCCTTTAGGGAATTGTAGGCTGCTGTTTGAAATATTGTCTTTGTCAAACGTGAAAATTTAGAATAAATTTTGTTTTCAGTGCATGGGACCTGAAGGACAAAGTGTTGGTCTTCTCCAAATTTAAGTGTTTTCTAATAGATGGAAGGTGGGCCAGGTTCTTTCCACCTTGCCAAAATAGTTTGAGTGCATGCATTTTTTTCCATTGACTGGTAGATGTAGTTGCTTATTTCTAAATGGAAAAAGAGTCAAAAAGCATTTGAAATTCTTCAGATGCCTTCAAAAGCCATTTGTTATTTGTGAGAGAAGGTAGTCATAATTAGTATTCCTTATGTGCCTATTATATTTGAATGCATTTATATTCTGTCAAATCTAATGTGTTTTAGATGAGATCATTAGGAAATAGAATTTTTCATTGTCATTACAGTAGCAGTTGGGCCAATCCTTTTTGCTACAATAATTGCTCTCAGTAATTTACCTGAGCTCCCTCAATGTTTCAGCTCTTGCTGGTGGTCATTCTTAATGCAATGAACCTGTTTATTTTGTATACTAGTTGTCTTTCCAGAATATGCTGTGTCCTTTCTACTTCAAAACATTTTAACAAATCCCTTAACTAGTATGGATCTACATCAATTTATTTTTTAGCCAAGAAGACTGGGAGTGAGGACAGTGTTGAGTACATTGAATACATGGGTATATTAGGTCTTCACGATGAAACTTCTTTTATGTTAGGCTCTCATGATATTAGCTAATTAGTTTATGTGTTTGGGAGCAATTCCAAGTATGACTTTCAAAATAATAGCATATAGAATATAAAGAATTCATATATATCTTTCAAAAAATTTAAGTTCAATACCTGATTTTTTCCAAACATTTTGCATTTAAATATGATGGCGACTCTATATTCAGAATTCAATTTGATTTTTAAATCAAAGAATCTCAACACTAAAATTTAACGATGTTTTGCAGGAAAGGATCCTCACTCCTACTCTTTCCCAGCCATCTGTGGGAGTCGTCACAACCCGAACAAAACTGATCTTTTGGTTTTGGACTGGATTCTATAGCTTTATTAATTTTTGGAGCAGTTGGTTAACTTTTGTGTTAAAATATATGTTGAAGTAGATTTTTTTTTTGCTTTGGCCTGGGTGTGGGTGTATGTATTATGTACATGTGCATATACACGTGAGGATGAGCATGTATATGTGGGTGCACATGCTCTTACGTATTCATGTGAGTGAAGCCCAAGGTTAACAATGATGTCTTTTTTAGTTGTTCTCCACTTTTATTATTAAGGCAGGGTTTCACTGTTGAATCCAGAGCTCAGTTGTTGAGGCTAGCTAGTCAACATGTTTTTGGGATCCTAATTTTTGCTTGGTGAATGCTGGGTTGATAGGCAATAACTACATCAGCCCTGATTTTATGTGAGTTCTGGATATTTGAACTCTGCTCTTCACACTGTCCAAGTAAGCATCTTTTCCACTGAACCTACTCCTCAGAACTCCACTGAACGAGATCACTTTCAGCAACTTTTATACTTTGAATACTTTATATTCACCACTTAATATTTCAAATATTGTGGGAAGTAAAAAGTAAATAGGCAAATCATTTTGTTTTAAGAAATGACAGCAGGCACTTCTCATACAATAAGGAGGAAAGTTGTGTGGATTAGGATGAACTAGAAGAACCTCTGGAGGTAACTGTGCTTGAATGAAGCTGGGAAGGGTTTGAAAAGGAAGGAGCGTGTGGCACCATTGATCCAGGAAGGCCCATCCCTTGCTCCCAGGAGGTCTGCTATAGACAAGTACGGAGGTGCCCCCGACATGTCCCAATAGACATACAGGCGGAGGGATGAACAACCAATGGGAAGTGGCCATCTAGCCTGCCTCTGTAATGGACACCTAGTAAACAGCTAAATGATTGGTAGCTGCTCTCCCCCTCCGCCAAGCGGAGGGGTGCCTACACCTGTATTGGACCCTGACCCTATATAAGCTCAAGGACTTCCTGGAATAAATGAGTCTGCAGCAAACTCATCCTCTGCTTGCTGCTTCTCTGTGGCTTCTCGCCTAGACTCCTGGTGTCTGGGTGGTGACCCTGTGCCTGCTCACCCCTCGCCTGGAGCCCGCGAGGCCCCTGCCGTTTCCTCTCCTTTCCTGGGCTGGCCGGGCGGGGATTTGGCAAGAGGAGGGGATTTGGCAAGAGGAGAGGATTTGGATGGAAGAATGCCTAATAGAAAGGAGAAAACAGGTGTGATGGGGCACACTAGGGCTTGGGCAGTGAGGAAGCATTGTGCTTCCTATTGGGAAGTTAAGTTGAATGCACAGATACTGAAGTTATGATGCCATCTTGAGATGTTTTAGTTTGGTTTGCTAAAAATAGAAACTTCTATGGTCTTAAGGGAAAGCCCGATTCCATTTTGTCATGGGAACTTAATGACAGAGGCTAACATGGCAGCTAAGGGGGTTCAGAACAGGAGGCTACTTTTACTTAGTTTCATTTTGAGTATGTAGGACATTGACAGGTAAATGAATACAGGTTGCTTCTAAAATGATTATTAATATTACTGTTCAACTCTTAAATGTGTGACATAGGAGAAAATCATCCATGGGGCTTTTTCTCCTTGAATGTCATTCATTCCTCTAACATTTAACATTATGGAATAACAAAGGCTCTTCTGTTGGTTTAATAGTGAGTTCTTTTGAGTCTCTAGTTGAATTGTTTGATATCATCTTCTGTCTGGTCTGTGAAGAAATGTCTAGTCCAATGGCTGCCTTTGTTCTATAACTTTATCACTGCAACAAATCTCAGACAAGGAGACTGTAAACATCATGCCCAAAGTCAAAAACAGAGGCAAGGACCAATATGGCACACCTGCTTTCTAGCCTACCAGTCTACCAGAGAGCCAGCTAGCTCTCTATCTTTATCCACTGCTTGGAGAATGGTTCTGCCATGGTTCTCTGGGGGTGGGTCTTTCATCATCAGTCACACAGTTATGGGCTGACGAGATAAATCTGCAGATAAGGTGCTGTTTGTAAGCCTGGTGACTGAGTTCAGTCCCCAGAAGACCACATGGTAGAAGGAGAGAATTGACTTCTGAAGTGGAATGCATGTACAAACCTTGTCTCTCTTAAATAAATAAATTAATAAATGAATAAAATTATACAATTAGGGCAATCACCTCTAGGGTTGTCAAGAGGCCAGCCATAATGAAATAAATCTTCATAGGAATGCCCACAGGCACACTTCCATGTGTTACATTGACAGCCGAAACTGAGTCTCAGTAGCTTGTCATGTGAACAGCTAGATGTGAACACATCTTTCTCATTTGTCTTCACCAATACCTGAGGAACCTTCAGATCAGCAAGCAACGTTTCACCAGGTTTTACACAGCCTATAGTAAATGGACATTGGGTTACATTAGAAATGCTGAGAAAAGTCTGGAAAGGCCAAAGTAGGAGGATCAGTGCCAAGGTGTGTAAGATTGGGTCATGTGAACCATTGGTTTTATCATACATTATTTTGAGCTTGCATACATTCGATAGATCATCTTTCTGAAAAATGACCCATTTCCGAACTGGATACCATGGCCTATAAGGATCAAGTAACTTACTCACTACCGTAATTGTTGTTTTTTGACAGATTGGAAATATATGAAAAGTCTTTACTTTCAGTTACTCATTCAGGTAACACGTTTATAAATTACTTACTATGAGGCAGGTGATAGGAATACAATAATACCAGCAACATAGTGCTTACTTCTGGGAATCTCATGATTCGTCTGAATTTTTGTTACATCAGAAAGTGAAACAAAAGATGGTAAGAGCAGTGAGCAGGTGTGCAGATGGCTTGAGAAGTACCCAGGAGAGGGTTCATTCCACTGGGGAAGTGGTACCCAGAGCCCACAAGTGGCTTCTGGGACAAAATGACCTTTAATTAATGTCAGTGTGGGTCAAATTGGTAAACAGGAGATGGCACAGGCATTTTCCTGATAGTTTAAATGGAGCATATACATCTGCATTCTGTCTTTTAATTTTGAATTCTTTTCAATAGCTAGAGGAATTGAGTCTACATGTTAGACAAGTGCTCTATTCAAACTCCTCTTTATAATGCAGGATATTCTGTTGATTCTTTTATTTTCTAGAGCTAGTAGCCTGAGAAACAAGAATAGAGAATATCGATTTGGTACTCTGGAAGACAGCCAAAGGATGCTAATGTTAGATGCTAAGATGCTAATGCACAGTAATGCTTCAAATTAAAAGAATGAAAGTTAAAGTGTGTTACATGTGGAAGATCATTAAGAATACATTTAATTTGAAGGTTTTATTGTTTGGACTTGATAGGTAATATATTACTTGAAAAAATTATTAGCATTCTATTAATCCTATAAGTGATATGCATTTCAGATATATTAACAGTTAATATAAAATTTGGAAGCCACAAAAATATTTAGAAGAAGGCATGGGTGAGTACTTTGATGTTTGGCTAAAGAAGGGCTTCCTAGGTTGAAACAAGTGTGAGATGGAAAAGCTGTTCAACACATTAGACTGTGTAAAGTGAAACCTTTCACATGTTAAAGAATCTGAAATGATATTCAATTTTTAATTTTTTCATGTGTGTGTGTGTGTGTATCAAAGGGCACTAGATATCCCTGTAGAGGACTATAGGTGACTTTAAGAATCATCCTAGATTGTTTCTACCTCCTTTTTGCTGTGTTCTGGGATTTCTCGGTTTCCAACCACTAGGGCTGGAAGTACAGACTTCCACTATTTTCACTTGGTGTTTTTACGTGGGACCTGAGATCCAAACTCAGGACCTTAAGCTTGCAAGGAAGAGTCTTGACCCCTGAGCCATCTCTCCAGCCCTGAAATGATAATTAAGACTAAATGTGAACTTAGAAAAATGTTTACAATATATAACATATCACTCATGTATTAGAAAAAACCATGGACCAGAAATAAAGAGAAAGTGACTTTGAAGGAAAATGGGCAAATACCATGAGCAGGTATTCCAAAAAAGAAATTTAGCAAATGGAAAGCCACCTTTTCAATGTGATTATCATAGTTAGATACAGGTGTCAACTTGATAGTTGAGGGTTCGAGCTCTGACATATTTGTAAAGAATTAGTATTTGAGTTAGGTCCTGAGGAAGCCTGTGAGAAATTGTCTAGTTAATGGGGAGGTCCAGCCCATGGTGGATGAGACTAGTCCCTGAGCAGGTGAATAAGATGTAATGAGCTGTTGGCATCCTTTGGTATACTTGGCCAGACATACTGGTCTGGCAAGTAAAGATTGTTTGTCTCTCAGCAGTTCTGTGAATATATATATGGTGTGGCCAATTTCCTTGGCCCTTGGCCTTTCCTTGTATTTTCATATGGGTTCTCCTGCCAAGCCGAATAGGGAACTGTAACCTAGACTATCATAAAAGAAAATAAAACCCCTTGTTCCCTTAATCTGATTATTGGTCATGGATTTATCAGCAACAATGCAGTTTAACTACAACAGTCATCACCCTTATTTGTAATTGAAACAGTTTGAACTTAAATGAGGTGTACAGTTTTAGTTTATTTTCTCTTGCTGTTATAAAATACCCTAAAAAAAAAGTAAAGGGAGAAAAGGCTTATTTGGCTCATAGTTCCAGGTTTCAGCCCATTATGGAAGGGAAGTCACAGCAGCAGGAGCCATGGGAGCTGGTTGTATTATGTCCAAAATTAAGAGCAGAAAGCTGTGAATGCATAATGCTTGCTAGAGTGCTCTGCTTTATACAGCCCAACTTGCCCTGCCCAGAGAATGGTCCTGCTCATACTTAGGTCCTCATGTCAGTTTAGGTAATCAAGACAGTCCTCCACAAGGGCTGTCCCTGAAATCCTTCTCTCAGGCAATCTTAGATTGTGTCAAGTTGACTACTGAGATTGACCATCACACATTTTGATGTTATGAATATAGTTTGTAGATTACTTGTACATTTTATGTATTCCTGGGGAACATTTGTGTACCTTTCCTTGTATTTTCACATGTAGAATTTGTTTCCTAAGAAACCAGAGAACAGATAAAGAGACATTCACTACTATATTATGTGCTTAGTTGTCGACAGTCAGCAAGTACAGTATGATTCAGTCAAATAATAGAATACTTGTCCAGCCAATTATGTTTTCTGAAGATAAACTTGAAGATATTGAAAATTATGTTGTTATAGTATCAAATTAAGCAGGTTACAGTCATCCCTCATCTATGGTTTCACATTGTGTGTTTTCAGTCACCTGTGGTCACCTATAGTTAGAGAAATATGAGATGGAATCTTAGTTACACTTCAGTTGCCATGATCACTATGCAGCTGAAGGAACTTAAAGGAACAAAAGGTTTTATTATTCATGCTTATGGCTCTCATGTTTACAGCCCATTATGAAAGGAGAAGAGTTCACAATATCAGGAGTTGAGGGAACTGGCCACAACATCAACACAGAAAGAGCTGCAAGAAGGGCATGCTTTCTACCTGCTGATCTGCTAAAACACCGAACTAGCTTGCTCCATCTTACCTAGTTGCCCAGGATGTGGTTCTATCTAGTATACTTTGAATCTTCTCATATTAGTTAGATGATCTGCTGTAGGTACACACAAAGGCTTGCTTTAACTAAATAATTTTTAATTTGTGTACCTTACTCAGGGAACATTGTGGAATAGGGTGCAACAAGATTATAAGAGCCTAAAGTGGGAAGACAATGGGCTAGGCATCATTTTCTGGACATGACAGAGTCAAGTTTCATGGCAAATATGTATACTTAGACAAGAATTGCACAGCTTTCTGTCCCAGACCCAGACCTGGACCAGGATTGACTCCCTCCTCCTCAGGGGATGACCTTGGATGCCAATCAGGATGGAACCAAGGGTGTTGCAGGAAAAGCAAAACTGAAATCAACAACAAACCATAATTCAGAACACCAGAGACCTACATTAATCACCTGGAACCAGAGCAGTCAAATCTCTCCCCATCCTAAAGCTCAGAGAACCTTGTGGAAGAGGGGGCAGTAAGATTGTAAGAGCCTAAAGATGAGGAGAACCAACAATATGCAAGATGTTCCACACAAGTTAGGGCTGCAGCAGCCAGGATTGGATTTTGCATGACCTGCACAATGGCTGACATGTCAACGACCCTCCAAAGTCTAGCATGGATCTCAGGGAAGAAGGTTCCAGGCAGTAAGATCCTTAGAGGCAAGGGATTAGCAGTCATAATAGAGTTCCCATACTAATGGGGACCCATGAAAGGGCTCCAGGCTATGCCACTGAGTCCTGAACACTCAGTAAGGGGGATGACTCAGAGGGAGGTTTGGCTTTTCACATAAAAGGATGCTCCAGGGGATGGGAGGGAGGAAGGGGGAGACACTGGGAATGTGGGATGGAGGGAGGGATTGAAAGAAAGAGAGGAAGGGAGGACAGTGCAAGGGGGGGCCACTGGGGAGGGGAGAAGGGAGGGAGAGGATGGGGGTACCTATTGAGCTTGTATGACTAGGAAAAAAATAACATCTCACCACAACATCAGAAAGATCTCAAGCTATATAAATCTCTGAGACTGATGAGGACTGATGCTGATGGAGGAAGTAAAGGAGGATGTTTTCCTTTAAAAAGAGAAAAAATGAAAAGGATAAAGAAAACTAGCCAGTGAATCCAAGTGAAAGCTGTAAGACCTTTCTTTGTGCCTATATTTTGTATATATATGTGCATACATGTGTATTGTATGTTGTATATACCTGTGTGCTTATATCTATAGATGTGTTTATATACTATGAACATGTTACCTAACTGATACGGGATAATGTGCTCTCATAAATAAAATAATATTAACTTTAAAAATGTGTGGCTAAGTATCAGCTTTAAATTGTCAAGTTGACATCTGTCACTAACTGCCACAGATGGAAAATTCTAGAAATAAACAATTTATGAGTTTCATTTTCATTCCATTATGAATAATTGGTAATCACCAGCCATGACACAGCATACTCCTGAGGACAGGACTCATCCCTGGCCAGTCTGTCCACATTGCATGTGCTCCTAGTTTCTTAGCCATGTCATAACGCCTTGCTTATGTTATCAGATCTGTGTTGTGGCACCACAATGCTTGTGTTCAAATGGTCTTGTTTTTACTGAATACTGGCCTGAAGAGTAATGAGGCTGGTGATTCAAATAAGCCAACCAGTAGCCACAGAGTGCCTCTGTTAAGTAAAAATATGACTTTTTTTTAAAGGAAAGAAAATGATTAGGTGCCAGAGTTGCTAAAATCTGTGCTGTTGTTGTTATTACATATCCTCTGGGGAATGAGTCATAAATTAAAACTCTGTAGTGGGTGTGTATGTACAAGGAAAAAAAACACAACAGAGTATTTATAAAATACTGTGCTAGTCACAGTTTCAGACATCCACAAGGAAACTTAGAATTTATCCCCTGTGAATAAGGAGGTACTGTTATACAAAATGATTCATATTGTAATCACAGTATTTGAAAAATAAAGTGTACAATTCGGTGGAGGAAATAGAGATCTAGAAATACTACTTAGATTATATCAATGTCTACTATAGATAACATTTATTTTCTTATAATTTAAAAATATTGGCCTGGAGAGAGGGTTCGGAGGTTAAGACTCTGCCTTGTAAGTAGATGGTCCTGAGTTCAGGTTCCACATAAAAATGACAGGTGGAAATGTTGGTGACCTGTACTTCAGGTTCTAGTGGGTGGAGCCTGGGAAACCCAGAGCGAAGCAAAAAGGAGATAGAAGCAATCCAGGATGATTCCCGAAAGTCATCCTTGATTCTCCACAGGGATATACAGTCCCCTCTGATACACAACCCCCCCTACGCAAAAATAAATAAAATATTTCCATGTTCTCTAAAGCATCACTCATTTTAATGAGGAAAAAAATTCAAAAGTTATTGTCTAGTAATATTTATTGAGTTGAAATTGTATTTAAAGAAATAATAACTAATAGCTCTGGTCTTGAAAATATGATACATAAAAATTCAGTAGTTTGAATTACTATTTGTTTTAATTTCTCAGCAAAATTCCATTTCTCTGTTTCCAATCTGTTTTCGTTTCATTTTAAATTACCGTAGTGAATACCTGACTCCCAAATACTAAGGCAGTGAGGGATTTTATTCCAGCTCAAAGCTCCATGTTACAGTCCGTCATGGCAGGAGAGTTTTTTCCCCAGCCAAAGGAACTGGCCTTGTCATCAAAGCCAAGAGCTGTAAGGCAGAGCCAGTGTATCCAGCCATCTTTATGCAAGCCACAGGTGTATACATATTACCTCCCTAGGGAATAGTGCTGCCCACAATGGCTGAGTCTTCTCGTTTCAATGAAAGGACTTAATGCAATCTCCACAGGCACACCCAGAGATCTGCCTTAACTAAATAAGTCCTCTTAGGCCTGCCTAGAGGCCCATGTCCCAAGTATCAAGGTGTGATAGTTAAGCCTGAGTGACAACTTGACAAACCTGGTATAACTAAGATGGGCTGAGACCACTTGATAGGATTGTACCCACCCTAGATCCTATCAGAATCTCCAAAGCTCTCATAGGATCCTCCCAATACTGCATCATATAAAAAGGAGCCACTAAAGAGAACAGATGCCTTATTGCAGCTGTGCTAGGAATTGCTCTTCCTTCCGGCTGCCTGGTTTCTTCGACCCTCTAGCCTTCCAACCCTCCAAATCGTCATGGCATAGACTAAAGACTGTAGGAAATCTCTAGCCTTCAGCCATCGTTGGACTATCTCGGCTACTGGCAGCCATCGCTGGACTACCTTGGCCATACTGTAAGCCGACTCAATACATTCCCTATATTATATTCATTGTGTCGATTCTACATCTCTAGAGAACCTGACGAATATGAAGAAAAAGGTGTTCCATTAGAGTTATTTTTTGATTATTTTGTGTATGGGGTGTGTGTGTGCGTGTGTTTCAGAGGGCGCTCTGTGTGCCTATGGAGGCCAGAGGGTGACTTTGGGAATTATCCTGGATTGCTTTTACCTCCTTTTTGCTTTGCCCTGGGATTTCCCATGCTCTTCCCACCAGGACTGGAATTGCAGACTGGCATTTTCACTTGTTGTTTTTATTTGGGACCTGGGATCTGAACTCAGGACTTTTTGTTTGCAAGGCAGAATCTTAACCCTTGAGCCATCTCTCCAGCTCCGCTGGAGGTATTTTATTGTTGTTATCTGTTTGGGGTACCTTAAGCCTACTGGGCAAATGTGTTACTAATCTAGAGCATCAGCCATAGAACTATTTTAACATCTCGAACTATAGAACTGCCTGCAGTATATTATCCAATAGTCTTCTGATTTGTGATGTGGTAATTTGTGATAGGTTCTTATCTTTAGTATCTTT
This sequence comes from Typhlomys cinereus, assembly GCA_023101885.1. NCBI lineage: Eukaryota > Metazoa > Chordata > Mammalia > Rodentia > Platacanthomyidae > Typhlomys > Typhlomys cinereus. The sequence continues at coordinate 3,642,200 of JALPQD010000145.1, forward strand.
GAGATAAAAGATTCCAATCTGTTTGGCACATGAGCCTTCATTTGGGATGAATTGTTCAGCACAGTCTTTGGCAGTTCCATCCATTTTTTACTCTTGTCTGTTTACCAAATGATAAGGCTAGAAAATTGAAACAGAAGAAAAAGCAAGAAGCAAGAAAACTAGTCAAAGCATTCAGAGCAAATGTAGAATAAGCCATATGCATCCGATCCCAAGCTTGATCTATTTTTATTTTTGTCGCTTGTGTTATTTATTTAGTCATGATGATGACAGTGTCGATGATGGCAGCAGTTAAAATCTTTGGAATACCCTGTACCATATTTAGTGCTGAATACTTTCTTCAGTGTTTTTTTTTTTTTTATATCAGCACATGCTAATTTTTTCTTTTTTTTTCTTTTGACAGTAGGTTGTAAAGTTGTGGTTTGGCAATAGAGGGTAGCTATTGAATTTGAAAAATAAAGCAAAAATGAGTTTTAAGAAGTATATCAGTTGGTCTTTAGGGATGATCTTTCTAGAGATTCTGAAGTGCTATAGGTCTTTTCATTCTGTAGTTTGCAGATACAGATTCTCTTAGAACACAGAAGATAGGAGTGTAGATGTAATTAAAGTTATGATTTAAATGCCACCTCTCATGTAGTTCAGGCTGAAGGAGGAGGGAGAAAGGGAAGAGGGAACAAGAGAGGTTTTTCATAGGAAGTAATGAAAGGAGAGAATTCAGAGACCAGGACTGATGTCAGGAGTTACTACAGATAGAGCAGTCTTTGGAGAAGTAGGAAATAGGAACAAAGAGGTTTAAACATTAGAGCATCACAGAAAGCCATTTGGATTTTCTTCTGTTTGTGTTCTGGTCCAGAACAAATAAACCTCTTGGAATTCCTGAGTGATGAGAAGAGAGTGTCTCATGTTCAAAAGTGAATCTTCTGGGCCCTTAGAAATCTGATGGACACAACAGACATATGCTTCGCCCCTCAATCCCAGGGCAGGGGCAGTGTTCCAATTTTCTTCTTGACGCCGCAAACACCTGATGAGAGAAGGGTTTCATTCAGCTCCAGGTTACAGTCCATCGTGGCAGAGCCATTCCAGTGTCAGCAGAATGGAACTGGTCATGTCACATCCACAGCAAGATCAAGGACAAGACCAGCGCTGTATACTTGCTTGCCTGCCAAATGCCTGCCAAATGCTTAACTAGTTCCCTCTCTAAGTGCTGCTCGGAAAAGGTCCTACACTCTATTGGCTGGGTCTTTCCACCTCAACCGTGCAACAAGGACAATCCTCTGTGGGCCCACCCCTTGACTAGACAGTTCCTTATAAGTGAGCCCAAAGGGCAGCCTGCCAAGTGTCAAGTTGACACCTGAGACTGTCACAGCCAAGAAGAAGGAGACTGAATTTCCAGATTTCCAGTGATTTAATCATTTGTGCTTATGCAAATAAAGTCTCCATAAAAACAGTTAAGGAGTTTGGGAACTTCATAGTTTGCAAAACATATTCATGTGATAGAAAATGCTGTTATTCAGCTTCAAGGACAAAACCACTGGACCCCACTCCATGATTTCACTCCTTGTAACTTTTCACCTGTCTTCCATTTGCATAATTTATAATAAATCGGTAACATGAAGTAAAGCGTTTTATGAACCTTCTACAAATTATTGATCATAAGGGGTGTTTGTTGTAGGTAGACCACACTTTGTAGCTATGTCAAAAACAAATGTGGGTCCTACCAAAGGCAATATACAGATTCAATGCTTTACCAATCAAAATCCCAAAGCAATTCTTCAAAGAAGTTGACCAAACAATCTCAAAGTTCATATGGAGGCACAAAAGACCCAGGATAGCAAAAACAATCCTGAGTAACAAAAACACAGCTGGAGGTATTACCATACCAAACCTTAATCTATACTACAAATCCATAGTTATAAAGACAACCTGGTACTGGCTCCAAAATAGACAGATCAATGGATAAGGATTGAAGACCCAGATATAAGCCCGCAAAATTACAGCCATTTGATCTTTGACAAAGGGGCCCAAAGAATCCAATGGAAAAAGAACAGCATCTTCAACAAATGGTGCTGGCAAAACTGGATCTCCACATGCAGAAGATTAAAGCTGGACCCGTACTTGTCACCATGTACAAGACTTAATTCCAAATGGATCAAGGACCTTGATATCAGGCCAGAGACTACAAAAACCATAGTTAAAAGGATAGGGAACTCCCTGGAGCTGATTGGGCTAGGCCAACATTTCCTAAACAGACATCCAATGGCACAGTCACTGCTACCAACTGTCAACAGTTGGGATCTTGTGAAATTAAAGAGCTTCTGTTCAGATAAAGAGATTGTAACGTGAGCTCAAAGGCAACCCACAGAATGGGAGAAAATCTTCACTAACCACACATCTGATAGAACTCTGCTGTCCAGAGTGCACAAAGAACTTAGAAAACTAAACATCAAGGAAACCAATGGCTCAATTAAAAAATGGGCCCTGGAACTTAAAAGAAACTTTACCAGGGATGAAATTAAAATGTCTAACAAATATCTTAAAAAAGGCTCCACTTCTTTAGCCATCAGGGAAATGCAAATCAAAACTTCCCTGAGATATCATCTCACCCCGGTCAGGATGGCAAAAATCCACAATACAAACAACAACAAATGTTGGAGAGGATGTGGAGAGAGGGGAACTCTCCTACATTGCTGGTGGGAATGCAGGCTCATACAGCCACTCTGGCGAGCTGTCTGGAGATTCTTAAAGAAATTAAAGATTGAAATGCCATATGACCCTGCTATTCCACTTTTGGGAATAACCCCCCATACAGCAGAGGTTTACCTCGATAGCACAAGCAAGACCATGTTCATAGCAGCACTGTTTACAATAGCAAAGTCATGGAATCAGCCCAAATGTCCAACAGTTGACGAGTGGATAAGGAAACAGTGGTACATCTATACAATGGAGTACTACTCAGCCATCAAAAATGATGAATTACTGGAATTTGCTGGGAAATGGATGTCATTAGAAACAATTATATTAAGTGAAGTATCCCAAAACCAGAAAGTTAAGTGCTGTATGTACTCCCTAATAGGTGGCTCCTAGTACCAAACCCACCCAGCCCACCTAGAGACAGTAATTCCAAGGATTATGAACAGGAGGGATGGGGTAGGAGGGCCACACCAGAAAGAAGGAGAGAAGGGACCATGTTACAGTAGGGAAAATAGGCCTCCACCAAGGACCCAAATAAGCAATGAGACATCTGATTAAGTTCACAGACTTTTGTTCCTGATTATTTACTACTGAGGGGGTGTGATCTCACCAGAAGAGGAGGGCATACAGTCTGGCAGATAAAAAGTAACCATTTTGCAAATGGGTGATAGACCCCTCCCTTACTGTGGTTTCCCACTTTTATTACATCTACCTTTGATGTGCTTTTATCACAAGACTCTAACAGCTTTTTGTCTCTGGCCAGGGGGTAGCATACAATGCCCACCAGGATGGAGTGAAGGGCATTGCAGGAGCAGCAAAACTGCAAAAGAAAATCAACAAACCACAATCCAGAACTTCAGAGACTCTATATCTACCACCTAGGACTAGGCCAGCCTAATCTCTCCCTATCCTGAAGTTCAGGGAAATTTGCGGAAGAGGGGGCAGTAAGAGTGTAAGAGCAAAAGGATGGGAGGAGCAATGATATGTAAGATACTCTATACTAGTTAGGGCTGAAGCAGTTATAATTGGACTTTGCATGCCCTGCGCATAGTCCAACACACTGTTGACCTCACAAAGTCTAGCATCTGCTAAAGGCACCAAGATCCTTGGAGGCAAAGAATTGGCAGCCACAGCGGTGTTCCTATACCTAAGGGGAACACGGGAAAGGGTTCAGGGAAAGGCCACTGGGTCCTTGTATGTCATCGGAGAGGAGGGCCCAGAGGAAAATCAGACATGCACAAGAAAGGACTCTCTGGGAATTGGGGCGGGAGGCACTGGGGGATAGGGAAGGAGGGGAGTGGGGAGGGGGAGCAGGGGGTACAGGGGGAGGAGGAGGAAGGGAGGGAACTGGTGTACCTAATAAGTTTGTATGAGCTGAAATTAAAAAAAAAATACTAAAAAAAAATGTGGGTGACCTTGGGACCAACTTGTGATTGGCCTTACTTAGAAGTAGGGAACTGTCTTTGAAATCTAGTCCTTCAGCCTGAGGAGTTCGATGATAGCTTTGGGTTAATGGGGTTAGAATTGAGTTGAATTCTAGGACATTCAGTTGGTGTCAGAATTTGTTTAAGTCAAAAGGAGAGGCATCTCTCATTTGATGTTGGAAGTGTTATGAATAAAAACAGCTTAAGTCTAATTAAGAGAAGCAACGAGTTAAAGAACAAGAAAACTCAGGGAGGCAAGGATATAACAGTTTGATAGATTGATGGGATGTTAGATCAGCAGTAGCTAAGGAAGTTAAGGTAGTAGAATAAAAAGTACTTAGATCAGGTGCCTTAACACCTCAGCAGGAAATACTTTTTATGGTAAGTCCTGTCTATTTCCAATCTGTAATATTCACTAAAGTATGGCTTGAATGAGAAAAAGTGACTTGACTGTTCAGGTAAACTTTTTCCAGGTTTGACAAAATATTCAAAGATCCTCAAATGATTGGAAGCATGTTTGATTTAGTAATTGTCTATGTGAATTCTGGGGCCTACCTCATGTACCTGGAGAACAAATATAGTTTGTTGTTGCTGACTACTGTGTCAGGGACTGTTCCCAGTAGTGATATAACTCACAGTAGTCGCAGGACTTGATATTTACCGGTCTGAAATGCCTTTATGGTGCTCCATGGCTGCTTTTATTAGGTAGCACAGCTATCACACACACACACACACACACACACACACACACACACACACACACACACACACACACAAGAGGATTCAGCGTGGAATACAAAGCAGGGCATACAAAGATTCCCTATCAATATAGACAGAAAGCAGTTGGGCTTGCTTCAAGACTGAAAAACTCCCTAGAATCACAGACAGGAGAAGGGTTACCATATCTTGCTCCCAGCATTCCAGCAGCAGGTATGTAGTCAGGCATTTCATCCCTCAGCTCTCCAGCTACTCAAAGTCTAGGGAAGTCTATTAACTAGTGGACAAGATATTGTTTTTAAGGACAATGGGGGAGGTAACAGTTTTCAGAAGTAGTTGATGTACATTTATGTTTGTAATGAAAGAGTCTGCATGGCAGAGCAACAGGATGTGGACATCAGTAGGAAGAGAATACTTTTGAGCTTTCATTCCTGACCAGGAAAAGTTAACCAGAGGTTATAGAAGTATTTTGCTATGGTCAAGCACAAGGAGGTGAAATCTGATATCATCTTTCAGAACGGAGAGCAGCTCAGTGCAGCAGTACTTACCTGTAGTTCAGCACTCAGAAGACAGAGGCACGAATTGCTGGCCACCCTTGGCTATGTTGGCTATGATGTAGTGAGGCACTGTCCAAACATAGAAGCAGGAACAAACAAATCAACCAACCATCCAGTCATTACAACCACACCAGCACCAACCAACAGCAGAAGCAGGAATTTCTCCCAGAGAATGGAGGTATAGGAAGGAGAGATGGTACATTGCTGTATGTTAAAGTGGCCCTTTTCATCCTCCTGGAACACATCATTCCTTCCTTCCTCTCTCCCTTCCTCCCTCCCTTCCTCCCTCCCTTCCTCCCTCTCTCTGTCCCTCCCTCCGTCCCTCCCTCTTTCCTTTCCTCCCTTCCTTTTTCTTTTTATCATCTATCAGTAAACAAACAAACAATGTCTTTGCCCCCCACCCAGCTCCCTCCTCTCTACCTTCCCATCCCTTCATCAGTCGTTCTCTGTCTTATCTCTCCCCACCTCCTGTCCCTCTTCTTGTGTATATCACAGGACTCCCTTCAGGGTGATTGTGTTGGTATGGGAGTCATATTACTGTTGAACTTTTTATGGTTCATCACTGGGCAAAGTTGAAAGTGGGGAGATTCCTCTTCCCTTGCCAGAACACATCACTTTTTCTTACTGTTTGTCTACCTGCCATTTTCTTCAGGCAAGCCTGAAGCTTTTTACTTTAAAATGGTTGAAGTTTTGCATAGTATTTTTGGGTGAAGTATGTACATAGTGTATGGCTCACTAAAAATAGCAAAACTCCGGGGCATTTACAAAGCAATCGGAGTGTAGAATCCTGTTAGATTTAAATTACTTTTACCTTTAATTGCTTATAGTCTACTATGGCTCATACCCAATTTGCTCACAATTCAACATTTTAAACATTTTAAAATCCTTTCAAAGGTTCAACATTTTAAAATCCTTTCAAAGCGTCCTTAGATGCAATCCTTCTTCTATTCACTTGCATTTCCTCAGTTTCTAGATGAGGTTAAGTTACATAATTATGACAGGGAGAGTGCATTGCTCCAGGATGCAGGGAAAGAAGGCCCATGTCTGTGTGTGCATGTATGGGGAAAAGCACTTTGATTGGGCATCTAAGAGCGTTCTCCTCTATTGTCCAGTTCCTGTGTACCCATATTTTCCAGAGAGTCTTCAGTTACTTCATTGTTTACAAGTCATTTATTTATATTATTATTGACATGAAAGCAATGGGATATAGTGATAATTAGAATTGATATTATAGTAAGTAATAGGTTTCCTAATAAAAATTGCAGGATTGTCCAACCTTTTTAAGGTAAGATTTTCTTATGTTAGTTGAATATTTTTTGGTATAAGTTGATTAGTATAGCTTCTTTCTTTTCAATTGAGCCAAGGCTAGAGTTTTTTCTCTTCATTGTTATCCATTCTGCATGTGTGCATTTGTTTTGCCTTCTTTGTTTTGAAATGTTGTATAAAAGTTACACACGTAGAAACTGATTTTGTCCCATTGAAGTCCTATAATCTTCCTCTATTTTGCTTTGCACTAAGTCAGAAATTCACATTTACTAAATTATTATCTATTGCCATGGAAATCGCTTTGTTATATTTCAATTTCAGTACAGGGACAAGCAGCAGGAGCTAATGGACCATAAGAGGGAAATTTGTTGTTTAAACAATGATTATCCTTTGTATTCAGCTAACATGAAAAGCGGTAGCGCAATTCTGTGGTACACAGCATGATAAAGCAAATGGATGAGAGTTAAGAGACAGAACTGTTCAGGGAATGTATAAGTGTCCTTTAAGTCAGAAAAAAGGCTACTCATTCCCAAGGCAAGATTACAGAATGTGCCTTATAGGGAAATAATTTGTCAAATCCCAAAAGAGGGCCTCCTAATATGTGGGGCTCCTGAGAAGCTCACACTTAGTGTAAGTTTAAGCTTCAGGATACATGTTTGATATTGCTCCTGTGAACAGGAAGGTCAAAGACACGGGGTTGCAGTCAATGCCGCCTAACAGGCCTAGCAGGAGGTTCTGGAGTTGTGCCCTTCAGAGTTGTCTCATTCCAGGATGTGGAATACCAAGGCCAGGCATCCCTTGCAGATGTTGAGAACTCCTGATTTCTTGAAGTTGTCATTGACCACACTCCACGCATGTGGGCAGTGAACATTAGTTCCTTGGTGGGGGTAGGGGGTTGTGGTGCGGAGAATATGGGTGATATGTTGCTTTGTTTTTGTGGGTCTTCCTATTTTGAATATCATTTGACTATTAGCAACTTTGTCCTTAATGTATGTGTATATAAGGAAATATGTATGTATACATAAGGAAATACTAGCAAGGAGAGAAAACATAAATAGACCTGGAAACCTTCCTTCCCTTTGGTCTGGAACAAGGAGTTATACAAAATGTCCAAAGAAGTCAAGACCAAATGTTCAACCAGTTGATTTGGGGCAGTAGAGCAAGGTCAAAAAAGTAACCTATTTATTGCCATAGAAATAGATTTTTAAAGGATTAACAGTTGGCATTTTCTTAGACACATTGATGTCAATAGCCTTCCTCATCCATATTTAAATTGAGTGGTTTAGAATCATATAGTGTATATTTTCCCATGTCCATAAATGTATTTCATTTTCTCAAAATTCTCAGTTCTCCATTGCTCATGGAAGAAGGAAAGTCTTTTGCTAGTGTGGTGCCTCGCATCTGTAACTCTTACACTTGGAGATGGAGGCAGGATTGTTGCAGGCCTGAGTGTAGTCTGGAAGACACAGTGTGCTCCAAGGGTCAACCTGGGCTACACAAGTCAGTCTGGGCTACGGTCACAGAGACTCTGCCTTAAAAGAGGACAAAAAAAAAGTTCTTTCATATTGGTATATAAACATTTAAGGCCAAATCTTTTCATTTTACAGTAATTTTAAGCTTTTTAAAACCATTGATTAAGAAAATGATCTCATATTTTCCATTCTATATTTTTGTTACCAGCATTTATTACATTCGCTTTATTATATCTTTTTGTCATGTCTTTTTCTCTTTCCACTCTGCTTAGCTCTATGTATTATTATGTTGAAGGAAATTTCTTCTTTGGCTCCAGGTTCATTAAGTTCAGGCACCATGCTCTCACATTCCTTTAGACTTTCAGCAGCTATTTCCTAAGAACAGGGATGTTCTCTTATAGCACCTCAACTTAACCCCCAAAGAAGTCAATTCCAACAATGCTACTAACTGCATCACACAACCAGCTGATAATGATGTTTTTGCTAGAACAGCCCCTTTTGCTTAATTGTCCTAGTTCTTTGGAACTTCCTGACACTGATCTTTAGTTTTACCTTGTATTTCATGAATTTTGACATTTGTGGTGTGTAGACTTAGCATTTTTCTTGCCAAAGTCTTGGAGCTACCAAACTGCGTGGGTACTTTTTATGGAGAATGAAATTTGCACATCAATCTCTGGGCTCTAGAGAGGCTCATTTCTCACGAGTGTCTTTGCTTCTAGATATTTTTTAGTAAATAAACCTAGCAAATGTAGAAATACACATCTTCATTTATCTAGGAAAACATGTTTCCATTGATATTTTCAATTCCATGTACTAACAACAGGGTTTATTTTTGCCATTTCCAACATGGGCTAACCTGGCTTCCATCAGCTTGTTTGTTTGTTTGTTTATTCTCAAGACAGGGCCTCATATCTTAGGCTGCTCTCAAATTCAGCTTCAAACAAGGATGACCTTGAATTCCTGGTCCTCTTGTCTCTACCAATGATTGCTGCTATTATAGGTATACACCACCCAAGGCCCTGTGCTTGCTAGACACCAAATGGTTCAGAAGATAAACTGTGACCCTTTCCTTGCTTATTTATAACAAATTATACATCTATGTAGGTTACTTTTTTTGACCTTGCTCTACTGCCCCAAATCAACTGGTTGAACATTTGGTCTTGACTTCTTTGGACATTTTGTATAACTCCTTGTTCCAGACCAAAGGGAAGGAAGGTTTCCAGATACACTCTATTTATGTTTTCTCTTTTTGCTAGTATTTCCTTTTAATATTAAATGCTTTGATTTGGCTGAGAAAGTGGCGTTTTGTGTGGGACATATAAAAGAAACTCTCAAAACTAGGATTCTTTAACATTTTAGTTTTAAAAATTATCACTATTCCATGCATGAGTGATAGAATTATAGCATTTTGCTTAAGATTCCTCTTGAGATCTACCCACCACCAGAGCTACACAATGACATCAAGGTCTCAGGAAAAATAACTACATGCAGTGGGAATTAGAAGGGCAGGTAGTAGACAAGAGAAGGGTAAACCCCACCAGTGGGTTTACCCACTGAAGGACCACTTATACTGCCTCAGAGACCTGCTTCCCTTCTAGTACAGACAACGCCGAAGGGAGCCCTGTGGTCCAGAGAGTCATGGGTATAGGAGGAATAGGGATGTGGTGGGGAAGGGAGGGTGAGAGAGGAGGGGGCAGGCGCAGCAACTTATTTTGTTTATAAATTAAAAATATGCTTAATAAATAAATAAATAAATAAACAATTAAAAAGATTGCTTTGAAAGATGATGATAACAGCAAGAGATGTGTTAGCCATTGCCGACATTAAAGATATTGTCCAAATAAACATTCATCTATATTTTTAAGGCCAATTTTTCTTGGTTTCTTTTGACTTTATTTCTTGGCAGCTTGATAAGCAAGAGCTATTAGGATGAAACAAGTTTTTTGAGCCTTGTTTATTGGTTCGCAATAATGAGGACCGTTATCAAGCCCAGTGATTTCTTGCTTTTATTTTCGAGTAACAAAGTGTTCCTATTTTGCGATGATACCATGGGAAGCTAGTTTAAAAGCCAGCTTTAAAGGATCTGTAGCTCTGAGAGGTTATAATTTAGAATGGAGGCATGGTGGTCAGAGGAAATGAGCCAAAGTTAAAAGGCTTTTCTGTGCCATTGCATCTGTAACCACCCTCAAAGTACTCTGCACTTTATGTCACAGAAAGCCCCAAATCCTGTGGGTAAATGTTATCTGCAGGAACCTCGTCATTTCGGAAAAACAGTTCTTTTATTCTTAGAGTGTTTGAACAAGAAATACAAATAATAGTATTTTCTCCTCTCTTTTTGCAGGGCAACATGCAGATATAGGGATTCTTCTGTTATTTTTGAATAAATGCTATGTGACATCAAATACAAATCAAATTTAAATTTAATGGATGCTGAGGCAAGGTGCTACCTGGTTAAATCTTTTTCTTTCTTTCTTTCTTTCTTTCTTTCTTTCTTTCTTTCTTTCTTTCTTTCTTTCTTTCTTTCTTTCTTTCTCTCTCTCTTTCTTTCTCTCTTTCTTTTCTTTCTCTCTCTTTTTCCTTTCTCTTTTTCTCTTTCCTTTCTCTCTTTCTTTCTTTTCTTTCTCTTTCTCTTTCTTTAAAAAGGAGTTGTCGATGCATCTTTTATGAGGGGCTTTATTATGCTTAATTTTCCTTTCCTTTAATTTTGCAGGCTAAAATACAGTTACTGTCATCTACAAGTCCATGGCACAATCATTTTTAAAGTTAAAACTTGGTACAGGTAGCCTCTAATGAACTCAGGGTGTTCACAAGTTTTGAATACTATGGAAAAAAAGGGGGAATCTAATCTAAAGGAAAAAGAGGAACAGAATGTTCAGGCTGTTCTCTTGATTCCAAGTAGACAAGAGAAGGGTAAACCCCACCAGTGGATTTACCCACTGAAGGACCACTTATACTGCCTCAGAGACCTGCTTCCCTTCTAGTACAGACAATGCCGAAGGGAGCCCTGTGGTCTAAACAGAGAGTCATGGGTATAGGAGGAATAGGAATGTGGTGGGGAAGGGAGGGTGAGAGAGGAGGGGGCAGGCGCAGCAACTTATTTTGTTTATAAATTAAAAATATGCTTAATAAATAAATAAACAATTTAAAAAGATTGCTTTGAAAGATGATGATAACACCAAGATATGTGTTAGCCATTGCCGACATTAAAGATATTGTCCAAATAAATATTCATCTATATTTTTAAGTGCCATTGCATCTGTAACCACCCTCAAAGTACTTTGCACTTTATGTCACAGAAAGCCCTAAATCCTGTGGGTAAATGTTATCTGCAGGAACCTCGTCATTTCGGAAAATGTTGATATTTCTCATGAGTCTTTTGTGGTTCTTCTTGTCCTTGTCTACTGTATCTTTAGTTCTTTTTTAAACCACCTCTTTTTTTCTTTTTGCATTTTTCTTTTTGCATTTTTCTTTTTCTGTACATTCACAACACAAACACATATGTAGTATGCATACAGATTTCACTAGTTTACATAATTAGAAATATTCCTAAATGGGAATCATACAGGACTGGTCCACATATTTGGTGTGTGTTTATACATGCACCTACATATGTTCAGGTATATACCTTCCTTTCTAAGCAGGAAGTAACAGGCAAAATATTTATATTGTTGTAGTTATCTACTAATGGTTGTTGACTAAATGAGCAAATCAATGAATGTATGCATCTATAAGGAGAATGATATCATGGCTTGTGACACTCTGGTTGGAGGGAAGGATCATTTGTAGAGAAGTCATTTGTATAGTCCAATGTCTTACAGGTGCATAGATTCCTTCTTAAGCATATGAAGGAATTGGTGGTTATATCTGTTTCCTTGCATTACCTTCTGAACCAAGCCATACTGCTCAGTGGTATGGGGTAAGCCGATGTTTAATTGAGACGTACAGGTAAGTCATTGGAAAACGAGAAGCACATTTTTATTTTGAAAGCAGCCATCTCAGGGTGGGACCAGATGTTGTGTTTGTTCCTCTTCTTAATAAGCACCTGCCATCACAGATCATTTTCTGTCTCCTAATAGTTAGGTTACTGAGGAGAAGGAATAGCTTTAATACAAAGTACACTATCCAGGACATTTACCTTTAAAAATAACAACAAAAAATCTATAGTTATAACTTTACCATTTCACTATGTAGTATACAGCTAATCCTGTCAGTGAATGTCACCACTTGGTATTTGCTGGGAGTCTTAAAGTCACTGGGTCTTTGATAGCTCTTTAAGTTCTGTTCTAGCTTTTCTGAAGGACTTTTCTAAGGTTCCTACAGTGATATGAATTGGTTACTGCTTCCCCCACTACCTTCTGAATGTCACAAAGTCTTTTATAGACAAATAGCTGTATTGAAAAGAGCCTAAGCTATGGAAACCCAAAATTCGGGTTACAAATATTGAGGGAACCCCAACCACTTGGTACCATTCCTTCTTTTGAAAATCTATGTCCAAATGGCATCTTGTCAGTGAAACCTCCATTGGTCATTTTATTCAAAGGTTTTCAATTTACCCTCTCCCTGAGCTATTTTCTTAACAGGATTATTTGATATTATTAATTTTACTTGTTTATTATCTGTCCTGCCCAAAGACAAGCTCTTTTTCCATTCTGAGGCATCATTGTACATAGTAGGCATTTGTTCAATATTTGTTGATAAATGAAGTTTTTCAGAACTAAGTTTTCTATGACACACGCCCCTTATGCTTGATACTTGAGCTCTATTTTTACACTGTAGTCACTAACATCAGTCTAATAGAATTCATAGAAATCTTCTGGATAGACAGTTAACCTCACTATGCTCTGAGCTCTTTGAAAGATAACTGTCCTTTTACTGAACAGATCTTTTATTTTTTATTTTTTTTTAAATTTTTTATTATTTATTCAACTGTGTGCATGTGTGTGTGTATGTGTGCACGTGAGTGTGTGTGTGTGTCTGTGTATGTGTAGAACCACGGACGAATTCGCGAACCACCATGGACGCCTCCACCTCCTTCTGCCCCAGGATTCACAGGCTCCGGCCCTACCAGGACCAGAAGCGCAGGCCGCCCCCGCTTCTGCCTGGCGTCTATACGTGGGATCTGGGATCCGAACTCAGGACCTTCCGCCTGCAAGGTGGAGGCTTAACCCCTGAGCCACCTCTCCAGCCCTGAACAGATCTTTTAATATAGTCTTAGGATGAACTGCAATTTTCTTTCTAATGACTGCTTTGAATTATTCAGTTAAATTTTCTTTACTTGTAACTTTTCAAGTTGTTTGACTATGCTTGACTGGAAGTATGTGTTATATTTGTATTTTCTTTCTTCCATGTATGTGTGTATAAAGTATGTGCACATATGTTAATATGCAGGTGTGTGTAAATTTCTGTGGGGGTGTACCGGACTGTATTTGAGTATGTATCAGTAGAGACCCAAGGATGATATCAGGAATCATCCCCGATTGCTTTTCCACCTTACTGTTGTGAGCCTGGGTCTCTAATTAAACCCAGAGCACACCATTAGAGATAGTCTGGTTAGACATTTTGCTCTACAGATTCTTAGACTCTGTCTTCCAGGGCTAGAATTACACGTGGTCACCACACTAACCTTGCATTTTTCCTTGGTTTCTGGAGGTCCAAATTCTGGTGAGACAAAGTCTTTACATATTGAACCATCTCTGTAGCCAAGAAATATGTTTTGTACCCTACACATACACACACACTACACACACAAACAACAATCATGCATGCACATACATACACATGAATGTCACTGTCTGTGGTTACACAGAATTCTGTCCACACCTAAATCCTTACATAAATAAATGCTCAGCAAGATTTATTAAACAGTATTTATTTCATGAGAAAATTTTAGCATTTTATGTTTTACATTAAATTTTAATCAGTAGTACCAATCCGTCCTTTGAATCACAGAATTACCGAGCACCCACTGTTTGAAAACCATGGGTGTGCACTAGTAGTGGTCTTCTGCCATGTCCATCACTGCATGAGTGGGGATGCACTGATTGTTTTTCTTTACACATCTACCCACTAGGCTCTAAACTCACCTTTTTAATCTTTATGTTTCAAGTAAAATACCTGTGTAATACAATTTCATAGTATGTCAGAGGTAAGCCAGATGGTTAATTTCTAGTGTACTTCATTGTTGATGGAAGGGCTGATAGCTCGAGTATCCCCCAACTTCCCTGAGAGACTGTTGAAGAGTAACCCTGATGGGGAGGGTGAGAGAAGATGCGTCCTCAGTTGTATACTTGCTGATAGGAGATTCATACTCCAGCAAGTACTCAGGCACATGCTGTCAAAGGCCCTAAATGAAACCTGTGGTATTGCTCATAAAAAAGAAAAAACAAAACAAAACAAAAACAAAATACCAAGCTAACATGAAGGAGACTGTCAGGCAGTAGAGGGAAAATGGGCTGGGAATTAAGGTGTGGAACTATCATAAGTTCACTTTAGTTATTTATGAAACTAAAAGAATAATTTAAAAAAGTCCAGTGCAGCATGGATGCTCGGTCTGTGTCTTTTGAGCTGCTCAAGTCCCCAAGAGCTGTGTGTCCAGGGACCTGTGTTAGGTGCAGGGGTCCTCAGCACTGCCCCTCACGTGGAACTCAGTGTAGTGCTGGGTGATGACCTGGGAATAAAGGAATGAATTAAGCATTAACCCTTCAATCTGGCAACATGGAAAATAGTAGTGAAAAGTCCTCAGTATTTTTTTTAACAGAATGGAATACTTTAAAGAAACAGGTTCTGTTATTTTTGTGAATGGAGATGCAATGAAGTTTATGTGCCAAGGTGAACAGCGTGTTCTTGATATTTTTTGTTAGCTCTGACAGTGTAATACAATTTCATAGTACGTCAGAGGTAAGCCAGATGGTTAATTTCTAGTGTACTTCATTGCTGATGGAAGGGCTGATATTTCTCTTTCAAACTCAAGAGCATGAGTGTATTTATTGTCAAAATATTCAATACCTGGACAAGCTAGATGGATCCAAGAAAATGTAATTGGATGTCTTCCAACTTGCATAACTCTGGTGCTTATTTTTTAAGAGACTTCGGGGAATAGCTGTTGGTAAAGGTATTGATTACTAGCCTCATGCCTTATAATAGCTGCGTAGTTACTCAAAGAGTTAAATTTCAAGAGTCTAAAATTTGGAAAGTGAGTGGTGGCACTAGGAACTCCATTTAAAGGGAGGGAGGTGGTTGCCACTCGCATTATGTTCTCGGTTCTGTGTGTTGCTGTTATCCTGTAGGAGAACATGACACATTGTTCATGCTTTGCCAAAAGATCATTATCTGGCTGGAGTGTGACACAGCAGTCAATAAAAATGAAATCTACTATGGAAGATTCTTTACAGAGAGTATTGCCTTTGAATTTAAATTTCCTTTGAATTTATTTTAAAATGAGTCCCTATGTATTTGATGGACAAGTATTTGTTGGTTGTATGTTAATCAAGTGTGTTCTCTTGAATTTGAGGTGTGTACTATTATGGCTTTTCTGGAATTTTCTGACCTTGAGGCTGAGGGTCCTGATAGATGTTGTTATTATATATAATGTATTTTGAATGTCAAATGCTGCATGGTAAATGTTTAAAGCTCTTCAGGTGGGCTAGTAATTGCCAAGTAGTAAGTGTGCCTTTATATATGTGTAACAAAACATACAATAAGGTGGACACCTTCAGATTATTTACATACTAGATGATAAGGTAGCATCTTTAAGATAATTAATGACTTGATTATTTCATATTTATGTCAAAGTATTTATGTTTAATAGTGCTATTTTTCCTATCTTTTTATTGTATTTTTGTAACGTAGAATAGTAAACTGGTTGCATGGAAAGTTGTCCCTTCCCACACACACATTTTTATTTAATAAACCTGAATTTTGCCTAAATTTTAATGTCTGTCTAAGTTTCTGCATGCATTAGATTATTTTATTAATGTTGGGAAACATTAGAGAAGTTTCTGGTTTCGAAAAATTGCTCCTGAAAGCTGTTTCTTTTACAAATTCCTGAGTTAAATTGCCTTTAAAATGAGTCCCTATGTATTTGATGGACAAGTACTTGTTGGTTATATGTTAATCAAGTATGTTCTCTTGAGTTTGAGGTGTTTACTATTAATATCTTTTCTGGAATTTTCTGACCTTGAGGCTGAGGGTCCTGATAGATGTTATTATATATAATGTGTGTGTATATATATATATATATATATATATATATATATATAGTATGTATTATATATTTTTTTCATGATGAGTTGAAAAGAATACTGGCATTTCTACCTTCCTTTCAGCTTAGCTTTTTTCCCTTCTATTCACATGATAAGGGAATGATTTTTTTTAATTTTTCTGCTCATACAAACGTAATAGGAACCTAGGGAATTATTTTTGACTCAATAATATACCAAAAATATTTTTCTTAGAAGTTGCAATCTAAAGTATAAATTCTAAAGTATAATGTTATGAAATATTATTTTACCATATAGTCATCTTGGTCTATTTTACAATTTAAAGAATGGTTTCCATTTAAATATCTATTTAAAACTATCCTACATAATGGATATATAATTTATGTACTCCAGTAACTGCTGACTAAATTATACATTTTTATATACTATCATTGTCTGCATGTACTCTATAATAGAAGTGGGGAAATGGTGTTGTATATGGTCTTTCTTATTGCTACCAAGATTTTTTTACTGTAATCGGTTCATAAGAACCTTTCAGTGATGCTTTATTAGTAATTCTGTTCTTCTCTTACAGTGTACAGATGTTGCATATCTTGTTTTTCAGTTAATAAACAGATTGCATTCTACTGTCTCATTAGCCTTTCAGTAAATGTGTTTCAAAATGATCTCATTAACTTTTTGATGAATATCATTTTAATTAGATACACATAACTCTGGAAATATCTATTCCATAGCAACATTGTAATACATTTTATATTACTTGATATTCTTAAAGCAATCCTGTACCTACTTCTAATGTAGGCTAACTATATAATTAAGAGTACATACTGACCTTTTTTTGTATTTGTGGAGATCATAAGTCAATCAACTGTGAATTAATTTGATTTCTTCTTGATCATAGTGCCAAATCAACCAATATTATAGCTTTTCATATGACTAGAGGCAATAATCTCAAGTTTAGTATTTTCTACTATTCAGAAAATTGATTTGTTGCTTACAGGATTTTTGTAAATATGTTTGATGATTTATTTCATTAGTACTCAGCCATGTTCTTCAGTATGGCATTAAAATACTTTGGAAATATTGGTTAGGAAAGGTGCTTTAGAAATATGAATTACTAACTTTAAGTTCATATTTGCAAGTTATAATTACATTGGGGCTTTAAAATGATTATAATAAAAATATCTGCTTCATAGAACAGTTTTGAAAAGTAATGGCTAACCATTCAAATATTAAATATTACTTTATAATATTAAATCAAGCTTCTGATCCTGATTATATTTAAATTTGCTAGAAAATTTGTTTCTCAGTTTTTATATTTGTGATTATTGTAAGATGTTTAGCAAGCAGAATGACAGTATATTAAATTGTTAACATTTTTTGAACGCCTTGAATGCCAGTATAATCAGCATATTGAAAAACATCAGCATTGACATTTAATAAAATTAAATCTGCATGCCTTCAACTGGTATAGTTATTATGTAATTTTTTTAGATCCTGATATATAATTATTTTTTAATTGCCATCTATTTTCTGACAAACTAAATTGTAAACAAAAATTGATTATAGATAATGTTTTAGCTTCCTCTCATGTAATGGTATATAAAAAAATTCCACCATCAATTCTATTCTGTAAGTATCTGCTGCATTTTGCTTTTTAATTCTTCATGTAGATCTTTTTGAAATATGGTCTTGCTATATAGTCCTGAGTAGTCTCAAATTGGCAATTTTCTTGTGTTGGCCTTTGTGTGCTGGATTATAGTTCTAAATTCTCAAACCCAGATTAACCTGATGTATTTTTACAAAATTTGCCCTACTTTTATTTCAAAAGCAAAAGGCTAAATAAATCCTTATTCAGTATTAGAGTTATTAAAGAATGTTCCCTTAATCATAATGTATGAATACTCTGCATAGTATTATACAAAACATTTTATATGTGTGAGCTATATGCATAGAAAAAGATAACCTAGTATATAAAGCACAATGTCCATAGAACGGTTTTTAGAGAGGGGGCAGTCACCTCTCCTTAGAGTGTTTATCAACTAGAGTTTTACAGTTGAAAATAACCCAAATCAAGAGATTAAAAAGAAAAGGAAGATGTAGATTATTGGATAATGTGTGAATATATCTCAGCATCAAAGACAGAGCTTAATAAGTAGACTCCAGGAAATAAGAAATAATAATCATTCATTAAAACAATTTTATAATCTTTAAATTACCATAAAGGAAACAACAGGCTCTTTATCTGTGATAACCAAATCATGGTTACTTCCTCAGTCCCTAGCTATTATCAGCTATTTTCTGAAGATTTCCCTCTTCAGACTTTGTGACTATTTTTTTTTCACTTAGCAGAATATTTTGAAGGTTTATTATTTTTCTTTATTATTGCCTTACACATTTTTATGGCTTAATATTTCATTATATAAATTCTTCATCTTCTATTTGAATATTTGTCATTTGATGGACATTTGCTTTTTTTCTTTGACTATTATGAATAATGTTGCTATAGACTTTCATGTACAACTTTTGTTTGAATGTGTTTCCAGTTCTTCTGAGTATGTAACAACAGACAACATGGCTGGATCCTATTTAAGCATTTAGAGAAGTGCCACTTGCTGCTTCAAAGTGTCTGCTCATTACCGTGTTCTGCTGGACCGATTTTCCCAGGCACACACTAACGACTCCAGGCGGTCGGGGCGGAGAAGGCAAACGTGGGGCAGGCCCTTTACCCCCTCACCCAAATCCAGGGGACTCCGGACACAGCAGGGAGTCTGTCAAGGCGAGACTCACTCATTCACTCATTCACTCATTCACTCACACAGCTGCTGGCTGTGATGACGAAGATAAGTAAAGCCTGACCGCCCCTGCGCCTCAGCACTCCGGAGACTCGGCAACGGACGGGAGTTTGTCAGACAAGATCTTGGTTTATTGGGGGTAACAAATCAGCTTATATAGACAAAGAATCAGAGCGCGGGAAACAGGCAGCCAATTACCTTAATGGTCAGCACAGCACACAGACTGCATAGGTCAAACTAAACATATATCTATGTTGGCTCCTATGAGCCAATTAGAGCCCTCTGTAATGTGATCAGGGTTACGCCTAGGACACTAGCTCTCAGCGCCATCTTTGGTCCCATGTGCTAAGCCATGCCCTGCTCACTCCCTCCCAGACCGTTATCCCTGGGCAGGCCCAACAATGTTCATCAGCAATGAGTGGGATTTCACTTTTGCCACGTTCTCCCAGATACCATTATTATCTAATTACTCTTGTTCTACTAGTTGTGGTGTTTCAGATATCATTCAAAAGGTTATGAACTTTATCTTAATAAGTAATGTTTTAACTAAGGTAATCCATTTTTATTCATATGTTCTTGCTGTTAGTCTTCATGATTTGTGGTTTTGAGGGTGTATTCAACACAAAGTACTTGCTTCTCATGGTTTCTTATTGTACTCAGAAATTGAGACTTACAGAATTTGCTAAAGATTGTGGAGTTTGTTAATAGTATAGGATTGGAACCTAGGTTTTTTAAATCCGGAGTTTGGTGAGGTGCTGTGTCAGTACTGTGGGTTAAACTGGGGAGCTTATGTATGCTACAGCAAATATTCTACTACTGAGCGATAGCTCCAGCCCCACTTTTAAAGCCTATTTTGTGTCAGTCTTACTAAGCCACCCAGGCTGGCCCTGAGCCCACTGTATAGGAACCTTGAGCTTGAGGTCCTCCCACCCTCTGCTCCTGTGAGCTGAGACCAGGGCTTCTATACTTATCTTTGTCATTGCTTAGTTTGATTTGCTTGACTAAATAATGCCATGGAAATAGGACTTTTACATATGGAAGGTTCCTTGTAATCAATCCATCACGTGTCACTTTTACCTGCTGTAGGAAATCAGCTCACAAGTGTGCCAAGTAACAGGTAGCCTGGATTGAAAGCTTTTTTCTTAGAACAGGGGAATTTACTGGATTCTTCAAATAAAGCACAAACTTCTAGGCTTCACACTAGAGTTCATGAATGAACCACATTAGTATCAGTCCTAGAAATCAAAATTTAAGCAGTTAGGACCAGTTCTTGGTTTGTGGTTTTTTTTTTTTTTTTTTTTTTTTTTTGTCCTTCATTGCCTTTTATTATTTGATTTGACTCGATATTATGTGATCTATAGCAACACCCATAATGTCAAGCTTATTCTTTTTATGTTTGGAAAATATGGCACTAGCACATAGGTGCAGAGGAGTACAGTATCCATTTCTGTCCTCAAGTTGTGGGAATTACCCAGTTAAGATTCTCTCAACTTGGACCCTATAAGTAGATGGGAGACAGAATGTTTAAGCTAAAGTATATGATCTCAGCCATGAAAGAGCCTGTTTTCTGTTTAGCAATTGCAAGCATTTATAAAAATACTGACTGACATCTTCTCGTTAGGTCATGGCATCTTGTTTGAATATATCCAGCATGAATATTTTATCTACTCTTTATTTTTGCACATGTATGTGTGCATGTGTTCAAGGGGGCACTGTGTGTACTTTGGAGACCCAAGTGTGAGATCAGGAATCATCCTGGATTGCTCTACCTTCTTATTGCTTTGCTCTGGGATTTCCTAGGCTCTGTCTTCCAGAGCTGGATTTTTAGGTTGCCGCCTTATAGGCCTGACATTTTCATGTGGGTCTGCGGATTTAAACTCCAGTCCTTTTGCTTGTGAGGCAATGGCTTTTATTCCTGAACCAT
The DNA here is from genome assembly GCA_023101885.1 of Typhlomys cinereus. NCBI lineage: Eukaryota > Metazoa > Chordata > Mammalia > Rodentia > Platacanthomyidae > Typhlomys > Typhlomys cinereus. The sequence continues at coordinate 3,663,262 of JALPQD010000145.1, forward strand.
CTTCCCAGCCCAGTGTAATCATTTTAAATTTTTTTCCTGTGTGCACGTGCATGTGTTGTTGTGTAACAGTGCAGTTATTCTTGTGCACAGTGTGCGTGTGTGGTCAAATGACACTTTGGGTGCTGGTGCTTGCTTTCCACTGTATTTGGGAGAGGCTCTCTTGTTTGCTGTGTCCACATCAGGCTAGCTGACTCACTAACTTCTGGGGATTCTCCTGTCTCTGCCTCCTGTCTTACTGTAGGAGTGCCTGGATTATATACATGTGCTATTGTGTCTGCCTTTATGAGGGTTCTGGGTGTCAAAACTTACATCCTTATTCTCTTATTGCCAGTGTTTACCCACTGAACCATCTCCCCGTATTCATAGTCTTAGAAATAGCAGTTTTACCTGATTTCAACTAAGAAGCTTGTTGAACCATGTGATGGCTGATGTGCCATCATTAGATGGCACATGGAGTGTCTCTTCACTTTTGTTTCCCATTATGGACAAAGCTATTTTACTTACCTCTACTTGTTTGACTCTCAGGATCTTCCATCCTTTGGGGGTCTAACTGAGTAAGAATGATATGGATGGCTCTCCTCCTGAATGCTTGTGTAATATGCTAGGAGCGATGGAGGGTTTTATGGTATGCTTTGTTGTGTGGAGTGATGATAGTACTTTGTGTAAGTGTTAAGTCCTGTCTTTTCTCTTAATCTTGGAATTTTGAGGGGCCTAAACATTAGCTTCTTCTCAAGTTCCATATTTTCTTTTTTTTTTCTTCATCCTTTTATGATGCCGTCTTTTGTGTTTGCTGTCATCAGCTTTGCCCCTGACCTTACCAGCTACAGAATCAATAGGAAGAAAGGTAACTGGGTCAGATGTGAATTTATTACAGGAGTATTCAAATTGATTTATGCAAATGTATTGCCAACAGGTTACTGGTTCTCATTGTTCAGTATGCTCTGGTACGAGTGTTTTTAAAGACCTGTTTTGTGCTTGGTTAGTTTAAAACAGTTCTTATTAAATACTTAGAAGTCAGTATGGTGAAAATTTTTTTTTCATGATCCAATGGGATCTTTGTTGAAAACTGAAATAGGATGGTTCTTATCAAGTGTAGGTCGGAAAGAGAAATTTGGCATTTCTTTCTTTATCTGCCTCACTCCCCTCCTCTTGCTATTTCCATTTCTGTGGGAGGAAATTTGCTTATTGATAAAAGGAACAACTCTCAGAATAGGCGGCATTGTAGGGGATCATCACAAAGCTAACAGGTGATGTGTACTTTCATTTTTAGGGTAGTTTTAGTCTTACAGAAAAATTGAGTGGAAAGTATAGTGAACTCTCATAACCATCTCTTGCTCTACTATTTATTAAAAAGCAAGGTCTAGAAAAAAAAAGGGCACTTGTTAGCTTTGATTTGATCCAAAACAATGTCTTCTAAAGCATGAACAATTCTTGCCTGTGAGTTCCTGAACTGCATTTATTTAAACCCATGTCTATTTACAGTTATTAAACTCTCCATTCATGCTTGGAGTGGGGACAGAGCAAGTGGGAATTTTGAGTTACTGCACTCAGCAGAGACATCAATTTGTTGTGAAATATGTGGAATCAAATCTTCAGGCCTTTGTTTGCATGGAATATAATTATATAATTCATCTTACCCTCAGCTCTACATCCTTGAAAGCATTTTTCTGTAGGCACCAGTCCTCACTCACCAGTGTGTCTCCTATCAGAACTTACCATGATCAGCAAAGCTTATAATCATAGTTGCCGAGGTCACCAGGCAAATCAGCATGTCCACTCAGAGGAGCTTCACAAATGGCAGCTCTGAGCTTCAAGGCACCGGCCAGAGTGCTGCAGGCACTGTCTCTTTAAGTCCTCCCCTTATTTAGCACTGTGAGGCAGTTTTCTCTCCCTTACTCATTTTCCCTCATTTCACTATTTTTACTCCCTGACATTTGCTGAGTGTATTTACAAACATCATCTCATCCAATTTTCCAAACAACTCTCCCCACGGGTGACACCTGCCCCCATTCCAGTGTGTCAGTCCACCTGTTCTTCAGCATGTTAAATTCCTTTTATTTTCCTAGAAAAATAATTTTAGCCTTTTTTGATGTCTTTTATCAGTTTTGTGAGAGGTATGTGATCTTTTATTTGCTATTGTTTTTCATCCTTAAAGCCATTTTAAGTATTTGGAGACAGACTGCTTAGTAGACAACAAAACAGGTTCAATAAGTGCTTTATTTTCATCTTCACCCAGGTTGAGTGCATTTCTTCGGTACATGGACTTCTGGGTGTTTGCAGAAGTGTATTCTGTCATCTCTAACACTTGAAGCAGGAAAGTAGGACTACGAGGAATTCTTATTGGTCACGTTGCTTGGTTTTGTTTTGGTGGCACTAGAACTAGTCTATGTAACCATCCTTCTGCCCCATGTGTGTTCATGACTTCCTGCGTGGACTAGGAGGGAAGACAGCTTTGGCTTCCTTCTGCTGCCTCCTCCCTATTCCTGTCATCTCATTTTCTGAGAAGCTAGTTAGTTTCTACTTCATTCCTCAAGCTCTCTGAAGTCCTGATAGGAGCTTAGAGACATATGCCCACCATTGCAGGATGGCACAGAAGAGCTTCGCTGTTCTCAGTCCCCTGTGTGCCTGTAACTCATCTCTCTCTCTCCCTCTTGCCCACAACCTTCTGTCGGTGAGTAATCTCATTATCTTTGTGACTTTGTCTTTGAATGTCACACATTTGAGATTGTGCCACATGTAGTGTTCTTAGACTGGCTTTTTTTCTGTAGCATTTAAGATTCTTCTGTCGTAATTCAATAGCTTTTTCTTTTTATTACCAAACAATATTATATTAGGTGGATACCCATTGTTTATTTATTTATTTAGAAGTATCTTGTTTACTTCCAAGTTTTGTAATTATGAATAAATTGTCACAAATATCTGGGTGCTTTTTTTTTTTTTTTGAGATGGGATCTTATATAGCTCAGCCTGACCTCATATTTGGCTTCTGTGACCAAGTATGGCCTAGAACTCTTGATTCTTCTGCTTTTACTTTCTGAGTGCTAGAATTATAGGTTTGTACCATCATATGCCTGACTCTGTATGCATGATTTTATATAGAAATATTCCTTCTACTTATTTGTGTTATTAAAAAGAGGAGTTGCAACTTTTTAACACTTTCAGAAATGAGAATGCTTCTGGATGTTCTAGAGCTTTGAAACTGTTGATGAAATAGACAGCAAACGTGTTCATTAACATGGGTGCGGGGTGTGTGCAGTTTTTAAGAACGCACTGTGAACCATGGAAATCATTTTGTTAGTAATTAGCAAGCAATTAGCTTTTGAGATTTATTGATGTGAGAATACATGTTTATATTTTATATGAACAGTTACTATCATGTATGCAGAGACTGAAGTTTCTATTTTCAGAGCAGGATCCCCTGGTTGATAGACATATTTTTGGTAATATTTATGTTTGATGAATATATTAGTTTCTTATAAGTCCATTATGTATTATTACCTCATCCCTGAAGATTGACAACTATCATGTACAGGAACTTCCCACCTCCTATTCTTTGAGATGTATTTATTCTTTGTTGCATGGATATCACAGTTAACAAGTAGATCTCTACCATCAGGGAGCTTACATTTTAGTGAGGGAACTGAACAAGTAGAATTCACAGTGTATCAGGTGTTTGCACTCAGTGATGGCAGTGAGGCATTGGTGATGGCTGGTGAGTCCAGGCATGATTGAGTCACCTCATTGCCTGAGGAGCAGTGTGTGGATTAGAGGATGTTCTGGGGATCCTCGTCTTCTCTGAGGCCCATCTGAAAAATAAATGAAAAAAAAAAAAGATGTGGGTTAGTAAAGCCGAGAAGCAGGTCTAGCAGGGTCTAGGGATGGAACACTCAGCTTTGTCATGAGATGCCTCAAGGCTCTGTATTCTGACAGCTGATAGGTCCGTTCCTCCTTCCTTTCTTCACCTGGCATTCTTTCAGTGACTTTCAGCCTCTCTTCCCACCATGTGATGGACACCCAGTGTGGCTGTGTTTTATAGGTATCTGCGAGAGCTGCAGTTGCTCAGTTTCTGTAAAATAGTGACACATAAAATCTTCAAAGACCTGCTACAATTAAATTGCCTAACGAGGCTGAAAAATATCAGGTATGGAAGAATACCTGAAAAGGAAGTAGGATTGTAGGTGTCTCTTTAATGTTGTTTGATCATGTGCAGCTTTTGCTCGTCATTAAGTAGCGCATACCTAGTTATGTCATAGTTTTCAAGTAACCATAATATTTTCAATGAGAAAGCAAAGATGTCTGTCTTCTAATTGGTTTGGGGGAATCTCATTAGCATGCTGCCTCTTTGTTCAGATGCTACGACTGATTTACTGATTGAGTATGAAATTGAGGACTGTGATCGTGACGGTAGCATTCCCAAGCTCTGTCTTCCAAGGTTCTGTGTGTATGTCAGGGGTTAGAGTTATTTGGAAATTTGCCAGTGCTGTCGTCATGGGGAAGGAAGTTTAAAGGAGACAGCAGAACATTCAAAAGTTTTTCACAGAATCGTGTGCACACGCATGTGTGTTTTTTGTCTCTCTGTGTTTGTGTTTTATCTTTACAAGAACAGGCCTTTTGTCAGTTTTGTTTACTGGTGTGTGCTACAATTCCAGAGCAGTACCTGACCCATTGTGGGTACTCTATAAATTTTTGCTGAATGAAACCAACTAACAGAAATAGAGATTTGTAAATTTTGGTATGACTACCTTCCTAGATTAGGAAAATGGAGCCCCGAGAGAATAGCTGTTGCCCAAAGTCATGGCTAGGAAGAGTGCGATCAAGGGCTTCATTGTAGTTCTCCAAGCAGTGGCTCATTTCTCCATGACCAGCAGAGGATTGATCTGATGGGCTGTGAAGTTTATTATGTTTGTGTTGGCATGTTAGTATTTATGTTTTAGAAGTTTTCATAAAGGTTTAATACATCATCTTTTCTTAGTAGCATTTCCTCGGCCTCCAAACAAAATTAATTGCTTCCTTAACAACTAGGAGTGACACCATTCTTTTCCAGCTGATATCATATTATATTAAGTCAGTTTCATGTCTGTGAGTGCGTACAGACTAGGGACCAATTCACATTCTTCTTTGCTGTCCAGGAATTTAGCATAATGACTTTCATGACAGATGGAGTTCCTGTGGATTTGAATTGCTCTGAGAGGTGGTAACAAATGAGATACCCAAGCTTGGGTTGAAGAAGATAAAACCTTCACAAGGAGAGGAAAATCTCATAGCCTTTCAACTATAGTTAGTGTTTGATAAATGCTAATATTAAATAATCATCATTCTCAGAGATGTATTTAATGATGTTAGTCTTCCTGATTTAAATGGCCTTTTGAGAATGGTTTCACTTCTTAATGTTTAAAGAATTAATAGTAGTAGCACTTTTCTGTGGATATCTTGGTTTGAGTCCTGAGATTCCTTCTGACCTTATGCTCTGAACTTCCACTGGTTTTTTCATACTGACCAATCCATGTTTAATGTTAGTTTAAAATTTTTTTTTGTTTGGCTTTGCCATTATTAATTTTAGGAAAATGGAAATTCTAGTACTATTAAGAATATATTTCTTTATGAGCACTGTAATCAATTTTATGCACATGCAGCAAAGCATACCTATCAAATCATCAGTTTTTCTAAGGAATTATGTATTCTCTTCAACTTGAACCTTTTCCACACAGCTGGTATGAGACAACATCTGAAAACATGAATGTTGTGGCATTATAAAATGTTACAGCCCACTGCAGATATGTTGTTCTACCTGAGGATCTTATAAATGTAATGGTATTTACTGGGTAATAGTATTTCCAACCAATTTATTTCTTACAGATAAATTTTAGGAGAACTACAGTGTCATTCCTTTAGGGAAACTGTCTGAGACTTTTTTTATTTCTGTTTATGTGTCTTGTTAGTCTCTATTATAACATACTATTTGTATGTAAACCAATATACTACAAAAGAATGGAGAATACTATATGTAGTGGTCATATCTGTGGTAATACTTTGGAAAAGGTCTGTGTCATTGATACTGTTACATAGGCTTTCATAAATAAAAAACTCTCCCAAACTTAAATCTTTTCATCTTCCTATATAGACAAAAAAAGAAAAAAAAAAGACTGCCAAAGAATCAACTCACCAACTAGCAAAACAAACATAAAAGGAAAAAAAAAAAACAGTAGAAAGAAGGAAATAATGAGAACCAGAGTAAATTTACACTTTCAGATTTTTTTATAATTTTTTTAACTTTATTCATTCATTTAGTGTGTGTGTGTGTGTGTGTGTGTGTGTGTATCAGAGGTACGTGTGTCCATGTGTGAGAACCAAGGGTGACTTCTGGAATCATCCTGGATTGCTTCTACCTCCTTCTTGCTTAGCTCTGGTATTTTCCAAGCTCTGCCCACGAGGGCCGGAAGTGCAGGCCACTGCAATTTTTTTACTCATGGCCTGGGATCCAAACTCAGGACCTTCTGCTTGAGAGGTAGAGTCTTAACCCTTAAGCCATCTCTCCAGCCCTACAGTTTCAGATTTTGAAGCCAGATGATGGAAGGGCTCCACAAGATTCTAGATCTTGAATAAATGCTTGGCTTTGGACCTCTTCTAATATACCAAATCAGTGGAAAATAGATATCACAAAGAAATACTAAACACATTGTACAAATTTTTTTCATCTTGCATCTTTGTATTTTATTATATGCATTTTTTTGTTGTCATGTTCCTAGCAAATCAAGCAAACTGATTTAGAGACAGGAAAGGAATTTATTTTTTAAAATTTTATTTGTGTGTGTGTGTGTGTGAAAATTCTCCTCTCTACCTTTCTGTTGATCTTGGAGATTGTACCCAGGTTGTCAAGCCTGGGGGGTTATGCATCTTTAACCCACTGCACATCTATTTGTTTCCACAAAAGGAATTTCTTACATGAATGTGGATTAAGAAAAATTTACAGGACTAAAGAGAAACTGTAGATTTGTGTTTTAGAATAGGTAAGCACCATTCAGATCTGAAAGGACCCAGTTATATCTGGAAAGTTTTGGTAGAAAGAGAACACACACACACACACACACACACACACACACACACACACGTGTGCAACCTTTTGCCAACCCCTTTGTCCTGGTGTCTTTACATGTGCAGGCCCCCCCCCGACATACCCTGTCCTAAGGAAGTGTGTCTGACACACTGAGATCAAGCTGCTGTATGCTCACCTCTCTGCGCTGTCAGAATGAGCTCAGTGGTTTCCAGAGATCTCTTCCAGGAGTGCCTTGGTTTCCACAGTCAGAGAACATGGATTTTCATTTTTCCTTCCTCCTAATCTACACAGTGAGGAAGAAAATTCCCCATGTGATAGTTGGGCTGTTGTCCTGGATGGGCTGAGTGTGGAGAGCCACTTTTTTCCTTTTAATCCATCTGAGAGTAAATTTTGTGATGAGAGATTCCTTTTGTAATGCAAATAATCAGCCTTTCTACACAGTATACTTATTATTTTTTATAATATGTATTTTTAATATGTTTATTCAACTTATATTAAGAATATTATTTAACTTATGTTAAGAATATTTTAGCCTTTTCTTTCTCTTCCTTTGTCATGACTCAGCAGCAGATACACCCAGCATTTTCTGTCCACAGTGGATGAAGACAATAGCTGTAATCTGTTGCTCACCCACTGGTTTAAAGTACTGGGTTTACAGTAATATGTGGGCATCTTACCTGTGTTTTCAATGCAAGACTTGTTCAAGGTAAGAATTGAGGTTCAGAAAGGTAATGAAGGTCCTGTGGAATATGGTGTCTATAAGTGAAGGGTCAGGAGTTAGTTTCCCTGAGCACAGATTCTGAGTTGGACACTTGCTCGCCGTGTGATCATGGATACACTCAAACCTTTTCATTTCTTATTTTCCTCATCTGAAAAGAGACGAAAGAGTAGTTTCTGTTTCATATGAGTAGTTAGAAAAATTGCGAGACACCACACCCAGCAAGTCACTATTAGAATGATGCTTAGCACCTAATAAGCATAATTAATCATGTCAACTCTTGTTAACTGGAGGCAACGAAATAACCTTATTGCTGAGGACAAAAAGTACTACCATAGTGTGAAAGAAAGAATATAAATAATACAATGCCAAATAAACAAACCTACAAACAATGTTCTGAATAATCAAATGGAATAAAAACCAACAGGTGATTATCACACAGATACTTGCTTGTCTGTGTCCTATGTGGTTGCCATGTGAGAGTTGTTTTTGAAAGAACTGCTTCAACAATGTAGGGGCTTTATTCTTTTTTTTTAATGTGGTATTTTACACACACAGCACCCATAGTGTTGCCATACATATGTAGCTATAAAGCAAAATCCAAAGGGACCAGCCACAAGTATCAGTGAACACTGTCAGCACCTCACATTCTCTGCGTTTCTCTTGTTAGATTCCTTTTCCTGCCCCACAGATGGGCTGTTTTATTTATCATTCTCTGTTCTTGCTCTTTACCTTCTAGTTGGAAATATTTTTAGACTTATATAAAATTTATGTAAGAATAGTGCAGAGACTACCTATGTACTTAAAAAAAGATTTAGCTGCAATTAATACTGTTCCACTTACCATGTGAATGCACTCTCTTCACACATACACATGCGTACGTGCACATACACACACACACACATTTATGTATATATGTACTGAGGGAATGAGTGTATATGTTAAAGTATATAGTAAGTAAGCAGAGTGAATACATACATACACATATTGACTGAATGTAGTTAAATGAATATACTTTTATTATTTTCTCAGGACATATTGAAAGTAAGTTACAGATACTACTGCCTTCCTTTGCCTCTAAAATTTCAGTGTGGTTTCTCAAGAGTAAAAAAATAGATTTACTTAAACAAAGTATGGTTTTGGACATCAGTAAATTTAATATTGGTATATTGCTGTTATCTAATGTATCTCTCAGACTTGAATTTAATCAGTACCACCAGTATGTACATGATGTATTTTTCTTTTCAGTACAGGATCCAATGTAATATGTTATATTCTTCATTATGCCTCCTAATCTTTGTCTTTAATTGTAACAATTTTTCAGCCTTTTTTTTTCTTTTAATCTTCCAATATAGAGCCTTCCCCTCTGACCACCTCCTGTCCCCACACCAGAGCATACTCTGCACTTGGGATCAATTTGACATTTCTTAATGATTTAGATTCACAATTCATAGCAGAATTGTGTCACTGAAGTTTCCTTTGTAGGTGTCACTGGAGGCACTCAGCAATCACGTGGTCAAGCTTTTGTCCACACTGTATTTTACAGAGCAAAGTATCCTCTTGCTATTAGTAAGCAATCCATCCAGGGACCTTTGGAGATGGTGGGCCGTGTCTTCTCCTAACAGAAACTTCTGCTCTAGACTTAGTGTCTGTTTGTTACTGAAGCTGTGGCTGAGAAGTCAGCTCGCCTTTCCTTCTTTTTTTTGCACATTTTTTTTGCCTAATCACACAAGCTCAATAGGTATCACTCCCTTCTTTCCCTCCCTTTCCACTCCCCTTCCTTGTCCCCCATTACACTCTTCCTCCCATCTCCTTTTCTTTCCTTCCCTTCCATCCCCCAGAGCATCCATTTATGTGGGTGCCAATCCCCCCTGAATTGTCTGCATGTGAGGGTTTAGGCCAGTGGTGGTGGCGGCGCACACCTGTAGGATATGCTGAAGGGGGCTGAGTCAGGAGAATCTGCAGTTCCAGGCCAGTCTGGGTTGTTTTTCTTAAGCCAGCTTTGACCATGTATGGAATGTTTCCCTCTGAGTCAAGATGCTTCCTTCACAGCCTGCATTTCCATTCCTTTTGCCTTGCTTACAGTCCTCCATCCAATCAGCATGGCGGTCCTCGCTGGAATGCCAGACTTGGCTGCTTCTGGAGGCCATGCGACATCTGCCATAGTGTGGCAGAAGTGAGCAGCTGGGCCAGGTCAGCAGTGGTGGCTGTGAGGGACAGCCTGTTGATGAGGCTTTTAGTATGAGGATGTTTTCAAGAAATGAAATATTCATGGCAGACTATGTTTCAGAAACCTGACCATTTCTGCTTCGTCATTTGTGAAGTATAGGAGACTAAGGAAGTACAGGATTGTGCAAAAGTTATTCTGAGTTTTAATTCTGTATTAAATTTCAAAAGTTCAGCAGTGGAAAGGTTAAGACCTCAGGTTGAGACCTCATTTAAGGTTCATTTCATTTCTTTAGGTTTCTTCCTGTTCTAGTGTTTCACACAATTTTTATTATAACATTTATCATTTTGATAAAAATGAGTAATTGAAATGTATATGTAGTGTTTACAGTATGCCACTACATGCCTAATTTGATACTACATGCCTAACATGGTCCTCTACTAATTTTTTATTTTGCCTGTTTCTCTGTGTGTGTGTGTGTGTGTGTGTGTGTGTGTGTGTGTGTGTGTGTATCAGAAGGCACTGTGTGTTCCTGTGGAGATTCAAGGATGACTTAGGGAATCAAACTTGATTGCTTCAACCTCCTTTTTGCTTAGCTCTAGGATTTTCCTGGTTCCACCTTCCAGAGCTAGAAGTGTAGGCTACCACCATTTCAGTCCAGTGTTTTTATGTGGGATCTGGAATCCAAACTTAGGTCTTTGTGCTTGTAAGGCGAGTCTTAACTTCTGAACCATTTTCTGTTTTATTAAGAGAAAGTATGACTGAGACAGATTATTTCTTAAAACTACAGAAACATGCTTTCTCTTCAACACACACACACACACACACACACACACACACACACACACACACACACAAAACATAGAGTTAATTGACAAAGGAATCAAAGTAGGTTAAAAAATAAAGCCAAATAAAAACCACTAGATGATATAAGGAAAAATGTATATGAACAATATGGAAAACAAATCTACTAACTATTATGGCTGTTGCAATTCCTATGATTTTTGAATTAAATTTCATTTTAATTCAATTTGGCTCTTAATATTTGTTGACTGATTTGTGCTGTTCATTTGTTGGATAGTCACTACACAGAAAGACATAATGAAATTATATGAATGTACAGTGTTATGTTCTGTACAAAGTACGGAGAAAATAAATTTCACTCACTGTGGGGATGTAGGAGGTTGAATCATGCATGAATGCTGCTGGAAGAGAAGAGGACCAAGTTGAGCTTGAAGGACTGAACAGAATAAAGGGGACACCATGAGGACAGTTGACAGAGACACAGAAGCACATGGTATGGTTAGTGGCGGGAGTGGGGGGAATGAAGGCTGGGGGATGAGGGAGGGTAGAGGGGTTCAAATATGCGTTTAGGGAGATAGGAGGTCCTGTCCTCCTGGGCTGCTGTTTATTTTGAAGTTAGCACTTTGGTGGGCTTCTGTCAGGGAGCATTCTGTTGTTGGACCCATGGAGAACGAATATAGGGAGGAAAGACTAGGTGTGCTAGACTGCCGCAATAGTACGCAGAGATGTGGGGAAGCCCAGTGTTTCTCTGTTCGACCCTATTGTCTTTTGAAATAACTGGTCGGGGCCACTGAGATGAATAAAAACAGAAGCATAGGAGTTACCTGCTTCTTATGATTGTGGAGGGGGGAAGTAGTTATTCAGGAAGAAGATTGGTTTTGCATATTGGGCTTTCAAAATTCTCTCCTCCTTGATCAGAAGAACAGTATAACGAGTATACCACAGTGATCAATCACGAGCTTTCAGACAAAACCGTATTACTTTAGATTAAAATTCTATGGGAAAGTGACTGGAAATGAGTTCAACAAAAAATTGAGTACTGTGTCAGTTTCCTAAATTTGGTTGGTTAGAAAAATAGATGTTGATATTTATGAAATTAGTTTGGAATTTAGATTCATTCCTTTGTACCCTGCAAAGATGACATGTTAGTTTAAAGATGGCAGCATTTGCAACATACTGGAAATTTGATATTTTGTTGTCATTTAAACCTTCAGTAAAAAATTTTAGATGGCAGGCTGGGGAGTTGGTCAGTAAAGTGTCTGCCACACAGGCGTGAGGACCTGGGTTCAGATGCTCAGCACCCACATAAAAGCCAGGCATATGGCCGCTTGTGTCTGGAACCCCAGAACTGTGGCAATGGAGACAGAAAGATCCCTGGAGGCACAGAAGCAAAAAATTGACATTACTTAAGACTGTGTTTCATAGAACTTAACTTTATTTAGTGTATCTCTTTGTAAACTGCAACTCAGAAATCAGAAACTGAGATCTTGGTCATTGAGAGTTTACTACTTTGCTAGTAATGAGAGTAGATTCTTATATTTATTTAGGGTGGGCAGACAGCTGTTCTCTGTTATTAAGGTGAGTGTAGTGGCTTGTTCTCATGGATAAACATGTCTCATGACAGGGGAGAGTATTCCTAAGCAATCTGAGGTTTGCTTGACAGACAGCTTCGGATCATCACAGGCATTTATTTCAGAAGGGGTGCGCGCGTGTGTGTGTGTGCGTGTGTGTGTGTGTGTGTGTGTGTTTGTGTGTGTATGTGCGCGCGCTCGTGCATTTCCATAGAACTGGATAGATACATTCTGAGTGATGAAGCAGTTCATGGTGGATTTTTAATTTTTTTTACTTCATTTATTTTGTGTGTGTGTGTGCGCGCATGTGTACATCAGAGGACACTGTGTGTCCCTGTGGAGGACCAAGGGTGACTTCTGGACTCATCCTGGATTACCTCTACCTCCTTTTTGCTTTGCTCCAGGATTTCCAGGTTCCGCCCACCAGGGCCAGAAGTACAGGCCATTATTTTCCTCTGGGATTTTTTTTATGTGGGACTCAGGATCTGAATTCAGTACTTTCTGCTTGAAACAGAGGCAGAGTTTTCCCTTCTGATCCATCTCTCCAGCCCCTTGGTGAGTTTTTGGTGCTTGATACAGCCATATGGCAACTGCTTCTAGAGAACTCTTATAGTTAGCTACAAAATATCCTCCCTGATGATTGAATTAGCAAGGGCGTATAATTGCATAGAATCTCCCATATAATCCTGAGTAATTAAGTGTTGGTGAATGCTTTGAAAAAGAAACAGTCTTAATTTTGATACGCTCACTGTTGAGTTGCTATGATGGTAGTAGTGGGAATAATGGGCACCAGATGCCCACACGATTAGTACATGGAGAAAATAGTATTTAATTCCATACAGTATTCTTTCTATTACAGCAATTAGAGAAGGCTACATAGTATTTTATACACACAGAAAACTGATTGTTTAATCAGAGTTTATATTTTAATAAAAGGATTTCTGATTTTTCTAATTTACTTTTTTAAACTAATACAATTCGAAGACCCCCAAACAGCTTTTTTTTACATGGTGCTGGATAATTAACATGAGAAATTCAGTTGAGCACATTTTTTAACTTGGCTGTGGTCATACATGTCTGTTATCTATCTATCTATCTCTCTATCTCTCTATCTATCTATCTATCTATCTATCTATCTATCTATCTATCTATCTATCTATCTATCTATCCATCCATGTATCTGTTTATGCTGATTTACACATAGGTGTAGGCTCATGTATTTTGTTCTTATGACATTTTCATGCATGTCTCTAGAGCATTCTGATGGCTGTCTTCCCACCCTCTCTTATTTTCCTTCACTCCTGCCCTCTCTATATGCTCCATTTCCATATTCATGGATTTCTGTAGTTTTTAATGAACATTTTTATTTGAAGGGGTAGACATGTCATGGCACACAGGTGCAGGTCAGAAAACAACTTTGTGAGTCAGTTCTTTTCTTCTACCACCTGGGTTTCTAGAGGGTGAACTCAAGCAAGCAGGCACCTTACCTGCTGAGCCATCTGACTAGTCCAGCTTTTTATAGTCTAGTCTGGGAGTTTGCAAGCCTTTGGGTTTGGAACTACAAGCCACTGGTGCTCAGTGGCTACACAGTCACACAAAATCCTTTAATGGCCAGTAGCTCAGCAGGGAAGGCTGACCGTGTAAGCCCCTCCCATATGCAAGATGGACTGTTGACAGGCCCAGTGTCACACAGGCTCCGAGTGGACAGTTGTAGCTGCCTAGGGGACATGGCTACAGTGGCATTTTTCAGTCCTTCTATCTATATTTCTCCTCCTACTTTCTTCCTACCCCCATTTTAATAATGTTTCCTGTGTTCTACAAGGAGTAATATAGATGCCTGTCTAGGGTGAGCACTCAATCATTTTCTGCACCTCGAGCAACCATGAGTTTCTGCGTCCATAGTAATCTATTGGAAAGAGAAGCTTCTTTGACCAAGGCTGAGAGTAACATTTGCTTATGGATGTAAAAATAAATATTAAGTGGTGCCATAGCAATTTGGCTACAGACAAAATTAGTTTCCTGTATGCCTATGATCTCCTCAGTTATGTTTGTCCTTCCTTCCTTCTTCCCTCCCTTTCTCTGTCCTCCCTTCCTCTCTTCCTTCTTCCCTTTCTTCCTTTTTCCCTCCCTATCATATGTGTGGGTATGAGCGTGTACATGACGTGTGTGTGTGTGTATGTGTATCAGAGGGCACTGTGAATCCCTGTGGAGAACCAAGAGTGACTCTGGAAATCATCCTGGTTTGCTTCTACCTCCTTTTTGCTTCACTCTGGGATTTCCTAGGCTCCGCCCACCAGGATCAGATGTTCATGCTGCCATAGCTTCTGCCTGGCATTTTTATGTGGGACCTGCGATCTGAACTCAGGACCTATTGCTTTCAAAGTAAAGTCATACCCCCAGGGCCATCTCTCCAGCCGAGTCATGTTCTTTTAATGACTGGATTTTAAGTACCTCTATTAGTTTCAAAATAGACTAATAAAGCCACCTTATGTTAGTGAAAATAAGAATTTTTAAATGAAACTGTATTTTCTAACAAAAACTTTAGTATGACTAGAAACAACTTTTGTAAATCTTTTAAATGTTTGACGTATAGAACTGCAGGCTTTCTATATGTGCTTTTCTGCCTTGCCGCTGTGGCACTTTGTTTTGGAGTTGTGAACAAAGGACATGAAGACAGTCCACTTCCCCGGAGATTTGTACTGGGGCCCCTTGAACAGTTCCTGGAGAAGACTGTTACTTTTATTTTGCACTCAGCCTGTCTGTGTTGTAGTGAAATGAGAACTGAGCTTTTGCATATGTGTTATTTCTAGATTTTCTGCACTTGGTATTAGAAGCTTGTGTTATGGAGGTCATTGTTTTACTTTTAGGTATGCAATTATAACTTGTGGCAAAGTCATAATCAGAGTCCAAACCCATTTTAAAATATCAGTGGAATACATAAGAAGTTTTGGCAGGATGGAGTTGTGAACAGGTGTTTTATTTACAACAGAAATCAATAGGACAGAAGTTGATGAATGTAGTAGTGGTACGAGTTACAATAATTCTTTGGGAAATAACATTCATTCCATAAATTCTTGAAGCTAACACTCTTAGCTGTTTTTGTCCTTTCTCTCCCTCTTTTTTTTTCATTTGTTCTCTATTCTTCATCATTCAGTAAATGCGTTTTGGATTTTTTTAAACAGTTAAAACATGCTTATGAGGCAGATATAATGATTCAAACATAAGAGAAATTTATTTCTCTCTGTATCCAGTTTCCAGTGAGCATGCGTCTGTGGAGGCTGAGATGCTTACTCCAGATGTACCGCAGAAAGCCGGTGTTCCTGCTCTTCTGAGAGCCTGGAGACGGCTCCTTCCTGACCGCTGCTGTGAGTGGCAGGTGCCTGGCCCTGGCTCTCAGCACTCATGAAGCAGGAAGAGGACATTAGGACCACTACTGTGGAGAAACCAGTTTATCTGCGCCTAGTTTTGGAAGGAGAACAGCAGAGAGCACACCTGAGCTCTGTATCGCTGAGCTCTGTGTCGACTCTGGCTTTCAGAGTCATGTTGGCCTTGCATCTGCTGGGCTGGGCTGGTTCATGTGCTAGGCCTGCTGTCAGCAATCTCAAAAAATCAGCTAACCCCCTAGCTTAGTTTTCCTAGCTGCCTAAGTGAGTGTTCACTGAGAAATGCAACTGATGTGAAGTTCAGGAAGGCAGTCTTCAGAGGAAAAAAAGACTAGAGTTAAATATAGTAAAATATTGATAGCAGTTAGTGCTAAAAGGTCAATATATATATATATATAAATGTATAAATATGTATATAAATATATTCTTTTTCTTTGTGGTCCTTCCCCTACCCCGAGGAAGGTCAGTATCAGTCTTTTTTCTTTCCCGTTCTTGCTGCTTTTAGAAGATTCTGTGTAGTATGTTATGTATTAATATGTGGGTCTTGACCAACCCACAATGAAGTATATGGTTATCCTCAACTGGTTGGTGTCTAGGTTCTCCCAGGCAGGGGACAGAAAATAGTGAGGTAATGTATCTAAAGTTATGATGTGCTTGAGGAAATGTGAAAGAGTAGCCCAGAAAGGAAGCTGGTGCAAACCTACTGCAAGTCTACAAATCACAAAGCTTGTAGAGAGCGAGGCACCCCAAGGTACAACAAAAAGCAAGCTGTGTGGTTAGGTCTTCTGTAAGGAGACAGGGAAGAGTTGACAGTGACCACTGTGTTCTACGTCTGAGGTAGGGTGTCTAAAGGTTCAAGAGATTTTGATGTGAAAAGCTTAGGGAATTCAGGGCTTGTCGAGATCAACAAGCGTGGAGGTGGTAGAGTGTCTGTAGCATTTCAGTGATTACAAGAGTCTTTCCTGTTTGCTGATTACTGGTAAGTGTCCCTTGTAACTAGCTGTTGTGTTTAGGAGATGACTGGTATGTCCCATGTAGTTCAAGGTATTAGCAAAGGATAGGCAATCACATTTAGATGTGTATAAATATATATATTTTCAATTCATTCTTCATAACTGTTCATGTTCCTTAAGGCTAGAAATAATTTTTATGCATTGCTCATCTCATGAAAATCACGTTGATGGATTTAATTACATTAATTTGTGTAATAAAAATATTTAGGCATAATAACTGGAGCACAGTAATATAAATGAAAAAAACCAAGTGCAACATTTCAGCAAAACAAGTTAATTCAGTTGACACTACTCTGGTTATAAAAGGACAGCAGCCACTGAAGAGAATGCATTTTAGGATTTCTAATGTGTCAATTAAACATGGTTAGGGGGCTGTGTAAATTAGCGTGTTTTTAACTGCATTTATGGTCATCTTAATCTGATATGGCTGACTTAATTTCATAGTCATTTGAGGATAGTTAATTCTACTTTATAGTTGCTTACCAGGAAATTATGCCTCATGCTGTGTAGTAAGGTTTTGCAAATGAATTTAAAGAAAATTGTTATTGTTGGAGAAAAAAATTCATTGTTTAAGCATCATCTCAAGTTGCTGCCTCTAAGGGACCATTGCTGTATGGTATTTAAAAAAAGGTTTTAAATGTGTTTTTTATCTTGACAGTTTGAGTAGAAGAATGCAGTTGGTTATATTTAGCTAGAATAGAAGGAACTATGCAAAAAACCCTTTTCTTGAAATGGTTGGTGATTAATCCTTTGGAAAGTAATTCATAGTTTATGAAATACTGTACCAGTTCATTGTACTCCTATTTCTGCATATGTGCTTTTAAAATCTTTTAAATATGTTATCTACAAAATTCCTTTATCTCTCTTTTTATTTATATTTTTATGCCAAGTTTAAATCTAACTAAGTTAACTGATTTTCCTCTAGCCTTGCTTATAAGAGAATTCACTTGGAAATCCTTAACTGTATGCTAACAAGGAAACATTCAGGTTTAGTATCAAGCACACTATTATTTGGACATGTTGAACACATCAGATTTATTGCTCTAAGCAGAGTCTGATGTGAAGTCTATTATTCACAGCTGATGATCTTTTATTTACTAATAGTTTTCTCCCATTTCAGTACTAACCAGGACTGATTCCACTTAGCTTCTGGGATCAGACAAGATTGGGTGTATTCTCTCATCAGAGAGGAGGACCTAGAAGGAAGTTTGACATGCACACTAAAGGATGCTCCAGGGTTGGGGGGGAGCACTGGGAGAAAGGGAGGGAGGGGGGAGAGAAAGGGAAAAGGGGGGAGGGAAAAAAGGGATACAGGGAAGGGTGGAGGGAGGGAGGAAAGAAGGGAGGGAGGGAGGAGAATGTGGTACCTATCAAATTTGTATGAGTGGAAAAAATAAATTAAAAAAAAAAGATTGGGTGTATTCAGGGTGCAGAGGCCATGACCAACATACAGTTTTCTAAATGTTCTATATGTGGATGTGTTTAATTTATCATTAATGTTGATATGAGGCCTTAGGCAAATTACCTGCTGTCCTTTGTTGTTTGTTTTATAGGTAATCATTACATTCTTATCAGATCAAAAATTTTCAGAATCATGAAGTTTTCTGTGAGAATTGAAATTTTCATTCTCAGATACATGTAATCAAAATTGTATTGGCGGGCTCTCTTGTCCCTAATGGGATCCCAAGTCTGGAATCCATGAGTTCCTATCTGACTTTCTCTCACCCTCATGGATTCCATACCTTGTGTCCATGAGTTCTCCAGTGTTCTCTTGCCCCTCATAGATTCATGTCTGTGAGTTCCATTTTCTCTCTCCTCTAATAAACTTTGCCTTAATCCTTTACGCCTGTTCTTGTTTCAACCATCGACTCCCTACAGTATGAGGCAAGAGGTTAGAGGAGAGGGGTGGTAGATGGGTATGGGGGATAAAGATCTTTAAATGACAAGTATTCTAGCCTGAAGGAACTCTGATGCTCTTGGAAGTGGACAGGCAGGAGGGTAGGAGGGAGTGGGATAGACTGATGAAGGGAGGAGAAAGGGGATGGGAAAGAGGGGGAAGGAAGGATAAATATTCACTATGCTTGTAAAACTAGGGAAAAAATTAAAAATTATTAAAAAATGTACTGGCAAGAAAATAAAGAGTGCTGTGAGTAGAGCATAAGCACTAATTTCTGAACTATGAAGCAAACTGAAATATACCACATTCCATGTATATTCTCCTTGAGGAAATAAAATAGCTCCAAATCATTGGATCATTCCTTAGAAGGAAAGTGAAAAATAGATTGCATTTGACATACAACAGAAAGTTCAAATGATGACTATAAACAGCATTTCTGTCCACGCTCTTTACGATTAGTGGTCTTACTCATTCTCCCATTTTTGTTTTTTCTTTTTTTAGTGGAAACTTTGTTTTGACGCTGGTGAGTGAACCCATGTTCTCTACATGATCTGAATAGATCTTTAAATTTAAAACTGAAGGAAAACAAACAAACAAACAAAAAAAACTGAAGGAACTTTTGAGAACTGAAGGAAATCATGAAATTTTGGTAAATTCTAAATACTAGTCAACAGGTTATGCAAATGGTGTAATAGTGCCCAGCATTACAGTTTACATTGTTAAATATTGCCCAAGATGGGGGAACTGATCCACAGCATTACTAGTTAAAGGTCATACTATGTAAAGTCATATATTTTACAACTAAATGATATGAGTAACATTTCACCAAACTCACTTTATATGTTGTATTATTGTGAGCAATGTCTGTGTTTCCCTTTCAAAAATTCATTTGTATTTTTAAGTGCCATGGTCACTGTAGAAAAACTGAGAATTAAAAGAAAATTAATAAATTTTTTCCTCCCTGTGTTTTGAAAGCTCATGTAAGAATTATAAAAATGGTTGCAAAGCTTATTTTTCTTTTTCAAGATAAAATGCTAAAACAAATTTCCTGAGGATGGTGCCTTAAGGAAGGGCGGGTTTCTGTGGCAAGCAAGTTGAGGGATAGTTCACCATGGTGTGGAGCCACCGTGTCCGGAGCTGTGGGGGCAGAACCTGGGGTGGCTGGTCACATGGCATCCACAGTCAGGAAGTAAAAGAGGAAATTCTGGGCCTCATCTGGTTTTCTCTTGATTATTCAACATAGAACCCCAGCCCATATATGATACCACTTACAGCCATGTGGGTCTTCTCATCTTGTTTATGCTTCAAAAGATCCTTACCGAGCTTGTCACAAGTTTGTTTCATAGGCGATCCTAAATCTAATCAAGTTGACTCTCATGATTAATCATTGTGTATGTGTGTGTATATATATACATTAATATATAAAAATATAAACATTTATATGTATATTAATCCTGCCTTTTCTAGTACTTTTGAGCTAATCAAAAGTTTTATGTGTTCTCATGTTGTATATTCTCAGTTTCCAAAACATATTTTAATGCATCTCCCCATTAGCATGCATATCTAAGTCTTTACTTCCTTTTTACAGGATGTATAAGGCCTCGAAAATAATATCTCCCCCTGTATCCTGGGAAAATTACCATTCTGGTTAATTTTATCATGCCTCTGGTGTTTGAGCCATGACTCTAAGGACCTGATTCTCAGATGTCTCAGAGCTATGGATATACTTGTGGTGTTCATGAGAAGCAGGTCGATATCAGCGTATTGTTAAAATAGTGAAGAAAAGGAAATATTTCTCATTGAGTGCTATTGAACTACAACTAATATTTAAGTCAACAAATATCATTTCACTCAGAACTTATAGCCCAATACTATTCTATCTTATACATATAAATCAACAAGAAAATATTGAATTCTGTGCAGCAGTAGTCATGAAATATACAAGTAAAAATCTAGAGCAATAGACATTTCATTTGTGGAACAGCATAGGAAATTGAAATGGACATTGTGGCTGCATTTATCCATGAATACGTGGCTGGAAGCTTAGTCAGTAAGAAGATATTAATAAAGAAAGGGACTGTCCTTCCATTTTACATCCCTGTGTTACTATAGTCACTCACTGAAATTTTTTATCTTTAGCACATATTTGGAATTTGCATGTGTCAAAAAGGGGAATAGATTTCATTTGGAATGAAAGTAGAACTTGATGGTAAAATAATGTTGGTGAGGAAGTGCTCCAATTTCCTTTTATCCTCTTGAATTGGGAGTTATCTACACTACAGTATAAGGGAAAAAAAGATGCCACCCTTATCAGTGTTGAAGAGAAAACAAGACACCCATTTCCTGTGTGTATTTCAGTAGTGAATTAAAGAAAAGCACATTGTTTTTTATTTTATATCAAAATCAGGAGAAGCCTTTTGTTCCAAATATTTGAGATTATGAGTTCCTAAATCAATTTGGGTTGTTGTGTTATCTTTTAAAATGTAACATGTGGCTCCTTAACCTAATATTATTGGATGTAATGACTAAAAGTGTAGAGTCCATTCTTCACATTCATGTCTTACATGAATATCTTACATTATCTGTGACAGTTACAGTGCTCATTGTTCTGGTTTAAGTAAATGGAAACTGCATGGTGCAGTTAGTGCAGAGTGGACTTGACACAATCAAAATATATTAAAAGATGAGAAGAAAAAGTTCTCATGGTGATTAGTTATCCAGTGTTTGGGATCACTTTGAAAAAAGTTAAGAGTCTATTTTCATGTGCTATAAAATACTCTGTGGAAAGGAAGCAAAGGAGTCCATATGCTATGCTGACGTCAAGCTGAAGCCTCTTTCTAATCAACTGCTCACTTCAGACAAAATCTGCTATTGCGACTGGGAATATTTATGGAGAATAATTGCACAATATTAGAATAATTAGACGCCCAGACTCATACTGCTAAGAAAAGTTGATTTTTCCATTGTTGTTTACTTCCTTAGAGTCTCAGGACACTAAGATGATCCTGGCATTAAGGGAGTCCATAGCCTTGTAGGTTATAATCTTGTAACACTAAGATGTAGATTAGATCAATATGGTCATACATGTAAATTCAGTGATATGTAATTTATGTTAGCATTTTCATAGTTGCATTGTCATTCCTATTAGATAGAGAATATCCTTGGAAAATAATGTCATGGCCTTATATGGAGTGGATGGGAGCCGAGCCATGATTTTGATGGAGTAGTGAACAGAGATTCTTTTCTCTGCTAGACAAGAGACATTATTTTTGGCAGAGGAGGATAGTAGGGATGTGCGAGAGAACTAGAAAGAGGAGGTCTTGAGGCTGGTATGGAGTTAGAACTGCTTGGAGAAGACATACATTTCCATCTATTGCTTCTAGTAGCTCTGCCTGGTCTCCTCCCCTCTAAGCTGTGACTCCTCTCATTGCACTCCCCTGCAAGACCACCCTTGTGCAGACATTCTCAGGTAGTCTATCAATGTTTTAATGCCCGCATCATTAAGAATCAGAGTTCCCTGTGTTGAAGAAATATTTATTTACATTTCTCAAGTTCAGTGAGAGAAGCATTTGATGTGAATTAGTTAGCAGCATTGGCTGAATACACCGTTCTGATTTACATGGGAAATTCATGGAGAGTGGAAGTAACATTTCATTCATTTGGTTCCAATCCCAAGGCCAACAAGCAGCTTCTCAACTCAAGTGTTTATTTACATCGGTCACAGACTTTATTGTTATTAATGTTAGCAATAAATTGTTTACCAAAAGGTTAGAGGGAAAACAGAACTGAAGTAATAATCTGGTGTTCAGTTGTTGGCAATTCAAGCTCTCGGAGGTGTGGTTTCATGCCACATTTCCTTCTTTTCCTTTTGGCAAACAACTGAAATCATTTGAACTCAGTATCTGGAAATAAAACAGTCTCTGATTTGTTTGGCATGTGAGCCCAAGGTTAAAATATTAAGCCATACACACAGCACTCAGTCTCCTTACTAAAGAAATAAATACTTGAAAGAATTTTTGGTGAAGAAAATATTTCTTTGCTAGTTAAATTTATCCCAGAAAATTTCTTACGAGGTCATGATGTGCACTTATAAAGTCACCAATAAAAACATTCTCTGCCTACAGAAATGCTTGCATTTCCAAGTCAAGCAGAATGTGTATGGCAAAGTAGCCCAAATAGGGACTTACAAAATGTAGTTAATGTTGTATCATCTATTTCTGAAGACCATCACACACATGTAGGGCAGTAAATGATTCTAATAGTGCTATTGAGAATATATGTTTTAGTATATGTGGATGAAAAGACCTTAATTCATGGGTAGAGTCATATTATCTGGTTACCATTAGGACATTTTTCTATTTAATTTACTATTAAAAACTATTATTTGGTTTTTACTATGCAAAAATGAGAGTGAAGCATATTGGAGTGCAGTTAGATACACTGATAAATGGCTCGTTCTTTTTAAGAAAAATGAGTACCTACTGTGTTTTAGGGAATGGCAGAGAATTGAGATTGAACGAAATGTGACCAGGGTAGAGGGATTAACCTACACACATTCTACAAGAAATCCTTCAGTGGAATTTCAAGTGCCCCATGAGAGGCAAAGGTTTTATTTAGCCAAGAGGAATGTGGAAGGGACTAGCACAGGCTCCACAAGCAGACAGGGCAAAAAAGTGAGGAGAGCTCTTGCCTGCACGCCTTTGCTCTGGCCCATCTTAGGACCTACTCCTTAGTCTCCTTCCTTCCTCTAGTGCTCTCTTGGAGTGATCTCAGTGTGGACAGGAAATAGAAACATCTGCAAAAAGCTGTTTCAGTTTCTTAAATTGTCCAGCCCTGCACCATCCTTGGCTGTTGCCCACCTCTGTAGGAGGAAGAGAGGCCTGGTCCAGCATCACCTAAAGGCATTCAGGATAGAAGTTAGGGCATAGGATTCGGAGTCAAACAGGGGTCCAATATCTGACTTGTCACTCCAAGACTCTCCCCCCACCCAAGGCAAACCTCTAATCTTAGTGGCTCCACTTTACATTTTTCTCCTTCAATTTCTGACTTGTGTTTGTACATCCATGAAAGTGTGTACCCCCTTCCTCTGGCTCCGACATTGCTAGTCACCTTTCAAGACTGCACTATCCTGCCGATGCTTCCCTACTCCTTGTCTCTGCTACAATTCCTGAGACCAGAGAGTTTATAAAGGTACTTCTTATTCTTTGGGGAGCTGGCAGCTACAGATGAAGGAGTTGGCATCTGCTGAGAGCCTTCCTGCTCCAGAGTTTCATGAGGAAAGGACAAAGAGAGAGACAGCAGTGGGGATGAATGAAGGAAGTGTATGAGCAAAGCAGGAAAGAAAGCCAGCCAACAAGCACTGGAGGGGAAGTCCTTCCATAAAGAGCCCGCTAAAAGATAACTCACATGGTAATGGTGGCAATTGTCTGAAACAGAGCAGAGTCCTCTTGACCTGAACACTGCTCCAAGGTCATGATGACCAGCACCTTCTAGCACCTTCTAGCACCTTCCAGCACCTTCCTGCACCTTCCAGCAACTTCGAGCACCTTCCAGTACCTTCGTATTAGAGCGCCATTCCTGACCCTCATGTTTAATTTTGTGTGTGTGTGTAGAAGATGGTACTGTGGAGGCCCAAGGGGAATAATTCTGGATTGTTCTCTCTCCTTAGGGCTTTAGTCTAGCGTTTACCAGTCTCTGCCTGGGATCTGAACTCAGATATCTTTGCTTGCCAGGCAGTCTTAAACCCTGAGCCATCTCCAGCCCCAACACTGAGCTGTAAAATGTGCACACACATTCCTCTTCAGTCTGCTTTCCTGCCTGTGTTGTTTCTCTGGATTCTCCAAGTCACCTGAGCCTCAGAGACCTGGCTGTCATTCTAGGAGTATTTTTTCTTTCTTTTCTTATCACTTTCATTGCTAGTATTAGCGAGTTTCTCATATATGGCAGGCACTTTTCTAATTCTGCATCTAACAGTTCATTATACTTATATGCTCTTGTGCCTATTTTATAGTTAGAAGAACTAAATTATGATTTCATTTATACATATTAGCTTAGTAGAGCTGGAGCACAAGTCTTGGAAGGTAGCCAGAGCCACAGTCTAAGTCACTGTGTTGAGGAACAGTGTCTTCCAGCAATCACATGGCTGTTTCAGAATCAGAACATTGGGGTTACCCACTCAGGAGATACAGATTTTAACCACTGTCTCCTGCATCCCATCTGCATATGCACTGGGTGTTAGGCACATATGGCAAGTGGAAGGTTACCTAGAGGCAAGACTCCCTTCTGTGAAGCTTTTAGGGGTTGTTATTCCTGCTGGAGTATGCAGACATTTGGGTGCACCCAAACTATTGTATCTAGCTCCTTACCAATATATATATTCCTGTCAATATGCTCAAGAAGCTTTACCAAGTTGTCCTCTTACAAAATCCTCTCTTTTATGATTGGTGCCTTACTTGGGAGAAGAGACATTTATACTTGCATCTCCACATGAAATGAACACAGCACACTGCCATGCTATGACTTACAAACTAAATCAGCTCCTTGCAGCTGTTGAATGTCCCTCACCACTGACTAACCCGACTGCATAACTAACTTCATTGTGGTCAGGACAGCTTTGCTGTGCTCTGTCTTTCCATATGTGCTCACAGGGGATCTGTTTAAGATTTACCTTAGCTAGGTCTTGTTCTACTGCTTGAGATTTGCCAGCTGTATATGTCTAAGGTCACACTTCTTTCTGTGGCACTTATTTATAGCTTTATTCTCAACTTTGTCTTCTTTAGCCAGTTTGCATGTTGATCACCTAGACAGCTGGACCACATGCGTTTACTTCATTACATATTTAATATAGAATTGAGATGTAGACAGTATTCAGTTCCCTCTGTTACTTGTGTTCTGTTCTTTCTTTGGAATTGCTGTGAAGTCTCCCAGGACAGAGGTTAGAGCACAGACTTTAGAATCACCTTGGGTTCAGCTTCTGACCTTGGCACTAGTCCTGCACTTTTCAGTATCTAAATCAGTAGTTATTCTCATTTTCCCTTAACAGATATTAATGTATTTCAGGTGTCAGTTCTTTTAGATTAGTGTGTTTGGCTTTGACTACAGTAGTGAAATGTGCTGGAATTTACAGCAACAAGGGAGTGGGTGGGAAACTGAAATGACAAAATACTGTCTCAAGAGGGGCAATCAAATACGCCACAGGAGTTTAATGTAAAGACAAGAAAGCTGTGACATGAGATTGTGTTCTGTCTGTTGCCAAATATTTACGAGAACCAAAAAGATGAATTTGATTTATTCTGCTTGATCTGGAGAACACGATCTATTGGGTGTAAAGAGTTGAGGTGAATTTTCACTCAGTGGAAAGAATCCTTTACCAAAACTACCTTAAAATATCCTGTTCAATAAGCAGGCTCCCCACAGTCCTGGTTGTCAGAAGAACATAAGTGCCTTGAATAGCCTTAACCCCTTGAACCACGAGCCAGAGCATTACCAGTTCATGTCCCGTTGCCACCACCTCTGATGTCCTACAAGGCTGCTCGATTCTGTACCTCTGATGTCCTACAAGGCAACTCGATTTCTGCACATGTTATTTCCTAGCATATTCCACCAGGGCCATTTGCAGATCATAGTTTCTGTGGTAACTGATTCCCGTAATACGTTGCAGTTCTCACATAATCAAATACCATGCATTATTTCTCCCTCTGTAGTTGCTTGCTGTCTTTTATATTTCCCCAAAGTGTTCAGTGTGGCCTTTAGAAATCAACATCCTGTAAAACCCCAGGAGATAGTGCAATGTGGCCTGCAGCAGCGCGGGGCTTATTGCAAACAGCTGCTTGTTGCAGGGGGCGGGTGGGATGACCGGCATGAAAGGAGCCCAAGTACTTTGAGCTTCTAGTGAAGCACGAGGGAACAGCTTGCTGCTGTGCCGGTCCACCTGGCCTTTCTACCTGACTTGAGATTAGTCAGGCTAGGCATTTAGCGATTGTTACCTTTCCTTGGAGTTATGAAGGAGTGATTGGATCATAGAGTGAATGTATCATTCTGTGTGATCCCACGTGAAGTTTCTAAATTTCATGCTTAATATTCCCACCCAAGAAAGTGTAATGGAAAATCACATGTGATTGATCAGGATTTGCCTTTACTAGTGCTTCTGCACACACCGGTTTTACTTCTCTTGCGTCCCTGGTTTGAGTTCCTGGGTTTCTGGGACCTAAATGATTTGCCTTCTTTTCTCTTCTAAAACCTTTTTCTGTCAGTTTTGTGGGGTACTCTGTGGTAGTTAGTTTTAGGTATCAATTTGATCATTGAGAACTGAGCTTTCAGGCACATCTACAAGGAATTGTTTAATTAAGGCAAGTCTGTGACGATGCCTGTAGGAAAACCCAGCCACAGTGACTCATGAGCTAAAAGGTACGTTTTAGTCGTTATCCCTCCCAGCTCTTCCTGTGGCATGTCATAGCCAGTTCTCTCAGTTCTGATGGAGGAGTGACTTCTTGCTGTGATTAGCAGCTATACACTGAAATCATAAGGATGAATAAAGTCCTTGTTACCCTAAATTGTTTGGGTTATGTGTTCATTACGGCAATGGAAAATTTGAAACTAGGACATTCTTCATTTGAGGACTGATTTTTATTCATGCAAAGAGTCAAAGTTTTTTTTTTTTTTTTCTTCTTGTCTGTCTTCTATAAGATAACTGCTTTTTTATGGAGAATGGCACCCACCCCTGACTTATCCAGATGACTAGTATGTGAAGAATTGGTAAGAACCAGGCTATGGAAGGTAGAATGTAGGGAAATAGGGAAACTGCACACTTCAAAGAAGTGCACACCTATTATTCCTGAGTACCCTTCTTTCCCCATTTTTCTGCTTCCTTCCACGATGACTGTTAATAATGGTGCCTGCCTGCCAGTTTGCCTTTGTATATTTTGAACATTCAAATATATAATAGTGAAGGACTGAGACGACAAGTAAACTACGAAGTTGCCTAAGTTGAAATATATTTTTATTCTGCTTTGTCCCCAAGACTTACCAGAAGGCTGGCAGAGATCTCAGTCACTCACTTATCCAACAATATTGGGTTCACTTGATATTGTTGGTTGCAGAGCACGGATTCTGAGCTCTGTTGTTGATTCCCAGACAGAAAGGACATTGCATAATCCAGTTCACTATGCAGCTGTTGAGTGGGAGTGTTCTGAGTCAAGGGCTTTTCTCAGCTAAATACTGAAGGACATTGAATGTTGTTGAAGTTATAAGAGAGCAGGGGACAGTGGAGGAGCAAGAGTTGAAAGAAGGATGTGAGAAGCCTGAGAGTCCATCTGTGTGCTGGAGGAGTCTGGTCTAAGGAGGCGGAGAGCAGACGTGCCCCTGCAGGAGTCCAGGAAACTGGGAAAGATCCTGTGACAGAGGAGCTATGTGCAAATTAGGAAGGCTGCCATTGCTGGGATCATGGTTCTGGAGAGGCCAGGGTGTTTGTGACATGGCAGTGGAGTGGACTAGAAAAGGTGCAACCACTTGATATTTTTTGGAAATCCTCTGTAAATGTCTGGCATGAATGCTGGCTACTTGACAAGCTTTGTCAGCTCATGTGGGCTGGACTAACAAAATGCAACTGGAAACCTGTAGATAGTGGGATCATCAAGGCATATAAGCAAGTCATATTGTTATTCTATTCCAAGATTGTAATCTTTATGTAATTTAAGTTTTTTTTCTATAGCTTGCCAGGTTTTGGACAGTTTTAAAAGTTGGAAGGGTGGTGAAAAAACATATATCATGCAGCTCTTCAGAGTTTTCTATATCTTTTTCTATTTGAGAAAATGAATATTTACTGATATAAAAATTCCAATATAACTAGAATCACAGCAAAAATTAACATATTTAAAATACTTATGGACAGGATGCTCAGTGAAAAGGAATCTAAAATTTTATCTTCTATACGCATAGGCATGTATAATTATAGTAGACCAAAAATTACCAGATTTATCAAAATTCAAACAAAAGTTTTTTAATCAATTTAAGATTTTGAGTGACCTTTATCATTTTAATTGTATATATGTAGCATCAACAAATATTTACAAAGCACACAGTGTTTAGCTGTATTTCTAAACTCATAGTTGCTAATCCTTGCTTATAAAATTAAGTACTAGAAGGATCTTCTGAATAAAATCCAACCTGCTGCCAAACTTTATTTTTGTTGATTTATTTCTACATTGATTTGGTCTTCTAACCCTTCGAAGAGTGTTTTGGTTATCTAGGACTCATCCTTAAATCATGCCGATCCTTTGCTGTAATCTGTCATTGTGGTTCCAACTTTATTCTTTGTGGGCTAGGAATAGTTAAATATTTCAGATGTCATAAAAATTTTTTTCTGAAAGATTTACATAGAAACTTCACTAGGGAATAGTTTTAGTTCTGAACAAAATGAAACCATATTCCAAGTTTATTTTCCTTTTGTATTTCTGTGTGTTCAGACTGCATTGAAACTTGGATGTTTTATATATGTGTTTGTGCATGTATGTGACACATATAATTTGTTCTATTGTTTTCATCCATCCATCCAGTACGTTCACTGCATATTATATTATATTTTTTCTCTTAATTATAATTAAAAGATTCTTTAAAAAGTGTTTTATGTCTACTATGCTTGTGATCATTTGTTTTTTGAATGAAAATGATTTAACACCTTTCTGTGGTGCTAGGCATTAGATTAGGGCCTTGTATATTGCTATCTTTGAAACTGTAGTCCTCTGAAGTTCTCTGTGAGACCTGTTGACTACTAGAATTATCACTTGAGAGATTATTTTATAGATTTTATATTTTATATATCTATATATGTATATTTTATAGATTACATAACTAGCTAGGAGAAGAGCCTTCAACAGAATCTTGATCTGAATATTGCCTAGGTAGATTTCACTATTAGAGGAAGTAATCTTAGTAATTCTAACAAATTCTAACAAGCACTTTAGGATGTAGGTTAAAATCAACAGAAGCATGTCATCTAAACAGACACATGCAGATCTTATTCTTAGAGCCTGGTAAACATTTTCAGAGTGATATCACACATAATCAGCACTGCGATCTAGGTGAGAGCATTAACCTCCGTCAGATTCTCTTCCTGTCGTTATCTCATTCACAGAATCTTTGTCTGCCTAAATGAGTTTGCCTGTTTTTGAAATGTGTTATCAATTGGATTATGCAGCAAGTTCTGCCTCATGTCTGGCTTCTCTCACTAACCATTGTGAAGATGTGGTTGGTTCATTGCTGCTGTGGAGCAGATGTTCAGTGCAGGCACCGTGTATTGGGCTGTAGTCAGGGTTCTCTAGAGTCACGGAATTCACAGAATGAATATATATATGTAGGAAATTTATTGAGTTGGCTTACAGATATGGCCGAGGTAGTCCAGCAATAGCTGCCAGTTGCCGAGGTAGTCCAATGATGGCTGCCAGTAGCCGAGGTAGTTCCAATGATAGCTGCCAATAGCTAGCTGCTCAGTTTGGTAGTCAAGTGGATGATGGCTGAAGGCTGGAGAACTCCTAGAATCTTAGTCTAGTCTAGTCTAAGTCTAAGGCTAGAGGATCGAAGAAACTGGGCAGCCGGAAGGAAGAGTGATTCCTAGCACAGCTGCAAGAAGCATCTCTTCTCTTTCTTGGCTTCTTTTTATATGATGCAGTACTGGGAGGATCCTATGAGATCTTTGGAGGTTCCGATAGGATCTAGGGCAGGTATAATCCTATCAGGTGATCTCAGTTGATCTTTGCAGATGTGGTCTTAGCCCATCTTAGTTAATCTGGGTCTGTCAAGTTGACACCCAGGCTTAACTATCACATGGGCTTTCATAAAGCTGGTTCATAATCCATATTTTTATCCTGTTGTTGACTGACATTTGGGTTGTCTCTAGTTTTAAATTTTTAAAAATTTTTTTAAATTTTTTTTAATTATTATTATTTATTCAACTGTGCGCATGTGCGTGTGTTTGCGCGCGCTCGTGTGTGTGTGTGTGTGTGTCTGTGTGTGTGTATGTGTGTGTATGTGTGTGTGTGTATGTGTGTGTAGAACCACGGACGAATTCGCGAACCACCATGGACGCCTCCACCTCTTTCTGCCCCAGGATTCACAGGCTCCGCCCTACCAGGGCCAGAAGCGCAGGCCGCCCCCCGCTTCCGCCTGGCGTCTATACGTGGGATCTGGGATCCGAACTCAGGACCTTCCGCCTGCAAGGCGGAGGTTTAACCCCTGAGCCACCTCTCCAGCCCTGTCTCTAGTTTTAGATTACTACAAATAGCATTTGAACTTTCCTGCTCTATAGTAAATTTCTCTTGGGCTGCATGTAGGTATGGTATATGGGGTCCAGAATTTGTGTATGTATGTTTAAGAGACACAGATAAAGAAATTTCTAACGTGGTTGCATCCTGTTATACTTTAATTTTCTTTTTGAGTGTGGGTAGAAGAGGGCAATTTTATGTATCTGTTGAGTCCCAAGGGTGACTTTGGGAATTAACCTAAATTACTACCTCCTTACTGTTTTGCTCTGGGTTTCCAGGATCTGACTTCCAGGGGTGTAATTACATACTATATCTGCCTGACACTTTTACTTGTGATATGGGATCCAAACTCATATTTTTGTTTGCTTGTTTATTTGTTTTCAGGGCAAAGGTTCTAGGTCCTAAATAATCTCCAAGCCCTATATTTTATATTTTAATATGTGGTACAGAATAGGGATGTGTTTTGAAGAGTGATCAAGTAAACTAATGCATACACATTTTTAATTTTAAACTTAAGATATAAGATTCATTTTGTTTAAAAACAGCAATTAGAATATCTTTTAATCACAATTTTTTATATGAAGAAGTTTAATAGGCCAGTATATTGTCTTGCAGCTGTAATGCTTAGATAGGAAGAAATACATAGAAGAATAAAAAAATTCAACTATATCATGGATTTATATTAAGTTACTGCCCTTTGTATGCTACAAACTGTTATTTATTCATGTTCAGGAAAAGATCTTATATGTCCTAGATTGTCCTCAAACTTTCTAAATAGTGAGAGATGACATACATTGCCTGAGAGCTGAAATTACAATGTATACTACCACCATCCATTGATATGATGCTTGGGATTAAACCCAGGGATTAAACGCACACTAGACAAGTACCATACCAATTCAGCTCTGTTCCCAGCCTCAAAAGTATTACTCTTGAGGTCAGCGAAGTAAAACTTGGAGATTTCAGGTCATGTGATATCAAATAGTTTTTCTCTCTTGTTCCCACTTACCATAATTTTCAATTATGTCTGACATGTTGTATATAATGAACTATCAATGCAGGATTCTCTATAAAGACTGGAAATATATATGTGTAGTTTAGGATTGATGACAATCATAAATACCTGATAATTCCTCTTTGGGAGGGTACATCGAGACCTTTCCAGGTTTTTTTTTTTTTTTTTGGCAACAATATCCAGATGTGATATAATATTGAGGATTTCACCTTCAGTCCATTTAATAATAGTGTTTGGAAAGTATTTTAGTGTATTGCAGAAGACATTAATTCAGTTCCTTTATCAGTTTATCAATCCACTCATTCATTTATGTGTCTATCCTTACTATGCAAATGTAAGTCTAGAAGAAAATAATAGTTGGTATATGTAGTTAAATGAAGTAGAGGCATGACAGTAGCATTTGTACTGAATAGCTTTTGAGCTGAGATCCTTCCTGTGCTGTTTCTGTAGTACTGGTTGGATAAACCCCCCACTTGCCTGGTTTCTTAGTTTCTGTATGTGTTAAATGGGGTTGTGGGATTATGCTCCCCCACCCCGGGTATATTTCTATCTGAGTATATTTCTTGTATGTCAGCATAGGGATTTGATGAGCATGTAATCAAGAGATGTTTGCTATATGCTAATAACTAGAGTTCTAGTGGGCCTCTGCTGTTTAGGTTCTTTCTCCAAGTGAAAGGAAATGTTTCAGGGAGCAAAGACTGTCCTCCTCTGCTTCAGCGGCATGATTGCTGCTAAGCGAACCAAGGAGAAGAGAGATCTGCTGAATCATGGCATTGAACTTGGTGTTCTGAGCATTATAATTTCTGATGAATAGTGTCTCAAGAGACGTCTGTAAAATGATACATTCTGACATCCAGTGACCTTTTAAACTAATATTTCTATTATATAATTCAGTTGCTTCTGTTTCCTGAAAATAATAGCATTAGTTTGTACTGAGGCAGATAATGATTTTGTTAGCAATTTCCTTCATGGTAAGTGTTTTTACAGTAATTTAGTTTGAAGAAAGGATCGTTTATACAAATAAAATCCAGAGGAACTCACCTGTAGTGTGCTGGGATCAAGAATAAAAAGTACCCGTTGACCTCTGGGACAATATTCTCTAGGCTTGAAGCAAATAGTCACAGTGACTGAATCTATTTATGGGAAAGCTTGTTGCCAACAATATATCTTCATTAAGCACATGACATACAGTGCCCTATTGCTACTTTCCTTTCAGTAACAGATGAATATCATTTCAAACCTGGATTTCATTGACTATAAAGCAAGACTAGTACTCATTTGCAGAGTCTATAGCATCAAAGAAATTATAACCATAGTGCTTATATGAATGTCACAAAATAAAATTCATCTATATTTCATACTTTCACATGTACTATAAGGTCCTAAAATTATATCTGAATTATTAAAAAATATAAATTGCCCCTTAACAATATTTGCTGTCAAGTGCATTTGGAATAGATGATTATTTCATTCATGCTATGATTATAGGTTATTTTTATCAAAATAATTGATTGGTTATATTTATAGCTCCCCCCCCTTTATGCATGATGCTATAGCAAGATTATGGAATTGTGGAAGGATGTTTGGACTTATATAGCTTTACATTCTTTTCTAAAATACAGACATGGTAGAGATGGCATGTGCTAAGAATGACCAATAACATTTCTTGCCACAGTTTGCTCCTTTTGTTTCATACTACAGGGCACCCATACTTCACTCCTGTCAACACTTAACTCTGTGATGCTGACGTCATCCTCATCCCACAGCTGTGAACTCCATCTCTGTGCTTGTTCACAGACCTCTTTCTTCTCTGTCACAGCTTGGCCTTCTCCTCCCTCACGAAGTGCTCTCTGCTTTTGTTTAACTTTGTTCTCTCACAAGTTTGCAGTTCAGGCTGCCCTGTACCTAGATGCTCCCTTTCACTTGTCTTTGCTTTCCAAGTAGATGATGTTTAGCAGTGGTCTTTTTTAAAAAAATTTTTTTAAAAATTTCTCTGCGTGTCTTGTAAGCTCATCATGTTCTTTACATGGTTTTTAGCGTCTGCTGGTGTGATTGCTGCTTCTATGCTCCTGCCAATGTTGATGAAAAACATGAAAATCTGCTCCTGAATGAATGATATCAAGTTCTACCATTTCTTTGAGTACTTTGAATTACTAGGACACTCAAGGGTCCTTACCTTTGTCTTCACCTGACATTGCACAAGTATATATGAAGCATTTCCTAATGTTAAAGTCCAAACATTGTCTACACATTAATTTAAAAAGTATAGTGAGTGAACTCTGCTTTCTCTTAGCCAATTGCAGCTCTTATTCCAGTATCTATTTGGTGTATATAACTTTAGACCTTTATTTTTATGCATCTGTCACTTATTATTGGTCTACCCATTATCTATGGATCTGTCTGAAGATTGGTCATCTATCTATCTATCTAAATATATAATTTTCTTATGTAAGAAGAAATGCATTGTATATACTATCATGGATTGAAATGGTAGCTGTCCCCTACAGGCTCATGTGTTTGAATCCTTAGTTGATGTCAGTATTGGGAAGGTTATGGTACCTTTAAGAGGTGGAGTTTTGTTGGAGAAAGGCAGTCACAATGGATGGGCCTTGAGGCTGATTAGCCCTGCCCTGCTTGAGTGAGCGAGTCTGTTCTTGAGCTTGCATGCAGCAGCTCTCTGCCTCCATGAAGAGCATGACTTAGGCCACCTTCAGCTTTTGCTAACTATTTCTGCCTTTTCTGTCATGAAGAACTATATTTCCCCTCTGGAACCATAAGCTGAATAAATCTCCTTTCTCTCATTAAGTTGTGTGAGTTTGAGTGGTATCTCACAGCAACAGTTAAAGAGTAACTTATACATATCCTATTACATGTACCTTCTAAAAATGCACAATAAATGTCACCATGTTTCAGTAAATCATGGCTAGCTATTTATGGTATTTATAGAACTCAAATTGATTGTTTTAATTCCCAGGCAATCTTTTAAACCATTTTTTGCTATGAATATTTAGCCTCTTTCCAATTATTATTGCTATAAACAACTTTACAATAAATATCCTTAAATGTTTTTCTTTATAATCATGTGTAAGTACTTGCTGGGATAGATGATTGGAAATGGAAATAAAATTGCTTGTAAATTTTTACCTTAAATAGGTGATGGTAATACTGTCTTCCTGTAAAGTACTATTTCATGTTCCAATTAACATTAAATGAGAAAGGCATCAAATACTATGAAACCACTTAATTTCTGAGGACTGGCAATACAGGTCAGTAACAGAGTACTTTCCCAGCATGTGTGCAGCTGGAGGTTCAAAACCCAGTACTATATACCTAGGAATGTTATAACTTTCCAATGAAAATGTTTTCATTTTTTGGTATTTTACAATTGTTAGAAATGTTCGACATGTCTTCCTGTTCTTATTTATTTCTATTCTATTTATGAATTATATTTTGATAAATTTCATTTATTCTTTTTGTTTGCTTGTTTGTTTGAGATAGGGTCTTTTTGTGTAGTTGTAGTTGAACCTACTCATGTAGATCAGGTTGGCTTCAAACGTAAATGGTCCTGTTCTCTGTACCTCCTAAGAACTGGGATTGCAGCATGTGCCATCACACCCAACTCTACTTTGGTTTGTTTTTGTTGTAATAAACAAATATGAAAATGCTAGTCAGCCCTGAGACAGAATCATTCCATCATGTGGGTTTCTGGGGATCAAGTGCAGGTGTCAAAGTTTGCAAGCGGGTGCCTTACTCACTGAACTAACTTGCAAGCCCTTGTAAATACTTTTTATTGTGCAGATTCTGGCCTTTATTGGGGAATGATATAATTAGGTCAGAAATGCAAATATTATTGCAATTCCCTTTAAATATATTCTGGGAAGTTCTTATTAAAATATGCAAATTGGATCTTTTGCCTGTTTTCCATGGGACTATTATTTTTCTTACCCTTTGTATTTTTTCTCCATTTCTTTTTGCTCACTTGCTTCATTTTCTGCTAGCCTTTACTTCTTTCAAATGTGTTTCTTTCTATGTGCAATTAAGTCAACTTCTATTTCTAGTGTAAATGTGCACTTTTTGTCTGCACCTTCTGAATTCTATTTGACTCATAGTTTCTTTATATTCGATTTTTTTGTCATTCACTTCTGTATCTCAGTGAAGAGCATGTAATATTAAATTTAATTTTTTTAGTGTTTTGTTCTGTTATTCATTATTCTAGTTTTGATGAGAATGGATCTTAGTTATTATGCTCTCCTTTTCAATCTTTTTCTAAAAATTTATTTATTTTTTCTCTTCCTTTAATTCCCCTTCCTTTCTTCCTGACAACCCTTCATCTCCATGTCACATCTTTTTCAATCTTATTTTTCTACTTGTTTTCTATTTTTCTCTTCTTTTAGCAGTTTAGGATGGTCATGTCATTCCTAGTTCAGGACCACCCTTTCCTACTAGTGTGAGCAAAAGTCTTTTCTCAGGATGTATGGCTTTGCTGTTTGCTTCCTGGGAAATGTAGCTTTTGAATTGTGGAATGTCTGTAACTTTTAACCTTTTGACCCTTTAAGTGGCCCTGTCTTCCTCTTTTCTTCTGTAGTACATGGTTTCCAAAGAAGTCACTCTTCTTATTTTAATAACTCTTTTCTCCAAATTGGCATTCTGAGGGTCTTGTTTTCTTCTCAGCTTCCTGCTTCCCTTTCTGTAGCTCCTGTCCAAGGTTCTGCCGTCTCCTTCCAGAGGCGGCCATAGACTGCCCTATAGTGATGGTTTCTTCTGTTTTCCCAAACTGCACTTGGTCTCCAGGAGGGCTGTGGCAGCAGTGTGTGTGAAAAGTGGTGGTTTTGATGTTTATGTTTATTCTCAGAAGAAAATGGGAATTTTGAAGTTCCCTTTTTTCTGTCATGTTTAGATCTTCTTTTTCCTTTTTTATTTTTGTAAACCTTGGTCAATACTTTGGCCACCAAAGTTCTCTCTGTTAACATGTACTTAATGTCATGAAACATTTTGTAGGAACGTAACTCTTTCTAGAATTTATGTGACTGTATATATGTTTTTAAAAAAGTGAAAAAATTGACTTTTTAATAGACTTGATATAATACATAGTCTGAAGGGCTCAGAGAAACAAGTAAAATTTGAAATCTCACAAAATTTACACTAATGTAAACGTCAGTGTCTATTCTTGTCTGTCTGTTTTAATACTTAGTGTCTTAGGATATTTTCTCATCTACAAATATAGTGTAATGATTCTCCTTTAAGTGTGGTGCACCATTAGCTGCTGTCTCTCTGCTAAAATTAGCTATGAAAACGACGTGTGTCCAGTAAGTCCAAGGGCATGTGGCAGTTTTATATAGAGCAGTTATTCTCTGTTTAATGACAAGTAATTATCCACATCGGTTCCCACAGTACATATCACTCTTTTGCCCTTCTGTGTTGAGTACCCCACCCATGGGCATGCACTTTTATTCTGCACAGTGTCCCGTTATCAGCTAACATATACCATGTTATATAACTCAGTCAAAGTCCTGCTTCATTGGGACTTACAGAAAATGAAACTCTTTTTATTGTCATTTAAAGATATTTTTTAACCTTTTTTGTGCCTTTAGAATCTGTGGTCTCTAAAACAATTGTCAGAGGGACAGTTACTTTCTTTCCATGGAAAAACACACAATCATGTAAATGCATTTCTAGTTAGTATTTTTAGCTGTCCGGAATGTCATTGTAACAGGTCATAATCACGCTAGCATTGTTTGCATTACATTTCTTGAGTTACAGCAATTGAGAACCATTTTTAATATTCCATTGTAACATGTAGCTGAGTTGAAAAGAGCCCCAGCTCTTTTCAATTTTCAAAATAACTTTCAAGAGCCTTTGGAGAGAATTCTGAACTATGTTCCACTGGTACTCCTAAAAATAAAATCCCCCAAGTTCTTTGAGTAAGATTGGACTTTAATTAGTTCTGTTGTGACCAAACAGTCATGAAGTGGCTTCTGTGCTATCTTAACCTTTGCCAGCTTAATGATGAAAAGATGGAGAGATGGTCTCGTGTGCTTTACAGTGATTGATTCCCACATTTAGTCACATATATTGTGCATTTGTAAGAGTCCCACTAAACAAGTGGTGGGATATGTAACCAACCTTCATCTTCACAATCATATTGAAATGCTGAATTAATCGAGTAAACCCAGGCACACTGATTTCAGTCACCACAACAGAAATTGTCATCTTTAACAAACACATAGCACAAATGACATTGTCAGAGTGAGATTCAGTATTTTGAGTGGGTTTGTTTTAAAATTTTGTATATGATGACTTTAAGGAAGCAGTCATGTAAATTCATTAAAACTATAACTAATGAAGAAAATTTTGACTAATACTAATTCTTGAAATGTCTGAAAAAGAAAACATTTCACACAATAAATGACTCACTTAATATGCTTTGTGAAGCATCATCACTCAACATAGGTGTACACATGGATGTAAATGTGCTATGGGCCAGAAAGATGACTCAACAGAAAAAGGCACTGGCCACCAAGTGAAAAGAGAGAATTGCCTCATGCAAGAGAATCTGCTCTCCAAACAGGTACCTCAGTGCAAGTGCACATACACAGATACACACACATCCACACACATATACACACACATACAAATTTCAAAATAGTATATTTTCGAATTTAATGTACGAAAATAGATTTCTAAGTTAGAGACTAAAAACTTCCTGAAAATTGTAAGCAAACAAGTTAATATGTGTGCAGTGTAATATTAGAATCATCATTTGTATTTGTCATATTACAAACACTTGCATTTATGTAAAATGGAAGATTTTAAAACAAGAAATATGAGAAATATGTATTCAACAACAAAATAAATCACATAATGCTTTGAAGTCTTATAGGGCTGCCTAACATCTGGGAGTCATGAACTCCTTTTTTTACCACAATTGTGCTCAATCAACAGTCTGCCACACTCCTGGCAAGATGCCAAGGGTGTTACTGGGGCTGCAAGAGATTGCTTTTACCAAGTCTGCAGTAGCAATCAGAAATTTTTTTTCTGTCTAGGATACATCAATATAGAATGGCATTTTTAAAATCTTTTTGCGTAAGTTTATTTTATTTTATTTTATTTTTTTCCTAATCATTCAAGCTCAGTAGGTACCCTTATCCTTTATGTTTTGGAGGTCTGACAGCAAAGTGAGACCAGACAGTTGTGGATGAATAAAACATTCATATGCTCATTCTTTCTTCCCATGTTCATCTATGTTTATGTGGTCACATGCATGTGTACATGTGTGTTTGTTTGTGGATACCTATGTTTGCACACACAGTGTGTGCAATCCTGAGATGGATTGCAGGCATCATCTCCATCACTCTTCCACCTTACTTGTATAGGCTGGGTCACTTAATAAAAACCAGAATTTTCCCATAGTGCTTTATTTGTTAGACAGCTTGTTGTGGAGATTCCTAGCCATGCCTTCTGAGGAAGGATTTAATCCTTAATGTTGAGTAATATGCCTATGTATTTTTTGATCTAATCCACTAATAGAAAAGTTGATTCATTATTTTTGTTGTTGTGAATAATCCTATAATGAATATGAATATAAGCATATATATCCGTTTTCCAGTTATTTTTCAAAACTAAGTATTGATACTAGAAATTATAATTATTTTTAAATAGTATTTTTGATGAGATAATTCATGCATATAATCAATTTTGGTCATATCTACCCCCTCTTCCCTGCCATTCCTTCTGAAAATTTCCCTAGCATGTCCACCTCTTGCCTTTATTTCCTCTTTCTTTTAAAACTGAAGGATAACATGAAATTATATATAAGTAAAAAGAGGTAATTCTTTTTTATTATTTATTATTTATTCAATTGTGCGTGTGTGGGTGTGTATGTATGTGTGTGTGTGTGTAGAATCAGGGATGAATTCGAGAACCACCATGGACTGCCTTCACCTCCTCCTTGTTTACTCTGCCCCAGGATTCACAGGCTCTGCCCTACCAGGACCAGAAACGCAGGCCGCCCCCACTTCTGCCCAGTGTCTATACGTGGGTTCTAGGATCCGAACTCAGGACCTTCCGCTTGCAAGGCAGAGGCTTAACCCCTAAGCCACCTCCCCAGCCCCAAAAGAGGTAATTCTTAAAAAAAAAGCAAAAAAAAAAAAAAAAAAAAAAAAAAAAACCCCAAAAACAAAAACCCAAGGCAGCTCTATATTGGTTTCTTAAATCGCTCCATTATTTTGCATTTAGCCCTTCCAACAAATGCGAAGGGATAGCTCATTGTGGTTTTGATTGCATTGTTTGGGATCATGAACATTTTTTCACATCTGTTGGTTATGTGTATGTCTTCTTTGGAGAAAGAATGCCTATTAAAAAGTAAGTGTACCACTGAACTGGGTAATATAAGAATAACTAAGTGTTGAGCTACCATTGAGCTTTGACTAAGGAGAGATTTCATATGGACAGATTTTTAAATAATATAACATTATATTTGAGATAGAAATATTTTAATTTTGATCTTTGGTTTTCAACAAAACTTTTTCTGACATTGAGGAAAATTTAAGAAGCCTTTATCAATTTTTTTCCTTGCCAAGTATCTGAGTATTTTCAGTTTCAGTTGTACATAATGGATAGTTTATTATTTTTATTGAACTGATGAATTAATTGCTTTCAGGATGTTTAAAATACATAAAATTATTCAGTGTATTTTTTTGAGTGTTAAGTTTATTAGATGAGAGAAAGATAGGAACTTGTGGATAAAGGCAGCAGTCTGAGAGGGACATGGGAACAGTAAGTAATTTTCTTTATGTCTTTTTAAAAATTTTTTTATTATTATTATTATTAATTCAACTGTGCGCATGTGCGTGTGTATGTGCGCCTGTGTGTGTGTGTGTCTGTGTATGTGTCGAACCACGGACGAATTCGCGAACCACCATGGACACCTCCACCTCCTTCTGCCCAGGATTCACAGGCTCCGCCCTACCAGGACCAGAAGCGCAGGCCGCCCCCGCTTCCGCCTGGCGTCTATACGTGGGATCTGGGATCCGAACTCAGGACCTTCTGCCTGCAAGGCGGAGGCTTAACCCCTGAGCCACCTCTCCAGCCCTTTCTTTATGTCTTTAGGTACCATGAAGAGAGATTAATTTACTCTGAATTGGCTCTGTAGAATTTAGGAAATGTAACACATAAGCTCAGCCTGTTTTACCAAATATGACTTCAATTTACTTGCAATAATTTAATAAATTATAAGTAGCAGTGTTGCTTATAGTTATAGACAAAACATTATAACTTAAATTAAAATTCCAATATATTATTACTATAGTAAAATTTCACGAAAAGTCATTCTTTCTAATGAAGAAATGCAAATGAATGGAGCATGAGATGCCTTTTTGATCTACTACACTGATAATGCTGGACAATGCTGGACTCAGCTCTCAGGAATAGATGCCAAACTCAAATGGAACCATAAAATTCTTCATCTTTTTATGAAGATATATAGATGAATGGCATAAGTTAAGGTGTATGCTTCGATGTAGTAATTCCACCGTCAGAAATTTTTGAAGGACATTTTTAAAGAGTCATGTGAACAGTTATATGAAGGGTTGCATTAGAGCAGAGTTTAAATACTAAAAAAAATTAAAACCTCCTCATATATAAAGTAAAATAGAATTACTAAAAATGTTTTGATTTGTACATAAAATTATTGATGTGTGCACTGAAATTTATATGTGAAATATACTACTGGTAAAATCTCTATAGTATATCAAACATAGAAAGATGATAGTATAATTGTGTAATGTTAGCAGAACTCATGCTCAAATTTTAAGATATCAGAATTTTATGCACCTTTTTGAATATTCCAAATATTTTTTTAATCTTTAATAGATGTGGTTTTAAAAGTAAGAATACAACCCAGGTTAATTCCTGGCCAACCCTGTGGCACCACAGGCCTACATGGGACACACAGACACATACCCAGAGACACAAACAAACAAATGAATAAGGCTTTTATTAAGAAAATGAGAATAAAAATATGGTTAAATATGCTGTCACAATTAGACCAATAAAATACATCTATGAAAATTTATGTAAATTTATTGTAATGAATAAATTCTTAGATAAGTCTTTTCTGTTGACTTATCGACAGTTAGCTTTTAAGTTTTTAAGTTAGTAAAGTAATATTTAATAAGTAAAACTTTTGTGTTAGTGAAGTAATATTCAGTAATTATTTTGTTCTCTCTAGTATGCCATTTGTAAAATTCATAAGTTTAGAGAGCACAAATATTTCAGTGAAGTGAAAATAATGAAATGGCATCCTATCCAGCCATCACAATTTGCATATTAATTTCAGTTAGTGTTTTTATGGATGTGACAGACTTATTCTGTCATATTGGATTAAAAAAACAGATTGTGAAGTAACCAAATGTCAAGCAGTTGTTTCAGTGACTTTCAGTATTGAAAAAAATCACACACTGATGTTATTCATTTATGTTTGGAGCTTGAGTTTATATTTTGTTGTTTTTTGAAAAAGAGATATTCACTATCCATAAGACAGTTGATTCTGAACATTTATTTTTTGACTACTGAAAATGATAATTTCTGATTTTGACAAATGGAGTTTTTCATTTTAGGAAATGAAATAATTCAAATAAAAATTATACATATCTCAAATAAACTTCGATCCTTTGTAGCTTTCTCAGATATTCCTTTAAGATTTCAATTTTCTTCTTTTTAAAGTGAATTGAAGGGGAAGTGTTTTGAATTACAGCTGTCACTGCTTCACTGCTGAGTTAGTTTTGTCTCTTTTCTAGGCATTTCCTCAAAGGCATTCTATCTCCAATGGTGAATTTTGCTCAGTGATATTTTATTTGGTCATTATTTGGGATTTGTTTGCCAATACAGTGACATTCTCTTCTTTCCTCTGTGTCAGTGGAGTTTGGTTTCTTTTTTTTTTTATACTTTTATCTTGATTACTTTTCCCTCACGATTTCTCATTCTGTGTGTTCCAGCTTTCTGGAAGGCCTCACTTCCTTCATGTTGACAGTTTGTCTGCTTTGTTGAGCATTTAAAA
The DNA here is from genome assembly GCA_023101885.1 of Typhlomys cinereus. NCBI lineage: Eukaryota > Metazoa > Chordata > Mammalia > Rodentia > Platacanthomyidae > Typhlomys > Typhlomys cinereus. The sequence goes on from JALPQD010000145.1 coordinate 3,706,197, forward strand.
GAATCAGATTAGTTATTAATTCTACTTTTGTTACCTGTTCATTAAATTCTTTCTCAGCCTTTTAAATTGAATGTTTAAATCCTCTCTCTCTCTCTCTCTCTGTCTGTCTGTCTGTCTTTTTCTCCCCTTTCTGTCTTTGGTGGTGATTGCAGCATTGTAATCCTTGTTGGTCTCAAATTCACCATCCTTTTCCTTCTGCCTCCCAAGTGCTAGAATCAGAAGCATGTTCTTTTTTTTTATTAATACATTTTTATTATTATTTCAGCTCATACAAAATTATTAGGTACACCAGTTCCCTCCCTCCCTCCTCCTCCCCCTGTACCCCCTGCTTCCCCTCCCCACCCCCCTCTCTCCCTATCCCCCAGTGCCTCCCGCCCCAATTCCCAGAGACTCCTTTCTTGTGCATGTCTGATTTTCCTCTGGGCCCTCCTCTCCGATGACGTACAAGGACCCAGTGGCCTTTCCCTGAACCCTTTCCCGTGTTCCCCTTAGGTATAGGAACACTGCTGTGGCTGCCAATCCTTTGCCTCCAAGGATCTTGGTGCCTTTAACAGATGCTAGACTTTGTGAGGTCAACAGTGTGTTGAACTATGCGCAGGGCATGCAAAGTCCAATTATGATTGCTTCAGCCCTAACTAGTATGGAGTATCTTACATATCATTGCTCCTCCCATCCTTTTGCTCGTACACTCTTACCGCCTCCTCCTCCGCAAATTTCCCTGAGCTTCAAGATGGGGAGAGACTAAGCTGGCCTAGTTCTAGGTGGTTGATATAGAGTCTCTGAAGTTCTGGATTGTGGTTTGTTGATTTGCTGCTCCTGCAATGCCCTTCACTCCATCCTGGTGGGCATTGTATGTTACCCCCTGGCCAGAGACAAAAAGCTGTTAAACTAGAGTCTTGTGATAAAAGCACATTCAAAGGTAGATGTAATAAAAGTGGGAAACCACAGTAAGGGAGGGGTCTATCACCCATTTGCAAAATGATTACTTTTTATCTGCCAGACTATATGCCCCCTCTTCTGGTGAGATCACACCCCCTCAGTAGTAAATGATCAGGAACAAAAGTCTGTGAACTTAATAAGATGTCTCATTACTTATTTGGGTCCTTGATGGAGGCCTATTTTCCCTGCTGTAACATGGTCTCTTCTCTCCTTGTTTCTGGTGTGGCCCTCCTACCCCATCCCTCCTGTTCATAATCCTTGGAATTACTGTCTCTAGGTGGGCTGGGTGGGTTTGGTACTAGGAGCCACCTATTAGGGAGTACATACGGCACTTAATTTTCTGGGTCTGGGATACTTCACTTAATATAATTGTTTCTAATGACATCCATTTCCCGGCAAATTCCAGTAATTCATCATTTTTGATGGCTGAGTAGTACTCCATTGTATAGATGTACCACAGTTTCCTTATCCACTCGTCAACTGTTGGACATTTGGGCTGATTCCATGACTTTGCTATTGTAAACAGTGCTGCTATGAACATGGTCGTGCTTGTGCTATTGAGGTGAACCTCTGCTGTATGGGGGATTATTCCCAAAAGTGGAATAGCAGGGTCATATGGCATTTCAATCTTTAATTTCTTTAAGAATCTCCAGACGGCTCGCCAGAGTGGTTGTATGAGCCTGCATTCCCATCAGCAATGTAGGAGAGTTCCCCTCTCTCCACATCCTCTCCAGCATTTGTCGTTGTTAGTATTGTGGATTTTTGCCATCCTGACTGGGGTGAGATGATATCTCAGGGAAGTTTTGATTTGCATTTCCCTGATGGCTAAGGAAGTGGGAGCATTTCTTAAGATATTTGTTAGACATTTTAATTTCATCCCTGGTAAATTTTCTTTTAAGTTCCAGGGCCCATTTTTTAATTGGGCCATTGGTTTCCTTGGTGTTTAGTTTTCTAAGTTCTTTGTGCACTCTGGACAGCAGAGTTCTATCAGATGTGTGGTTAGTGAAGATTTTCTCCCAATCTGTGGGTTGCCTTTGAGCTTGCGTTACAATCTCTTTATCTGAACAGAAGCTCTTTAATTTCACCAGATCCCAACTGTTGAGAGTTGGTAGCAGTGACTGTGCCATTGGATGTCTGTTTAGGAACTGTTGGCCTAGCTCAATCAGCTCCAGGGAGTTCCCTATCCTTTCAACTATGGTTTTTATAGTCTCTGGCCTGATATCAAGGTCCTTGATCCATTTGGAATTAAGTCTTGTACATGGTGACAAGTACGGGTCCAGCTTTAATCTTCTGCATGTGGAGATCCAGTTTTGCCAGCACCATTTGTTGAAGATGCTGTTCTTTTTCCATTGGATTCTTTGGGCCCCTTTGTCAAAGACCAAATGGCTGTAACTTTGTGGGCTTATATCTGGGTCTTCAATCCTTATCCATTGATCTGTGTGTCTATTTTGGAGCCAGTACCAGGCTGTCTTTATAACTATGGATTTGTAGTATAGACTAAGGTTTGGTATGGCAATACCTCCAGCTGTGTTTTTGTTACTCAGGATTGTTTTTGCTATCCTGGGTCTTTTGTGCCTCCATATGAACTTTGAGATTGTTTGGTCAACTTCTTTGAAGAATTGCTTTGGGATTTTGATTGGTATAGCACTGAATCTGTATATTACCTTTGGTAGGATGGTCATTTTTACGATGTTGATTCTGCCAATCCAGGAACAAGGGAGGTCTTTCCACCTTCTGGTGTCTTCTGCTATTTCTTTCGTTAGGGTTTAAAGTTTTCATTGTAAAGGTCTTTTACCTCCTTGGTTAGGTTTATACCAAGGTATTTCATTTTTTTAGGGGCTACAGTAAATGGGATTGTTTCTCTCAAGGCTTTTTCACTTCTTTCATTCTGGGTATATAGGAAGGCCTCTGATTTTTGTACATTTATTTTGTATCCTGCCACCCTGCTGAACTTCTCAATTAGTTCCAGGAGCTTCCTAGTGGAGTTTTTGGATTCACTCAGGTATAAGATCATGTCATCTGCAAATAGGGATAGCTTGACTTCTTCCTTGCCGATTTGAAGCCCTCTTATGTCCCTTTCTTGTCTTATGGCTTCAGCTAAGACTTCAAGTACAATATTGAATAGAAGTGGTGAGAGTGGACAGCCTTGTCTAGTTCCTGATCGAAGTGGGAATGCTTCCAATTGTTCCCCATTGAGTATAATCCTTGCTGTGGGCTTGTTGTATATAGCTTTTATTATATTGATAAAGGTTCCTTCCATTCCTACTGTCTCTAGCGTTTTGATCATAAAAGGCTGTTGGATCTTGTCAAAAGCTTTTTCTGCATCTATCGAGAGTATCATGTGGTCTTGGACTTTGGACTGGTTTACATGATGAATTACATTTATTGATTTGTGTATGTTGAACCAACCTTGTGTGCCAGGGATGAAGCCTACTTGGTCCCCGTGAATGATCTTTTTAATATGTTTTTGAATCCGATTTGCTAAGACTTTGTTGAGAATCTTTGTGTCTGTGTTCATCAGGGAGATCGGCCTACAGTTTTCTTTTTTAAGTGAATCTTTATTAGGTTTTGGGATTAAAACGATATTAGCTTCATAGAAGGAATTTGGTAGTGTTCCTTCCTTTGCTATTTGATGGAACAGTTTAAGGAGTATTGGTGTTATTAACTCCTTAAATGTCTGGTAGAACTCTGTGCTGAATCCATCTGGTCCAGGACATTTTTTGGTGGGAAGATTCGAGATTACTTCTTCAATTTCCTTATATGTTATAGAACTTCCTGATTCAATTTAGGCAAGTTGTGTTTACTTAGAAATTCATCCATCTCTTTTGTGTTGTCAAACTTCACAGAGTATAAGTTTTTGAAATATGATGTTATAATTCTGGATTTCTTGGGTATCAGTAGTGATAACTCCATGTTCATTTTTAATTTTGTTAATTTGGGTTTTCTCTCTCCTGCTTTTGGTTAATTTAGCTAGGGGTGTATCAATCTTATTGATTTTTTCAAAGAACTAGCTTTTTGACTGGTTGATTTTTTTCTATCGTTTTCTTAATCTCGATTTCAGATATTTCTCCCCTTATTTTGCTAATCTCCTCTCTTCTACTACTTTTGGGATCAGATTGCTCTAGTTTCTCTAAAGCTTTAAGCTGCATTGTTAAGTTGTTTATTTCCGATGTTTCCATTTTTTTGATGTAGGCATTAAGAGCTATGAACTTACCTCTTAGAACAGCTTTCATTGTGTCCCAGAGATTTTGGTAAGTTGTATTTTCGTTATCATTCACTTTCAGGAAATCTTGAATTTCCTTTTTAATTTCTTCCTGAATCCAGTTCTCATTCAGCATCATGGTGTTAAGTTTCCAGGAGTTAGTGTATTTTCTCTTGTTTGATGTGTTGTGGATGTCCAGCTTTAGGCCATGGTGTTCTGACCGGGCACAGGTTAGAATTTCAACTTTTTTGTATATGTGTAGATTCGTTTTGTGGCCCAATATGTGATCTAATTTGGAGAAAGTTCCATGTGCTGCTGAGAAAAATGTGTATTCTTTGGTGCGTGGGTGAAAAGTTCAATAGAGATCTGTAAGGTCCATTTCTTTCAGGGTTTGATTAAGTTCCAGAATGTCTCTGTTAAGCTTTTGACCTGTTGATCTATCCCATGTTGAGAGGGCGGTGTTGAAGTCCCCAAGAATTATCGTTTGGGGGTTGATTTCTTGCTTTAGACCCTGTAGGGTTTTCTTAATGAATATGGAGGGTCCCGTTTTGGGTGCATATATGTTCAGTATTGTGAAGTCTTCCTGGTGAATTGTACCTGTGACTAAAATGTAGTATCCATCTGTGTCTCTTATAATTTTCTTTGGTTTGAAGTCCACTTTGTCTGATATCATAATGGCTACCCCTGCCTGTTTTCTGATTCCATTTGCTTGTAGAATTGTTGACCAGCCTTTCATTTTTAGAGCGTGCCTATCTTTTGTGGTGAGATGGGTTTCCTGCAGGCAGCAGATTGATGGATTGTGATTTTTAATCCAAGTTTGTAATCTGTGTCTCTTGATCGGTGAGTTAATTCCATTAACATTTAGTGTTATAATGGAGAAACTATTGTTAATTCCAGACATTTATTATGTTTAATAGTTTTTATAAGTTTATTGCTTCGCTTTTAATGGTGTTGTATTTGCCTTCTGTTCTCCTGGATATGCCTGTTTTTTTCTTCACGCTTGAGTATCATTTCTAGCATTTTTTTTGAAAAAAAAATTTTTTTTTTTTTACTAATTATTATTATTTATTCAACTGTGTGCATGTGCACGCGCATGTGTGTGTGTCTGTGTCTGTGTGTGTGTAGAACCACAGCCGAATTCGGGAACCACCAGGACGCCTCCACCTCCTCCTTGTTTACTCTGCCCCGGGATTCACAGGCTCCTCCCTACCAGGACCAGAAACGCAGGCCACCCTAGCTTCTGCCTGGCGTCTATACGTGGGATCTAGGATCCGAACTCAGGACTCCGCCTGCACGGCGGAGGCTTAACTCCTGAGCCACCTCTCCAGCCCATTTCTAGCATTTTTTGAAGGCCTGGTTTGGTGGACATGTATCCCTTCAAGTTGTCTTTGTGCTGGAAAATTTTTCTTTCTCCCTCGATGATGACTGATAGTTTTGCAGGGTAAATCAGCCTGGGTTGACATTTTTGCTCATTCAATACTTGAAGTATGTCTCTCCAAGCTCTTCTTGCTTTTACTGTTTCGACTGAGAAGTCATTTGTTATTTTAATAGGTTTACCTTTAAAAGTGACTTGTTTTTTCTCCCTTGAAGCTCTCAGCACCAGTTCTTTATCTTGAATGTGAAGTGTTTTAACTATTATTTGCCGTGGCGTGCTTCTATTTTGGTCGTATCTGTTTGGGGTGCGGAATGCCTCTTGTATATGGATGGGCCTCTCTTTTTTTAGATGAGGAAAGTTTTCCTTGATGATCGTTTGAAAAATTTCCTCAGGGATGGTATTTTGAGATTCTTGCTCTGGTATTCCATGAATACGCATGTTAGGCTTCTTCAGGGTGTCCCATATCTCTTGAATGTTCCTCTCAAGTATCTTTTTGGCTTTAACAACCTCTTCCATTGAGCTGGTTAGTACTCCTACTTTATCTTCAAGGTCTGAAATTCTGTTTTCTGCTTGGTTAGTTCTGTTGATAAGACTCTCTGTGGCATTCTGGGTTGAAGATAACTTGTCTTTTAGCTCAGTTTTAAACTCTGCTTGAGTTTGTTTTAACTGCTCTATGCCACTTTTTGTTTCTTGCATTTTTTCTCAACTCCTCCAAATGTCTGTTGTGTTCCTCTTCAAAGCGATTGATTCAATTATGTAATTCCTCCTGGATTTCCTCTTTCATAGTATTGAACATGGTAATGATCATATTTTGAAAGTCGTTATCCTGGGTCAGGCTTTCTTGGCCTTTTTCCGCGGGTTTGTTCTGGTTGGAGTCTAACATTATGGGATTAATTCCTTCAGTGGGAGATTTGTTTACTTGAGTGTTGTTTCTCATGGATTTGCACTTTGACTTTGGCATTGTCGTTTTAACTCTTAAGATCTCTCAATTTCACTAAATTGAATTATTTGGCCTTGGGTCCTGGTGGGCGAGCGCAGGCGGAGACTTACCTAGGTTGCGGGGTGAGGCTAGGCTGGACCGCGCTAGTGTCCAGACTGGTGGAGCGGGGTGGGTTAAAGGCAGGATGGGGGCGTGGGCGTGGAGCCATTTAACCTGAGGACAGCTGGGGCGGGGCCCGGGCGCAGGGGGAGGTCCTCCTCGTCCCTAGGCCCCGTGTGCGGCTCCGGCTTGATGGTGGGAGTCGAGCCGAGTCCCTTTGGGCTGATCTGGGGTCCTGGTGGGGGGGCGCGAGCGGAGACTTACCTAGGGCGCGGGGTGAGGCCCGGCTGGACCGCGCGCGTGCGTCCCGACCGCTGGAGCGGGGTGGCCAGAAGCATGTTCTGTGTCATTCACTGTTGAGTTTTTTTTTTAATGTATTTAATCCTCTGATTTCTCTTAGAGGAAGCACTTTTGCCATGATGCATTAGCTATATGAAAGCTTGCTTGTAAACTTTTTGCTGTTTTTGCTTCATTAAGAAGAGACCATCATTAGCCTATTCATGTATTTTGTGTTGGTATGTTAACATCAGTATATTTCTACTTCTTTTCTTATTTCTGTTCCCACCTAAACTTTTTTTTTTCATTTTTGTCAATTGGAAATTATTCTCTGTTTGATTCAAATCTGACTGTAGAACTGAAAATTATTTTTTTCTTCTGCTTCTGTATTTTTGTTTTGTTTATTCTGTTGCTTTGCAGCAGTAATTGATTTATATGTCTGCCTGCCCCGTGTAGTACAATATGTTGCATGTAGACTTGTGTGAGATTCAGTTTCGGGCTATTTTTATCATGGCGACTGAAATTCTGCATCTAACTAGTGATGAGGTCAATTCAATCTCAGTAGATTCTTAATGAGATTATATTGTCTATGACGTATAATCCCTCAGGTTAGGCCTGGAGGAACTTGTGAGGCAGCCTGTTACTTATTAGTAATTATGCATTAGATATCAAATCCTAGAATCACATTGGCCATGCTCAATTATTCCATTGACTTTGTTTTATCCTGCAGACGTTGTAAGAGTTCAAAAATGACAGAAAGTACTTTAATTACTACATTATACTTCACATTTTAAAATGTACTGGATCTTAACCTAAGGTAATTTAAGTTGAAGGATTTGTATTATAACTTGTTATTTTAATGTATTTTACTTAGCTACAAAGGAAAGAATGAAAGCCAGTATTTTATAGATCTTTAAAAAGACATGTTGGATATTTCTATACTAATCACTCTACAGTTCTATACCTTTTAATTAAATTAAGAACTAATTATATAGTTTCCCTCATTTTGGACTTTGAAAAGTGAATCTGTAATGGGAATATGTAAATGGAAACTCCACTTAGATGTCTGTATTCCAGGATTTCTGAATCCAAAGACTAGAGCCATAATTATATAGTAACTCTAAGCTTTGGATTAAAGGCTAAAATTTTAAATTGCAATTTTTAAGGTCTGTTTCTGTATCACTCCATGTGATATAAACGTCAAAGAAAAATAATGTAGAAAAAAAGATTTTTGTAGTTTTTTTTTGAGAATATTTGCATTTAACTTAGGACCACAAAAGTATTACTTCAAATCAGAAACCTTTTAAAGCAGTTGTAAGCTTCTTAGAAACACAAAATGGATGGAAGACCTTTTTTTATTATTGTCATTTTTTAAACAAGAATTTGACACTAAGTGGGATTTTGATTCAAATCCTTCTTTTTTTCTAAAAATATTTTTATTTTTTTTATTATTATTTATTCAATTGTGCATGTGTGGGTATGTATGTGCGCGCGCGCGTGCGTGCGTGTGTGTGTCTGTGTGTGTGTGTGTATGTGTGTGTGTAGAACCATGGACGAATTCGGGAACCACCATGGACGCCTCCACCTCCTCCTTGTTTACTCTGCCCTGGGATTCACAGGCTCCGCCCTACCAGGACCAGAAGCCCAGGCTGTCCCCGCTTCCGCCTGGTGTCTATACGCGAGATCTGGGATCCGAACTCAGGACCTTCCGCCTGCAAGGCAGAGGCTTAACCCCTGAGCCACCTCTCCAGCCCAAAAATATGTTTATTTTTGCATTTATGTGTGTGTGTGTGTGTGTGTGTGTGTGTGTGTGTGTGTGTGTGTGTGTCCCTGTCCCTGTTGAGGACCAAGGATGACTTCAGGAATCATCCTGGATTTCTTTGACCTCCTTTTTGCTTCACTCTGGGATTTCCCAGGCTATGCCTACCAAGTCCAGAAGTACAGGCCACCACTGTTTCCTTGTGGTGTTTTTACTTGGGACCTGAGATTTAAACTCAGGACCATCTACTTATGAGGCAGAATCTTAACCCTTGAGCCATCTCTCCATCCCCAAATCCTTATTTTTTTAATAGAAGTTGTGATCTGCAGCCACTGAGGCAGCTGGTTGGTTACCTCCTGATATGGGTAGGTGCTTTTTTGTACAGTGAAGAGGCAAAGAGGGGAAGTTACTGAAAGATCAGCATAATTCTACAGCCTCTGTATCAGTGAGTATTGCTATGTATAGCAGAAGCTTACTGGGACTGTATTAGTGAGTGTTCCTATGTATAGCAGGAGTTTACTGGGATTTAGGACCAACTCTTAGCAGTTGTTTACTTAGTCAGACTTTGAGAGTATTTTTTTTCCATGTTCATATACATTTCAGTGTATTTTTTTCTTCAAGAAAGCATGGATATATGTATTTTCAGATCTGTCTTTTCATTCAGTATTCATTTATGTAGCAAGCATTTCTTTTTTTTTATATCCACTCATACAACTTAACGGGTACACCGGTCCCCCCCTCCCTCCAACCCCCTATCCCCCTGTGCCCCCATCCCCATCCCCCAGTGCCTCACCCTCCCATTCCCGGAGCATCCTTTAATGTGCATGCCAAACTCTCCTCTGGGTCCTCCTCTCCGATGAGGTGCAAGGACCCATTAGCATTTCCCAGAACCCTTTTCTGTGTTCCCGTTAAGCATAGGAACACTACTGAGGCTGTCAATCCCTTGCCTCCCAGGATCCTAGTGCCTTTAGCAAATGCTAGACTTTGTGAGGTCAATAGTGTGTTGGACATTGCGCAGGGCATGTAAAGTCCAAATATGATTGCTTCGACCCTAACTTGTGTGGAGTATCTTGCATATCATTGCTCTTTCCATCCTTGTGCTCTTACAATCTTACCGCCCCCTCTTCCGCAAATTTCCCTGAGCTTCAGGATGGGGAGAAATTAGGCTGGCCTAGTTCCAGGTGATTGATGTAGAGTCTCTGATGTTCTGGATTATAGTTTGTTGATTTTTTTTCCAGGTAGCAAACATTTCTTGAAGGTCATATTTTTTCCAAATACTGTGCTAGTCCCAAATATAAAAATACGAATGCATTTTTTCCAGTTTTAATGGTCTACTTGAGCCAGCGACAGTGAGAGAACATATAATATAATTAGAAATTAAAACCTAAACATTGCAATATGGTTTGGTAATTGTTACCTCAGAATGTTTTGGATTAGCGAAATGGATCACTTGGCCAAAGTGGAGAGGTCTAGCTAAAAGTTTCATGTTAAACTCTGTGAGAGGAAAAGTCATGGGTCCCAGTGCCAAGATTACGGGAGAAGAATGATTTGAGCAGTTTGAACTTGTTGGGTGACAATGTAAGGATAATAAAAGGATGAACATGTAAAATGAAGGTGAGGCAAGCGTATAGAGGGGCCCTTAAGCTATGGTTAGAGCTTTGGACTTGAGTTGATCTGCAGATAGGTTTTAGGATGTTGCTCTATATTTACAAATATGGTTTACAGATCCAGAGGTGAAATTTGTTAGGAAACTGGTGAGATAATCCTACATGATGTAGAGTTCATCAAATGCTCATGTAGTGTGTTGAAGAGAAGTTAATAAATTTTTGCATTTATATTTGTGTGTGTGTGTGTGTATGTATGTGTGTGTGTGTGTGTGTGTGTGTGTGTGTCCTTGTGGAGGACCAAGGATGACTTCAGGAATCATCCTGGATTGCTTGATCTCCTTTTTGCTTCACTCTGCGATTTCCCAGGCTCTGCCTACCAAGGCCAAAAATACAGGCCACTGCTCTTTCCTTGTGGTGCTTTTACTTGGGATCTGAGATCTAAACTCAGGACCATCTACTTATGAGATATAATCTTAACCTTTGAGCTATCTCTCCATCCCCAAATCCTTATTTTTTTAATAGAAGTTGTGATCTGCAGCCACTGAACTAATGAGACTTGAGACTGATTGTGAGAATGTAAGTATAAATGACTCCCAGGATTCAGAGTTGAGTGAAAAAGTGGATGGATGGTGATGCTTTGACTGAAGTGACTCGATCATCAGGACACTCCATGGTCTGGGGGTTTTACATCACTAATATTCACCATGAAATTGTTCTCAATTTCTGCCCAGTCTGTTGTCCTCTGTCATTAAGTAGTGTGTAGCCCAGGTGTGGTTTCCTCATGTGGTCCATGGCCAGTGATCTGTGACTTGTCTTCTCTGAAAAAGTGACTTTATAGGATGATTAATGTATAGGTAAGGACTTTTACAAGAAGTAGTCTTAATGCATCACAATGTGCAGTAATAAATAGTTAGCAATGAGGAAATAGTTCAAATTAATAGTACTAAAGGTAAAAATGGAAAATTGCAATAATTTTTCTGTTATCCCCTCGTATAGAATATGGCATTTGAAATGATAATCATTAGTTATTTCTAATGGGCTGTGGGAACTGTGGGAGTACACCGCTAAGTATATTTTTAGCTAATGTCATGGCTTTCCCATAATCTATTTTCTTTTTTCCTTACATACTATCTTAGCATTCTAGGAAAATACATTTCTAAATTGCCAACATTCAAAATGAAACTTTTCGTTTCTTAAAAAAGCAACTATCCTTAAAGACTGTTATTTCTTATTGCAAAGGATTATGGAATTTTTCTTGTATGCTGCTATTTGAGACCATCAGGTCCATAAGCTTGATGAGCAATGTGAGTTTTGGTACTTTGCAAAGTGCCATCTCTTCTGACTCAGCTTCTTCTGCCTCCTACTTCAATCTGGGCCAGCTCATGAAAGCAGTCCTACTTGGATCTGCTAGGCCATACATTGTTCATTGTTCTGGAAATAACAGTGCATCACATTGGAACATATTCTAGATGTCTGTAATATGAAGTACATTAGTAATGAAGGATATTCTAATTGTGCAGAGATGGTCTTTAGTACCCATGAAGATCTTGGGGTCTTTAAGCTTTAAAGCATCAGGGTCATAACTAGATACTGCTGAACCATCTTTTGCTTGATGTAGGGTGAGGAGGGAATGCCATCAGCATTTTGGTGAGTGTGATCTGATTGCAAATGAATTTTTTGAAAACACTGAATGTGCAAGCATGCCTTTTCCTTACCTTGACACCGATATTTGGTAGCATTTACTCAGGCTGCTAAAGTCTAAAATAATGTTTTTCTATTAAGCCTAATGGTGATTTTCTAATTACCATGATGATAGGATAAATATTTCCTTCTTTATTATGTGAGGTTAATGTGAGGGAAAAAATTGAAGGTGATTTCTTATAGTAAAGCTAGGGTTTTGTGAATGGTTGATATCAAACTGGTTACTATACAGACATCTGTATATACTATTGGTATATACAGACTTGACCATCCACCCCATTCACTTTCAATTGCCAGTGTGTTAAAACTCTGTGGTACAATAGTGTTCCTATACTAAAGGGGAACACAAGAAAGAGCTCTAGGCAATGCTACTGAGTCCTTACACCTCATTAGAGAGGAGGACCCAGAGGGAAGTTTGACATGCACAGTAAGGATGCTCCAGGAATTGGGGGGGGGGGAAGGGAGCACTGGGAGAAAGGGAGGGAGAGGGGGATAGGAAAAAGGAGAGAGGGAGCAAGGAGATCCAGGGAGGGGTGGAAGGAGGGAGGGGAATGGGGTACCTATCAAGTTTGTGTAAGTGGGAAAAAATACACTATAAATAAAAAAAAAAACCTCTGTGGTAGTGTTTGTGAGGACATACAAACCTGTCTACAATGATACGAAGATATATCATTGGGCTTCTTGGGGAAAGGATGTTCTTTGATCCATGGACTGAACGGTGTTTCATTTTCACTGACATTTGAACCCCTGAAAGTCAGTCTTTTGGAATCCATTCTTGAAATCAGTAATGTTTCTATTTTGCTAATCAGAATGAGCATTAGGATTGTATTGTATGTAAAGGTTTTATGTCCTGTTAATGACTAACATAATTGGTGCTCACCAAAGGAGGGGTGATAAAAGCAAGGCTTTTATCATATAACTGCATATTTGATATCTTTCTTAAAAGTAAAATGACATGGGGATGTACAAAAGTTATAGTATATTTCGGGCCTGCAAGGCGGAAGGTCCTGGGTTCGGATCCCAGATCCCACGTATAGATGCCAGGCAGAAGCAGGGGCGGCTTGAGCTTCTGGTCCTGGTAGGGCGGAGCCTGTGAATCCCGGGGCAGAAGGAGGTGGAGGCGTCCATGGTGGTTCGCGAGTTTGTCCGTGGTTCTACACATACACAGACACACACACACACAGACGCGCGCGCACACATACACATGCACATGCGCACAGTTGAATAAATAACAATAATAATAAAAAAAATAAAAAAAATTTATAGTATATTTCATTCAACTTTTCCTGGCATTTTTCATGTTTGACTTAATTTGCACTGATTCAAGGAAATCACAAAATATTAAATTCACAAATTTCAAAAGTCTAATTAATAATTTGTAAAGAATTTAAGTGCTTTAAATTTTCCTTATAGGATTCAACAACAAGGTAAACATTATAGCCAGTGAGTCAATGGCAGGCAGACCTGCATGTTCAGCCATAGTCTGAAGAAATGATGATGGAGTGTTGATTTTTATGATACTGTAGATTTTCAAATGTAATAATTACACAGACTCATTTATGATCTAGGGGCTCTTATTGATAAGCCTTAGGTTCTAGGAACCTGTGTGAATTTCTTTGACAATATAATACTGAATCTTAAAATATATCTCTTACATTAAGCCAAATCACATTAAGCTTAGCTAAGTTTTTTTGTATTAGATATGAAAAGCTTTGGATATCATTGAACTTCATATTGAGCATGTCATCTCTTGACTGAAGTGAAGAAGCATGGATTGATTCAGAGTTTGAAACCAGTGGGAATTATGTTATTTCATGTCTGGTGTTAAGCCACATATCACATCTGTATAAAGGACCCAACAAGTTCTCCCCCAGTAGTTTGGTGAGGCAATCCAATCATATGTCTGAGAGCCTTTACAAATCATCTCCTATAGATATTTACAAATAGGAAAATAATGATTTATCTTACTGGGAGAATATAAATATGAGCTAGTGCATACTTCCTTCTTTCCTTGTAAACATATTTTCCTTGTAAATACACTTTTTTTTGGTAAAGTAATATGGATGTTAAATTAGGTGCATGGTAACTCAAATTTTTACATTTTCAGCCCTCTTCAGGAAAGAGCCCCAAAGAATGAGAACTTGATATATTTTTGACTAAAGGGCTTCTTTCTTTCCCTTACCATATTTATCCATGATCGTCAGATCGTTGCTTAAGAGATCATACAGTATTGGTTTTGTTGACCAGTAATTAAGACTTCCTAGCAATGGCTGTGGAAATATAGACTGTGAGCTAGCATGGTGGTGTCCTGTCTTTGGTTTCTGACCCTCTTTTTATTCTATGCCCTGTGTATGACTCCTCCTAACCTCCTCCAAACATTCCTAATTAATTACCAATGTTGAATTGTTTGTTAGAAATATCTATATTCATTTCTGCTTTCCTGAGAGGGTGGTAGCCAAGTTCTGTACCAGGCTTCAAGGATGAGAACTGTCACTTGGTTGTCTCACTGTCGTGGTTTGGAATGTGTCCCCCACAGTCTCATGTGTTTGGGAAGGTCATGGCACCTTCAAGAAGTGGAGCTTGATGGAGGAAGGCGGTCACCAGAGGTGGGTCTTGAGGTGGATTATTCTCACCCTACCTCCAGGACTCGTCCTCCTTTGCAGCAAGCAGTCTGGCAGCTAGCTCTCAGACTCGCAGATGGAGTGACTTAGCCTGACTCCAGCTTCAGCCAGCCAGCCTTGCCACCTCCACCATGAAAGACTGTATCTCCCCTCTGGAACCATAAGCTGAATAAATCTCCCTTTCTTCCTTTAATTACTTGACTTTGGGTGCTCTCTCAAATCAATATATAAGAGTTAGTATTATATTCACTGAATTGATACTGTTTGTGGTGCAGAAGTTAGCTTCCACTTTCATACATTGTCATGAAGAAGAAAACTGGAAAATGAAATGGAGTGCAGGTTGGTCATTGTGACATGAGGAATGGTGTGGAACTCAGTGATCTAATAGCTGCATCAACTACATTACAGTTTAAAAATGAGAAATGAGGAGGGCAGATTTTAAACTCTGAGCTTAAGGATGTCCAAAAAATCAACACACTTCCTAATCTCCTGAATGATTGGCATTTTCCTGTCATCACATTGGTGTGACTGAAACCACATAACAGGAATAAAGCCTGAGCATTACAGAGGCAGTTGAATTTACACTCCTCTCTGACTTCCTCAGATGAAAGGGAAGAATTGCACTAAAGACACTGGGCCACAAGGATGTGGTGAGTAATGTCACTATTGACTGAGGTGAAATCTCAGAGCATTGGACCACATCAATTTTGTCTGGATCTCGTTGACATTTTCTCCTGTGCTGTATCCTGGAATTAACTCCATTATCCTTTCAGGGGAGTTTAGTGTCCACTTTTAAGAGATGACTTGCAAAACTGGCTTGAGAAAAACATCTAAGAGCTTAGGGAGATACAGGTATTTCTGTGGCTTATCATGTGTGAATCCAAAATGCTTCCCTCACTATATTGACAGTAATGGTGAAATATTCTGAGATTCTTTACTCTGGTTCCACTGGACATTGTGCAAGGTGTCCATGTTGCCATAGACTCTTGCATTTGCTGGAAAGATGGAGTCCTGGAATGCCATTGGTTGAGTGTCCTCATCTAGCTGGTCGAAGCAGAGTTGGTAGTTATTGTGTGAGGCAGAAGAAGCAAAGTGACAACCAGGCTGCTGTAATGACAGTGATATACTCAGTGCTGAAGACTACAGAGCCACTGAAATACAGTCGACATAGAATGTAGAAGCATTTTGGATCTTGTAGTGCAGAAACTTGTATTTTACTGTAAGATTAAGTTGTGATCTCTCAGTTGTTAGATCTTAGCCAATGTATAGTACTGGGCCATTTGAAAAAATTGGGACATATGCTGTGTTGATTTTCTCTGATTAATCTCTGAGAATAAACCATTACAATTGCTGGAGATATGTCCTGAAAATCAGCCTTCAAGTTTTACCCAAAGGTAATCCAGTCTATGATACATATGATATATGACTGAGTTCCCTTCATTGACACTAACCCTTGTGAAGAACCAATACAATATTCTTACTCACAAGGGAACATTACGGTGTGCTGATATACTTCCTTCCTTCTTTGTTTCCTACCTTTCATCCTTCCTGTCTTTTTTCTTTCCTTTAAATCTTAGTTGGTTTAATGTAGTTTCAGAGTCTACACATCCACTCTGCGGTCACTGTCCCAAAAATTGAATGCCTGCTTTTACTAAATATCTGTAGTTGGTAAAACTTGTATGTGGGCTTTCTGAATGAGAAACACTGTGGTGTCAGGTGGAAAGTACTGGAGACATTCTCTTATGTTAGAGAGGAAACTATAATTGTCAGTGACATTACAGGAACTTTACAAATGCATGCCACCTTAGAATCGTTGAGAAATTTGAAAGCAGATTTTTTTTTTCAGATTTTTATCACATACTCATTAATCTGCTTGGGCTATGTAAAAGAATAGATCTTGAAGAGTATAATTTAAAAAGTGTATTTAATCAGAAAATGATTCCAATGTAGTTTGTCACCCAGATGTAATCTTTTGTTGGGTGAGTTTTGCTGGTGTTTAATACTTGGTGTAAATCTGCTGATCTTGCAAATCCTTTTATCATATGTATCAACTAGCTAAGATTGTAGGAAGCTGACTACATTCACTTGACCAAGAAAGGGCTCTACTGTCAGGGCTATGAAGAATCTGCCCTTTGTCATAATTAAGCATATAAAAGAGTTAAATTAGAATATTTATAGATAAGAAATTTCATTTTTTCTCATAGAAACTCTTAGTCAAAGTAAGTTTTTGAATGTTAAAACACAGATAATTTCTTAGAACTAATAAAGGGTAGATGAGGAAAGTGCTTAATGTGATGTTCATTGAATTGATTCATCTATGGTAATTGTTCTTCCAAATTTGTTTTAAAAGGCAAATGAAAACAAAATTTAGATTTAGTTTCATATTTTTTTATTCTTCCTCCATCTTGTTTTCTACTTTGTAAAATAGAGGTTATTAATTTTGGTAGTGAGAGGTCATTAGACCCCTTTTGTAATTTGATTTAGGTACTGGATACAGTTTCAGATTGTTTTCATTTATTTTATTTTTTATTCTTTCAGAGTTTCATATATGAATACAGTGAATTTATGGTATTTTCATGTCGTAGTCCCCCATCTTATCCTCCCTCCTTTCTTCATTGAAACCCTTCTTCCCTTTTGGTCTGCCTCTTATTTTTGTGTCTTTTCATAAGTGTAACACACTGAGTTTTATCTGGGTTGCCTTTGATGGCGTTTGCCTGTATATGTGCTAGAACATGAGTCAATATAGTTGTTTTGAGATAAATAAAGTATGGCATAACATTACAAAGAAAACTAATTGAAGCCATCAAAATAACATAAAATGTCTTTACATTAATTATAGGGTATGATATTTCTTCTTAGGTACTGAAATGATAGAGCTAGTTATAAATATGTAAGTACTTCCTTTAATGAACTATATACTAATACTGCTGTGACTTTATTGTTGCATTCTTGAGGAAAGTTTAAAACTTTAGTTAAAAACTAATGAAAATAGACATATGCTTTATCCATATCCATATATACATTCATGTCCCTGAATTCATTCTGTGGAACTTTATTGTGTGCAAAGTGTTAGCAAACACCACATACAGATTCTCTGCTCTAAATAAAGTTCATGCAGCACAATGACACCTAAAAATGAGTATATGTTTTCTTTTGAGCATATTTGCTTGACTACTTCTTGCCAAATTTTTTATTTCCATTATGAGAAAATCAAAACCTTTCATTATTGTAGGAAAGAGAGACTGAGTCTATATAAAAAAGCATGGATTCTTTAATATGTGAGATACCCAAATGATTTACTCCTTCTGATGTGGATTTTTCTAGAAAGAGCATTTCTAGAAAGAGTCTAACTGGGTCACCTGGACAATGAGACAGGGCACATCTGGAATTTGTGTTTATTTCAAACAGACTGAATTTGGCTATAATCCTCACTAATCTTTGGGTGTATAATTTTTACAAATGTCTTTTTTATTGTACCTGAAACAAAGCTGAAGATAATTGTATATGCTTTACCTTCTAGAGCTGTAATAGTTTCTACAGTTGTTCCTTTTTGTCTACAATCTCCACACCCAATTATGACACTTTTCCAAGCATTTGAAAGATGATTCTGTTTATTGCATAACTTGAATGTGCGACTCTTTGCCTTAATATATAAACCTGTGGTTAGTTTGTGTGCTAGTTTATATTTAGCAAAGAGAAGCATTACAAGCTCAGCCGAGAACTGATTCTTCTTTTAACTAGTGTCTTCACACAGCTGTTTAAACACCATATTGTACTTGTTTTCCAACTTTCCTTATTTAGAACTGCACATGGTACTTGTGTAATCTTTGCTAATTTTAAGCTGGCATAATGGGATGGTTCTCAGCAAATTGGAGGTAGTTTTCAAAGCTAAAGAATATTATGAATTTAGGACACGCAAGATTATTTTTGAAGAATACTTTTTTCTCTCTAATTTTCTCTTTAGAATTCTTTCACTTATTATATTTAAGATGGTTACTTTTTTCATCTATTCCATATAATTTCTTTTGTTTGTACTTGGAATCATTAAAGTAAGATGTGATCAATACTAGTCAGATATTTTAAAATTATAGTAAACTCAACCTCTGTATTTCATAATATTCTTCTAGTTAGAATTTTGATTTTTTGACTGATGTAGAGGCTGCCTTAAAACATATCACAATAAGATTAAAATTGAATAACTTTTTGCCCATGTGCTTTCTTAGTCCTGCTCCTCTAACCGCCTGCCTCCTTGGCGGCCAGACTCATGTATCGCCACTCACATTCCAGCAAATCCTGCTTCCTGACTCTTACAGTCCTTTTGGAGCCTTCTTTTCATGGCAAATCAAAAGGAACATTCTCTTACCTTTAAAAATAAAAGTGTTTCCATGTTTCTCAATTGTCAGAAAGTTATGTTTTACTTTCTATTAATTAAACTATGGCAACATGGGCCTCCTCTTCTTCCCCAATAACTCAGTCATAACATTATCACTTTAGATTCTTATTTCCCAGGTTTTCTTTTGGTGGCTTCAAGTAGATCTTTATTCCAGTGCATTTTTTATTTTACTTTATTTTTTTCTACAAGCATATTGAGTATTCATCCCAGCTTTCCTCCCTCCTCCCTCCCTCTTATCTGCTCTCTTCCTTCACAATTCCTTCCCACTGCCTTCTACCTGTGTACTTCCATGGATCCAGGGTTCACTAGCTTGTCTACTCCTGTGAGAGCTCAGGTCTCTGTGGTATATCAAGTCACCTGTCTTCAGGCCACCACACCAATATGTGCATTTCCCTTCACTCATCCAGCTTTAGACCCAATGATTTCCACTGTAGTTCCCATTTTATAGGTATAATAACAGCTACCTACAGAGCAGTTTGATGTACTGTCTTCCTACTTACAGATTTATTTGGTGTCTTCCCTATTGATTTATTTTCTTCCTTTTCTTTCAGTTCTTATTCTCGTTTACATCAACAGTGATGTGTACCTTCTTGAAAAGTGGGTCTTGAATTCAATCAGAAAGCTGTTGATTGTCTCCTTAATACTCATGCCACTATTACACTGGTGGTCACCTGTTGCTATGGTGATTTATGTGCAACTTACCGATCTCATGTCGTTGATGGGGCTTGTGACTTCTCTCCCCCAGCAGCTTCTTCAATATAAGTTGGTACTGTGTAAGCCATTCAGCAAGGAAAAAGTCCTCATATAAGTTCCAGTTGATATATTTTGCCCATGCACTGTGATCTGTTTGTGTTGCATCTTCAGTAATGGTATCTTACTGATAGTTTTTGGAGAGCAAGCAAGAGCAATGACAAAAGCCTATACTGTTTTGGTGGCTTTTAAGACCTCTTTGACCTTAATTTTATCAGGAAGTGCCACATTCCTGTTACTTCTACTATAACTTTTCCCTAGGTTCTAAGTGGATGAGCTCAAGGCATTTTTCTCTTGTTTTACTCACTCTATGCTCCTCTGCCCAGGGACTGCCCATTATTCTTACTTTCTTAAAATACATGTTTTTTTCCGGTATGTTTTTTTTGAGGATAGCAGAAAAACATATTTGAACTTTCTTCGTCCTTAAACTTATGAAATTAACATGTAGTCTATTTTGACTTTGGATATTCATAGATTATTTCCCTTTCCTAGATATTATATACCTGTCTACATGTGTAAAAATATAAAGGATTATGTGTTTTGATATGTCAATGTATGTGTAATATATACATGGTTTATACAACAAACACACACATCGGCTCACATTATTTCTACAAATGGGAGATGATAATATTTGTACTCAATCTAGTTTACTGTCAAGGTTTTGACCATATTTCTATTTGGGGTACAATATTTATTATTGTTCTCTTGAATATTCTGCCATTAGTATAATTGTGCTTTGGATACCAAGCTGTTTGTTTTCTGGGAAAGTTCTAGTTACACACTTTATTTGGACATTGATTTTTTTCACCGTGTGACAGAAATGGCAAGGTTAGCATTTCAGGAGAATCTCTCCTTTGTTAACAGAATCTTCATCCTCTCATTAGTATAATTCATGATAATTATCTGGACAAGCTTTGACCATTAAATCCTTTTAGGCAGCAGTGTTTCCCAAAGGCCATTCTCCATTTTTGAATAATTAGTTTTTCAATTCATTTTAGTGTAGGAAGTTAATAATATATGGGAATTCTTGTTCTTCCTGATGCAATAACCTTTCCATTAATGCATGAGATAAACTTTCATGTTTTTTTTTTTTTTCCTGTGGAACAGAATGTTAGAGTATCCAATCGGGCATTTTCTTCCGTTCAGGCTACAGCTCTTTTGGGGGTTGTGGTTTTAAGTAGTTATTCCCTCAGCTCTGTTCTTTCATGATACCTTTTTCCTTTACTGCACAGAAAATGAAGCAGGATCTCAAAAAAGCATTGATAAAATCCCTAGTGAGCCTCACTAAGGTGTGGAGATTGATTTTTGCATTTCCTTTTTAAATATGCACAAAGAAATTTATGAAGCCTGTATCTTTGGAAGTTTAATATTCAAAAACTTTCACTTTGGTTTTGAAAAATTACCTTGTTGTGCCATTATTATTCCTGACAAATGGATCAGATCCACTTCCAGGGATCAGGAGAATCAGCATTTGCTATTTCCTCACAAATATAGAGACAGTCTCAGAATAAAATGAAGGCTCTCCTAAGTTTGTATTGTTATGATTATAGGAATGAAATCCCAAAGTACTTTTTTATAGATAAATAATTTTATAAAAAATCCGGAATAGTGTCTTCCAAACTGTTGAGTGTATGTAAATAAATAAGACAATGATTTGCAATGTTGAAAAAAATACATAGATTGGCTGATATACCAAAGCCAAAGACTTACTGCTTTCCTTTTTATGTGATTTTCTCTTAAAGAGAGGTTGAGAACATGTCACACTTTATGGTTTGGTAATATGTTTTAGTGTGTATAATGGTAAAATTATTTCTAAATAGCATGTATTGTTTTAGTTTTTCAAAGTTCTTTGGTCTTCTTGGAGGGAAAAACATTCATCAAAAGATTTTGAGGACTTTAAGAGCAGAACAAGGCAATTGAGAGGAGAAAGATGTATATTTAGAAATGCAGTTAATCTTTTAGATCCATATCCTGAATATATGTGAAGTTTCAGACTTCCACATGATTTTTATATGAAGTCCTTGTTTGCTTTTTAGAATTTCAGAAATGGGGCGAAGTATTCATTATAATGAGTCATCTTGGGGCTTGTAGGATTATGCATATGTTTGACAGAAACATTTTCCAAGTATTCTGTTGGTGGTTCAGACCTCTGGAACTTATCCTAAAACTGTGGATATCACAACCCTAATAATTATCTCAGAGGTGATTCTTATTGAGAAAACTTGCCTTATAATCTGTGCTACACTGTTCTGTCCTGACATAGCCATGTTTTCTTTAGGAACCCCATTTGCAGGAATCACAAGGGTGTTGGGTAATAGATATTTGGGTGTAGTGTGTGTGTGCGCTTAAGAGAGAGAAAGAGAGAGAGGCAGACAGACAGAAAAAGAATTTCATTGTACTTAATATTCATGAAACCTTAGTTTTATGGCTTGAATATGAGTTGCCTCCCAAAGGCTAGTGTGTTACATCTTATCATTGTTAATATTCTGGAAGGTTGGATGGAGGAAGGCAGGCCACAGGGGACAGACCTCGAGGTTTAGTGCCTAGCCCTCCTTCCTCTCAGTTTGCACTTATTGTCTCTGCCTTCCTGATGGCTACAGGGACCTGACTAATCTGCTTCTGCTTACATCTATGTCTTCTGTGGTGTGATTTCTTCAATAAAGGGACTATATCTCATGCAATGGAAAGTAAAATAAATTATGCTTTCTTCCTTAAGTTGTATATGAGTACTGTCTCACATCAAGAAAAGCAGAATAATTACAGCACTTAGGTTATGTGATATCATGTACCTTAATTTCCTTATTTATGAAATGATAGCACTACACAAGAATATTTTCAGGACTGAGCATATCCAAATATGCAAGGAGATACATATCTTGGATTTATATAAATAGAATGATCAATATTAATTACTTTTGTTATTACCTTAGTGATTATCATTCATGCTAGGCTTCATAAATAGACCTTTTAAAGTTATTTAGCAAATATTCGTTTTACTTTGTGACAAGGTTGGCTGTAGGTCCTAAGTCTACAGTAATAAATGAAGAATCCTTCCCAAATGGAATTTAGCTCTTTTATTCTGGAAGTTTGGGAGACAGTTCAGGAGCAAGAAGTGATTAAAATATCAGGTACTGCTATATAGAGGATTGAACTGGGGTGCTGGGTAGTTAGTTTTTTAAGTTATGTGAAATTAAGTTGAGAGCTGATGACCAAGAACCAAACTTCAAAGGATCTAGGGACAGAGTGTTCCAGTGATACTTGTCGTATGTGCTCAGAGGACTGAAGGACTGATGGTGCTCATGAAAAGTGTCCCAGGCAGGAACCAGCTGAGCCTGGCACCGCTCTGGTTAGGTAGGCTTCAGGGCCTGGCAAAAGATTTGGAATGCATTTTGATGTGGCTGGTAGCCCTTGAAGGGTTTTTTTTTTTTATGTGTCTTTAGAGATTTTTCTCCTTTTATTTATGAGGGGTATGCTGACAAGTCAGCAAGTCACTTGTCAGAAGAGAACTCTTAAAATCCAGTTCTCTCTGTTGGCCATATAGGCTTTTCAGGATTGAAGTCAGGTGTCTTTACCTACTGAGACATCTTGTTACCTCCTTAAGGGGTTTTTAAGCAAGAAACTAGCATGACTTAGTCTAGTCAATAACTAACTTTAATTAGGGCCTGCACATAGCTATGGTAATTAAGACACTGCAATATTGGTGAAAGATTAGACACATCCATCAAGGACAGAACCCAGAAATATCAGCTTAATTTTTTGCCAAATGTGCAAAAGTACCTCTATAGAGGACTGTTTGAAATGGCCATTTCAATAAGTGGAGCAAGTAGACACTCATGGGTAAATTATGAACTTGGACCTGGAACTCATATTTACTTCAAGAATCTGCTCAAATGGATCATTGTCTTAACTGTAAGATATACAACATAAGATACATAATGCAAGGTAAAAAAAATCCAGGACAAAATGGATAGAATATTCAGATTCTAAGACTAGGAAGGAATCCTTAGATCTGACACTAAAGCATGGTCCATAGAAGGAAAGTTGATAAACTTGAGAGCAGGGGCTTTGTCTGCTGAGTTATACTGCCAGGTCAAAATTGATAAATTTGCAAGAATGTAGCTATAAGGATGGAAGGTTAATGTACAGAGTGAGAATATCTGCCAATATGAAAATCAGAATATAAAAATAGCTTTCAAAACTGCATAAATATGCTTTAATTAAAAGCAAGGGAAAACAAAAAAATCAACAACAGATTATTGAATAATATATTTTCACATGTTTTTGTCACCTCTTACCCTCTTAAAGGCCATTCTGACATCTTGCAATTGCATAACCTTCTTGAAATAAGAAATTGTGAAATCACATTAGTGATTTGAGGCACATGGTCAAGAGTTGAGAAGTAGATGATTTTATCTGTGAAGACATCAGTTTCATTGTCTTGTATTAGCATAAATAATATTGTGGGTGCAATTTCATGTTACTGTCTTATAAGATGTCATCACTATGAGAGTTTGGGTAGACTTTATTTATTTCTTGAGCACACTTACTTGTATGGGTTAACTACAATTGCAGTTTTGGTTGGTATATTCATTCACAAAGCACAGCCTTCAGCCCTGGTAATTCTGATTCAATTGATGGGACTTTTGTCAAGATTTTGACTGTTCAGACAGGAGTGAGGTGCTCCGCTAAGGCGCAAACAAATCTCTATGTGTATTAAATGCAGGATGTTCCTCATGGGTTTCTTAGGTTGTGATAACTTATAGACATTCGAGTCCATGTAAGACTGTGACCAGATCCCTGGGGGCCAGTATCACTTCCTCAACTGAGAGTCACTAAGTCTATAATGCCTGAAATAGCTAGATGTCCATAAATATGTCAGTAATTCGCCTTTCAGAATTAGCTTACTATAATGTTTTTAACCCCCAGAGCTCCATTCAGCTTTCATATCTGACATCTGTTGAAACAATTACTTTGCTTTCTTGTGGTAAGCATAATTTTACCAACAAGGATGTAGATTATCTGAATTTACATGTTGTTGTAATTCCTTTCGTCTCTTTTCTTTAGCAGAGCAATGCATACTTGTAAATAGAACACATATCTCTTATTTTGCCTGATAGGTGCAAGATTTATCTAAGAAAATGGTGGAAACTTCATAATGTATTGGCTGTGTATGTAGAGCAGCCTCCTTGCTCTACCAAGCAGCAGTCTCCTCTCTACTTTTTTGTCTTTAAAGAATGCTACATTGCTTGGTAGTTTTCATAGTTATCATTGTATTGTTATATGTACTAATAGTTCTACTATTCCTGTTTTCATTGCTGAATGGAATGGGTGTAGGAAACTTGGTTACCCATTTACTCATTGAAAGACTTTTGAGTTATCATTATTTTTTTTCTTAAAGCCCAGATGCTGTAAGTATTTATGTGGAAGTTTATTTTCATGTGATCAATATGCATTTGCGAGTGGTGAATCATATCACAATTGTGTTGTGTTTTTCTTTTTTGTTGTAATTAAGAAATTGCTAAGCTGTTTTCCACAAACTAAAATTGACTGTAGCATTTTGTATTACTTTCCATCAGGTGCATATGTCGTGTCTCTTCTCCATATGTTTAGCCAACTTTGTATATTATCATTAGTTCTTATTTTAGTCATGTAAAAGTCATTTTAAAATGTCTAATTTTAGTTTTAAATGTGTATTTTATTAACGGTTAACATTTTTGAGCATCTTTACATGTTCTTATTTGTCATTTATCTGTTTCTTTTTTGCTGAAATATCTTTCTGTGTCTAGTATTGTGCTTTTTGATTTTAACTATAGTGGTGCCACATGCTGGTGTCTGACTGTGGCTTTAATGTTTTTTTTTTCTCGATGAATTAGGATGTTGAACATCTTTGCAAGTGCTTATTGATTTTCTTTTGTGAAATATAAGTTCAAATATTTTTTTTCTGTTCCCATTATTAACTTAAGAGTTCTTAGATGTCTTTTCTCTGGTTGCCAGTCTTTTATCAGATATATGTATTGCAAATACTTTCTCCTATTGTATGATTAGCCTCTTTCATTTTTAAAAATGATGTATTTAAAAGAATAAAAGTTTTTAATGAATTTCAGTTTGGTGTCTTTTTCTTTCATTGTCAGTGGTTTTTAAATCCTTTCTAATTTTCACCCACTCAAAAAATCAGCAGAATTTTCCTGTGTATTTTACCATTTGAGTTCCTTTTTGTTGATATAGTATTTTTTTTATTACCCAGTCTCCTAGTGAACATTAGTAGTATAACACATCTGATAACATAAATGAAAAAAAATCTCATTCAGGCTTCAGGTGAAAAGAAGAACTGAGTCTGTGAGTGGTCAGCTGCATATATATTTAAATATCTATATGTAAAAATATTCATACGTATAAACTATCTTCTCCAAGTATAGGCAACTTGTTGTCTACAAAGGTCATGAACATTTATGCTGCTGTTGTCATGGCAGGAAAGTTTCTGTTTCCTTTATTTTGCATTCTTATGTAACTAATGCTAATTTTTTTCTCCTCTTTATTTCCTTCTAAACTGACCTTTCCTTTCAAGTTGTTTTCAGCTTGCATCTCTGTGACAATCTCGTGACTCTTTTCCAAGTACTTCCTTCCTTCATGGATATTTTTAACCTGCGTAAATTGTGTTTCACGCATGAGCACTTGAGTGCTGAGCTTAGCACTGCTCCATTAGCTCAGAGGTAAGGTTTATGATACGTGTTTCCCCACTGGGTCATTCTTTTATTTTCTTTTTGATCCCCACTTATACCTTTTTCCCCATAAGCCTCTATTAATGGCCTCAGAAAAGTGAGGTATAATACATATGATCAGTGCCAAATTACATGAAGATAAATTTTAATGTGGTTATGAATGTTATATAATCTTCAATGAAAATGTGTTTGAACAGATGGTATGATAAGCAATAACTTCAGTGTCTTGTTTCAGGTCACACCTTAAAAGTTTCCTACCCAGTAAAGGACAAAACTATCACATTATAAATAATCATGTAAATGCTGTAATATTTGTTTTGAAACTTCATGTATTATCAGAAAAACTTGCATCGAACAGATGTTTCAAGTCATAAGGGCTTCAGTATAAACCAGTGAAACTTGCATAATGACTGCATTGAAAAAAATATTAATCATCTTCTCCCTGACTGAGAAGTACATACATTAGGATGTTAACACTTTGGTGGGGTTAAAAATCAAATCACTTTGAAATATTGATCTTTGACAACAAACTTTTTTTCAGTTCTCTGCTATGTTTTTAACTATTGATTATAGAAAGTATCATTTCCAGCAAATAGCACATGTATCTTGTGAGCACTGCTTTGTACTGCAAGCAGTAGATTGCATCTGTCCTGACCAGTTTTTATGTCAATATTTGAAAATATTGGGAAATTTTTGGGAGCTACTGGTAAGGTCCTCGTGACTGCTTTTCCATGTCAGTACTGTATGTAATCTTTGCCTCCTTTTTCTCTTCAGGAAAAAAAAAAACCAGAATTGATATGAAGACTTAGTCTTGTTTTACTTGTTCTGCTGTTTTTTATTTTTAAACTATGGAACAAGGACAGTTTCCACCATATTTTTTCAATAGATTCATGTTACTTTGCCATTTCATCCTTGTATTACTTATTTTGGTCTGAGTACTTCTATTCACATTTATGTCTAGATTTCTGATATCTTTATCCATAGACCCCTTTCCATCCACAAAATGAAATATGTCATTCAGTACTTAAAATCAATATATGCTTTCAGGAGTCCTGTTCTCTCTCTTTTTTTTAACCCTGCTACCAGCTAGTTCTATGTGTGGGTATAGAAAGTTGCTCAGACATCCTTTGAGCTTCTTCTCCTATAAAATGCAGTGGAGTAGTAAGGTTAAATGATTTCCAAATATTTTTGAAAACAGTCAAATTTTGTTTCTAGGTATTTATTTATTTTTAGTGTAACTATTTAGAGCAGTGTTTTATTCTACTTTAACTTTTAGGTTCTGCACTGTTCAAAGAAGTCCTGATCCTGTGTGTTACTAACTTGATCTCATAACAGAGTTGTATCATCCTGGGATGTGCATATTGATTTAAATATTCCTGAATATCAGTTTTAATTTTTTACCCAGAACAGAACTTCCCTTCTCTAAGCCTTGGATCCCCTTCCTATTCGTGGTAAGTGTGTCATGAGAGTCAGCAAACACTTTGTGTGCTGTCCAATGTAGGAAAGAATTCAGCGCACATTATCTATTCTTATCATTTCCACTGTATATGTGATTTCTCTCTGCTCATATTATATACAATATGTCCGAGATTCTATCACTTCATTGCTAAATCTTTTATCATCACAGTATTCTGTACTTGTTGATTAGAAATTTTAAAGTATAGAAGGTATGTTTTATAGTTTTCTAGAAGAAGTGATTCCTTAGCAAGAGGTCAAATGTTAGAGATGTCATTAGAGAAAATACATCATTAATTTACTGTCCTGTTCATCTTAGAATTTATTTACATATCTGAAACAGATTTTTTTTTCATTTTGCACATCTTTGAAATGTGTAGGTTGTTTGGAATCTTGCATGATTTTTTAAATAATAAAATAAAATCTTTGCACAGTAAGCATTTCTTTTCTATAGTGAAATGTTTAAATTTGTCCATCAGCAAGGCCTTTTGGTTTAGTAATCAGTTATATACAAGGATGTTATTTTCTGCCTTGGGTTTCAGTTTTTGTGATTGCCACTGTGCCAGGCTTGCAGCAGTGGAGCGTATGTGTACTGTGTGTCCTTGCTGTCCTTCCTGCAGAACACAGAGGGTGAAGTATATTCAGGAAGTGAAATCTTTTGATGTATTGTTATTAATCTGAGTAGTCTTTCATCCTTGACATTGAGTTTCATTCTGCAGTGCATGACCCTCTGGCCTTCACCCATCATGCTATGACATTAGTCAAAAAATGACCATGATGGTTTTCCATGAATATATATCAAAACTGTGACAGAACACATCCTCCCTTTCCTATTGTTTCCATTAGTAACTGGTTTAGATTTTCATGATGGCCCTGTGAATTAGGTATTAGTAATCTCAGAAATGTTCACGATTTGTCACAATCCTGAAAGCAGTAGATGCAAGAAACTAGTAGATTGACAGCTAAACCCAGAGCATCTCATACTTTATTTTCAGCTCCTCTTGAGAAGTTTGTGGAAGTGAACTCTGACTAATACGGCCCAGGCCCACAGTTCTTAGTACAGTGCTTTGTTTTCACTGGAGCCACAGTTTGTCAGTGTCTTTAAACCAAAATAGGATCTGCAAAGGCTGCAAAACATCAAAAGTATACAATTTCATAGTGGTCATGGAACAGCTAGTTAGTGTGTTAAACAGTATGTAACTCAGTGGTGTATGTAAGGTAACTCATATAAGGAGGGAAAGAAAGAACCAGCAAAAAATGCAAGAGGCACTGGGCAGTTCCTTTTTTTCCCCTTGAGATCCATTCTTGGCTTTATTGTATAGAGTTTGGAATGAATCCATGGACTCCAACTGAAATTATTAAAAGATTTGAAAAATCTGCTCTGTGATGGAAATCTGAAGGGTGGGATTTACTTAACCCAGAGAAGTGAAGTCTGAATAGAGACTTAATTACAGTCTTCAAATTCAGTGAAATAATAGATGGGGCTATGGGTGTTTCCCAGGAGAATTATCTTTTGACAGGCTTTGAGAATATGGCTATTTTCTTGTTTTGTTTTTCACTGTGTATGAAAGGGTTTCTCTGGATGGATAAAGGGCAACTGTTTTTGCTTCTTGGCAGGGGGTAGGGGTGAGGAAGGGCTCACCTTACTATAGGAGTGATTTAGTGGCGATTTTTCAGGTACCATTGGAAACTGGTAGAGACTCCCCCAGTAAAGCTTTCTTTTCTGCAGATATTTCAACATTTTACTTTTAGTGGACAAGTAGTGGACACATGTAGGATGCCAAGTGATATTTTAATATATGTTTAGAGTATGAACTACTTTTATCAGGTTAAACTAGATTTATCACATCACAAAGTTGATATTTTGTGACAAATCATTTAAAACTTGTTATTCTAGTGTTTTCATGTACAGGATGCATCTATATTTATTATGGTCATCAATTTGTGACATAACTCACTCAGACCTCTCTGAGGAGCGCTTTGATCAAAGGGTCTCTTCACCTTCCACCCATTCCTAAAGCCTGCAATTCTGTTTTATGTGTGGACATTGCAGGTTCAGACTAGAAACAAAATAGGATGGATTTTGGACTGAAAGCAAGAAATGCTTTCAAAAGCAAGACTGGATAAGCCTTTCCATGTTATAACTATGAACCTCACAGAGTTTGGCTGAAATGTGTTAGCGTCTCAGAGATGATTGTGGATCAAGGCTTGGGAAGGCCTTGACCTTGGAGAAAGACGGTGTTCTGTGGCTGGAGCTGCTGCTATGACCCTGGTCTTCTGGAAATGTCTCCAGTTTTTCTTCACTGACCCGTTTTGTTCCTCAGAATCTCTCTTTTGATTGAATTGTCCCAAATCATGAAATATAACATATGCCTCTCTCCTTGCCTCTTTTTTCTTTTTAAAATTTTTTTTTAAAATCCAGAAATAATACCTGTTTTACTGGAGGGTATAATTTTAGGGACGGTTATGGTTTACTTTTTCTTTATTTATTTGTTATTGGTTTTAATTTATTATTATTTTATTTTTTTAGTTTTACAAGCATATTGAGTACTTATTCCTGTTTTCCTCTATCCCTCCTCCTTATTATTTGTTTTATTCATTGCCAGTTTCAAATGCTTAATTCCATCTCCCTTCCTTTTTCCCAATGCAAACCTTCTTCCCAACCAGTTTCTCTGCTGCTTTTTGTCTTTTATTCATGTGTGGCCTAATGAGTTTCATCTCCATTGCTTGTACTGGCACGTGCCAGAGCACTTTCTGGAGCGTGGGTGATTTATCAGTGGGTGTATCCCTAAGGACAATAGTTCCTCTTCCGTCCACACACACGCATTAGCCCCCAATATTTTCACAAGGAAGTGTGCAGTCTCTTGTAATCTTTTCCCTTTCATGCTGAAAAGTCGATGGGTGAAATCTTTTGCAGGTCTTATGGAAGTAGACACAGTTGTAGCGAGTTCACAGGTGCAGCATCCCTATCATTTCAAGAAGGTACTTCCTAGTAGCACTCCTCTCCACCCTCTGCTCTTAGATTCTTATCACTCCATCTTTCACAGTGTTCCCTGTATCTGGGGGTAAGGAGTAATTTAGATGTCTTCTTTAGGTCTGAACAGTCCATAGTTACTTATTTGTGATTTTCTGTGAAAATCCTTTCTTTGCAAAGGACACTTCTTGGTTGAGGATTTGTAGCTGCACTTATCTACAGATACAATGATATGTGTTTTGATGGCACATTGATACCTTGTAGTAGTTGTCCCCCCCATTCCCCCAAAATCTATGGTCTCCCTATCCACAGGTTCTTGGCCCGATTTACAGGGCCAGGCATGTGTTCCCTGCTGAAAATTAGGCCTTAAATCTTACTAAAAAGCACTTCTATACTCTGGAAGTTTTTAGAGAAGAGGACAACTTCTAATTAAAATGGCATAGAAAGGTTTGGAAGGCAGTAAGAAGCTTGCAGGTCTTAAGGAAGACATTCCTGCCTTCTTCCCACAGTGCTTAGTGATGTCCTGAGAGATGCCAGGAGCCATCCAGGCATTTGGTGCCATGGGGAGATAAACATTTCTGACATCTTGGTGCTTGTATTCTTCTTGGGGAGATGGCTAAGAAATTATTTGATTGCGATAAGTTTAGCAGGAGCACAAAAGGGGTTGGGAGTTCATGTTGAGTTGGATTTGCCAGAGAAGCCTCACCTATCTGAACCTCACAGGTGTTCTTTCCTTGACTGCTTTGGTTTTCTGCCCTTTTGCTCCTTTGTTTGCCAAAAACAAGACTTGGCAGCATGGCCCTCAGCTCCTTCTTCAAGGTGCTGAGCTCTGATAAAACAGTTTCGAATCACTTGCTGTCTTTTAGAAGAAGTCTGCAGGGTTTAAATAATCAATAATGTATAAAATCATTAAGACATTCCAGTTCTATGGGATTTAACAAACACATGTAGTGGTTTCTTTGTGTCCTTCTGCTCAAGAGAAAGTTTCTTAGAGTTTTTTTTGTTTTGTCTTGTCATGCCTTGTATGTTTTACATGAGTGATTTCTGCAGAGGGAGTTCTGCTGTGGGTGATCAGTGACCCCATTTTCAGAGAGTCCTCTTAATGCACATGATCCTTGAGGGCACATCAATAACATGACCTTTGTGTTTAAGAAAAATCCTTTTCAAGCAAAATTAAGAATGATGAGGGACTACTGATCTGCACATGGGAAACCATTGAACTATGGCTTTGTTTTATTTGTCTATTGGCAAGCTGGAGATAAGAAGTCATTAAGATAAAGAATATAGGTAGAAAGTCATTTTAAGGGTCATGTGATTTGACTAGGGTGAGGTTAAGTTCAGCATATTATTATTCAAGAGATTTAGCTTATTAGTATTACATTTATTAGTTAAATTCAAATGCAAAGGACATTTGAATTAGTATAAATCTGGAACCATTATCAAAATTCTCATAATTTTTCAATGCAAGGATATGGCAGACAAGGAAGTGAGAGATAGGGACACCATCATTTTTTTTTTTGAAGTCCTTGGAGATTTGTAAAGATTCTCTCTGGGGTTGTAGAACTGCTCAGATCTCTTTCCAGAAATTTCCAAAATCAGTCTTCCAGTTCATTTATGTCCTTGAAAGTTCTAAAAGAATAACTTGGGATATTTGCCGTCATCATTTCAGGCTTCTGTTTGCCATGGTCACTCTTGCTTTCAGCTCTATCCGCTGCCACATCATTCAAAGCCATTCAAAATTTGCTGCAAACTTCTATTTCCAGAGTTACATTCAAAGTTTCCCTTTTTCCACTGACAATTTTTCCCCCGCTTGAAGGAGATGTGTCTTTATTTCTTATCATTGCTGCATGCTTACAATTGCATGGCTCCCTTCTGGTAACACTTCAACTGTGTACTTCAGCATCTCGGAAACAATAGTGACAATGTTAATAAATTACATGAGAATCTTTGCAATATTTGATTCATTCAATCATTGGAAGTATGTAAATATAGATTCTTTGTGATTGAATTGGGTACTTTACATTTCCCATCTCCATGAAGCAAGATTACTGTAGATATAACCCCTCCCCCAGATGCTTTCTATTAATTATCCAGGTAGAAGTAGCTCCAGTTTGCAAAGCTGCTGAGGTCTGTAATGACCTCAATTCTGTTCATCATTCTTTTGGGTTCTTCTGGCCCATTACGACTGGGATTAGAATCTAAACATTTTGAAAAGGAGAATTATCTTGCCCCACACATCTGTATTCCAGTGTGGATGTGTGGTAGCTTCAAAGCACACACCAGATTAGGATAAAACTGTTTGCCTACTCAATACTTTGTAAGAAGAGTTTTATAACAAAGTGTCCTTTGTTAATTCATCTTTTGATGTAGTGGCTTGATTCTATTAAATACAAGATTCCAAGCTATATCTGTGTCTGAGAAAATGTGCTTCCTTCTATTCTGCATTTACTTTGAGTGACTCTATATTTAATATCATTCATAATGTATTTAATATGATATGTCTTGTTTAAAACTGAATGGGGAAACGAGGGAGTGAAGGACAGAGGAAAAACATGAGAGAGAGGGAGAGGGAGAGGGAGAGGGAGAGGGAGAGAATACATGTGTGCCATGGTACATGGGTGGAGATCAGATGACAATTTTTGGAAATCAGTTCTCACCTTCCATCATCTACATGGGAATTGAACTCAGATCACCAGGTTTGTGAGCAGGCGCTTTATGCATGGAACTATCTTGTTGGCCATTTGGTAACTTTTAAAAGCAGTTATGGTGCTTAATGCCACAGTCAATATCAAGATATTGTAATATTTTTCTGAGATCTTGGTAAATACTTTGGAGCAGGTAAAACAAGGAATATGTTTCTGGCTCAATTTTATATCTTATTGACTTTGTACATATAAAATAATAGAATATATGCCCTTTCTCACTTGTCTTACTACACAGAGAAAGGAAAAATAAGGTTCTTTTTTATATTTATATCATTATCCATAAAGTAGAAATGGCCTTTAAAGAAAACTTTCTGGCTAGTTACTATTAAGAATAGTTTCATGGAGTCAATGAGATGGCTTACCAGATAAGATACTTAAATCTGACAATATAAGCCAATTTTCAGAATCAACATTTGGAAGGATGAAACTGACTTCTTTAAGTTGTCCTCTGACCTAACATTGCACTCGGTCACACACCCACCAATACACTGCACATACATGCAACAAATAAATATATATTAGAGAAGTTAAGAAAGAATGGTTCATAAAGCCTTCTGTAAAATCAGTTGAAGACATCCTCTGGCATTTTACTGGCATAATTGTAGGGCTCAGCCAGGTATTGATGAGTGTGGAAAATGGGATCTAAGAATAGTTCCTAAGAGGAACATGACTTTAGCTAAGAGTGAGCTGGTGGCAGCATGAGACTTTTGGTTTTCCACAAACTGATATGACCATGTTCGTTGTTTGGGTGACTCTTAAAAGTTCACTATGTCCTTACCTAGCAACATAGAATATTTATACCACTGTTTCCATCACAATATCAAACTTTTAACTCCTCATCAAAATTCAGTTTTCACAGATACCTGTGGCTTACTCATGAGGCATATGTTATCCAACCATTCTTTGAGAGGTTAGACCTTTTCCAAGTGTTGCCACCAAACAGATGAGATTCGGCTCCCTGGAGGGTTGCTGTCATTGAATTGTGCTCTAGACCTGTGTCCTTTCTAAATTCAAACTTATTGTTAATAAGTAACCACAGATAAGTTGTTATTATACTTATCACAATTGAGTGGCTAGTCTATATATTACACCTTTTTTAATGAGGACCCACAGAATAAAATGTTCAAAGGTACCAGTGTGTCAGGAAAAGTTGAACTTCTCCCCCAGCAGCTTTGGATGAAATTCTTCTCTTGGTTTTACTGTCCATCCCTAAAGGCACTTCTGTTAAATTTTTTTATGAGTTGCCATGACTACATTTTTTTCTTTATACTTTTCCCTGAATAATTAGTCTTTGCAGTGAGTCTTTATATATGTATAAGCTATCAGAATGCATTTGGAATGGAGGAGGGAATTAACTGCAATGACAACCTGCAGACTTAAGTCTGGATTGTTCCTTCTTCCTTGGTTTTGTGTTGTGTGCTTTGTTTTTTTTTTTTTTCTTTATGCTGAAAAAGTATTAAGTATAACATTTAATGACCTTCTCATGATTATCCTTGTAATAAATAAATATTCATGTATTAAAGCTTGATGTACTGGGTAGACAAAAATGGATGAAGTTATTCCCACATCTCAAGAAATTGAAGAGTGGGGCCTCATATGTGGTAGAAGTCTTTGACAGGAAAAAAAATAACTTCTACTCGTTAAGAGCCTAGAGTCAACACAGATGGGTTCGATCTTGTGGAGTTCAAGTTCTAGCATGGAAAGTTGTGTTAAATTCATACTTACACAATTCTTGTATGATCCAGAATAATTTTCCTTCTCCATTAATCTTCAACAGTTCATTAAGTGTTCTGAAATGTACAGAGTAAGATTATGTTGATGCTGGTGGTAGATCGCAATCTTCTACATTCTGAATTTTAAACTAGTCTTTGTAATTTGTCTTGGAATATTAACCTCTCTATACCTTCTCATCATTTTAAAAGCTTTCTTTGGATCTTCTCAAATACAGCTAGATTTCCCTCAAGGAAGCACTCCAAATGTTTTGCAAATGGTGATTTTATGTTATTTTGTTATTTAGCTTTTTTATTATTCTTGACAGTGGGTCATATTTCAGTGACTATGTAACTTTGAGATCAATGATCAAGCTGGACATTTTACTTCGGGTCTTTTCTTTTTTATGTTTATTTTTTTCCCTTCCTCCCCCTCACCCTAGTCTCCCCTACACTGTCCCCCCTTTTCCCCCTTCCTTTCACCACTCCTCCCTACCTTTCTTCCAGTGCCTCCCCTTTCCCCCCTTCCACCTTGGAACATCCTTTAGTGTGCATGTCAAACTTCCCTCTGTGTCCTCCACTCTAATGAGGTATAAGGACTCACTGGCATTGCCCAGAGCCCTTTCTTGTGCTCCCCCTTTAGTATGGGAATACTATTGTGACTGTTAATCCCTTGCCTCTAAGGATCCTAGTGCCTGTGATCCATGCTAGACTTTGGGGGGTCATTGGCATGTCAATCATTGTACAGGTCATGCAAAGTCCTACTCTAATGCCTATGGTTATGGCTACTCTAATGCCTACAGTAATTGTCTTTTTGGCTTTAACATCCTCTTCCATTGAGCTGGTTAGTCTTCACTTTGTCTTCAAGATCTAATATTCTATTTTCTGATTCATTAGTTCTGCTGATAAGACTCTCTGTTGAGTTCTGGATTGAAGACTGCTTGTCTGTTAGTTCAGTTTTAAACTCTGCTTGGGATTGTTTTAACTGCTCTGTGCCTATTTTTGTTTCTTGAACTGTTTTTCTCATCTTCTCCAAGTGTCTGTTGTGTTCCAGTTTAGAGTGGTTGATGTGGTAATTTAATTCCTCCAGTATTTCCCCTTTCATAGTATTGATCATGGTAAGGATCAGGCTTTGAAAATCATTATCTTGGATATGGCTTTGTTGGCTATTTTCTGTGAGTTTGTTCTGGTTGGATTCTATCATTATGGGGTTAATTCTTTTGGTGGGAGATTTGTGTCTTGGTTTTTGTTTCTCATGGATTGCGCTGTGACCTGGGCATTTTTGTTTTATCTAAAACCTCCTTTCAGTTTCTGTGTGTTTTTGACTGAACTGAATTAGTTGGTATTACTACTCTTCAGCAGTTATTAGTAATATTTGCCTTGGCATTGGGTACGCTTGTCTGGAATTGGTGTTATTTCCTAGATAAGACTATTACACTGTTGGTACATCAATTTGGTCAGGCTAGTAGACAGTGAGTAAAGATTAGTATGGTGGTGTACTTTTTCAGGTAAATACCTTGGTGATATGTGAGGGTGAATAGTATAGTCCCTGAAGTTGTATACATTTTGGAGTGGCTATATGGAAAAGTTAAACTACAGTGACTAATAATTGAAAAGAACAAGATGGTAAGAAGGGTTTACTTTGAGCTTGATGTGAAGAATCTCTCCCATGTGATAGGATGATTTTAGAAGACTTCAGAAGTATGGCATTTGTCCCCTAGAGCTTTGCTTGGGTTTTCTTTGGACTCTGTTGAATTGGGAGGAGCAGGCGTCTTCCCTGGACCGTGTCCGTGGAAAGAGCCATGCATCTAGTTGTAGTGCAGATCACCTGGGAGCTGGCGCGTAGCCTAGGGGCCTTCCCCAGCACCAGAGCAGACTGGCTGCAGCTCCGGCTGGCAGAGAAGCAGTGGGTCCTCCCTGGATCAAGTCCTGTGCTGAAAGGATACTTAGGGTCCTCTCTAATCTGTATCTTTATGCCCATTCTAGCCTCACCCCTCCACTTTCTCCTGTAACCCATGCTGTTTCATGTTTCTTGTCCTTCTGTGAGGCTCTTACTGTGTGATCCTGTTTGTGCAGATTCCTTCACATCTCTCATGGTGTTTGTCCACCTAAGCCCTTGCTGAGTCTGAAAACAGTCCATCCCTCCCTGTGACTCCTGACTCACTCAGACAGGTGACCTCCTCAGTCCTCACTTCACTGACTGCAGACATTACTTTACATTTCTTTCTTTCCCATACAATAGGCATATAGCAGGCTGTGAGTGGTATTGTGTGTTCATTTATATCTATAATGTTTTTCCAGAAATTAGGATGCATGTTCTTGTAGTCCCTTTGCTGAGCTCATTGCCCAGGCTGAACTGGAGATGCTGCTTAATTCTTCGCAGCTATGCTAAATGTGCATTATCCTAAAGGGGTTCTCCAAGGAGCATGTGTCTAAACTCCTTTATCATAGAGGTTCTGATTTCTTTGTGTCAGAGAGATGGCTTAGAGGTTAAGTCTTTGCCTACAAGGAAGGTACTGAGTTCAAATTCTGGACTCCATGTAAAAATGCCAGGCAGAAATGGCAGCCGCTTATATCTCTGGTCTTGGAAGGCGAAGTCTGGAAAACTCCAGAACAAAGCAAATAGAAGGGAGAGCAATCCAGGGTGATTGCCAAAGTCACCCTTGGGCCTACATACATGTACACACACATACACACACACACACACACACACACACACACACGCACACATATACACACAACTGAAAAAAAGTCCATACTTTCATCTATCCTTTTTCTTCCTCTAAATTAATTAGCCATTTGTATCAATTATAAAAATCAAGCAAGTGTTATTTGTAAATAATTTCATTGGCTTTGTTTTGGTAGAACTTTTTAAATGGTATTTTGTCATATTGATTTTGATTTTGGGTGACAGAGACTGTAAACTGGCCTCCTTTGATGTTTGTTAGAACCCATGTGTAGTTGTTGCATTCTTAGACACTTCCAATCCCATATTGAGTTGTTTTAATCAATCTTATCTAAAGCTTTAATAGATGTTTCTCCACCCATGGTTGCCCCTTAAAAATTCGAATGGGTTGAATAACTTTCATTTGTTTTCGTTGGAGCTCCGTCTTCTTCTCCTCTGTTTGTGTGTACTTGGACTTCTATGGGTGCAGATATCCTTCACCAACAGGAAAATACTGTTGTGATTATTTTTGATTTTTGCTAATGTGTTTGGTTCTCATAAAAATACAGTAGCCTGTCCTGTTCTGTTTTTCTTGTCTGTTTTTTTTTCCAAGTTAGAATAAACTCTTAACGTCACTCATGGAAATTTACCAGAAGTAAGAAGACAAGGACTATTTGCAAAATCTTCTCAATATATTTAATTTTCAATACTGGTTAATTGTCTTTAAGATTTATGATTATTCCAGGGCCAGAATTGCAGGCTTCCTGCCTGCTATATTCACCTGGCATCTTCAATATACACCCAGATCTGGGGATTTGAACTCAGATCATTTTGCATGTGACACAAGGACTTTAACTCTCGAGCTATCTCTCCAGCCCAATAATTTTGTTTTGATAATACTTTAGGAAAATATTTTCGACTTTTTTTTTTATTTATTCAATTGTGTGTGTATATATGTGTGTGTGTGTGTGTGTGTGTGTGTGTGTGTGTGCACGCGCGCGGTGTGTGTGTGTAGAACCACAGGCAAATTCGGGAACCACCATGGACGCCTCCACCTCCTCCTTGTTTACTCTGCCCCGGGATTCACAGGCTCCGCCCTACCAGGACCAGAAATGCAGGGCGCCCCCGCTTCCACCTGGCGTCTATACGTGGGCCAAGGATCAGAACTCGGGACCTTCCGCCTGCATGGCAGAGGCTTAATCCCTGAGCTACCTCTCCAGCCCTATTTTCGACTTTTGCAAAACATTTGGAAAAACTTGACTTTGCATTGTTTTATCTAATTGATTTTTGAAAATATTTAATTTATTTATTTGTGGGTGAGTATAGGGAATGAGCAGGCATGCATATGCATGAAATGGGGAAGGTCAGAGGCCACCTTTCAGAAGTTACTACAGTTAAATAGTATTGCATAGTGCCTGTGGAAAAAAAATCCAGTTGTTCCTCTGTTCTCATTTCAGATCCTTGTCACTTTCAGAGGACAGCTTTTAACTGTCCTGAGTGATCTATCTTTACTGTATGAGGTTGAATTTGCTTATACTCCAGCTGATGTCGTTCTCTTTCCCAGACTTGAAGCACAATGCCACCGTTTATGTAGCGCTGGTAGACAGCATGCCTATGCACTTGCTTAGCCACTTTCTTTCTAATAGGCATAGATGCAGTCTCGTATATTCTTAGTTTTAGAAAAACAGCTTTGTCCTTTGGGGGCAGGGTATGTGTGTCATAGTGTGTGGCACTTCTGTGAAGTTTAACAACACTCCTGAGTATTGCTGCTGGGTTCCTAAGCAGTATTTGGCAATGACTGGCTATATCAAAAGACAGGCTGTGAGATGTATAAAGCTAGGATACCAAATGCCACAGAAGCCTTTCCTGTAGTCTGAGCTGTAAGGCTTGGACTTACCACATGTTTTAGTCCTTGGTTTATGTATATTTAATGATTCGTGTGTTTTATTGCTTTTTATCTTTTACAGATTTGTCAATTTCATTCTTATACTTTGCTTCTTACTCATTCAGCCCTCATCTAAGCTTAGGACACTCAGTACTAATGTGGACTAAAAACCGTCCACCAAATTGTCTTTTTTTTTTTTTTTTTTTTTTTTTTTTAGTTCTGTGCCATTTTGAAACCATCTTGATGGTTTCAAATTTAAGCCTAATTAACTGAACTGAATTAGTTGGTATTACTACTCTTCAGCAGTTATTAGTAATATTTGCCTTGGCATTGGGTACGCTTGTCTGGAATTGGTATTATTTCCTAGATGAGGCTATTACACTGTTAGTACAACAATTTGGTCAGGTCACCGTCCCTTTTGCTGCTTGCCACAGGTGTTTTCTGAAAGCCTCCCAAGGGCCAAGGGCCAGCTACTGCATTCAGTGCTGTCGGTCAATGGCAGGCAGGCCACATAAGGTTTCTGCCCTCGGAAACAGGAGGAAGGGAGCAGTGGGGGGGGGGAGAGATAGATATATATAGAGAGATTCACATTGTGAAAAGTGCTATAGCGATAATAAAGTGATAGACTAACGTCAGAGGGCACCTTAGGTGGGTGATGATGGCCTTTGAATAGTGACTATAAGGACGTGAATAAGTATCATGGTGTCATAGTGTTTTTTTTTGTTTTTGTTTTTTTTTTTTTTGCTGTGGGAAAATGCTGTGATAAAAGCAATTAAGGGAGAAGGGCTGCTTTTTCTCACCATTTGAGTGCACAGTCCATCTTGTGGGGAACTCAGGGCAGGAACAGCTAGAAGCATCTCCAGTCCAGGAAACAGCAATGATTGCATGCTGATGCTTGGTTCCCGGTCCTCATTTATGCAGGGCAGGATCCCAGCCCCTGAAAGGGGTCAGCTCCCAGAGGGAGATTCTTCTCACCTTATAGTGCAGTCAAAACAGTCCTGTCTAGAGGTAGTTGTGGACTAACACTAACCATTAAAATTATTCAAAGCGACGAGAACACTACCCAGAGAGACCTCTAGGCCAGTGTCTCACAGACCAGGAAGAGACCAAAGTGCTTGTGAAAGAGAAATTACATCAATGGTACAGTGAAGCACGAGAGTGCTTTGAAGAGGATGCAGATTAACATACGGCTCTAATAAACTGCAGGAAGGA
This sequence comes from Typhlomys cinereus, assembly GCA_023101885.1. NCBI lineage: Eukaryota > Metazoa > Chordata > Mammalia > Rodentia > Platacanthomyidae > Typhlomys > Typhlomys cinereus. The sequence goes on from JALPQD010000145.1 coordinate 3,747,186, forward strand.
ATTTCATTTTATTTAAGAACATGGACTGGGGGCGGGAGAGGTGGCTCAGGGGTTAAGCCTCTGCCTTGCAGGCGGAAGGTCCTGAGTTTGGATCCTAGACCCCACGTATAGACGCTGGCGGAAGCGAGGGCGGCAACATATGTTGTCTTATGACAATATTTCTGACTTCTAGGGCTCTTCAGAGGATTAATGAGTAAATAATGTAATGAGTGAAAAATATTTGGCATATTGTGACTATTCACAGAATATTGGGCTATCCATTTCTAATAGTTACTGCAATAAAATACCATATACTGGTTGTCTTAAAAAACAAAGTAGAATGTTATTTTCTCACAGTACTGGGTGCTGGAAGTCAGCCATCAAGGTATTGGCAAGTTTGGATCTTTTTGGTGGCTCTGTGGAGAATTGGATGCATACCATTATCCTAATTTCTAGTGACAGTTGGCACCTGCTGTTGCCATTTGGCATCCTGACCACCACCTGTGCCTTCACATGGCCTTCTTTTTATTTCTGTTTGCTTGTGTTTCTTTTTTAAAGATTTGCTTCTGTATTTAGTAACCATCTTAGTTGAGGATATTCTCACTGACAGATAAAACCACACCTACAATTTCTTGGAGTTGGGACATGGACACATTCATGTCTGTGTGTGTGTGTGTGTGTGTGTGTGTGTGTGTGTGTGTGTGTGTATCAGGAAATTTAATTAGGCTTAAATTTTGGAGCTGGAGGTCAGCACTTATTATATATATGTGCTTTTCTATATATTTTTATTATTTTATTATTATATATGTGCCTTCTCTTTTCATCTAAGACTAAACTTAACTTTAATTTTGTTTCCATGCTGATGTTAAAATACTTCCCAATTTTACAAGTCTGATTTAAGCATTACATCTCTGTAAAAAAGCCTTTATTATATAAAAATTTGTCCTCCACAAACATAATCAGATACAATGATTTTTTTAGTATCTGTGATAATAAGGAGACATGCTCCTAATGCACTACTTCTGAGCCTTGTCTTTTATTGATTATTCAAGTAGTTCATATTCTATTTTCTGTGTTTCACTTCTTAAGGATTAGGAAAAATAGTTCATTCTTATAGATGTTTGTTTCTATGACTTGGAAACTATTAAATATGACTATTTCTAAATCTGTTAAAAGCTGGACCAGAGGTAGAGCTTTAGGTCTAATTTCTGATTCAAATATGGGCATATATTCCAAGGAAAGAGTTGTGATCACAAAACTTGTGTACCGGTGAATGAGAGCATATGAGATAGAAAATTGAAAAAACCCAATGTTATGAATAAAACACTATACTTTTTATAGTTTTCTCTTTTTGGCATGTGCGCACGCACGTGTGTGTGTGTGTGTGTGTGTGTGTGTGTGTGTGTGTGTATGTGTGTGTGTGTGTATGTGCTTTTGGAGGCCCAAGAATAACTTTGGAACTCACCATGGATTGCTTTACCTCTTATTTGCTTAACTCTGGAGTTTCTCAGGCTCTACCTTTCAGTCCACCACCTGAAGTTTTTACATAGGATTCTGGATCCAAACTCAGGACCTTCTGCTTGGGAGGCAGATGCTTATCCCCTGAGCCAGCTCTCCAGCCTAAAGTTTTCCCTTTAATCTTCAAATTCATAGCTTAAAGATTAAAAAAAGCTTCATTTTATATATGTGGGCTGGGTCAAGGTAGGGAACTAGGGAGCTGCTGAGCCTCTAGATTAATGACCTGTAGCTAAGCACACAGTCTTGTCTGTCTGCCCACATTCTCTATATCCATAGGATCCAAGTAGAAAGACATATTGCAGACTGCATGTTATTCGTGTTTGTATGCATATCCATGGTTTCTATGTACCACAAGGTGTAAATGATAGAAGTACTGCATAGTTAATTTGTTAATTGTGCTTTTGCATGCTTACTTAGGTTCCATGTATATGCCACAGGTGGAAAGAAGCATTGTTTAATGTGTGTGTTAGCTATGCATTTGTGGTTATATCCATGTTCTCTGTGTGTTGTGTGGTAAAAGTTGGAAGAATCACTATGTAATATGTATATTAATCATATTACTTTATAAATAATTTATGCATAGACAGCACACACATATATAGAAATACATAGGCAGATAAAATTACATCTCTGTTTTTGCTAAAATTGGAAGTTTCATTGTTCCATCTTCAATTACTTGTTTTCCTTTAACACTCTATTACCAACAGCTTTTGGAGTATAGGGTAGTTGTAGAAAATAGTTTCACTTAAAAATGCTAGTGAGACAGTCTAGAATTTGCTAAAGGCACCAAGCTCCTTGAAGGCAAGGGATTGACAGCCACAATAGTATTCCTATGCTTAAGGGGAACACAGGAAAGGGTTCAGGGAAATTCCACTGGGTCCTTGTATGTCATCGGAGAGGAGGACCCAGAGGAGAGTTTGGCATGCACATTAAAGGATTCTCCGGGGATTGGGGGGGAGGCACTGGGGGATAGAGAAGGAGGGGTGAGGGGAGAGGGAGCAGGGGGTCGGGGGGAGGAGGAGGGAGGGAGGGAACCGTTGTACCTATTAAGTTTGTATGAGCGGAAATAATAATAAAAATGTTAATAAAAATGCTAGTGAGAAACAGTATTCTAGCCCCAACCCTTTTGGAATTTCATCTTCAAGATAAAGATACTTTTTAACAAGCTTATTCCTCTTGGAAATATTTGTGCTTGTTGCTAAAGCTGTTCATGTCATGACATTTGCAAGAGCCAAACCCAATCATAACTCCCACCCCTATTAGTGGGTAACACAGTCTTGTTGACTTCTATCCACTGGCCTATATTCTTTGAGTCCCTTGTAAGCAGATCCTCTATGGATTCCTATGAATGTGCACAGTGCCCTTTCAGTTCATAAACAAGGGAGAAGTTAGGCAAGCTGGAAATAAGTCCACTTTCATTCTGATACACTCAAGATCAGAATGTCAGTGGAAGCACAGTCCCATCTTGGTGCTCTTCTTTGGAATTGTAGACTTTGGGATGTCAAGCAGGCAGCTGTAAACAATCAAGTCTGAATGCTTTACATACTGATGGGGATGCTGGTATCTTTTCATGTCTGCATTTGTTAATTCTCTGAATCCTGAGAGTATTAGTCTTGTTGGAAAAAGCAAGGAAACCTGTTCTGTGTTCTCTATTCCTGGGACATGTGTCTATTTGCTTAAAAACTGGTCTTTGAGTTCAGGGTTGCAGAACAGTTGTTCAGAAAACAATTGCTGTGTGCTTCGGACACCTTCTCTCTTTTGAGATATAACTGGCATGGTGATTCGTGTGTTTGTTAATTGCGATAAAGCTGTTATTGTAATTTAGAATGCTTGTTAAGAACAGTCCAACAGTTCTCTGAGGGACAATAGATAACCTGCTATATGTCTTGCTTAGGGAGCTGGTAATTATTTTACTGTAAATGAATCCAACAATAGTCTATCGTAAAAACCACAAGAGGGACAAGGCTTTGAGGGAGGAGCATTAAAGTTGAGGCTCTTCTTTATTGACTACATTCATCAGCCTAAATTACTGGCAATAAGGCTTTTAGAGAGGCTCAAGTGAAGCAAAATAATTAAAATTCTCTTCAGTTACTGTAAAAAATTCGTAGTGAGAATGCTTCTTATTTAAGACTCATTTTAACCTTCCTTCTAATGAAAGTTTTAATGTTTCCTATTATGTCATGATGACTTTTTATTTCTAAATGTGATCCTATCACAACAGAGACTGGTAAATTTCTCCTGTAGGAATTGCATGATTATGTTCATTAATTTTCCATTTTGGAGATTCTTACAGTATTATATTTTGACTTACAGTGACTTTTTTTCTTATTTCAAAATTTTGCATTGGCTATGGGAACTATGAGCAAGTTTTTACTTTTCATAAAAATATGTATATATGAGAGTATTGACATTCTCCTGGGTTAAGGATCAAACTGATTTTCCATTTCCATCCTCTCTCTTTATGCCATGTGTGCTCCAGGCAAACATGATTCTTAGCGTTGAAACTAGTCCGTTGTGCAGTCCTCTGCTTTTAATTATGATTTGCCCTCATTGGATGCTCCTATCTTTCCCCTACTTCATTGTTCAGAGCTGACCATCCTTTCAGATCTAGCTCCTGCAGAAAGTGTCGCCCATCTGCTCCTAAAATCCTCAAGCTGAGGCTTCATGCTTTGCTCATGGTGTCCCTGTTGCCATGATGTGCTAGCACTTCCTCAAACTGACGACTCTGGGTTATATGTGGTTTCTGTATCATTTCTGTGAGGCCGTAAACTCACACTGAGACTCTTATTTCCCATATTTATTTGTGTCTTTCTCTTGCTGCCTGCTTTTTTAATACATGGAACTTTGCATTTTACTTTTTAACTTTGCTGAAATTAACTTTTTTATTGTTTCACAATTTCAAGTGCTATTTTAATGATTTTCAGTCCTTTCCACACATCCTATTGCCTCTCACTGCCCTCTCTGTGTCTCAGAACCTTTCTTCCCAACAAGTTCCCTTCTTCCTCTCATGTCTTCTTCTGTGTGTGACTCACTGAGCTGAATTAGAGTTCTTTGGTCACTCATGGATGGAAGGCTATTTGCTGGAACAAGAGCATCATCAGTCACTACACCACTATTGGAGGAAATGAAACCTGTTTCCCCACCAGCCTTGAACTACCCCGTAGCCTGTCAGGGAGGGCTGGGACCCCATGGCCCCATAATGAAAGGTTGACATGTCCATTTTATTTTTTTTCTATTAAAAAGTCTCAGTTGCTTTGTGATTACAGACTTTATTGAAGACATTCTTTTCTGTTTGCAATGCTCCTTTTATTGTGATTTTAAATAGTTAATTATGACCATCGTTCAGGAGTCCATTTTTGTATCATTGATCATCTAGATCAGTTAACCATAATCTCTGGGATCCCAAAGCATCTCACTATGCACTTCTGCATTATAATCTCACGTGTTCCTTTTAAAGAGTTATTCTTACTTATTAATGTATCCTTGAAATCCATCATTTTATTTGCTACACATAATCATATTCTACACAATCATTCAAATGAATGGAATGAAGAAAAAAGAAAAAGAAAAAGAAAAGAAATGAGAAAAGAACTCACAGGCCATATGCAGAGCAACTGAGAATTCTGGAGGAAAATCAATATGTACATTTTGGGGAAAGATTCTCTTGATATCTTTTAATTTAGCAGGTGAAGTCTTTGATAACATTCCACTCAAGTTGAAGGCCTACATTGATTCTTCCTAGCTGTTCATATGGACTAGAAAAGGTTCTTGGTAGAGAGTATGCCTACTTTCTGAGATTCAGACAGGTGGTTATTCTTGGACTTATTAAAGGGGAGGTCCAGAACTCATTTTCACTTAGTCAGGATTCAGAGATTTACTCTGTTTTGCAGCAAGGCAGTCCTATGCATCAGACTCGAAATATGATTTGTTTCAAAAAGAGCTGGAAGTGAATAGGGAAATAAATTAAATTATTGCTAGACTAAATTCATAGCAAGAGTTAAACATGAATTAGAAAATTGCTACTAAATGGGCTGGAGAGTTTGTTCAGGGGTTAGGTCTCTGCTTTCCAAGCCGACAGACCAGAGTTAGGATCCCAGGTCCCATGTAAAAATGCTAGGCTGAAATCATGGTGGCCTGCGCTTCTGGCTTTGGAAGGCAGAGCCAGAACACACCCCCAAACAGGTAGAAGCAATCCAGGATGATTCCCAAAGTCATTGTTGGGCCTCCACAGGCACACACAATAAAATATAACCATCTTAAAATTTTAACAACAAGAAAAAAGAAAATTGTTGCTGAGGATGGTTAACAGGAAAGCTTTTGAGTCCCTGAGTCATACCCTGCAGCTTCAGACCTGACCTAGAGGCAGGAAAGTTCTGAAAAGTCTGAGTGCCCTGGGTATTTCTAAGTAACTATCTCTTTGGCCTTTGTATGTTCCACTTGAATATTCTGCATGACTAAGGATCCTGCTACCCTGCCTCTTCCTACAATATAAATTGTAAGAGCAAACCGTATCTGATTACTAAAGTACTTTGGGAATTATTCCTGCTTTCAGCCCACCAGTGTAAAATCAAAATTAAGCTCCTGTTCCTCCTTCCTTTGGCATTTGAAAGATTATTCTGGAGTTATTCCCATAACAAAATTGTCACAGGGCACATGTAGAAACTTGGCGACTGGAGGTCTGAGTCAGAACAGTTAAGCTGGTACCTGAGGACTGCTAATCAAATGGGAAGGTGGTCTCTTTATTTTCTTCTGTTTCACATTGGTCGTGAAGTCTGGATTATGTGGGTGAGTCCTTCAGAACATGTTCATACTTACCTGTGGGATTAAGTCCAGGACTGACAAGCAGTGTGCTGAGCTTATCCTGCTCCTTTCTTTCATTCACTTCCAATTTCTATTATCACACTCTAGGTTTTTCAGAAGTCTGTGTAAAAGTCAATCAATGCTAATTTGGACGTAACTGTATACTAAACACTGTACAAGTCTTTATTATTCAAGTGGTGAATGTGACTCATGATTCCAGGGTGCTTAGTTGGTGAAGTAGATGTATAATAACTAACTCATTCTAAATGTTACTCGTTTTACCCAAGCAGCAGTGGAGAGTAATGTAGGAGAATATAGTAATAGTGATTTCCTTTATTTATAAAGCACTAAGAAAGATTTGGACTAGATGTAACATTTAGAATGAGACCCAAGGAATAAAAAGTTCCTTGGAAAAAAAGAAACAAGGTTGACAGTTCATAAAGACACTGATAAGGGGACAGTCCTCGTTGGGGTACAGTGAGGTTGGCTTAGCTAAGAACGCATGATAATTTGGTATCAGCTTTACCTCAGAGGCTGTAAGAAGGAAGAGTGAAGATTTATAGAACTTATTCTAAAGGATATAGGAGACCATTATAAAGTTTTGACATCACTGTTTATATTTAAAACTAATGTCAACCCTATGATAAGCAGATAGAAAGAAGTCAGAAATGGAGATGGTATATTTGTGTAATTAGAAAGTAATTGCTGATGCTATAGCCCAATCATATAATGATGTGCACACCTTTACTTGTCTGCATGGTAGCAGGAAGGAAATGAAATAGATAGATTGGAAAGAAATAGAGGATAAAATAGATAATTTTTAGTCTGTTGTTTGGATGTTGTCATAGACTACTATGGTTTCTTAGCTTTGGATTTAAGGAACTTGCTGGATGATACCACTTTTTTCTGAGATGGGTTTTGGGTGGTATATAGGATTTTGCCATCTTAGAGGAGCGCCTTTAAGGTGTCCAAAGAGAAAGCTGAGTAGATTGGCCTGACGTGGAGCTAGAGATCGGGAGTTACATGGTATCAGCTTGGCTGAAATACCTGAGCCACTGATTCTCAAGACCTCAGGAGTGCAACATCAATGCCACTGGGATTGGAGACATAGAAACCCTCAGACTGAAGCCTGTGATACTGTATCAAAAACTCTGAATGTGTGGCCCCAAATCTGGCTTAATGTACCTTCTGTTATGCACAAAGTATACCTCAATAAACTTGGCAGTTCCTGACCAGAGGAATAAAAGGCAGAGTGAAGAATCAAAGGCAACTATGGACATGTGTATAGCTTGAGCTGTTTTACTTCAAAGCATTTGTAGTCGGAAGAATTTTATGCTCCCCACCCCTTTTTTTGACTGTTCCATTAGTTGACTTGTCAATGGGAAATTTTGGGCTGGAATTTTATGGTTCTAAGATTTTAATTTACATTAAGATGGTCTAAATTGTTTTCGTAAGGTAATTCTCTTTTTAGTGTGCACAAAGTTCATTTCTTCTGTCATTCCATAGGACTAAAGGAAGAGTGCTATGAATAAGAAGATAAGCAAATATATACTCCATATATTTCATTATGTGGAGGTCTTTTAGGTGAAACCTACAGTCCATAATTTATTGAACTATAAGTATGTGGAAGTTGCATCAACTGAACTCTTCACCCCAAACTACTTCTGAAAGGGTACAGTACTGTTTGGCAAGCCTTTTAATGTTCATTTTGATAGATAATTTGTTGAATTAATAGTATGACGTTTCTCCTCATTTGCTTTGTACTTTTAAAAAAGAATAAAATTCCTTTGTAATAAACATATATATCATATATATTTTATACACACACACACACACACACACACACACACACACAAGATGATTCAGGATCTACCTCTGCAGAAAAAGAATTCCAGTGACTAAGTGCAATCCTAATGACAGATAGAATACATTCAGATTCTGGTCCTGGGATTGCATTCTGCCATTATACTAAAGATGCTGAACCTTATAAAAATACAAAAAGCAGATCAGTAAAAGAGGTTCTTTTAAGTCAACTCAGAAATTTGTCATAATGAGACCAAGTAACAAAAACTTTCAAGTAACGGATTCTATACTATCATACATTTACTTGACTCATTTCCTTAGAATGAAATAGTAACTTTTCAAAAATGGTAAACCAGTTTCCTCTCACCCTATTCCACCCCCCCTCAATTTGATGGGGAAGCTACATCATAGGGACTGGAGAACTCAACTGTTTTTTCAAATCAGTGAAGGACATATACACAGTTTGTGCAATAGGAATAGGAGTTGCACAGATTAATAATAACCAGATATTAAAATAAGGTACCTGAGTGGTCCACATAGAGAGAGGAACAAACATGATATGTGCTTCTTCATAGAGTAGTTGTAGGCAGTAATAGGCTGTAGTTCTATGCAAATTTGACCTTCACCTTGACAGAGAATTGGCATATGGTGAGTTCATGATCTCTCTGTCTTTATTCAGATGGCCAGTGAGGTGAGGAGGACTTAACGATACAACTGCGTGTTTGGAAAAATGTAATTCCATAATTTTTATCATCATTTCATGACATGAACACTTTTTTACTGCATCTTTTTTCTCCCACTACTTTAGATTTGTTTTTAATGACATGTATGCAGCAGTGTGCACCCAGGAACTTTTGAAGACAGAGGTAGCTCAGTCAGCGACCAGGATTCACTCGTGGTATGATGCTTCTTCTCATACTTCACACAGTCATTGCACCTTGCTCCATCTGTTTTTGATGCAATGAGAATTGCCCAAGGTGTGGAGATGCCTTTAAGGTGCCAAGATACAGAGAGGGTATAATTTGCACAAAAATCAACCTCTCTCTCTCTCTCTCTCTCTCTCTCTCTCTCTCTCTCTCTCTCTGTCTCTCTCTCTCTGTCTCTCTCCCCCTTCCTTTCCTCCCCCTTTCTCTCTCTCTTTGTCTCTTCTTCCCTCCCTTTTTCCTTCCTTCTCTCTTTTGTGAAAGTTGAGAGCCACCCCCCTCCCCCATTGCTGTCACCACAAAGATACTTTGGGAACTTGCTCCTGGTTAAACTACAAACTAGTTATAGGTCCTTTCTCAGAAGCTCTCCCAACTTCAAATATCTAAAGTTCTGGAGTTTCTTTTTTCTGGGATGCCTCCTGCCCTGTTGGCAACTGGCTACATCCTAATATCTTGCTTTTTTCATAAATAATAGCTTTTTAAAAAGAGAATGTCTGGGCAGAGTATAGGCAACCCCTAGTTAAAAATGTATGTTGATAGAACTTAAACTGTCATGATCCTTGGGAGCTGAGGGTTGAGAAAACTGAGGGCACAGGCCTTGTTCAGATCTAACGCGAATGCTTAGGTGGACACTTCTTGCTGTTTTTCTAATTCTGGTACTATTAATAATTTATATCAATTAAAATTTCTTGAATAAATGTACTTATTGATTCTATATAGGTATGAATTGGGCAGCATTAACTTCATTCTTCTTTGAAAAATTATTCTGTAATGATGTGAAGAATGAACTGTGACTATTTTTGTCTAATGGATCATGAACTCAGACACCAGGGAACAATCTTTTTTTTTTTTTAGCATTTCAATTTGGGGTCTATCTGAGAATCATATTTTAATTAACCCAGCTAACACCTTTGTGGATGATAAGTAATATCATCCCTGGAGACCACTTTGTAGAAAGAATGTAATATGATATGAGTGCTTGGGAGAGGAAAAAAACATTGCTCTTTCTAATCTGTTGAAGATTGGGCTAAAGAGATAGCTCCAGGTTAAGAGTCTCCTGCTAAGAAGCTGCCCAGTAAATCAGTGAGAGAATTGGAAGAGGAACATCTGAGCCTCTGACCTCCTAGGGCTCAGAGGCACTGTTTCCTTCGAGGCCATGTTTCTAATCACAGGCAGTGACCTCTGGAGGCCAGCGCTTCTAGCAATGGAGCAGATGGTATGAGTCTTCCATCACCCTGCAGTTCATCAGCCATGATGCTGTGCCATTAGGGCGTGAATGTTAAATAATAACAAGCTAGGGTTTGTTTAAATAATGACATTGACTACTATATCTTGGTCATTTTGTATTTCTAAGAGATTTCACAGTTCTTTTATTATCCATTTAAACAAGTTAATTTTCCCTAATTCAAAATTCACTGTATCTTTTCAATGTCTAAACAACAGTGTCATCTGGTATAACCATATACATATTCTTATGGAGGATTTTTATTTAGAAACAGGTAAGGTTTTCAGCCCTATAACTGGATAAGGGTCTGTAGAAGGTTATAGAGATGTAGTATATTTGTACTAAGAGGAATCTTGGGGTTTGAGTGGAAATGAATTTGTAATTGAGCTCCTCAGACCAAATCCATGGTCAGAATCATCCAGATAACACACATTAAGTCAGCGAGTGGTGGCCTTCAGGGAAACAAGCTGGGGCAGGTAGATTGAGCAAGGATGCCCAGGCCTTAACGTTGCTTTCTCCTTTTGGATGAGGCTGTGACCTTGTCCTGCTGTTTGTTTCTGACAAGCTGCTGGCAAGCATTCTCTCAAATAGAAGCATGCCTCTTGCAGTACAGGTTGTTTTTGGCTCAACTCTTTGACCCCATTGAACTATGTTTAAGCATATTTAAACCATAACCCTTTAAACTGCAGTGGAGTTTGGCCAATTTATAGATTTGGAAAAGTCTATTTCTTTGGTATATTAAATTGATAACTGTCTGCTCCTATACTGGACATATGTAAGTTCAATTTACATTATGAGGGAAAGAAGTTTATGGAAAACTTAGACTTAAAACTTAAACTTTTATTTATGTAATGTAATGTAGATGTTGTTATGTCCTACTTGTAAGTAGGTTCCTTGTCTTCCTATTCCTGCCTAATGCTCATTTGACCATCTGTCCCTTCATGACTCAGAAAAGGAATCCCTGGCGTTGTGATTTCTGTTACTACCTTTAGATTGTAGTCATTTTTGCCACCATTCATGTTTTCATTCGTTCTAAGGATATTTAATAATCAGCAGTTATATATAAAGATTAAGAGAGCGACATTTAAAATAGGCTGAAGTCCACAAACTTAAGAGCCTTTTTTTATAGTCAGGAAAGACAGATGGTTAATTAAACAAGTAGAAATGTTTTCATGGACATGTACGTGTGTTTAAAGTAAGTTAGATGGTGCCAAGTGCTAAGGGAGCCAATGATGTGAAAAGAGGCATAGGTACATATGCAGGAGAGAGCACGTATAATTTCAAAGGAAGGTCTTGTCCGCTGATTAAGGAAGTGTTTGTCTGCTGCTATATTTTTCCCACCATTAATGTTCTGCAGAAATCTATTTTTCCATTTCTGCTTTCTTAAGGAGAAACAGACTTCCACAGTGTCTGGTCCTGTCCGCAGATGGATGGGGCTTGTTTAGTACCACCCCCCTCCTCTTTGTCGTTGCTCTGGGGCCCCCATCACCCAACCCTCATTAGGTCTCTGCCTTCTTCATGAGTGCAGATATGCCACCTTGGCCTGTGTGCAAGGGAGCCATCCCTCTTCTCTTGGGCTTTATTCTTTCTTTGATGTTTTAGGAACACTCCTCTACCCACTGAAGTCCTAGCTTTTCCCAGAATCCATCTCAACTCCTGTCTCTTCCTTGAAGTTTCTACTAATTCCTCCTCTCTCATATCCTGTCCCATTAGTTCTTTGAAGTTAACTGGGGTTTAAATCCTCTTTTCTCATCTCATTGCTGGCACATGATAACTGTTCTACAAGGTTTGCTGAATCAAAGTGCACATGATCACTATTCTGTAAGTCTGTTGCTGAATCAAACTGAACAATGTTTATCAGATTCCACTGAGAATCCAAAATCTCAAGCAAAGGTTGAAATTTCAAATTGGGTTCAATGTACTGCTCAGTACAATACAGCCAAGTACAGGAGAAAAAAATACTTAATACAACCTATTTCAAAGAGGAAGAGGCTTTCAGTAATATAGACTATGTTCAGGAAGAAGCTGAGAGTGAATTTGTATGAGAAGCGGAAGCTGTCAACATAACCATGTGGAAGTGATTCTACCTTGAAGCTGTTTTTGGCTAAAATAAGCAGCATTTTAAAAGCTGTGTCTATCTCTTTAGATTAGTACTGAGTTGCCCAGAGTTCTGTGAAGTCCACCCATATGGTAACTGTTTTAGTAAACAAGCTTGCTTTAATGAGTTAACCCTTTTCCTTCCTTGTATAAGACACTCAGGTGGCAAAAGTCCTCAGCTGCAGTGGCAGATGCCCAACCATGTCACACAGCTCTGTGAGTTGTTCTCCTCTCTGCGAGGTACAGGTTTTTCTTACCACTTAAGTCGCATTTTCCCACTTGCAGGAATTGCATTGCTGAAAGTTAACAGAGGCCGAGGCGGTGCTCTGTTTCCTATCTAGTACCCCTGGCAGTACAGTGATAGCAGACTGCAGCTATCACAAGAATTGTCCTGAGATGCCAAGTTCATCTAAACTTCATGCCTAATCAATCAGTCTACTTCCCGTCTGTCTCCTTATTTACTCTGTGATGGATTCAGAACTAGTGTATTGATTTGCCCATATTGAATATGGTCCTGTATCTTTGAATGAAGTAAGCTTCTATAGAGGGACATGGGTTTATCTCACATAGTAAGAACATTTTGACTATGCAATTACCCATTTTATAAGGTAGTATGAAATTCTTCAGGACAGTACACCTCGTAAATCTTGAATTGGAGTTATTATGGATATTCCTTGGTTAAGGACGTTTTACCACAGGTGGTTTGGAGGTTGTTTCATTCTTCTTGAGCAAATGCTACTATTGTACTTATTGAGAAGTCCCGGCGACAAGGGGTTTAGATGGAGCACACTATCTTTTCTGCCTCTACTGCCAACTCTTTTCTCTAACTTACACATGCCATCTGGCAGACGATATTTGTATTTGTTCTTCCCTTTACCCAGAAGTGCATGAGGGAGGTTCCTCACAGCCTGTTCCTTGTGATGTCTTCTACTCCTTGTTGAGATTCTCCACATCTTCCCTTATAAAATTTCAAACCTACTCTCTGATATAGTCTTTTCCTCTTCCTAGTTTTCCCTCTATTCCTGCTTATTTCAGAGTGAAACATGATTAGCATATGTTCTCGCTCTGAGAACAGTGTATTTCTATGCCATCATTATATAAATTCTTTGGCTTTGTTTTATCCTTAACGCCTGAAGTGGTCTTGGCCTGGGTGGGTTGTTGCAGTTTCTCTTCTGTTGCTGTGAGAAAATACTCTGACATGGGAGCTTCATGGAGAAAGGGCTTATTGTTTGACTCACAGTTCCAGAGTGAATGGGTTAATTATGTTGAAAAAGCAAAGCAGAAGGCCAGTTTATGTTACAACAGCATCAGGAAACAAAGCAAAGTGAGAGAGGAAGGGGAGGGGCTTTGCCTCCTACAGGCCTCTCACCTTCCCAAACAGGCCTCCAGTTGGAGAGCAGCACATGAGCCTGAGGGATAATCCATACCCAGACCATCACAGGATTTAAGAAAATGTGCTGCGTGAACCCCTTTTCCTTACTACACGCACCACTGCCTGGAGAGAGGATCTGGTCATTTCTCACTTGATTATTGTGCTCATCTATTACAGATTCCTGGTACAGTGTTTCTGGCATGATCTTTCTAAAGTTCAAATTTAGTTGCATTTCTCTCCTGCTTAAAAGAATTTTGTTGACACTCCATCACCTTTAGGACAAAAATCCCTATTTCTTTATAAGACACCATGTTTCTGCTTCCCATTCTGACCTTCCTCACTGGCTGTAAGAGCTTTCCCTTGTGGCCTTCATGCACCTGAGTATTTTTGACTAAAGTGACCTGAATCATTTCTCTGAGCTGCTTAATACATTAGCTTAAATCTTTACAATAGAATGTTTTACTCTATTTTCCTTAGTCTGTGACATAGTTAGGTACAGGTGTCAACTTGACAGTTAAGGATTTGAACTCTGGCCACATTTGTAGAGAATTATTAAGTTAAGCTCAGAGCAAACCTGTAGGAGATTGTCTAGTGGATGGGGAAGGCCCAGTCCTTAGTTGGTGGGATTAGTCCCAGGGCAGGTGAAAAAAATGGAGGGAACTGCTAGAGAAAGGGTGCATCCTTGTGTATGCTTGGACACACATGCTGGTCTGGCAAGTAAGGATCGTCTCTCTCTCAGGTGTTATGTGAAGATGGTATAGCCAGTTCCCTCAGCCCTGGTCTTAATGGTTATGGAGATTTTAGACTTTTAAATGGATTTATATTATGAGATAAATTTAACACATGTGAGGACAAGGTGAAGGTTTATAGTTTAAAAATAACCTAGACCTTCTCCATGTTGCATCTGCCACGAAAGACTGTATCTTCCCTCTGGAACCATAAACTGAATAAATTTCCCTTTCTATCTTCAGTTACTTGACTTTGGGTGTTCTCTCACAGCAGCAGAAAAGAATAACTATTATAGTCTGGGTTAATGTTTGCCAGTAATTACCTCTGGTACACCTTTTGCATGTTACATACTAATTATGTTTTATTGGTTAAGGGCATCTTCCCATGGGCATTTCAGAGATAGTTTTATTCTTCTTAGCAAATATTACTAGTGTATTTATTGAGAAGTCCAGATGGCGAGGGATTCTTGAGTTGTGTTCACTTTTGCATCTCCAAGACAATTGGTAATTTGGCCATAATTGATCTCAGAATGTTATCTGAATGAAGTGCTAAACAACAGAAGAAAGGGCATTTAGACTGTAGTAGCTTTAAAAAATTAGTTCAAATCTTCCTCAGAAGACAAGAATATCTCTTTAATTGGGTCTCATACCTTTGTACACAAAAAGAGCAATTAGGTCAGCGCTCGCATGGGTTCAGACCTAAGAAGGAGATGGGAGAATACGAGGAACTTGTCTGGAGTGTATGTCTCCACGTTGCTGACCATCGAGGAGAACTTTCAGAAGGAGGTGGGCTCATCTGTATCCCACTCTTCAGAGCCCTAGAGAGACTGACCATAATTAAATCTTTGTCATGACAACTTTAAAAAATTAATAGAAGTTTTGGATCCATGAACCTGTTACATTATTCTGAGATTTAAGTGTTAACTAGGGAAAGAATCATTTTCTACTGAGATTGGCATCTTTTGGCTTCTTGTAATCTGCATTCTTGATTTCTAAATATTCCAGTTTGTGTTTTCAAGTACCACAGTGCTTATTCATCCCTATGTATGTTTATACTGTAATCGAGATTACTAAGAATATCATTTAAAATGATCATTTATGTACTGATTTATTAACTTATGTAGTTAATAAATTAGCTTTTCTAAATTAAGTTCACATAGCCAAGAAACACAATATGGAAAATAAAAACTCTTATATTGTCATGTAGCTATCAATTTTTAATTAGGGAAATTTGTTTTAACAGTATGTTCCACATATGTTTAATTTCTTTATTTATACGGCCTGAGTTGCACATTCTTTTGGAGAAAATAATTCTTTGTTGAATATTTCACAGAGAAGTGGCTAATTCTCTTATATTTTTTTAAGTCAAATAAACCACAGACTTAAATGTTTGGGGAAATATACTTCTCCTAGCAAGGACATTGCTATTTAGGGATGGGGAACTTAACATTGCATTATAGATGCCATCCCATAATTTAAAGAGTTTTTATTGTTTAATTAACATCTCTAGTCCAGTTATAAAGACAAACTATCATGTATTGTGCTTTGGAGTAAACTAGTCAAGGACCAAGATAGCTGAATACCACTCTTGCAGAATTTGTATTGAGATTTATAATTTTTCCCTTAGTTAATTATCTATTAATGACCATAAGCACAAGCATAGAAAAACTGAATTTTTACATACTGAATTTAATCCATGCCCCAGTAAGTACTCAGGCATTAACCAGTATAGACATTCCAGATGAAACCCAGTGGGACACATAATAAAAGTGCAAATATAAGGGAGACCAGCTGGAAAGGAAAGAGCATGCAGTGGCAAAAGGAAGCAGAATGAGATCAGGTGGTAAAGAATGAAAATGACATAAATTCTTTGTATTCATGAATTAAATTGTCAAAGAATAAAAGAAGTAAAACAAAAGCCACTCATTTGAAGATGTGCTTTTTTTAAGGCCAGCATTTCCAGTGGAATTAATGTAAATGTAAGTACGCACATTGTCAGGACAAATATTAATTAAAGGCCTTCCTGCAACTGTATGGATGTGTTTTACACTTTAACATTGGCCTACTCACTTCAGCCAGTTCCTCTTTTGTTTCTTATCTATATGTCTTTCCAGCTTTGTGATTACCCACAGTTGAAAGTTGACATGTTAACTGGTAATGCATGTGTCTAGATATTTGATTCACTCAGATAGTGACAGAGAAAAGCATAAGTAGATGATTATTTTTATTTTATTGGCGTTCAAAGTAGTATTGATATTTTTACCATCTTATAAAGTTGTTGGGTTCAGTAATCACACGCCATGTTGCTAGGAAAACATGTTCTGCCTAATTATGGAATCAAGTGTTCTTTGGGAAAAGGTGTTTTAAAGATGTATAGGCCATGTATTTTGTGCCAATGAAATCATTCACTGAATTGTTTAAGCAAATAAGCTAGTTAAAATAAGCCCCTAATGAGTTTTTAATTTATAGTGAAATGAATCAGTGGGGCAGAGAGAGGTGCCAAGTATTAGAAGAATCTGCCTTGTATGATAATTGAAGAATCACTTGAATAAAATCCCCACTGAACTAGCTATTGTTGGATGAAAGAATGCAATTATATTAAAAATTAATACTTCACTGTAATATGAAACCAATGCTGCCTGAATTATTATGTGCCAAATGAGGTTGCTGTAAACATAACAAAACGGGTGAGTGTGCAAATGAAAGCTCCAAGTTATTTAAGCTTGCTGTAGTGTGGTTAATGAGATGCGGTGACAGCAAAAATATTTAATTTAGTAATGGATGACCTAAATCAATCGCCCTGTAGAATGATGGTCTTTGGGTCTCATTTGTAGTTAAACCTAAACAAGTAAAATAAAAAACCCTCACGTGTATATGTATAGTATGATATATGGTCTATTCCATCTTTTTCTTTTTTAGTAAGACAACTTTCAATGAAAATCTTTCGATTGCTACATGGAGCACTGGCAACTATATTGAATCTTCATTGGGTTTTTCTTTTATAGTATGAGAAGGCAGCTCTTCTTTCCTTCTAGTTGGGTTGTATTAGGTTATGATATAATAAACAATTTTAAAGGAGAGTTTTGCCTTGGTGTGTGCCTGGGATATAATTGTGTAAGTTCTGACTGTAATAGTTTAAAATGATTCCCTGGAGAGTCGGTGGACTGACCATATCTTCAGACTGAAGTCTACATTGGATTTTCACCCACACATTACTGGACCAGAAGACAGAACTGCTGTGGCTGCTGTGTACTGCTGCATTTTGTGTGATTTAAAGATGATGCACTGTCTTGTGCAGTTTACATATTTTCATTTGTATTATGAAAGCGATATTTGTAAGAAATATGAAATATGAACTTCAAACATGTTTTCCATTCAAAATCAAGGTTCTTAAATCCATCAGTTTCAGATATGGAAGTTAATTTTGCTTAGTTTAAAAGCAAAATGGAGCGCGACATTTACATGTGCCATTTTATACCTGTGTAACTTGGCAAATAAATATTTTGTATGCATAATATTAATTAACATAATACTTTAAAACAAGGAGAAAGAAGAGATAATTTATGTTATCTACATAGTTATTAATTCTTTTGCTATTAAGAAAAAAACAATCTCACTTTCTAAAGATGCCACATTCAGTATTCAGGAGAAATTTCTAGGACATCATTCTTGTTTGAGGCAAAAAATTTTTTCATAATTTATTATATTAATGATAATGCTTTAGGGCTGAAGAGATAGCTCAGGGGTTAAGACTCTTTCTCACAAACAGAAGGTCCTGAGATCAGATCCCAGATCCCAGGTAAGGCTAGGGGGAAATGGCTGTAGCCTGCATTTTCTGGGGGCGAGGCCTGGAAAATCCCAGAGGAAAGCAATAAGGATGTAGAAGCAATTCAGGATGATTTCCAGAGTCACCCTTGGTCCTCCACAGGGACATACAGTGCCTTCTCACACTCACACACACACACACACATACACACACACACACACACACACACACTCACACTAAATGAGTAAATAAATGAAGTTTAGAAAAAAGATAAAGTTTTAGAATGTTGCTTTTCATTGAACATTATGAAATATTCTTTAGTAGTGGTAGTTTTCGGCAATGAAATACAGATAAAATTAGTATAGAAATAACTAGATATATTCTGTCATTTGAAGAAAGTTTTCATGTTCAGTCAAGGCTATTGGTTTGTTTGCTAATAATCAGGGGACCCCCTGTACCTCCATCTTCCAAGAATACTCATGTTTACCAACATGTGAGTTTAGGGGTTCTTATACCTTAGCTCAGATGCTGTCTCACCTGGATCCTCTATCTTTTAGGTCCTGCATAGATCCCTTGTCTTCCTCTCCCTTTTATTCCTCACTTATAAATTGCTCATATGGGTCAGACATATAGCTCAGCATGTAAAGTACCAAAACCTGCTGACCTGATTTCCATGTCCAGATGGCTACATCAGTTGTCTTATGAGCATTTTGTGTACCAGGCATATATATAGGCATACCTCCCTCTCTGAAATAAATAAAGTAATTTTTAAAAGTATATGTAATTCACAGTTCACAGGATTTTTATAATTTTTTATTTATTATTTATTCAATTGTGCGTGTTTGCATGTGTGTGTGTATGTGTGTATGTGTGTATGTGTAGAACCACGGACGAATTCGGGAACCACCATGGACGCCTCCATCTCCTCCTTGTTTACTCTGCCCCAGGATTCACAAGCTTTGCCCTACCAGGACCAGAAACGCAGGCCGCCCCTGCTTCCGCCTGGCGTCTATATGTGGGGTCTAGGATCCGAACTCAGGACCTTCCACCTGCAAGGCAGAGGCTTAACCCCTGAGCCACCTCTCCAGCCCCTCACAGGATTTTTAATAGGAAAAATGACATTTAAAAATTTGGTTAATTAAATGCAATAATGAAAAATTGTATAAATAATGTAATAGACTTTTCATGTAATATTAATATTATTATTAGGAGAAACATCTCTCCAAAGAAACCCAAAGAATGATGTGGATCATTTCAAATACAGTCATTCTTTGTAAAATGGGGCCTTTACCTTCTTCTCTCTCTGACTTGCCCAATGCCTTTTTGTTTGGAACTCTGACATTCTTCCAGTATTGTGTTACACCTATGATGTAACCCAAGAATGCATTAGAGTTTCATGTATAAGATGATATGACTTATGAGTGCATTTTAATATTCTTCAGTTATGATATTTGTGGTCTTTTTAGGCAATGAATCAGTCTCTGAATTGGTGCCCTTAGTGGGTGATGTGGGAAGGAATCTGCACTGCTGGTGATAGTTTCCATGGGGCAGTGAAGCGTGAGAGTTACTGGCGAGCTGGTTGTTTTGCTGCTCCAGAGTTACTCGAATGTTGATGTAAAATACAGGTTTAAAATGGAAAATGATTATATCTGAGTATAGGATAATGGATAATTTATACTTCTATATTACATTGATTATACATTAGTTTATGTACGTGCTTCCTATGTAAAAATTACTATTTATAGTATGATTTTGTCCAAAAGAAATACATATATATATATACATATTATACATTCTGCTTATAAAGAATATATAGATATTTCTTCTGGAAAATGTACTTCATAGGCAATTTATATAACTTGACTTTTTTTCTTTTTGCCTTTAAAATGTCTTTTTGCTTTTAAAACACCAAGGACTAATCCATTAGCCAATAAGCTAGGTATTTGGGATTCTGACAGTCTGTTCTTGTTTATGGAACAATAGATAATAAAATGTCCTTATTGCAGAGGAGTTTTCCTCTCAGATAACATTCTTTTGTCCCTTTGTATGTTCCTGAGGTTGATAGGTGAAAAGCCAAGTGTTTTCTATTTTTTTATCATTAGTATTTGTAAATTTTCACCTGAGCAGATCTGCACATATACAGAGACTTTTTTCCTGTTTCTGGAATACTTTGACCATCCACTTTAGTTTAGGGTGAGTAAAATAAAGCAACATACAAAGGCCAGAATTGTATTTTAATAAGAACTTATGGCCTTTGCTTTGTCAACCATACCCCCAAAGTAGAGAGTTTAAAATCTTGTCAGTTCAAAATCTCTTCAATGATTGTCATTTGCAGTGCTGGTGTGTGTGTATGTGTGTGTGTGTGTGTGTGTGTGTGTGTGTGTGTGTGTGTGTGTGTGTGTGCCTTTGTGTGTTTACCTTATGGAAGAAACAACTTGATGCAGTTTTCATGTCTTGATTTTAAATGCCCTTGAAATTTGAAGTTAGATAATTTCCTCGGTTATTTTGTTTGGTACCTAAATTTTTTTAAAAAAAATTACTTTAGTTGCTATAACTTAAAACATTGAAATACTTCGCCTAAGACTCTTGATTTTTTAATGTTAGCTTGGGCCTAGATGCACAGACACCTTTGACAAGAACATTTTAACTTTGGCCTAGTTGTCATTGTCCTTGGCTCATTGACGGTCCCACTGGGCTGATTCACTCACCAACATTGCTGGCCGGGCTCTTATAAGAAGTTCTCCTCATGAACTTTGGCCTGAGTAATTTTTTCATTGCTGACAAAGTTGTATGTAATAGGTTTTTAGAACCTTTACACACACTGATAGATATTTTGGAATCCTTTGGTAGCAAACTTTGACCCCAATTAGTTTATAAGGTCTTTTGAATCACATACTCTGGACTCTACTGCTTCAAGCTTTTAAGAGTCACTCCCCCCACCCCCAACCCCCCCAGATGTTTAGTGTCTTCTCACGACCTTGTCTTGCTTTTCTCTCTTACACTGCCAGTCTCTGCAGCTAACCGAATCACAGCTGTCTGTCTCTGTGGCCTACTCTTGCGTGTTCTGTTGCCTGGAGTGTCCATCTTGGTCATTTCAGTGAAGGAACACAGAATTTTATTTTGTGAATTCATAAAACCTCTAGGTGACACTTTTGTCATCTTTTTTTTTTTTTTTTTTTTTTTTAGTACAATGACTCTTCTCTTTGCTCTATCATAATTTCTACCTGTTTTGAAAACTGGAAACATTTATGGAAAGAAGAGCAAGACTAGGTAATATAACTAAAAGCCGTGAAAGTTCTAGAAGTAATTTCCAGTATTTCAATTTTATTTAACAATTTTTTTATAGAAACACTAACTGAACACTGGGGCTGGAGAGGTGGCTCAAGGGTTAAGCCTCTGCCTTGTAGGTGGAAGGTCCTGAGTTTGGATCCTAGACCCCATGTGTAGACGCTGGGCAGAAGCAGGGGCGGCCTGCGTCTCTGTTCCTGGTGGGCAGAGCCTGTGAATCCCGGGGCAGAGTAAACAAATAGGAGGTGGAGGTGGTCCATGGTGGTTCCCGAATTCACCTGTGGTTCTACACACACACACACACACACACACACACACACACACACACACACACGCACAATTGAATAAAAAAAAAAGAAACACTAACTGAACACTGAATTGTCAAGTTTTGGAGCTTAGCTATTTTAAAAAATGTAGTTTCCAGCAAAATTTGAAGATTTTTTTTTTTTTGGTGGAATGGAAACACTATTTTTATGTGGGGTTCCTCAGAAATCAGTTTGTATATTTCAAACAATATCAAAGGATATCTCCGAATAATTATCTGCAAATGGCAGCAGTTTTAACTAATTATAAATAGACTCTTCACAGATTCTCAAAAATAGAATTGAAATTTACATGCTGACTTCAGTGTTGGCCCCAAACCCAGTGCAGGGCTAGAACTGCATATTCCTGGTGAACAGTGTTCTCCTCTCTGCTTAGTGATATTCTCAGTCATTTCTGCCCTCTCCTTCTTTTTTCAATGACTTTGTCCACTAGACTTTCTCTTCTGAAATATGTAAATGATTGAAAATTTATTTGAGTTCTTTTCACGGTTCTATTTAGCTGTCCTCATCATTTTTGTCTATGGGAATTATACGGTCTGAATTAATATTTCTCCATTGGTGTATTTCTAGCAAGTATCACAACATACACACACACACAAATTTCCTTGGGTGTGCAGAAACAAGTGTGTATGCATGTGTGCACATGCTCATGAGGACACACAGTAGTTTATTTCCCCCTGCTGTTGATAATACCTTCCTTTTATATGGTACACCAGCTGAACAAACAGTCCATGCTTTATCTGAACCACACCAAGGACAGAATCCTAAGTGTTGGTCTGTGAGTAGAAAAGGCCCTGTTCATACTGCAAAATGAATTATTTAAGACATAACAATTGGTAAGTTTTGAAGACATGTTCTCTTCTCCCTGGGCAGAAGCAAACTCTAGTTTTCTTTTCTGTGCAAGATAGATAATTTTGGAATATTTAATTAGGATAGATTTTATTAGGTAGGTCTTCAGATAAGGTAAAAGTGCTTGCTACCAAGCGTCACAATCTGAATTCAATTTTCAGAATCTATATGATGAAAGAGAACCAACTCCTCCTATAAGCAAGTTGCCCTATGACCTGTATCTACACGGGCACCATGACACACGTGTACACTCACACAAGCATGATAAAATCAAATGTAATTTTTTGAGTCCCTGCTCTTTTCCTCTGAAGACAGTCACTTTTTTCTTGGGGTTAAAATAAGGCAGTTCTTTGTGTTACTGTGTGTTTTACCTTCATGTATTTGTATCACAAGAAAAATGTAGAAAAAAATGCATGTAACCCAGTCAAATACATTAATATCTTCATACATGGTATAAACAATTTAAACTGTTACAAGTCTATTTCTAATTAAAATCTTTGTGCACTTGATACAGAAACAACTGTTGTTAGTGTACACAAAATAAATGTACCAAATCAAGAAATACCAGTCATAGAACAGTAGTAACAAAGGCCAGAGCTCAAAATATAATTAATAGACGACTATTTATAAGTGTACATCCCTATCTTTTCTTGACACTATATCATTTTTGTCAGTTAATCATCATCATAGTGCAGGCTTTGCATGAGTTAGGCTCATTTAGATGCTCAGGACTGGGTAGTGTGCCAGGCCAGCAGCACAGAGGAGGAATTACAGCGAGCTTTCCAGCAAGCTCTTGTGTGGCTTGAATGGCTCACTAGGAGAAATACGGCTGGCGCAGAAAGTACACAGGAGGCTCAGCTTAATGAATTGTGCTTTGCATCCTGTGGGATTTTTCACCACTCCAAAAACTGCCTTCCTACTGTTCCTTCAACTGCACTCCTGGTTGGTGAAATATTGTTGCCACACGGTTCCCTTTTGTTTTCTTTAATGCTCTGGACTTGGAAGGAGGAAAGGCAGATTCATTTATTGTTTAGTTGAGGCAGAATGACTGCAATTCTACAAACAAATTGGACTTCAGTTAGAAGTGCTTTGTCATAAATAAACTTGGAAGAGATTGGATTCCCCTCTCCTGGCTGATGGACTTCAGCTGTGTGTTCAAATCACCATCTAAAAGAGGCTGATTTATTGCCCTGCCTGACACGGGAGCAGCATACCTGTCCTTGTTCTGTGCTCTGGTTGCGTCTCTATTTCCCTAAAGCGTAATCCACAAAAGTTTATGGTACGAGAGCCCAATATTCTATTTTCTGAATTATTCTTTTCATTTTAGCCTCCTTTAAAAAAGTCAGCACTGTGATACACAACCTCTCGGTGAATAATTCTTCATGATCTGGAAAGAAAAGCTATTTCATAGATTGGTTAAGGGCATTTTCCATGGTTGGGTCAGGCGAATCATATTTTTCACGTATAATGTTTGGATGTTTTAAAATTTAACAGCATGTTTTAGCTAGAGGCTGCAACTACCTCCACGATACCTGTAAATACCCTTTTTCAGTAACTGTAAAATGCATTTTTTCCATTAAAGTGTATTTACTCCATTTTGTTTCATGGTATTTGTTTCATAAATCTTTTAAAGACATAGAAAATCTGCTGTTTTCCTTCTTGGTAGGAAAGCGTATACTTTGTTCTTTATGAGTATTAAGTATATCCTTCATGCTTGGGCTACAGAGGTAAAAGTTAAAACGCAGGTACATTTGGCTTGACCCTAGCACTTAACTACATATGATGTAATAAGAATACTTTGCTTGTTGAATTTAGACACATCTGGGCAATCAGACTATATCAGCAGAAGTCAGCTGAGCCATAAAGTTTTCCTTGCTAAGTTTGTAAGGTTGGCATTTTTTTTTCTAAGTTTCTATTTCGTTTTGCTAGAGAATTTACCTAGGTTATTTAGTTGAATTATACAGTCTCTAATTAGAGATAATAAACATATATATTTCCTTTTTATGACAGCAAAACCTTAAATACTTAGAATTACTAAATAATCAGCCTCAAACCACATAGCCAGCAAGTTTGGGGGCCAGAATTTGTTAAGTGTGTTTGTATCTAGTTGCAATGTCCAAGTATTTTTATACTTACCACCCCTCTTCGGCTTGAGTGGGAATGGTTTTTACAGAGCAAGTCATGTTTTTAATATGACCCATAATATTAAAGAATGTTAAGCATGTTTTAAAAGTGGCTCTATTTTGGGGAAAAATGAGTTTTAAATATGTATTACTGTGTTCTCTGTTTTTCTTAACTCATGCTACAGTATTTTGGCATATATTTGAATTTTAAATAGGTAGTATTGTGTTATCTGTTTTTCTGAAATCATACCTACAATAATTAGGTATATATTTGCACATTTCTAACTCAGATCCAAACTTTTGGATGCCATTCAAAACACAGTAAGTCAAAAGGTTTTGGAAAAGAAGATATAAAGGTAACTTGTTAGTTCAATCTAGATGCAGAAACACGTGTTCCTTGAGAGTGGCTCAGGGGAGCGTTGGACATTGCTTGGGCAATATACTCATACTCAGCATGTCCATTTATTTTTTTCACTTTGCCATGGTTTTCATTTTCAAAGCATGTATTGTTTCTAATAACTCTCTCTTTTTAAGACATATCTGATGTGTAATATAATGTTCATAAGTGGAACATTTAGGAAGAGACTCAAGTGTGGAGGTTGGAATGAAAATGATATTTTTCTGGCATTAGGCTGTTATACTCCCAGGGGGAAATTTAGCATAGATAATTGGACAGACCACCGGTATAAATTAGGTCAATAGCCTAGACCTATGGATACCTGCCTCTATAATAGAGTTGACAGTAATACAAATCTATTCAAAGAAAATGGAGCTATCCTTGACATGAGATAATGAGATTGTCATATACACAACACATGGTACAGGCTTTCTTTTTAATTACCATAGGAGAGCAAAATCAGTTTTTGCAGCTGATCCTTCTTCATTTTATTTGCCTTGACTAAATCTCACAGCTAGGGAATTTGAAACATGACAGACAACAGGTGTGAATATGTATCTAATAATTGACTGGAGTTTAAAAATTGGCTATGTTGTAAACATGTGTAACACTAATAGGTGGCCTTTTTCCTCCTGAACGCAAAATGCTTTCCATCCATGGTTATATTACATATCTGAATCAAATCCCAAATTTAAATAAGCCAAGTTATTAAATTACTTTTGCTAGAGGAACAGATCTTTGAACAAATGATGATTTCTAGTCACTTTAAGTGCAGTTGGCAAGCAGCCTGTCATTATAGCCTAGGGTGACATTGATTTTAGAGGAGAAGAAATGGAAACATAGCAGTAACTCTATATCCTTAAGGAAACATTCCATATTATTGATGTGCTTTGTTTCTTTAAAGCATGTTCCCAGACCTTAGTGGAATTGAATTGTGATTGCACTGATGAAGAATTCTTTTATTGGCCACACTAAAACTCTGGTTATTGGGAAAGAAGGTGGCAGTCCCATATTATTGCCTTAGCATCTATTTTTACTCCTTGTCCTTTAGGAGAAAGGATTATTTTATTATAGACATGACTCATTCTTTTTTGAAAAAAAGGAAAAAGTAGGAACCACAAAATACCACTTAATTACATTTAGTAAGAACACTTAGACTTACTTACTGTGCAGATTAAATAGACTATCAAGACAAAAATCAGTTGTCTTGGCTCATTTCCCCCCCTGCATTTCTTTAGTGATTAAAGCTCTCATCTAACTTGCCAAATTGATAGATTTTGGCAGTAAAACATAAGCTGCTGAGAAAATATCAGAGAAAATTTAGTTTTTGGGATTTCAGAAAGGATCGCCAGATACAAGAGACCACAGAAAGGAGTTGGCCTCACTAAGGTGGCATATTGCAGCACTCATTTTTTTGTTTGTTTTCTACCACATCAAGTAGACCTAAATTAAAACCTTCCCTTCAGTGAGAGTGCTAATTTTGTTTTCTAGATCTTAGTAAATACAGTGAAATCAGCCAAAGAGATATTTCTAATTTTTGCAAACTTTGTCTTATCATTATATGTGAGAACATTGGATTGAAATTGCATTGAATATTTTCGAAAACCAAAGTGAAAAGCGATCTATATTTAATTAGCTCATAGACTTTATTGAAATTAGGACTAGCTTATTGGATGTTGAGTTTAGGACTAATTGCTTTTAACGTTTTGTTTATTTGTGTAAGAAAAAGAGATGGAAGAGTGATGGAAAAGAGAGAGAGAGAATGAGAATTTGCTTGCTACTATAACTTGATAGCAGATTGACTGCAGGAAAATGTTGAGCATAGTGTGAATTTAAACCAGACATTAGCATAGTCTCATAGCAAAGACTAGGATTTACTTCAAATTTAAATATAAGGAAGGTGTCGAAATGAAAATAGTTGCCCAGTCAAATAGGTTGTTACTTTGAGTGTAGTGATAATAGTTGGCTTTATGTTCTACAGCTAGGTGGAAGACATTTTGGTCCTGCTTGCAATTTGATACCCCAAGAATGAGGACTACCATTGTAGCTACATGAAAGTGCAATATGTGCATTCTCATTGAATTTTTCAGGATCATATTGAAATATATAGTTTTATTGTGATTATTTCCTGGTTGTGAGAATTCATACTGAGCAATTGGAGGGATTTTCTGAAGTTCTTACTGCTCTTGAGTAGCAGAATGTAGAATCCAAATTCTTATTTCAAACCATTTACTTTCCTATACACTGTTACAGAATATTTAAAATATTAAACTATGTAGCACATCTAAATTGGGTCAGCTTTCAGTTCAGTTCATGCCATAGAAACCATTTTATACATGGATATTTTTGCCTTCTAAGAATTCTTTATCACTCTAAAGCCTTTCTTTAATGTCATTTTTGGAAGGAAGAACCATAATATAGAGTCAGCTGGTAGAATTCTTTCCCTAGATTCACTGTGAAATCTACCCACTCTTATTATCAATCTGTTTAAACCATATACTTGATGGTTTTTTTCCCCAATCTTCTTGGCTTTTACAATATTGACAATTACCAAGTGCTTGCTGTACATAAGGTTTTAATATATAGTAATAAATCAGTGACTCTTAACAGAATGTGTAATGATTATTATCTCCTTCATTTAGAGGTAGAAATAGTTTATGTAAGTAGTTAAATGTAGATAAATAGGAGGGGCAAATATGGTGCTTACTCACATATCATGCCAGCTAGCACCTAGGGTGCCACGGAAGGAAGAGGCAAGTGCGAGGCTGTCTTGGGGTACATAGTGAGACCCTGTGTCAGAATAGAAACAAAACCCAATGCAAACAAATGAGGAAAGGCAGGAAAGATGGGTGTTGGCTGGGACTGATGGGTGACCAGTATCTTCACCTGTGACTCACTCCCTTTTTAATTTCCTTCATGTCTCCCTGGCATGTGACAAGATCGTTTCTGAGGACTCAGCACCAGCCCTTCTCACTTAGCTGTGGGGGCATCAATGATGTTAGGGCAGCCTGGTAGTTACAGCTTGGCAATCCAGTCTTCCCTTAGCATTGGGCAATAGAGAAAAGACAGTGCAGTTAGGGAGTCTTGCATCTTGTTTAGATGAGTAGCATCAACCTTAATAAACAAAACTGCACACCAAATGCTGGAATAGATGCTTTACATATCTCACTGATCTTTGTTGCCAACTCTCTGGATAGGTGGTGTTATTAGTATTTTGTAACCTGGGAACTGACGTTTAGAGAAGATAAATAACTGGTGGAGCTGTGATCGAATTTCAGTTATTTTTCTCCATAATTAATAGGCTGATTGTTTATACTTCATTCTTTATTTGAGTAAAGTCTGCAGATCTTAACTAGCACATTGCAATCCTCTGAATCATGACAGAAATTATTCCAACTTGAAAGAAAGAAAAAAATAATAAGAAGAAAGAAACCTTAGTTCTGACATGGTGCACACCTGTCTTCCTAGTGTTTTAGAGGCAGAGAGAAAGGAGGTACTTTGACCTCAGTCTGGACTGTGTAATGAGGTCCCATCTCAAAGAACAGTAACAATAACAACAAAACAACAACAAAGGAAGAAAACTTGTAATTTTGTAGCTTGTAATTTCTATGTTGGTATAGTTTTCTTATTTTTAAAATCTTTCTTAAGTAGTTATTAAAACTCTAAACAAGGGGCTGGAGAGGTGGCTCAAGGGGTAAGCCTCTGCCTTGCAAGCGGAAGGTCCTGAGTTCGGATCCTAGACCCCACGTATAGACGCCGGGCAGAAGTGGGGACGGCCTGCGTTTCCGGTCCTGGTAGGGAGGAGCCTGTGAATCCCCGGGCAGAGTAAACAAGGAGGAGGCGGTCCATGGTGGTTCCCGAATTCGTCCGTGGTTCTACACACACATACACGCACACACAACACATACACACACACAATTGAATAAAAAAAATTAAAAAAAAACAAACTCTAAACAAGATGATTGCCAAAACTGTCTTAAAGAAGCAGGTTGTGTATAGTTCTTATAGATCTTGTTTCAGAGTAAGTGAAAATATTAAATTAGTATTCTGTGTTAGTGAGCTATGAAATTTAGTAGGGAAAAAGACTCATCCAGTTGGAAGAAACATGTAAAATAATTATGAAATATTCTATAGGCTATCAAATCGAATTAATTATTTAGCTTTCAAGGCTCAGGGTAACACTGTTTGCCCATTTCCTTTAATGTTATCCTTTCTCATTTTTATTGGCATGGAATAACTCTACTATCTACAAGATGTATTCATTTGGTATTTATTTATTTTAGACTTCATATGACAGACATTAAACTTGTGTAGAAATATGTATGCTCTCAAGTCAGATATTTAGTTTCTTCCTTTTTGAATCATTTGTTCCTTCCTATATTTATTTTAAGTGGTTATAGATTCCCAATTGGAGCAACTCAGTTCTTTTGTGCCTGTAGATAGTTCATTCAGTTTTTTTTCCTGTGTGTGAATGTCTGTGTGTGTGTGTGTGTGTGTGTGTGTGTGTGTGTGTGTGTTCTACTAGCACAGGGCAATTGACGTTATGTTCCTGTGGAGACCCAAGGGGACTCTACCTCCTTTGTGCTTTGCCCTGGAGTTTCCCAGGCTCTGTCTGAGGGTCTGAAATGCAAGCCCACCATTTCTTCCGGGAGTTTTTCCATAGGATCTGGGATCTGAACTAATGTCCTTTTGCTTTCAAGACAAAATCTTTAACCCTGAGCTATTTTCCAAGACCATCATTCAGTATTTTAAGAATATTTAGTCTATTTGGACTTATGGGACTCAGCTAATCTTCCTTCTTGAATTGACTGAAAATACTTCGAACACCACTTTAAATATGACGACTCACATGTGAAAGAATGGTCTTCAGACTTTGGATACCAGACAGTTCCTTTCAGAATGGAAGCAAATGGAGTGAAACTTGACTCTGTCTGTGCCTTGTTGTTGCCATGAAAGAACTCCCCCCCCCCCCAGTTCTCAGAGAGGGAGGGGAACCTAGGCAGAGGTGGAGTTTCCTATGGCTATCAGGATAAGGTTAGGGTTCTGGGAAATTAGGGCTGTAGTGCAGAGTGCTAGAGGGGAGGCCCAGAGAGAAATCTACACAGATCTGAAGGAACTCTCTAGGAATTTTCCTCCTGCAGGAGGCCGGAAAGCTAAGCACCCCCAGGCAACACAGTTCAGCCCACAGAACTCAGGAAACAATTCATGTGTGTGTCACCTAGAAATTCGAAATCTCTGTAATTCAGGGAGCATTTCAGGGAGCATTGGGTAGTCAGAGGACTACTCTCCTTGCAGTGGAACAAATCCAGCTCTAGACTTGAGGCTGCTGCTGTCTTCCCTGAACAAAGGTTGAAAGCAAACTTGTGCTATTGCCAGATGACTTAACTGTGTGCATACACAGTCTCAGATATACTCTTGCAACACAAGTGTATCCAGAGATAACTCATTCTCACAATGATAAAGAGCTATTTCTTCAAAATTAATAATGTACTAAGCATTGATGTACCTAAATAGAAAAATATTTAGAGCATAATATACATAGAGCTAGAAAGAGCACGTAACTTTTTGTGTTGTAGTCTAAAATTATAGGTAGAAACCTTCAAGACTGTCAACATATAATTGCACTAATATCTTGTTTAAATGATATCTGCATAGTACTTTAATAAAATGGATATTATGGATATTATTTTGTAAAGCATCGGAAATTTACCAATGAAGACAACAATCTGAATATTAAGTAAAACTGCATCAAAATAAGGAGTTCTATACCATAGGAAGCTTCTTACTTGAGTTTCATTGAATTAAAAATCAATAACAGAAATCTCTGTAATAGCTACAGTAATTATAAAGATTATAAACAGGAGGGATGGGGAAGGAGGGCCCCACAGAAACAGAGGGGAACATGTTACAGCAGAGAAAATAGGCCACCATCAAGGACTGCAAGTAAGTAATGAGACATCTGATTAAGTTCACATACTTTCCTTCCTGATCATTTCCAGCTGATGGGGTATGGTCTTCTAGAAGGGGAGGGCATATAGGCTGCCAGATAAAAGGTAACCATTTTGCAAATGGGTGATTGACCCCTCTCTCACCACGGTCTCCTTTGAATAAACTCTTATAACAAGACTCTAATTTAACAGGTTTTTATCTCTGGCCAGGGGGTGACATCCAATACCCATCGGGATGGAACCAAGGGCATTGCAGGAACAGCAAAACTGAAAAAGAAAATCATCAACAAACCATAATTCAGAACATCAGAGACTCTATATCAACCACCTAGAATCAGGCCTGCCTAATCTCTCCCCATCCTGAAGCTCAAGGAAATTTGCAGAAGAGGGGGCGGTAAGATTGTAAGAGAGAGCACAAGGATGGGAAGAGTCATGATATGCAAGATACTCCACAAGTTAGGGCCAAAGCAATTATAACAGGACTCTGCATGATCTATGCAATGACCAACATATCATTGACCCCTCAAATTCTAGCATGGACTAAAGGCACTAGGATCCTTAGAAGCAAGGGATTAACAGTCACAATAGTGTTTCTATACTTAAGGGGAACACAAGAAAGAGTTCTAGGAATTGCCACTGAGTCCTTACACCTCATCAGAGGGGAGGACCCAAAGGAAAGTTTGATATACTCAGTAAAGGATCCTTGGGGGGAGGGGACACTGGGAGAAAGGGAGGGAGGGGGGAAAGGAAGTGACAAAGCCGGGAGGGAACAGGAAGGTCCAGCGAGGGGTGGAGGGAGGGAGGGGACAGGAGTTCCTATTATGTTTGTATGAGCAGAAAAAAAAAAATCAATAACAGGGACTGACAAGATGGTTCAATGGATAAAGGTGCCTGTGTGCCAATTGGAAGAAACCACTGCCGAAAGTTGTTTTCTGTCCTCCACACACATACCGTAGTACACATGCTGCTTGTTTGCTCTGTCTTTTTCTCTTTCTTGACTTCCCTCTCTTTTATTTCTCTTCCTCTGTCTTCCTTTCCCCTATAAAATAAAAAGAATAACAGAAAAATCTGTGGAAAAAACTTCTAAATAATCTATAGGTTATAAACAAAATCATAGGGGCTGGAGAGGTGGCTCAGGGGTTAAGCCTCTGCCTTGCAGATAGAAGGTCCAGAGTTCGGGTCCTAGACCCCACGTATAGACCCAGGATGGAAGAGGGGCAGCCTGTGTTTCCAGTCCTGGTAGGGTGGAGCCTGTGAATCCCAGGGCAGAGTAAACAAGGAGGAGTGGAAGCGTCCATGGTGGTTCCCGAATTCGCCAGTGGTTCTACACGCACACACGCACACACGCATACACGCACAATTGAATAAATAAAAAAAACAAAAAACGGGCTGGAGAGGTGGCTCAGGGGTTAAGCCTCCGCCTTGCAGGCGGAAGATCCTGAGTTCGGATCCCAGATCCCACGTATAGACGCCAGGCGGAAGCGGGGGCGGCCTGCACTTCTGGTCCTGGTAGGGCGGAGCCTGTGAATCCCGGGGCAGAAGGAGGTGGAGGCGTCCATGGTGGTTCACGAATTCGTCCGTGGTTCTACACATACACAGACACACACGCGCGCGCACACATACACATGCATATGCACACAGTTGAATAAATAATAATTATTTAAAAAATTTAAAAAATCATAAAAAAGCTAAGAATGTGTTTTCTATTTAATGAAAAATGAAAATACAGTAAGATATGTGTGATGCAGTTAATATACTTACATGGAAATCCATAGCACAGATTAATCAGCATTACACTTTATTAGTTTAAGTCACTGTATTTTTCCAAATGAGTGTTATCTGTGAGGGAAAATTTTACAAGTTTTAAACATAGTATTCAATTAGGTAGAAGGAATGCAAAATAAGTGTTATGGTGGAATTATATTCTGTATTTATAATTTCTTGATTTTTGCATTTAGAATTTCATTAGGTATTATGTATTAATGATAAATCCCATTTAGCAATTTTTTTTTAAAACAAGTAGGTGTTCTTTTTTTTAAATTTTTTTTATTATTATTATTATTTATTCAACTGTGTGCATATGCGTGTGTATGTGTGCGCGCGTGTGTCTGTGTGTGTGTAGAACCACGGACGAGTTCGCGAACCACCATGGACGCCTCCACCTCCTTCTGCCCCGGGATTCACAGGCTCCGCCCTACCAGGACCAGAAGTGCAGGCCGCCCCCGCTTCCGCCTGGCGTCTATACGTGGGGATCTGGGATCTGAGCTCAGGACCTTCCGCCTGCAAGGCGGAGGCTTAAACCGTGAGCCACCTCTCCAGCCCCCCATTTAGCATTTTGATAGTTAGCACTTACACTACTTTATCTGATTTCAGTACTGACTTAAGACTCCAAGCTTATCATATGAGTGCTGGGGCAGGAGTGTAATGACACCGAGAAACAAAGTACATAAGTACATTGGGAAGTTTTCATTTTCCAAACTTTAAACGTAGATTTTAAACTAATTCCCTTCTTTTTCCTGAATAAAATGATCTTGTTGACCTTTTGTCTTCATCAGAATTTTGAATTTGAATACATGTGCCATGATTACTTTATAAACTTATTTAATTCTGTAAATCACCTTTGTAAAGCAATCATATAGGGATTGGTTAAATACTATTGATTGTACCTGACTGTTTTCTTAAGTTCTGATTTTATTTAGATAGCAAACATGGTTTTGAATCTAATGCTCTCAGAAAAGATTACTTAAGGTTATATTTCATCAATGAAAATAGTTTTTTTTTTAAGGAGACAAAAGACAAGTTATTTAGAGTAATAAGCTATAATGCTAATATTAAAAGTTGTTCTTAAGTCAATATTCTGTAAAGAATTACTTAAGAAAGCAGTTAGTTTGGTCATACACATTGGATATAGTCTACATTCCCTGGTTACCAAGCTGAGTCATCTATTCAACATTTATTTGGTATCTACAAGAGTCAGGGTCAGTGTGTTCAGTAGGACTACAGAAATGAGATGACACATACCATTTTAGGCAGCTGTTAGTGGGGCAGGTGCAGCCCAGGGAGACAGAAACACCTTGTGCTGAGGCGTGGCCTGTGATGTCGTTGTTCTATACTGGAGTCTCTGATAGAAGCAGCACAACTCCTCTCCAGGAGTGAGCTTTTAAAGGAGAGAACTTCAGCACAGATAGCAGTGAGTGCTCCAGATGGTGAGCATGCTTTGCAAGATGTACACACCAGGATGGGCAGGTAGTGTGACAGAGGTAGAAGGATATGCTATAGAGTTTAGATTTCCTGTTGCATATGCAGGGGAAAGTATTCGGTGACTGACGTTCATCACATTTTCACTTTGGAGTGTCATCTCAAGTCACTCTCTAGATTGGAGTAGAACAGGAATTGATGCCTGAGAGTAGAAAGAGTGGCTTCCAGAGTCTCTTAGTATTTTTTTAAATTTTTTTTATTTATTCAATTGTGTGTATGCGTGTGTGTGTGTAGAACCACGGACGAATTTAGGAACCACTATGGACCGCTTCCACCTCCTCCTTGTTTACTTTGCCCTGGGATTCACAGGCTCCGCCCTACCAGGACCAGAAACGCAGGCCGTTCCTGCATCCGCCCGGTGTCTATATGTGGGGTCTAGGATCCGAACTCAGGACCTTCTGCCTGCAAGGCAGAGGCTTAACCCCTGAGCCACCTCTCCAGCCTAGTATTTTTTTATACATTTTTATTATTATTTCTGCTCATACAAACGTAATAGGTACACCAGCTTCCTCCCTCCCTCCTCTTCTCCCCAAACCCCCTGCTCCCCCTACCCTCACCCCTTTTTCCCCATCCCCCAGTGCCTCCCCCCTAATTCCCAGAGAGTACTTTATTGTGCATGCCTGCAGAGTCTCTTAGTATTTACCATTTATCTTTTCTCATTTATTTCAGGAGGTGGAAAATATAATTCCAAGTAGGTTAGCAAAAAGACAAAAGAAATGTGATGTTTTGAGCAATCACAGGTTTCAGAGTCCGGGCCAGCTGAGTTCAGGCCCCGCCTTCTTCTCCAGTGGTCTGGCATTCTGTTGGTGTGCTGAGCTGAACCCACCCTGGGTGTTGACTTGTGTTTTCATATAGCTAAGTGATGGCTCCTCCCCAAAAGTCCTCCCCTCAAAAGATTTAATGTTGTGGAGTAATACAGAAAAAATGTACATTTCTGTGAGATTCAGTGACTGTTTTTAATCATTGTTTATTGAATGTTACTAAAATTGAAGACTTTTTGGTGCCACACACTTACCATTTATATAAATATCAGTATATTAATATGTTCAAGATTTTTGTGTCTGCTTTTGGTTAAAGTTCATTACAAGAATAATTTATATGAAATCATCATTTCTAATTCATGCATGCATTTAAATTATTCCATTCTGTGCCTACTGGCAATTCTTTTCCATTTTTTGTAATACTGAATCTTTCTATGTGTGCAAGCAATGTTGTTTGATGCTGTTTTTATTTTTGAGAGCTTTTAAATATATTTTCCATTTGCAGTTGTTTTGGGATTCAGATTCCTAGATAGATTCAGATTGACTTCCGAGAGAATGAACTGAAGCTTGGCAGTACTCCTTATAGTAAAAATTATCACACTTGACAGTTGTATCATTTGATATTCCTTGAAAAACTCTCAAAAGAGTGTTTTAGTTGTTTTAAAATTTGTCAACACTTATAGACCTTTTTATGATGATTACAGTACAGGCTTATTCATGTTTCTCCATCTCTGTTTTCCTTCAGCTGCTCAGCCATCATTCATTCATTCATTCATTCATTCATTCACTTTCAGTCAGTAAACATTTACTAAGCTCTCAACATATGTGTTTCTCGGGGTAGACAAACAGACATTAGTATTTTCCCTCATGTGACTTTACACTGTGTTGGGGAAGGCAGATTAAACAAATAAACAGTTAAGTTGGCAAGTGATGGGAGCCAAAGGAGTAATGTGACCAGGAGGCTGCTGCCTGGCTGACCACACACAGAGAGCGGCCTCACTGGGGAAGTAACATTCAGCAAGCTGCAGTGCATGACTTGGTGGCATTTTTCTTGGTAAATGTTTTCAGGAAAGCTTGTATAAATACTCCTACAAGGGAAAGAGCTGGGCTTTGGGGGGCGAACTTAAGATTGATGGCAGTTGAGAATGAGGGTTAAATTGAACATGATGAGGCTTTGCTACTTGGTGACTTCTATGTCACAGAAGGTAGGAATTACCACGATATTAGCACATCTCAAGTTCAGCACTCACTTCTGAATTAAATATCGTAGCAGGAGGACTATAATGGTGTAAAAATTGCTTTAGCGTGTGACAAAGGGAGGCAGATGAGTGTTACATTTCATTGTCAGTTAAGAACTTGCAAGACAGCAGATCAAGGGATTTGATTATGGATGGGACATTTGAGCAATTCTTGCTTTCAATATTATGAATATTCTACTTTCCATGCATGTACATGTGCATACATACAAGTTTATCTGTTGTTCCTTAAATAAGACTTACCCATACTGTCAAAGTTTTGGAAAAATTCTACCAAACTCAATATTTATTTATCCCTTGCCTTGATAACAAAAACTAGAGTAGAAGGTCAGTATTTACTTTTTCCTCACTGAATTAGTATCTGGTAAAATAGCCTAGTCTGATCAATATTACTATTTTAACTTGCTAAAGTGAAAGGAAAGACATATCTACCTATTGGTTTTATATACATAAACTATACATGTCTTATTGTTTCAGATGGTAGGATTCTTGAATTAATAATATGAACAAAATATTGTAATCTAAATGATCTGCTGGGTTCAAGCCTACTTTCCCTGTGATGCTGTAAATCCTTTATCTTCTTGCATTTAAGTATCTCAAACTATGGCCTACTTTATTGTGACAAACTTTAGCTGCATTTGTTAAACCAACTCCTCGCCTTCTGATCTGGACCATGATCCTCAGCATGATTTAGTTCCCATGAAATCCTGAAGTTCTCTGTTGGCCCATACACTACTTGTTTTTTTTGGGGGGAAGGGGAGATTTGTCCCCTTTGTTGGTTAAGTAAAATGGCCCAGGCTTAATCCATGAGTCTCTTCGGGTCAGCTTTATTTTGCATGTGGCTAGGCCCTGAAGACACTGGGTCTTGGTATAAAGCCTTGGATCTTGCTATCAACCACTGGTTCTTCTGCACTTCACTGTGTTATTATGATTTGGCTGAACTATTGTGTCTCCTCTCCCTCTCCTCCTTCTTCCATTACCTAGTATCAAATGATCTACCTTATTTACATAGACGTTTCTTTTTACCAGTATAACTACAACTGTGTTAAATCTGTATCTATTTTATCAATCTCAACAGACTTCCTATTGAGAGTTATGCGGGATAACTTGGTCTGTTGTTCGATTGTTATGGATCAATTAAATTCTCATCTTGGGCTTGTTGGTTTTGGACTTGATTATTCAGAGGTTTTATGTGCTCTGAGGTCTTCTGTCTACTTCGTTCTCTATATTTTGGTGTCATTGGCTTTGGTTTTGGACACTGACGATTTCTTGTCATCTCCTCCTCTTCTCTGTCTGCCTCTTCTGGTTTTGTCAGTGTTCTCTTCCTGTGACATAATACCTGGATAGTTAATTTAAATGCAGCGATGATTTATTTTGGCTTAGAGTTTCAACTGCTGTTGACTTACTGCTGTTAGACCTGTGGTGGCAGTACGTGATGAAGAAAGCCACCAACATGTGTTGCAGGAGGAAGGCATGCTGCAGAGAGCAGAAGAGCAGACCTGGAGTTTGGGTGCCCACCTACTTCCACTAGTAGTCTGCTCTTGAATCTGCAGTTTGCTCTCTTAGTCTCTGTGATGTCTTCAGTGACCCAAGCTTCCTTGGGCTTCTGTGGCCACCATACCTTTCCCTCAATAAAGGACTGTATCTCCCTCTGGAACCCTAAGCCAAATAAAACTCCCTTTTCTCTCCTTAAGTTGCTTTAGTGTGAGTGCTGTGTCACTGTAGCAGAAAGAGGAGCTGCAACATAGTGCCCAGGAGCAAAGGACAGGAAAGAATGTTGGGGTTGCTATATCCTCTTCAAGAACACACTTGCAGCACCCTCACTTCTCTTCTCTAGACACCACCTTCCACCAGTGACAGGGGCAGGGGACTCAGTCTTCAACACATGGGTCCTTTGGGTGCATTCAAGATACAAGCTGAAGGGGCACCCTGCATGTAGCACAGAGCTTCTCTGTTTCCTTGTCAGATCTTTTTCGTCTGTTTATTTATGTCTGTATTGTTCTCAATCCAAGCATTTAAATTTTTAGTTGTTCTTGGTCTCCCTTGTCACAAAAAAAAGGACAAACTTCTTTTTGAGTATTGCTTTTCTTTATATTGCATCGTAACCTGTAACTTCACATTTGTTCTTTTAGTGATTGATTACTGTTCCTCCTCATTCACATTCAATGTACTGAAAGTTCTGTGACAGACGGTATCACAGCTTTACAGAATGTTCAAGGGTTGGTATAAGACTTGGTTCTGCATGGTTGCCAGTAAATATCTGGTGACAAAACTTGGTTGGTGAATACAGTACTGCTTCAGCCTGAAGTTTCTCATGCAAAATCATTTGTATTTCATACATTATTTTCTTTTCAAATGTAAGGAGCTATATGAGTTTCAATTATTTGAAGTTCTTTTGATTAATCTAACTCCTTTATAAATATGTTGCCACCACCATCATCACAACCTTCATAAAGTAAAGGTAATGAGCTATCCAGTTTTTCCTAATGAATTTCTTTCCTTTTACATCTCTCTAGTCCTTAAGTCAGATCCTTTCTCAACTGGTACCTATGAAGCAAAGAAATAAAGTATTTGAAAGGCATTAGGTTGTCTTTCACATTTGTGAAATTGTTTGTAGAAAAGGGTCAGTGGTGAATGATGAGCACAAGTGACCCATTTTCATGTTCATGACCTTGACCCTGGGCCCACAGTTCCTGTTCCTGAACATCGTTGTGCTTCCATAGCCTGTGCCTCACAACGCGCATTCTTGCTTGTTTTCTATTTGTCGAAGCCCTAGACTTCTGTGTGCATGGCTGAGAATGCATTAAAGCTTCCAAATCCCTGTTCAAGAAATCTAAATAGAAATGCTAGACCATCCCATACCCTGCTTTCCAGGGTCTGTTTTGGAATTACGTCTGAGAGCTGAGAAAATGTAGCTCAGAGATTTTTACAAAAATCTACACAACCTTCGATTCTCTACCTTTAACTTTTTCTGGGCCTTCCATGTGATAGTTCTCACGTACTCAGACAAAGTTTGGAGTTATTTGCTTTGAGGAGAGAAAAAAATGCTTCTGATTGAACCTTATCATAGTTTACAATTATAATACTTAACATTCTTTATAAATCAGATATAGTGGACAACCTTTACTAAATCCAATTCTTTTACTGTTGGGGTGGCTCTCAGTGAGACTGAGAGAAGCACACATTGACGTAAAAGGATGGAGGAAATGGGGGATGGAGATAGAGAGTGACTCTAGTAACTTTTGGAGCAGGTGAAAAACATCCACTACTTGATTCCTAAAAAAGCAAGCTACCTTGATCATCTGATTGTGGTTTTTATGCTGAGAGCTAATAAAATTATAACTTGTTTGTATTCATTACTTACTACTATGCCCTTTGATTTACTACTATGCCCTTTGATTTACTACTATGCCTTTTGATTTAAAGGTTTTCCGTAAACAATCACAATATTTCCTTTCAAAAGAATATTAAGTATTGATAGGCCAATAACTCTTAGGAAATATTGTAAGATATGATTAATCATTATTTAGTATTTCCATTGGAGTTTATCTGTTATTAGTGTACATAATAAAAGTAATTGAGAAAGTAACTTCTATGTTGTTTGGAAATTATCGATATGTCAAACAGTTAAGAAAATTATCACCAGCATTTGGTCACCTACGTCTCTGTGTTTGTACACACATACATTCACGTAGGTGCGTGTGCACGTGTGCGTGTGTTGTGTACCAGAGGTTAATTTCAGATGTTCTTCACCAGGAGCTGTCTACCTTAATTTTGAAATGTATATTATTAGTTTGAAAAGAGGTTGTTGGGGAGACAGAAAGGGCACATACATGCCACAGTGCATGTGTGGAGATCAGACACCTATTCAGAAGTTATTTCTCTTCTTCTACAATGTGGGCTTTGGAGATGGAACAAGTTGTCAGATTTGTATACAGACTCGATTCACTGAGTCAGTTCCCACTTTACCTATGAGAAATGGTTTCTAGCTGGCACCTGGGGTGTCATAGTTAGGCACAGGTTTCAACTTGACTGTTGAGGGTTTGAGCTCTGGGCACAGTTGTAGAGAGTCGATGGTTGAGTTAAGCCCAGAGCAAACCTGAAGGAGATTGTCTAGCTGGTGGGGAAGACCCAGCCCATGGTGGGTGGGATTAGGCCCTGGATAAATTACAGAGAGCTGTTTGAGAGAGTTGGCATCCTTTGTTCACTTGGCTAGACATGCTGGTCTGGCAAATAAGGATTGTCCATCTCTCAGATGTTATGTGGTGATGGTATGGCCAGTTCCCTCGGCCCTGGTGTTGGTGCATGCTCTCCTGTGAAGCTGAACTAAGAACTGTAACCAGAAATCATAAGAGAATAAACCCCTTGTTCCCTTAAGATGTTTGATGGTCATGCAGGCTAACTGCAACATGGGGTTTGCTGTTAATATAGTTAGGCTGTCTGGTGAACCTCAGGGATCCACCTGCTTCTATCTACCTAGCACTGGAATTAGAAGTGTGTACCACCGAGCCTGTATTTCTTCTTCTTTTTCCTTTTAATGTGGATGCTGGGAATCAAACTTGGGTTCTCATGCTTTTGTATCACTAGCAGGTTATTGACTAAATTTCTTCTCAGCTCTAATTCACCTTTAAAAATGTTTGCGTGTGTATGTGTGTGCATGTGTGTGTCAGGGGGTGTAGTGTTATGTGAGCGCAAACATGTGCATTGGCATGCATTTGGAAGTCGGATGACCATCTTAGA
This sequence comes from Typhlomys cinereus, assembly GCA_023101885.1. Lineage (NCBI taxonomy): Eukaryota > Metazoa > Chordata > Mammalia > Rodentia > Platacanthomyidae > Typhlomys > Typhlomys cinereus. Next base: position 3,788,340 of record JALPQD010000145.1, read on the forward strand.
TGTCACTTCCACTTTCAGCTTGTTTGAGGCAGGGTGTCTCTCTTGCCACTAGGAAATGTGTTCTAGGCTTGCTAGCTTGCCAGCTTCTAGGAGGTTCTCCTCCCTTCGCCTCCCATCTTGGCACAAAAGTTCTGAGACTTTTAGCACATATACCGTATGCCTGGCTTTTACATGGATTTCAGGGGTGTGTTTTCAGGTTATCAAGCTTTTACAGAAAGTACTTTTACCTCTGAGATCTCTCTAATTTCTGATTGACCTTGTTCTTTCTATAATTTTCAGTTAATTTTGAAAGGTATAAATAATATAACCCATTTATTTTTATATATTGTGTGGTAGTTTCCATCAAATAAATGGCCTCCATTTTGTCCATGACTTTTAAGATCACATTTGTTGACTGTCAATGTTCTCTCAAAGACAGAGGGGGTGGAAGGGGCTAAAATGAGCATGTGTCTATGTGCTTCCTCATTTTCTAAGACATGTATGTGCTACACATGTGCCCATATATGTGCTTGCACACCTGGTACCCACATGCCACTCATGTGCCCTCACATGTGAGGTTGGGAGGGGCCCAGGGTATTTAAGTTGAGGAAGGTTAGTTGATGGGTTTCCTTTATGCAGCTAAGGAGAAGACGTGAGCTGCTTTTGAACTGTCCCTGCTGCTGTTAGTAACCCTGCTGTTAGAACTGAGACTATATTTAATCACCATTCCTTTTGTAAACATAAAATATGCATGCATTCTGGACAGTGTTGGGGGTATGAATGTAGCTATTTGCTATCAGAAAAAGTATCTACTTCCTATGTGTATGGCCAAGTTGTTCTCTTGTATCACACCTTCAAGATTTCACCCAAGGTCCTATGTTGGCCTTGGGACCATCATGGAGGTGTCTTGGTTCATACAGGGAGGTTGGTATATCCTGATTTAAGGGAATAACTTCAAATTTGAACACTTTAGATTTTTGGCTTGTTTTAATAGTAAATGGAGAGATTTCATTTTATGCATGTGATTTGTTTTCGTGTTGTACTTGTCTCCTGAAACAAATGGGTAGAAGTAGTCTTGGTTTTATGAAGTTAAGTGCTCTTGTGCTAGGTACATGTTATATTGTAGCTCACATCCCAAGTGTTCTTGTTCCTATACTGACAACCTTTTAGGTTTGTGGATGTTTATCTCTATATTGGTTGCAATAGTTACTCTTTTGTGTTGCTGTGAGAGAGAGAACGTTCAAAGTCAAGTAACTTAAGGGAGACAGGGAGATTTATTCAGCTTATGGTTCCAGAGGGGAGATACAGTATTTCATGGCGGATGCAGCATGAGTGGCTGGCAGAAGCTGGAGAAGGCCTAGGTTAATGCAAACATCTTGGAGACTGAGAGCTGCAAGACTGCCTGCTGTAAAAGCAGATTTCTCCAGGAAATAGGTGGGACTAATCCACCTCAAAACTCACTCCCCTGTGAACACCTTCCTTCAGCAAGGCTCCACCTCTCAAAGGTGTCATGACCTTCCCAAACATAAGAGACTGTGGGGGACACATTTTAAATCATGACACTGGTATTATGAATATTGTTTTTTTAAATTTAATTGAAATGAATTATTTTGTGTTATAGAAAGTTATCTTTCCCAAAATGAAGATAAAAATATTTCGACAGCAGATAATTTCTTAATGAGGACTTCACATGAGTCCTTCTGAGTCAGTCCCTGCATTATTTCTAATTTCTGTGGCCTAGGGCTGAATTTCAATGGAAGTAGTTCAGAAATTTCTCCATGCTGTTGACATCAAAGCATATTGTGTTAGGTTCTCCAACACATACAAGTAATGAGACAGCATATTAACAGTGGAAAAATGCTCAAATATGATATCATGATATTGATTTACTTGAGATCTTACAAATATCCTTTTTGATTAAAGTAGGCTGCTGTCTAGCATTTTTTGGTTGACTGTACAATTCCGATTTTAGGAAGAGTTTATTGGTAAAACATCAAATAAAGAAAAATGTTGTATTTGATAAGTGTCCTTTTGCCACATATTGTGAGCATTACCTATATATTGCTTGCTTGTAATATTGGAGGTGGTTTGTTTTGGTCTTTTACAGACTATGAGAAAGCTTTATGAAATGTTTTCTCCATTTTTTTTCTTTATCGACATTGACTCTTTGTAGACACATATATTCCTTGAGATTCCTTTTTGACCTTGTCCTTTGGGACTGGCAAAGGCAGATTTCATACAGAACTGGTTTCTGGGAGTAGTGTCTCCTCTTGGGTTCTGTAAAAGCAACCAGCCCTTACAGTCTCAACATAAAAAGAAAACAGGGAGCAGTCTGTAATATAGCCTTGCTCCTTTGCTTATTGATTTTTCTGATACATGTATTGACTCGAGGCAGAAGTTTGTAGTCTGCTAAAGTAGTGATTTGGGGAGCAAATGAAACAGAAAAAAAATAAATGGATGGAGATGAAGAAGCAGTGGTGATAATGGAATAATCTAGAAGTGTGAGAAATACACATTGGTTCAATTGCCTGTTTGCAATGTGGAAGCTGGAGGTAAGACATGGTACACAGCATGTTGTGTTAGGAATGCTGGAGTGCAGGGCCTGGGATCCTGAATGATAATTGCTCAGCTCTCCCAACCTGTATTGCGCCTTAGAATCTTCTTTGTGTTTTTCTCTACCCCTCTCCCACTATATTGCCTGCTACTTTCCTTTTCTATACCTCCCTCCCTTTGTTTTTCATTCTGATACCAGTTCATGAAACATTTCCTACTGACATTCCTACCCTGCTGATAATTTTTCTTACCCCTTAAGCAGGTGCTTACATTCTTAAGTCTCTCCTCTCCATTCCACCACACTTTGTATTATTTCCTTTGTTCTTCTAGTTCGCTTTTCAGAAGAATGTTCCAGTTGCTGTGAGCTCTCATTTATCCCCCTCGATAATAGTCTTCATGAAAAATGAGCCAGTGTTTGAAGTTCATGATGTGAAGTTTGTTTCCTGTGATGCTAATGGCAGATTTTAACTTCCTCCGTAATATAACATGTCAATACAAAAGAAAATTGAACAGCAGCCATCCCATTACTCTGACTGTTGGCTGATCCTCCTGCATCAGAAAATGAAAAGATGTCACTGAGGACATTGTTGGAGTTCCCTCAAAGACACATTGAGATGAGAATTTCTTCGTAAGTAATACACTGAAATGTGAGATGTCAGTTAGAATTGGTAAAATTGGGAAAGATAAGGAAGGAGAGGAAGAGGTATGCCTTCATAGCATTAGTATAAGTGTGCAGCTGGAAGAATGTATCTTTCCTTCCTGGAGTAAGCAGAGTTACATGAAATAGCTGATAATGTTCTTTACTTTTCTAGCATTCCACTGCATTTTTTTTAAAGGAATTTTTTTTATTTATTTATTCAATTGTGCGTATGTGCGTATGTATATGTGCGCATGCATGTCTGTGTGTATGTAGAACCACGGACGAATTCGCGAACCACCATGGACGCCTCCACTTCCTCCGCCCGGGGATTCACAGGCTCCGCCCTACCAGGACCAGAAGCGCAGGCTGCCCCCGCTTCCGCCTGGCGTCTATACGTGGGATCTGGGATCCGAACTCAGGATCTTCCGCCTGCAAGGCAGAGGCTTAACCCCTGAGCCACCTCTCCAGCCCCTCCACTGCATTCTTATCTATTTTCATTGTAGCCCCCAACATTGCTTTGAAAATGGAAGAGTACTTTAATAGTGCTTTTTGGATAACTGTATTACTTTTTGACATCAAAATCAAAAATAGTACTTTTTAAAGATTTCTCACAAAGTGGAATCTGAAAATATATTGATAGCTTTTTTATAGTTGTTGCTTTAAGTTTCACTGGTTTATCTTTTGAATCTTTTATCATAGAAAAGCATGATATTACAAAAATCATTTACTGGTCACATAGATATATAATAATAATGTTTTATTGAGCTAAGTGGGCTTTGTGAATATTGGCACCTTTATGGTTTGGAAGAGCAGTGAGAACATGAGAAGGCTCACATACTGAAGTACATACATGTGAGATGGTGGCTGATTAGATCATGAGGACATTAATTTCATTAGTTGGTCAACAGCTGGATGTGCTGTTATGCTTAGCTTGAGATAGTGGGCCACTGGGTTATGTATTCCTTCCGCATACACTCTCAGGCATGACAATTGTTATCCTTATTGGGCCTGAAAGCAACCATGGCCTGAAGCCTCTGAAACTGTGAGCTGAGCCATTCTTCATTTTAAGTTGCTATCACAAGCATTTTGTCATAACAATGCAGAGTTGACTTTCTCACTTCATTATTGCATTTCATTGTCCGTCCTAAGCAAGAGCCATTAATCCACAACATCACTGATGAGATGAAAGTCATTGGGAAGCTTATATCAGACCTAGTGACAGGTGTTTGTATAATTTCCAAGGTTTTATGTAAGTGTTAATGCCATCATTGACAATGGTAGTTTTCCTTGAAATGTGAGATTGATTTCATTTTTGCTAAACATTTTGCAACTTTGAATAATCATGTCTCTTTGATTGTTCCTTCAGCTCAAAATGATATCTCATGGGAAAAGTGATTAGTTTAGCTCATGATACAAACCATCGCACATCATTGTTGTTCCTTGAAGCAAGCAAGGACCTCATGCATATTTGCCACACTGTACAAAATAAGAGCATAAGCTGATTGGCAATGAGAACACTCTTGAGAGGAATGGGGCTGTTTTGATTTTGTTTGCTTGCTTGCTTGCCTCACTAAAGGCTGGAGCAGGGAAGAACACAGTGACTCCTGTTTGTTGCTGAGGCTTTTATTTGTGCTAAGATGCCAGCAATTCTCCTGTCAGTGGCTCTACAGCTTCTGTGCAAATATTAGCACAATAAAGCAGGCAAATAGTGTCTTAGTGTTACTGTGAAGGTGCTTTGCCCTTATGGATTCTCGAAGCTTCACGGGCACCCCAGGGTCCACTGAGCATACTTGTTCTTTTTCTTTAAGGAAAGCAGTAACAGTTGCTGGTCATTATCTAGCCATACCCCTTCAGCTAGAAACCATATTAATTTTGTTTACAAATTAAAGTCCCCATTCAATTTAGTCCATTAATAATTTCTGCAACCGAAATGTCATCAGCAGTTGTTTGTATTTTTAATGGGAAATTTCCTGTTGTAGAAAGACTTAGTCTGAGGCCACTAAATTAATTTTCCTGAGTCTATTCTTTTCCAGAGAATTTCAGGGTTTTAATTTCACTTCTCTGTTCTTTAGTTCAGAAAGCATGCCACATAGTTCTCTAAGCACTTTCCCATGTGCTTGGCTTCAAGCCACGCCAATCTTGCAAGGTGGCAGGACAGTTTTATTATCTCCACATGAGTAAATGCTGGCTGGGGGGTGGGGAGGAGGTGGGCCGAGACCACACAATCGAATAGAAATGTTCTGCTTTCCACATCCGTATCCTCCCACTGGACAGCCCTCTTTCTTCCTTTGTAACAATTTAAAAGGCATTTCATATTTTTCTCCCGAGGCTGTGCAGCAGATTTCTGTTATCATTTCATATCAAAAGATGCCTACACAGGCTGTTGACTTAGATAAAAATACTGAGTGATGAAGAAATGGCAGCTACCCAAAGGAGCTGCAGCTTCGGCAAAGGCCCTGTACTGCTCATAATTCTGTGGTAACCATGAAGGTTAATACCTTTTTAACCTAAGCAAATATCAGCCAAGCCAGGTATGAAATTTCAGCTGCAAGGAGAACTGCAGGAACTAATTTAAATAAACTCTGCTGCCAACATGAGGCAAAACAATACAGAGAATGGAGATTTGCTAGGTAATTAAGCATGTGAAAAAGGAAAGTTGACTGACTAATCTATAATCATATGCTGGGATTAATAATACAAAAGGATGAAGTACATGGTGTGAATTAATGGAAAATTGAAGAGTTTACAATAGAAAAGAGTGTTTGCATGTTGTAAAAATTAATTAAACGTCCCTTTTTTTCTATGTCATCATAGTCCATTTTGGTCAAGAGGGTTGAACCAAGATCTTTAGAGTATACTTCATTTAATTAGACTTTTAAGAATCTTTTTTTTTTTTCTTATCCGTTTGGAAAATGTTTTTTAACCCTAAAAATTGCAGGAAAAATGATAAAGGATGTATTAACCGCCTACTAATCATATTTTAGCATTTTACTATGGTTGCTTTCTCCCTGAAAATAATAGAGCACTACAAAGTAATTGAATCTCCCTGTGTACTTTTCCTCAGTGCTCTTTCTGTCACTGTGAAGTTAATTATTACTCACGTTACTGCTTATTTTCATATAGTTTATATTATGAACAAGTTTTATTGAAGTACAGCGTGTTTTATCTGTTTTACTTTTAAACTTCAAACTGAAAATTAATTATAATATGAAAATAACAAAAGTACCTTTGAAAATATTCTTTTGCCTTTGAAATAACTCAGTGGGTAAAGTGCATGCATGCCTGCAAACCTGCAGACCTCAGTTTCACCCCCAGAAGCTCACAGAGTGAATATATGCCTCCGTTCCTCTTTCTCTCTCTCAAATAAAACATTTCAAAAAGAAGATATTTTGGCAATATTTAACAACATGAAGATTAATTTTATAAAATGTCCTTTTCCATTCGTTATTTACTAGTCTGTGTAAAAAGAGTTGTAGTTACTTTCTGTCTGCTGCTGTAAGACAACATTCAGAATTTCTGGGAGAAAGGGAGGTTTATTTAGCTTATAGTCCCAGAGGGGACGTGGTCTATTATGACAGAAAAGACATGGTGGGCAACAGAAGCTGGAGGCAGCTCAGGTCACAACAGTCATCATGGAGGCAGAGAATGTAAGGACAGAGGGCTAGAGGAAGCAGGGCAGGGCTACAAAACCTCAAGGCCCCTCCCTGTGACATGCCTTCCTCCAGCGAGGTTCTGTCTCCTTAGGGTGCCATGATCTTCCCAAACATTAACATCAACTAAAGATTCAAACACGGTAGCCCATGGGACATAACTCACCTTCAAGCCATAACAATAATCAATATTCCCATTGCTTGAGTCATTCTAGAACTTATGTGAGATTATTTGTATATGGTTTATACCACATTTAGCTCAATTGAAAGTTTGATAGAGCTTTTCAAATTAAATACAATATAAACAGAAAAAGAGATTGTTGTTAGTAACAAAATTTATTGGTACTAATTAATTACTGTAATTGAATATCATTCAACTGAGCATTGATATCAGATCATAACATCTGGATAGCTAAGGCAAAAATAAAACTATGTTATATTATGTGATTTTATTGTTTCCTAAAATAAAGCAGCCTGTGAAACTTAATAAAAATAAAGAAGGATGGAGTGACTTCTGTAATTTGAATAATGCATAACAACTCATGTTAGCACTCAACTTATTGTAGAGTTATTAACCTTACTCTATTTTTTAAAAATTTATGTAGTGAGAAAAAATAATAGCTCAACCAATGCATGAATACTTGAACATAGGTTTGAAATTTAGGGTCCTGGGCCTTAATTTCAGGCATTCTTGTTTGTCAGGCCTTGTGTAAGCCTGAAAACCATCAAAATGAGGACTGTACGTGGTCTTTATAACTCCAGATCCATAACTCAAACAAATAAAAATAGTTTTGTGATATTGCCACTGGTGGCAGCCTGTATATGGATTCATTTCAATGTTTTCCAGTTGTCTGATATGTTAAAGAAGAGGAATTAGAAATTTCCATATACTTCCATATGTAGCTTACTAGCTAAGCTCAGCCGTAATATTCATCCATTGCAGATTTTGAGAATCAGCAGTGTGCTCTTTTCTTCTCTAGTCTAATGCTCCCATTTCTTCAAGTATATCAGCACCCACCCTTTCATTAATTTTATTGGCTGAACAAAAATGACTCAAATTTGTATAGCAAAATATTCTAAGTTGCAGAAGCATTTATTTTTCATTCTTAGCAGAATCCTGGGATTTTTTTAATTCATTATTTTGTATTAGAAGAGACAGGCTCTCTATTTCCAAGATTTATTACACTTTTGCAATAACTGACTTTAGCCAGGGGCTCAGGTTTCAAAATCATTCATAGCAAAGTAATTTCCATTGCTGTCATTGCTAACTAAGTCAGTAACTTTGACATATGTAGCATTGGCCCTTCAACTAGTCAGTCTCGAATAATTAATCAGAAAAAACTATTTTAATTCTGATTATATTCCAATTTTATATGTTTGAAGTAAGTGGGTTAACAGAAGATCTTCCTAAAGACTTGAAAACTTTCGTTGTGTTAATGAAAATATTACAGATCTAGTGTTAATATATTACCTTGGACATCTCTGTTATTTTTTAAGACCACATGGGAAGCATATTTCTCTCTCTGGTCTATTGGTCTGCTTCTTAATATTGTAATGAAAACAGCTGGAAAGCTTAGGAAAATATGTCATAACTTTCCATCTTCTTTTTCATGAACTATAGTGAACATGGCATCTAACACCAAGGGCACATACATTCTTTATTGGTAACTCCTTCAGGAGGGGGACATTTATTTCCATAAGAAGTGTGACATTTATGAGATTTGAAAAGCTTGTAAGGGTGTGCACAGAAATTGGAAAGACTTGTAAAACATTGTTTTTACCAGATCTAGTTGCTCTCTTTGCAAGACAACTTTAAGAGAAGATAGATACTTAGTTTTCAACATCTGTTTCTATTGGCATTTTCATTTACTAAGATCATAGATGCTAGGCTTAATATATTATACATAGAAAAAGATAAGCAAAGAAAAGAAAATTCTTATTATTGCCCTTATGATTCATATTTTTTGCCACCCTAGAGTTCTTTTGAACTTTACCACATATTAAATTACACAAAGATGATCACATTTTCTCTGGGTCATTATTTCAAAAATAAAAGCGGAGAACTTGAAATCTTGCTTAAGTTGAATAATCTGTGATCTCCATCAGGAAGATATGGAAAACTTTTAGCTTGTCGCAGAGAGGTGACTTTTTAAAATGCTAATGTTGAATTTTACATTAAAACTCAATTTTTTAGAATATATAGGGAGAGCCACTTCATCCATCATAGCTTTATTTCCTTGTATTTAGAATTTTATTCTAGTGATTGTTGTTCTGGTTTACAATTTGGGGGGCATTTGGACTACTGAAATAATGACAATGTGCATCGATGGTTGTAATATCGCACATAAAGGGACAAGCTGTAAAGGAAGTGGGCTGATTTTGTGGCAATCCTTGTTGTCATGCACTGAGTGTGGTTAGTGCACACTACAATCTTGGCCTTTAGTTCCTCTTTTCTTAGTACACAGTTTCTTCCTGCTGCTCTGCTCTCTTCTAGAGCTAAATGGTTCCAAGATGCTGAACGGATCTGTGTTTGCACTCTGAGTTGTGCAAAGCATCAGGTGACTTCACTTAAGTAGATTGATGTAGCAGTTTGTGTTCCTGGTAACTCTGTGAAAGGTCTTTCTTTGTTCACACTGGAGAGCTTCCAGAACTGATTTTTTGTCTTCCCTGCTAGGCTCCTGGCTGCTGTTTTAACACCCAAAGAACTAGCATTAGAATAAAGGCTTACTGAACATTCTTGATCAAAAGACTATGGCTCCTCCCCACAGTGTGCCCAGCCACAGGCACATGTGTGTTTGTGTGTGCATGTACATTGCATGCCCGTATGATTGCAAGAGTGAGGGGAGAAGATCTCAGTAGATGGCGGAACATCATAGCTAGAAATGCATGGGCCCATTTATTCTTTTCAGAAACTTACAAAGTTTTACTTAAAAAATTTATGTAAACCAAATCATCTGCATACATATGATAAAATGTCTTTTTTTCTTTTCCCTCCCCCATCAAAGATGCTAGCTTTTCCTACTGAAAGACTTCAAAATGATTATGTGGTTGACTGGATGTAAAGTCATAAAAGCATGTCTTCTGAAGTTGAAGGTTTTATTGCATAAAATGATAATTCTTTTGATTATATAGTCAATGCTCTAAAATTTGCATTTTCCAAGTGCTTCATATGATAGAATTGGACTTCTCATCTTATGCCCAAAAGATGTTAGAATCTAAGAAATTATTTTCTTACAAATTGCAGTTTATTAGAAATCGCATCCCCAAAATTAAAATTCAAAGCCAGTTTTCAACATAAGTTACTCTCTGAGTAATTTCTTCTGTTCCTAAAGAAAAAAGAAAATGCTGAACTAACGATTCTTTTAACTGTTTTTTTTTTTTTTTTGCAATTCCACCTTGATAGGAAGATTTTTAAGTAATATCTGCTTAGTATCTCATGTGAGGAACGTGAGATGGCAAATTTGGTGACCTGTGCTTCTCTAGCAGCACCACAGAGAAGATAATTACTGTATGATACCCTCAGTGCTGGGAAGGTGACTTGAGAGTTCCCTAAGGCAGAGTCAAAATGCATTTGTGACAGAGAGAGGTGGTTAGAGGGAAATGTTAGTTTATCCCACATTCTGGCCATACATGACTTAACAAGTACGAGTTTCAAGAGGCCAATAAAATGGAAATTATAGTAATCATGACTTGACGTGATTAAAGGATGAGAGAATGTTTTGGCACAGAGGAGATGTGAAGACTAAGTACAAATCTGAACAGTCTGCTTGACATAGTGATAAGTATGTTTAGGGATGACAAATGCAGAGCAACAAAGGGCTGGTGTCCACAACTGTGTGTAAGAGCTGATGTTAGGGTTCCCTCAGAATGCGTGGAAGTAGAAATTGAGCAGAGAAGCTTCTGAAAGAAGATGGAGAATAATGATTTGTCATTTCCTTCTGAGGCTTTTCAGAATCTCAACAGACTTTATTCTTTAGGTCCCTTTCTGTGAAATGTTTCTTTTATTTTTGAAGGAAATGAAAATGCAGGAAGGAAAGAATGTGTAGTCTTTGGAGTTAGACTAAACAAATGCCTCCAATATTTTGCTGGTATGCGTAGTAAATGTGTTTCTATCTGGTAAAAATAGCTGTTTCCAAACAGGCTAGAATGCCTTATAATTTCTGTTTGGAAGAAGTAAGTACATACTCACAGTGACAGAGCTGGAAAAGCTTTATATTTGGAGCTTGAAGATTCAGATTCAAGTGCAGTTATGCCACTTGGCAGCCTTTTGATTTTAAGTGGAACACTTAGCTAAAGGCAGAGGGGTGTGGTTATTAGTGTGTGTGAACAGCTAAGTAGATTATACAATTTGGGAAGTAGTACCTATGGTTTTTTAATTTTTTCTTCTCTGTAGACAGCAACCGTCTCCATGTAGAGACAACTATTGACACTTTAAGAGTGATAGTCCTAAAGCAAGAAGCCTGGCTAAGATTGTGGCACAGTGGCCATTGAATGCCCACTCCTTTGGTGTTCTGCTCAGAGTGATGATGCGTGGAAATCTCAGCCTAGTTTTACCTAAATGTCTATTTTCTTTTATTTTTTGCTTGTGTTTTTAGGAGAAAAATAAAGAATATGCTTTGTCAGTGATGCTTGCAACTTGCATGTAGAAAGACTTTACATGTACTCTTCACCACTAGCATAGGTGAAATCAAAGTATGTCTGTCAACTAAAAGTGGGAGGCACTCCTGTACTCTTTTGCTTGGATGTTTGCTGAGCTGCTGGTAATCTAACCAGAGTTGTACTAGACTTTGTGTAAGTGTTCAGAAATATTCTGGAAATTCTTTATATCCTTCATTTTATTTGAATGCGATTTAAACTTCAACTTAAGTTGGGAAAGATGATCACTCATTGGAAAAAATAAATATTCTGATACTAAAGCACAGCAAGCATATTTTTATTTAATTTTAGTGAGTCGTTCGTTATTCCTTGTATTCCATGTTTCACTCAATTTTAAAATAAGCAAAAAAACTAAACTTAACAGAACAAAACATCTTTGGAAAGGAGTGTAGACATCACCAGTGAAAGATAATGACATTTTATTTTTAAAAATTCCTTGACAATGTAATTATTACCCGCCAATTTAATTGGGTTGGTATGTATTTGCAATATCTCTACTGCTACTGTTATTAAAGTTAATTATTAATGATATATTTTACATTAGAAAAATATGAATACTTGTAATTGCCATTATTTCTGATTGTCATGGTTTGAAATGTGTCCCTCACAAGCACATGTTTTGGGCAGGTCATGTCACCTTTAGGAGCCGGAGCCTTGTTGGAAGAAGGCAGTCACAGGGGGCGGATCTTGAAGCAGATTAGTCCCACCTTACTTCCTGGAGAGATCTGTTCTTGTAGCTGGCAGTCTTACAGCTGTCAGCCTCCAAGATGGGTGTGAGGAAGCCCATCTCCAGCTTCTGCCACTGGCTATGCCCCTTCTGCCATGAAAAACCATATCTCTGTTTTGGAACCATAAGCTGAATAAACTTACTTCTTCCCTTAGTTACTTGACTTTAGGTGTTCTGTCACAACACAGAAAGACTAACCAGTACCTAAAACTTAAAATGATTTAAGTTTTCTACTTAATATATTTTTTTATTCATGGAGTAAGAATATAATTTAATTCTGGAAATTTAGAAAGTTTTTTATTTCAGGGAGAATTCTAGAAATAGAGACATTTTCTGAGGATGGCATCAAATGCTTTTTCAAATGAGAGGTTTGGGGATGGAATGTAACACAGAGAAGAGCAACCTGACAGAAGCCAGGAAGTACAAGATCCAGAGAAAGACTTCTGGCACGTAAAGTGAAATCAAAGAATGCCATAAATTAACAGATGAACAATAGGTACCACAGCAACCCCAAACATAATGAAATAGAAAGTGGAACAAGATGAGGAAGACATGAGATGTAGGTGAGATCACACAGTGGTTAACGTGGTGCATGCTGCAATAAGCCAGGACAAAATGAAATGACCACCTTGAAGAGTGAAATGTGAGGAGAGCTGAATAATTTTCTCAGCAAAGCACTGAAGCCATGACCATGAAGAGCTGTGGCAGAAGCTTCCTGATTCTTGTAAATCCTTTGATTCCCTGAAACAAGTTTCTGCTCCCATCAAGGCCTCTTCCTTGCTTGTCTCCCATGGGACAGCCAGCTGCTGCTAGGTCTTTTCACCCCTGGGCCTTCTCAAACTGTTTCACTTTCTTCTTTTTCCATGCCCCTCAACTGTCAACAAATTTTTCTATGTCCAGTTCATACACACTTAACAAACCTCAGTGTTAATGATAGGTAGAAGAAAAATCATAGCACTCTGCTCAAAAATTCTCATTGTCTCTAATTCCTACTTAATCATTTGCAACTTAATTAAGCAAACCCTGTAGATGTTCCGGAGAAGAAACACGGGTGTCCTGTTTGCCTGTGCAGCCAGTGCAATTGTGAGTGTACAAGGATGCTCCTGCTGTGCCTCCTGCTTCTCTTTGCAGACTGGACTCTGCAGCTTCCCTTTCCTGGGTTCCTCACTGCTCCCAGTACAGCCATTTTCTTATTTTGGTCTATCTTCCATTCTGCCATGGTGTTTGTCTACTCTACGATCATTAACAGTCTCATACAGAAAGGAACAACTTTCTGTATGCTATTCTAAAACACAGTGACTAGGAGGGATGACCATCAGATTTTTATTTCAATATCTTTTAAAAATTCTTTTATGGATATATTGAATCTATGATATTTCACACTTATTCCCTAATCCCATAACCTTCCTCTTCCCAATATCTTCCTACCAGTCTCTATCATATTTTCCTATCTTTTTGCATGAGTGGCAAACTTGTATCTAGATTCCCTTCTATGGCATGTGCTGGGGCATGAATCATGTATCAGTGGGCATAACATTGAGAAAGGCCATCCCTGTGCTGTCAATATTTACCCTAATCGATCTTTCAGGGAGATATTAAACCTCTTGAGAACTCTTCCCCTTCATGATGAAATCTTGATAGGACAAATTGCCTGCAGGAAATATGGGCATATGCATAGCTACAGTGAATTTGTGGATGCATCTGCCCTGTCATATCCAGAAGATAATGTCTGACTCTCCTCCTGCAGTCTTGTAGGCTCTTATAAACTTACTGCTGTCTCTTTCACATTGTTCCCTGAGCCTTGGGGTGGGCATTTGCAGTTGGTTATATTCCGTACTTTGGCCAGTTGTGATTATCAGTAATAGCCACTTTCCATTGCAGCAGGAAGCTTCTAGGTTGAGTGCTCAGTGCTCCTCCAGTCTATTAGTGTAATGACAAATGTTTAAAATGCAGTTTTATGCAGTGTCTTTACATCCCCAGAGCATATGCCTTTCCACTTTGTAGGTTCTTGTCCTAGTTTATAGTACTAGGAATGTAATTCTGGCTAAGAGCCTTAAACCTAATCATAAAGCTGTTGGTTGCCCCCTTTACATTCATGCCACTATTATACTGATGGTCCTCTCTTGCCATTGTGACCATTATTATAGCTTACACATTTCATGGATTAATGAGACTGTTGATTGCTTTTCTCCCCAAGCAGCTATCGTAGTACTTCAAGTTCCAATTTTTTTTTCATCTTATCTGTGTCCTGTCATCAACTCGAGTTGACTTTTAGTGATAGGATCTTACTGTAATTTCTGGAGGGCAATCGAGAGCAGTGGTAAAATCTTCTACTGTTTGAGGGGATACAGACACCTGACAATTTAATCAGAAGTATCACATATCAGGTACTTGGAATATTAGTTATTTGTCTCTGGGTTGGAGAATTGTAGGAAATTTTCCTTCTTGTTCTATTTTCATCTCAATATGTGTTCCTTTTATAGTATATATTTGTTCACACTCTTTTGAAAACTTTTTTTATATTCTAATAGCATAGGAGGTTTCTATTTGGTTGTTTCTTGCAACCTTAGTGCTGTTTTTTACTCCCTCGGCCCTTCTTGAACTCTATTTTTCATTCCTTCCCTTGAGCATTTCCCCCCATTTCCCCTTTGTACCTTGTCCTATTTGATATTTGGAATCTACTCTTTTAAGGTCTTCATGCTATCCCTCCTCCTTCTCACTCATGTTTAATGGTCCATTTCAATTTTTCTGGCTATTTCAGGAATTCCAAATTAAGCACATCAATTAGAAGTTCAGTGGTAGCATCCACATATAAGAGAAAACATGTAGTGTTTCTTTCTCTCTGTTTAACATGCCTTTCTCAAAATAATATTTTTAAGTTTATTTGTGAGAAAATTTCATAATTTCATTTTTCCTGATTGCCCAATAGTATTCTGTTGTATATATGCACCACATTTTCTTTTTTTTTTTTAAAAAAAATTAGTGTTTGTGTGCGTGTGTGCATCAGAGGACACTCTGTGTGTCTGTGGAGGCCCAAGGGTGACTTTGGAAAACATCTTGGACTGTTTTTTTTTTTTTTTTTAACCACCTTTTAGGTTTATTCTGGGGTTTTACAGGCTCTGTCTTCCAGAACTAGAAGTATAAGTCATCTCTGTCATTTCCGTCTGCATTTTTTATATGGGATCTAGGTCCTTCTGATTGTGAGGCTGAATCATAACTATCTCTGTCCAGCACTGTACCACATTTTCCTTACCCATTTCTCCATTGATTGACATTTAATTTGATGTCATTTCCTTACCAATGTGAATAGAGCTTCAATGACCGTGGATGAACAAATGTCTTTGTAATAAGATGTAGACTCCTCTGTGAGTATTCCAAGAAGGGATATAACTTGGTCATATGGTAGTTCCAAGGAACTTCCATATTGATTTCTATAGTGGTTTTACCAGTTTACACTCCCACCAACGATTAATTGACTTTTCTGCATGTCCTCACTAGCATTTGTTGTTGTTTGTGTTCTTGATCCTAGCTGTTCTGACTGGAGTAGGATGATATCTCCAAATAGTTTCAAATTTACACTTCTCTGGTGACTAAAGAGGCCAAATATTTTTAAGCTATTTTGTTGATATTTGAATTGTTTTTTGTGAAAATTCTCTTTTTAATTCCAAGAAGCATTTTTCACTTGGGTCATTTATTTTCTTGATGTTTAATTTTTTAAATTCTTTGTATACTCTGGAGATTAATCCTTTGTCAGAATCATATCTACCAAAAGATTTTCTCCCATTCTGTGCGTTGTCTTTTTGCTCAATAGCACTTTCTTTGCAGAATAGAAGCTTTTCAGTTTCATAGATCCCACTTGTGTAACTATCAGACTAGTTGATTTTCTGTCCATAATTTCTGATTCTTTCACTGCAGACATATTATAACTTCTTGCCTTACTTCTCATCTCTAAGGAGGAAAAGAGGAGTTCATATCTACCAGTGTCATTGATTAGACTGAATGCAGGAATATGTGGAAAACACTCAGGATACTGCCTGAAGCATATTAATGACTGTTGTTTTAAGCTATCAAAGTGTCTGACCTTTCTTTGAAACCAGGAAATTGTATACCCTACTACAAGCTAACTTGTACCTTATGAAATGACAGAGGAAAGAAATTGAAAAAAGAAAGGAAACTTACTTTCAACGATACATTTAACTGAGTGAAGAGACTTGATGAATTGATAAATCAAAGCATTCTTATCTTCATTTTTGTCTTGTGTATTAAGGCAAGAATAATAGTTTAGTTTTCTCATATTTTCATTAATTTTATCTGAGGCTTTTAATAGATTGAGGAAGTCTCAGTTATTTTTTTTTGGCACTGAATTTTCACGCTCCTTAGATGAAAAAATGAGATGTGTACTTTCTCCTATTCAAACTTTTGAAGTGTTTTCTCTTATTTCGTTTTCATTAATGGCAAGTTTCCTGCTTTTTATTATTTTATTTTATCTGTCATTTATTTTGCTGTTAAGACTTATACCTTTACACCTTGCAAATGCTGAACATCTCCCCCATTGTCTTCACTCCAACCTCATGATGAAGACTTTCAAATTGTGACTTGGTCTGAGTTTGCTTCAGTCTCAGTATGTTTCCCAGTCTCTTAATAATAATATATGAGCATAAGGTGTTTGTCCAGTCGGAATCCAGATTGGTACTAGGCTGTGAGTTAGTTAACTACTAACATAGTAACTGTGGTGAACTATTCATGCAAGCTAACCATACCAGTTTTCTGATGGATTGAAAACAGTGAAGCATCCCAAAGCAAAGATGACATTTGGTTTTTCTTCCCTTCTGTGGTGAAACCGACTCTGCCTCTATCCCCTCCACCTCCCTCCACTGCTCGCCTCTTGAGGTATCCAGAGATCTGGATGATTTGTGTTGACACAGCTTCACAGATAATTTGGACATAATCATCCATTAAAGATCCCAATCCAAGGGAACATTTCAAGGGATGGAACAGAGAGCTTGGCAGGGGTGAGAGGTGGGGATTGGTTTATTGATTCATAGGACTGTAGTGTCTTGGAGTGAAACCAAGCATAGAGTGTCTCGGTGCCCTAGGGACATTGCCCATTTCCACTTCTCTTTGCCCCTTTTGTACTTCCTGCCTTTGCTTCACTGTATACAAGCATCAGGCTCATTTCAGAATAAAGATAATGCCCTTCTCTCAGTGAATATTTTAAAATCCCAGGAGGATAAAGTCAGTTGACTATGGTTTCCTGGCCAACCTTTGGATCAGCTATTGTAGACTGAGGCTTAAGAATCTTTACTTGGCTCTGACCTAGGAGAATTTGACTACAGAGATTGAAAAATCCTGAGTTAGTGGAGTAGTTCCCTCGAGGTTGTAGTATAATATGAAGGTCACCAAGAGACAGAAGCAGCAGATGGTCATTGTGTTTGCAAACCTAACCTGCAATAGTCCCCACTTTTAGCCTAGCTTTCCTTTTTGAAGCCATGCTCACAGTGTGGAAGAGTTACATTTGTTCATATTTATGTGATTAACATTTTTTCATTCTTATGTGCATTAAAACATTTATAGTTTTTTGATGGCAGAAATGTAATACTTGAGCAAAAGTGGCTTGCTTTTTAAAGGAAGATTTATGCTGCATCATTTTACAAGTGAAATTTACCTCCTAATGCAGGATTCCCAGACCTAGGCCCACATTATATATTATTCTCCAGGGAGGAAAAAGGAAGAAAGAGAGAAAATAAAGAAAGATATAGAGGAGAAAGAAGGAAGGAAAACAGGAAGAAACAGAGAGAGAGAGTGAGAGAGAGAAAGAGAGAGAGAGAGAGAATCTGGTTCAGTAGATGAAGATGAAGGCTGAATATATGTATCAATGCTCTGGGTAGTTTTATCAACAGTCCATGTTTATTCATGACCTTGAAAGACAGAGAAGCATTCCACAGGATTTCAGCCTTCTAATTCAGGGTGTTGAACTTCCCTTGATACAGACGTTTGTCTCACTTTCATTTCTTGCCTCACGGGAACATGACTTTTTGCTGCTCTCACTGTAAGACTGGCCACATGCATAAGAGCCTCCATTTTCCCGCTTCAAAACTCATCTGTCTGGGTCTTTTGCATCTTTGGTCTGCCACCATCAAGAGGGACACAGTAACTGTCTGCAAAGGAAGTTCATCACCAGCCACCTTGGGGGAAATAAATGCTCTTCAGTGTCCATCTCTCCGGAGAGCAATGGTACCAGAAAGGTAAGAGTAGAAGATGTAGAGGAACACAGTGGATATCACTTTCAAATTTTGATTCAGAATACATATTAGTGGTAGGGTTTGAGCATATTTTCATCCTTTACTATGATGTTGAGTCATGTTCAGCTTCTTTCCTTTGTCTTCCAATGCGTCCCAGTCTTTTCTTCCATTTGGCTACGCTCCATGGCCTCTGTAGTCCCACTGTCTTTTTCTGTTTGCCTGAGTCTGTTATTTTGACTCTTTTGGCTTCAGATTCCCTATTTATTTCCCTTCCTTCTGCACTCCTATTTCTTTTCTTTTTTTTTTAATTTTTTTATTATTTATTGTGCGTGTGTGCGTGTGTGTATGTGTGTGTGTAGAACCATAGGCGAATTCAGGAACCACCATGGACGCCTCCTTCTCCTCCTGTTTACTCTGCCCCGGGATTCGCAGGCTCCGCCCTACCAGGACCAGAAATGCAGGCCGCCCCGCTTCTGCTGGTGTCTATATGTGGGATCTAGGATCTGAACTCAGGACCTTCCACCTGCAAGGCAGAGACTTAACCCCTGAGCCACCTCTCCTGCCTATTCTGCACTCCTATTTCTGAAGTTAGTCTCTGAACTTGTGATTTCCACTTTTTCCTCCCATATTTTTCTCTCTATGCTTTCCCCTTTTATCTGCTTCCCTGCTCCGGTGTATGCATATTATGGCTGGCAGTCAGTTCAAAATACTTAAATCTGTATTTTCATCCTCCGTCTCTCCTTCAAATTTCTCCTTCCTTTTGTTGTCTATTTGAGATGTGTCTTCCTTATCTATCAACTTCTTACACTTCACTTATGCCTCTTATAGCTTCTTCTGCTTGACCTCATCTGATCAGACTTGATCATGTAGACATGGGACAAGACTTTTAACTAATCCTTCTTTACTCCCTCTTTTATAATCCTTTATTTTCTCAATTATATCAGTTCTGAAATGTATTTCACATAAGTTTGAATTTCATTTAAATTATATGTAGTTGTTTATACTATTTTTCAGTTTAAAAATCAAAAAATAAATTTATTTATATGTATATATCTATGTTCACGAGGAACATTATTAGAATATTAATTCATGAGTTGATGTTGCACTGAAAATTTAGACCATTGTGTATTACAATGGTTTTCAATAACTTCATTTGGGTGTCATGCTTTTGATTCTTATGCACCCAGTTCTCTTCATCATATCATATTTTAAAGCATTGCTACATTTTTATGAGATTCTGATCATATTACCTTCATCAGAATCCTTCTTAGGTTTATATCAATTACAGAATTAAACAGGATGAGGTCACTTACAATAACTTCTGTTCTAGCACAATCTGTGAGTCCAGCCATATTTCCTATTATCCTTAGCGAATCATTCCATATTTCAAGGTTTTCCCTTCTGTCTTTCTTCCTTCATTTTTTTCTTTTTTTTCAAGCAGGCTGTTGCCTCTTCACATTATTTTGTTCCCGTAATTCCACACTGAGTCTTTCCCTGGGATGCGCTCTATCTTGTCTCCTTTCTCTAACATCCAGCCCTTGCTTTAGGGCCTGACCGATAGGCTTTCATGCTTATGTGGGGCACCTGCATTTGGTTTCCTCCCTCTGAACACTTCTAGCACTTTCTCTGGCATTTTCTTGAAGTACTTACAGTTGTCTGGAATTTATTTATGTACTTTCGGGGGTTGTACAGTATCTTCCACATAAGCTTAATAGAAAATTTGTTAAATGGATTGATGAGTAGAAATGAGCGAAATGCCCAGTTCATTTCAAAAGAAGCATGCAATTTCTGCTAAACTTAAATTTGTTCTCCCTCCTTTTTCTTTCATCTGAGGCAGACCAAGTATGACCAGAGGCCTTGTCTATGCTCATACTGTGGGATAACAGGCATCTGAGTCTCATGTTCTATAATTATTTTTCATTTTGATCATAATTCCAATTTTTAGTTTTGGAAAAGATTTGCTTTGTATATTTTTAATGTTTACTCACACTACTATCATTTTTATAAGGTAGTTTTAAATTTGTTTGAGGACCTATCTTTAAAGGGCAATCTCATGATTAAATTTTAGTAAAACTAAATACAATATGTTTTTTATTTTAGCCAATTGGTGACACTAACAAGTACATTTTAGATGTGAGTGATTTTTAATAATATAACAAGAACAGACAAAGTTATCTCAAACCTGAGTTTGAGAACTTTAAATGGATGGATAGTGATAGCCTCGTAGTCACATAAGACAAATGCCATGACCCAGTCTGCTCAGCTTCTCACTTGAGCCTGTGCTTAGGGAAATGCCAGGGTGAGTGAGTAAGTGAAGGCAGGGAGTCAAGTAAAGTCACAGACTAAAGGAGAGGAAAAGAAGAGGCTGCATTTATGCTCTCTAAAGAATACTCTTTTGGAATCAGGGAGAACAGAGAGACGCTGGATTCCTTGCAGGGACTGAAGCATGACTGACAGGCAGGTAGATTGGGACTTGGAGATTAGAGTTCTGCTTCCTTGTCTCTTCTGTTTTCAAAGCCTTATCTTTACTTGTGTGTCCTACCCACTTGCTTATGGGAAGATTCTTGATGTTATAGTAGTAAGTACAATAAAAATTGCAAAGGAGCTTATTTTATAGTCCAAACCATTGTATAATGTTGCTAATCAGGTAGATGTACTCTTTAGAGACTCATTCAACAAACCATGTCTTTTAAGAAGTCATTTGTTCTTATAGGCTGATTGAGCCATGCTCTAAATAGGAGGGCATTTTATCCTTATAAAATTGGTAATTATTTACCTTGTAAGCAATCTTCTTGATTGAATATAGCTAAATGTTTGGCATTAAGTCTAGGAAATGCTTTAGATTTTATTGGTGCATAAATGAATTGAAAATGAATATGAGTTTCTTCACTTTTATTAGTTGAAACCACACATTCATTTTGTATCTAAGTTTAATTAATGAGTTCTTTGTGAAAATTATTTTAATATATCTGAAGAAATAAGCACCATTTATGATGTGGTGATTTATTTATTTAACTCTGAACATGGAGCTAGCACTCATGGAAGCAATGCAGTGAATGTTTCAAGCATTTGTACATAAGCTGCCTCCAAGGATAATTAGATGATAATAATGGTTCTTGCTTTGAGATGGCTAATTAAAAAATCTATTGCTCCTAAGTCTAATTATTTGAGTAATGATAACATATTAGCAACTATGAAACCACAGTTACAGCCAGCCCCATTGAAGAAAAAAGAGCAAATATGCTAATGACATTTTCTACCAAGACCCGAAGGATGGCACTAGACCAACTTTCCATTCCCTGTTCTGTATTCTGTGCCCATTCTCGCTACATAGATATCATTCATTTGATTCCACTCTCATTTGTTTTCATTTGCTTTCTACCTCTCCCTCTGGCATGAGGGAGCTAATTTCCTAGCTCTTCTTCATCCTGTGAGCCTCTGGAAGGCTTTTGTAATTGGACTTCATAGCTTTAACAAACATTTCATAACCTGCCAGTAAAATGTCAGTTCTCTGGTCCAGAACATAATTAAATGAGTAGGAATCAGTGTGGTAGTTCATCCACTAAATAAAATTATTTAAAGAGGTTATTAATTAAGAGTTCGCTTTGATTTTCGAATTCTAATCGATTACAAGCTCTGAATGTTACAGACAGAAATCTTTCTTGTTTTCATCCTCATTGTTTGTCCTAGTAAAAAGTTAAGTAAGATGATATCAGTGAAAATTTGACTTAATTTTTTTGTTTATTAATGAGCTGAGGGAATCTTATAGAATATAAACAAATGGATTATGGACACGTGAATGCTTTCCTGTGAATTTTAAAATCCAAACAAGAGTAATATAAATGAAATACAAGAACCTTGTAATGCTGTATTTGAAAACATCACTTACCGATTGAAGGCAAAAAAAAACAAAGTAAGGATCGAATCTTTGAGACTAATTCTGAGTCGAGAGTCATAGGAGGAAGGTAGGTAGTTTTTGCTTTCTTTCTGGTTGTTTTTGTCTTTTAAGATATGTTTTTGGAATTTAAGAATAATTTCAGCAGTAACTTTCAAGTTAGTATAATGTCTAACACAGTTAGCTCCTTTTTTTTTGTTCCAGAAACTGCAGCTAAGTACCTTATTCCTACTGCATCAGGTTGTTTTGTGACCCTGTGGGATAGATCAGTCTCCATTAGTAAACTAAGGCTTGCACACTGCTTCGACCATTTTGGAGCTGAGACACTGAGACAGGCAGGGACCAACACAAGTGCTTTGTGCAAAGTGTCCCGTAAATACTGGTAATGAAGCTTTAGGAACACATCTACTCAGGGTTGCTTTGCAGGGGTGGATTTCAGAGGCTGCTCCTCAGAGGAATGAGTTGTGTGTGGCAGTATTTGGAGAGATTTTTACATTACAGAATAAGAAAGTGGTATCTATAATCCTAAATAATAGCATCTTCAAAAACAAATCAAAGGGTTTTTCTTATATAGAAACTACTTTACCTTCAGAAAGACCTGAAGAATGGTCACTGTTAACTACTGGTCTCTTAAGAGCTCACCTGCAGTGTTTACTTGCTATAAACACTGGATCCTGAAAGTCACACCTAAGGAAAAATAACCTCTCAATGAAGCTTATTGTTTGTGATCCTTGCATTGTGTTCTGTTTTATTGTTCTCTGACTGAAGAGATGAGGAAGGGCAACATTCTCACTTTTAAAACTGCATATTCAGTCACTTATTGGGTCACCATACCCCAAATGACCATAAATGCAGTTTGAGATGCTGATTTGGGAGAACTAATAGCAAGGCTATAAAACTACCTTGCAAGCTAGTCTTATATAGCTTTGAGCTGGAAAGCTAAAGGAGCTCTGCAAAGAGAGATAGTAAATGAAGCATATTTGTTTCCTCTGGGTGGATGGAAAGAAGGGCTTAAATTAAAGCAAACAGGATCTACTGTTCTCCCATAAATGCAAAGAAAAAAACTTTGAGTTCTCGCTAATAGTGATATCTGAGTAAAGGACTTTATAGATTTTCTTTAAGACCATAATTGTATAAGAATCAAATGGTATTTGAGGTGGATTTACAGCAGGCTGGCATGTATTAAGGAAAACATGTTTGGTGTCACCCAACTGCCTCTGGTGTATCAGCTCCGTGTACTGTAGCTGGCTGGCTATGTGGGCAGCCCTCGCCTGCAGTGATCTGCCTCCTCAGGCTGCAGTCTCACCATCCCATTGTTGTGTAAGGACACTAAGTGCAAATGGCACAGATGGAGTCACCCCAGCCACTCTGAGTCCTGATGGGAATCAAGTAAGTCCCCTTCATCAAAACCTCAGCTCATTCCTAGGGGTTCCTGTATATGACTGTAAATGGGATTCCACTCAATGCCAGAGTAACAGCAGCCAAGCCAGAGCAAAAGCAAAAAAGCAGGGCCCACAGATCAGAATACGACCTTTTCTTTTAAAATTGTTTATGTCCGGAGTTTTTGGTTGCTTATTACTTAATGTTATTTTTTCTTGTAATGGATGTCTATTTTTTAAGTTTCAGGCTAAATAAAATCAGAATGGTGAAAGTAGAAGGCAGAAGAATGTAGCTTCATCTAGCTGAAGAAACCTTTAAGCTGTGATACCCTGCAACATTTGATGGCACTGATGTCCCTTAGGAGTCAACGAATTGGCTATGTTACAATCCCCTTAGGGAAGCTCTAAAGTATTGTAGCAAATAGAGTTTGTGCAGTAAAAATACAGCAAACAAATGAATACATCTTTTGAAGGACCGCACTAAAGTGGTGTCTTCCATGGTCTGAGTACATTCCCAAACTCCTATATTGAAACCTGATAGCCAGTGTGTTAGTCTGGAGTCCATGTGAATGGGACTAGTCACCTAAGTGACCCAGAACATACACTCCATAAAGCCTGAGGGATTATGTAAGTGTCCTTAATGTGACCTTTAACTGTGATGGTACTTCCAGCACAGAGGTATTGGCCAAGAAATGTTTTTTCTTCAATTTGGTATTTGTAATCTAAAAGTGAGAACAGTGCCATTTTTTTAAAATAATATAGAAGAAAAGAATTTTCATCATTCTATTGTTATCATATAAAGGTACTTGATGTACTAATGCACACACTAAATCAGTAAGTCAGAATTATTGAACATTTTGTATGTGTGGCAATTATACAGACTTATATTTAATTTGAGATATATTTCATGTATGTTGTGATGCAGAAGTGACTATAAGCTTTGGGCACTATTATAAACTAAAATGAAACTTTTGTTTTATGCCTTGCACTTGCATATTGTAATTTACTTTCATCAGAAGGGAACTGTAAATTGCATTTTAAAGGTAGATGCCTCTCAGGAGACATTTGCATCAGTGAGCACTGTGGACTTTGAAAGTGTTTTCAAAGCTACTCACAGCAGGATTTGTCTCAAGTCATTGAAAAATTCTTGGACAGGACGCGATAATTTTTCATCCATGAGGGAAATAATATTATTCTAGAACAGTGTTTTAAAATGTAGATCCTATAAAAGGTGATAGATGTTTTTTCTAAAGTGAGATTTATCTTCTGTATGTAGGTTGGGCTGGTTAGACTTGAAGAGCATGACCGATCTGTGTGTCTACTATGCTTAGCAGTTCTACACAGTGAGATCTGCATCATTAAAGCAGCCATTTTAAACTTATCCCTAACCAAATTCTTATAAGGGCAACCATCAAAATGGTCCCAACACATGGAAACTATTCTCAAAGGAAGTAGTACATTTCAGTGATTTTTCTCAACTATGTTGAAATATCTTTTTAAAGAGTTAGATTGCTCTGCTACTGATTATACAGGATAGTAATTTTTTTTTTACTGTTCTTTGTGTCAAACTTATACATTCTTCATCCTAGAAAAAAGGAAGGGAAGAAGCCAGAAGTAAAATAGTTTTCCTAGTACCTTACCAAGACACTGTGAAGCTAATTCTTTGAGCTTGTTGGTTCCACTAAATTTAATTTTAGAAAATGATTTGCTCCAGTGTAGATAATCCTTGCCTCTCTTTCCATAATATTTTATCTTTTCCTTGAAGAATATTTACTTTGTATCTCTTGGCACTCTTTTTTAAAAATAATACCATCTTGGATACCTTGTAACCTCTTCCTTTATTTCCTTTACAACACCTGTTGCAATCTGATAACATTGTATGTGCCTTTCTGGTGATGTATTGTCTTATCTTTTAAATTGTATAAAACCCCATAAGAGCAGTACTGTTTTCTAGAGGTCTTATTCATTGTTGTTTTAGAGTGTCAAAAACAATGACTGGCCTGTCAAATATGTCAGTCAGTTTCTGTTGAACAAATATGGTAAAAATCAAATCCAACAAAATAATTTATCTGTTAATAAAGTTATTTTTATGGAATTAATTATTTCAAGAATAAATTTATCTGGAACTATGATGCTTTTGAACATTTGTCCTTTTTGTCTAGTTACATTATTTTGGCAGATAGTCCTAATTTAGGAGATTTTTATTTCCACTTGGCCTTTCTAAGTGTCACGTGGCCTGCAAGTGCAAATGGCCAACTTGCAGAGGGCCAGATTACATACATATAAATATCTGTATTTTGGAATTAGTGACCTACGTTCCAGTTGTCTGGACTGAGAATGCTCTTCTAACATGGCAGGCACCTGTGGATCTCTTCATTGGCTTGCTTGTTTTTATCCTTCATTTTCCAAAATGAGTTTTGTGACATTAGCTTTCTATGGCTTCACAACACCCCATACCTAGCTACCTCTGCTTCTACTCTACTAATCAATCGGTATTGGGTCAACTAGAGTTCATAGACTAAAATCACTTATCTCTTGATCCTGTTCCTAAAGAGAAGTAGTCCATTTCCCCAAGCTCCCTTCTAGCTCAATGTTCTCCTTTGATGTTATATTTTAGCACTGTTTCAGCCAGTCTCTGTGAAGAGTCAATTCTACATATCCTCTTTACTGTAGATCATTAGAGTGCAGCAACCTAGAACAAAGTAGAGACACTTGAATCGCTGGCTGGGTTCACGAGTGAAACTAACTGTGAGGACACTCATCTTTGCCCTGTTGGGCTTGTTTGGAGTAGATCTGCTTAAATGATAGGCTTCCATGGGAGAAGAGGAGACACTTCTCTTAACAATGAATTGTGCTGAGCGGGAAGCTTTGAGTTCACGACAAGTATAGTTATTTTCGATTCTTGTATCTCGTCAGATGATTGTTAAGGTAGACTTAGGACCAGCACTTCAGGTCACAACCCCCTTCTTTATGCAAATTGGATGTCTATCAGTGGATTTTATATTCACTTGCTTTTTCTGCCAAAAGTGTTGATCATAGAAGTTAATAACTTGATTATCAAAGAAAATAGAAATCCTTTGTGTGGCCTGTGATTGTTTCTTGATAACAACTTTGTTTTATTCTAGGATCCATATGTTATTACAATATCAGAATCATGTTTGGTTAAAAAAAGTACCATTTCCTGAGATATGAATTTAGGTTTTTTTGTGGATAAATTCATATCTTGTTCTATTTGCACTGCTATGACAAAATACTTTTGAGTAAACTTCTTATAAACAGTAGACATTTATTTCTTATGCTCTGAAATCAGTGAACGCCAAGACCTGGGAACTAGCACAGTTGACGTCTGGTGAAGATTGTCAAAGTAGTACCCTCTTGTGGAGTCTTTACTTGGTGGACAGGACAACCATAATCCCACTCCTGAAACTGAAAGTGTCATACATAATTATCTTCTCAAACCCCACTTCTTTAATACTATTACACAGAGGAGTTTCAACATTGAAAATTTGAAGGGACATGTTTAAGCCATGGCAAGTATATGTGGTAATTCTCCAAAAAGTCTACAAGCGGTTTTTTTGTTTGTTAATAGGAGAAATTAAATGTGGATTTGATTTGAAAATGAGTTGTGGACAACCACTAGTTTTTTATTATGTAACCTCAGGATGTAAGCATGCTTTGGCTATCCACTTAAGGACTTGGTTGCTATATGCTCCACAAGCATGTAATTATGAAACTGCATCTTCCTTCTGTGTTTCTTATACAGATAAGAATAATTTGCAAACATTTAAAGAGGCTATGAGTTTGCCATTGTGGAAGACTTTATACCTAGAACAATGTTCTTTTGTTTTGCATGATAATTCTGTAGTTTTGTTGAGATGTTGAATAATAGCACAGTCCTAACTAGTGTAAGAGTATTAAGTTAAATGGCAGTGACTGTTGTATACTATTGTGTGCCTTTTCATCTTTTGTTGATTTGGCAAACTTCTATTATTTTTCAAATTCTAGGTGAAACTCAAAGCCTTATTTCTTCTGGTAAATTTGTTTTCTTCCTCTGCAGATTCATCTTAGATCATCTGTAAGGATACAGATTTTTATTTTCTTTGACATAGTATAGTCATATAACTGTGTTGTTATGTGTCTTGTCTCTATCTTTTCTCCAAGAGATAGTTCTTTATGGGCAGAGGACATATGAGAGTAAACTTTAAAAATTAGACAGAGAAAAAATGAGAGAGAGAAAGAGAGAGAGAGAGAGAGAGAGAGAGAGAGAGAGAGAGAGAGAGAGAACAGGGAGGAGCAGGCATGCACACACATGCCATGCCTTTCTGTACTGTGGTGTGTGTGTGTGTGAGTGGGTGGGCGGGTGAATGTCAGTCAGAGGATAACTTTTGGAAGTCCATTTTCTCCTTCTACCATGTGTGTTCTGGGGATCAAACTCTGGGTGTCAGTTAAACACAGGCATGACTTTACCTGTTAAACCCGTCTTATTAAAGTCTAAAATACAGGTTTCTTAAAAGGATCTGGTAAACAATAGATTCTTAAGTTAAGAAAGTAAAATAAATAAGATGTCCAGTAGTTATACTGATTTGTACATACTGATACCTGATGTTGTGTTGGATTTAGTTTTGATGATGTAAACCAACCCTCCTTGGGTGAAAGATTTGTATATTATAGGATATATAATGAATCGACTGATTCCACATTCTCCCAGTACAGCAGAGTAGAATCATACTCTCCGTTGTACCAATGAGATATTTAACCAAGATTTTATTCTGAGAAAAATAATATGAATCCTTCTTTATCAATACCTAAATAGGTTTTGTATCTCTATATAACCATTGATTAGTTTTGTGAGATGGAAAGATGTAGAAATGACCAGACTAGAAAGATTTTAATCTTCCTTACTCTCACCCATAATTTTGTAAACTCATATCCCATACTCGTCAGTAAAAATAACTCCACACCTTTATTAAAACTTCACTATCTTCATTTATATTTAGAGTGGTGGCACCATAAAATTGAAACCTGAGAGTTGTGAAGGATATAAAGTCATGTTTTAATAGAGAAACTAAATTGCTCCTTCAAAGAGCCTATAAAACTGAAAAGCATTCATTATAAATGTAATAAAAACTTATGAGTCCCATTTTATTAAAACTACACCCAGTTTCCTGACGGGGCTGAATCATTTAGAGGTAAACCAGTGATACTTTATGTCTAGCACCATACTTTATGTGAGATAAGATATCTACTGAAATGAGGGTAGTGGTTTTGACATGATCCCTAATGGACATCCTTTCATGTTGTATGATTAAAGTTTTTACTTTAGCAGAGTTTGCAACTTCTGATAATGGCACAACCCACTCAGGTTAATGACATCAATAAATTATTTACTAGTTTTCTTTCCTTCAAGAAGAGAAGAGTAAAAATAAAGCTGATGCCCTTTGTTCTTGATACATCATCCTGTTAACTCTGTAGGCGTCTTACCCACCTAACATTAGATAGTTAGCATTGTTACTGTAGAACTGTCTAGTGACTGCCATAGGCCTTTGTTTTTCTTTAGCTGTAGTACTATTTTTAAAACATTGTAGCTATATTTTTAGTTTGGCTTCTTTTGAACTTTCACATGTTCTGTACTTAAGCTATTTTAAATATTAGACATCCATGTTGCCATGTCATTTTTATTCATAAGGATTACATCAGTGATGGTGTTTGAAGGTATGAAAGGAAACCAAAGTAATGTTAAGCATCATTTTAAAAATTATGTTGTATTAAATAAATGTGCTTATTTGTATAAATGAGGGAATTTGGCTAGTTCTCATACAACATAGGCATATTGATTACTTGGAAATAAGGCAGTATTTCTGTTGATGGCAGAGCATGTGCATTCACTGCATTTCCTTTCTTAAAAATCATAACAGAGATCTACATGACGTAATGAAAAACGGAGGCACAAATTCCAACAACAGTAAAACTTGGATTCACTTGGTGTCCCCAAACAGTGTACTCAGACCGTGTTGTGAGAGGACACTTAGTTGAAGCAGGCATTTCGAGATGTTTGTTTCGATATCCCTCTGAAAATGCTTGAACATCTGCTTAAACCTATACACAAATAGGTCTGTCTGTGTTCATTTGTTGTTAAAATACTAAAGAGATTATAGATGTAAAGGGGCATGTGCTTTCAAAATTCATGGTCTAAAGCAAAATATATAACAGTGACCAACAATATTTAAGGCCACATGAAAATATTATGGAAGCAAAGTTCTGCCCAAAGTATGTTCTCATAATGGTTAAAGGTTAGAAAAAGCCTTCTTAATGGAAGTGGAATTTGTGAAAGTGGTATTCAGCACTTTGAGTTCATTTTTTCAGTTAATCTGAATATTAACACTATAAGTTAAGAGCGGTAATAGTAAATCCATTAGATTAAAAAAAGACAACTCAAAACATTCCTAAAAGCACTCAACTAATCACCCAGGATTTCTTTCCTGTGATGTTACTTGCTGTGTTGCAGAGTCAGGTTATGAGCCACATTTAGAGGAATCAGACTACGCTAAACCTCCAGGTAGGTTGTGTCCGGTAGTGAGACATCTTTCCAAAATGGGAAGAAGAAATCCTTCTTTGTTTTCCCATAAGATGGGTTTTGATGTGTGGTGAGCAGTGTATCAAGGTGTTAGAGTATCGTCCTTGGAACACTTGGAGAAAAGCAACCCTTAAAACGTAAGTGTCACTAAATGTAATTTATGCAAGTAAACCCCATTCTTCCAGGCAGTGTTGTCTGGTCATCTCTAAGTTATCCAGTCAGTGCTTATTACTGACTAGTCACTGAAAGGTATGTATCTCCACAAATACAGAACATTTCCCAAGCTTGAAGAATCTAATAATTTGAAAGCATTTGCTTGGTCTCAAGTTAAATTGACAGAGAAACTAAATGTTTTTAACATCTGAATTAGAAATGTTAGCATTCGGAGCTCTAATTTATTGTTTAATACCATAATAACGAACACAAGGAAGGTTGTCATATATGATTTTTTGCTGGATTTTAAAACTGATTATTTTTCAGATTCATCTAGTTAATCCTGCCAGTGACAAATTTGATACTGGTTTGTTCAAGTCCAGTTCTGTAATTATTTTTCTCTTTCAATGCCAATCCAGGAATATATGGAATTTTCTTTTTCATATGTTTAACTGTAGTACACAAGCATTGTTTTCCTTTAAATAACTGCTTCTTTGAAAATTTTGTGGAAGCCTGAAGTTGATGCCAGGATTTATCATTGACTCTTTTACCTTATTCTTTTTCAGGCAAGTGTTCATCTGTAAAACTAGTTTGGCTCTCCATTGTGTTCTAAGGAATCTCAGTCTTTATTTCTTTTTTTATTTTTTTATTTTATTTATTATTATTATTATTATTTCTGCTCATACAAACTTAACAGGTACACTGCTCCGCCCCCTCTCTCCACCTTCACCCTCCCCCCCTGCTCCCTCCCCCCCTCCCACCAATCCCCGGAGCATTCTTTTTTTTTTTAATTTATTATTTAATTGTGTGTGTGTGCTTGTGTGCGCGCGCGTTTGCGTGTATGTGTAGAACCACAGATGAATTCGGGAACCACCATGGAAGCCTCCACTTTCTCCTTGTTTACTCTGCCCCTGGAGTCACAGGCTCCGCCCTACCTGGACCAGAAACGCAGGCCGCCCCCGCTTCAGCCCAGCGTCTATACGTGGGGTCTAGGATCCGAACTCAGGACCTTCCACCTGCAAGACAGAGGCTTAACCCCTGAGCCACCTCTCCAGCCCCGCCCCCCGAGCATTCTTTAATGTGCATCCAGACTCTCCTCTGGGTCCTCCTGTCCGATGAGGTGCAAGGACCCAGCGGCATTTCCCAGAACTCTTTCCTGTGTTCCCCTTAAGCTTAGGAACACTTCTTTGACTGTCAGTACCTAACCTCCAAGGATCCTAGTGCCTTTAGTTCATGCTAGAGTTTGTGGGGTCAATAATGTGTTGGACATAGCGCAGGGCATGCAAAGTCCTATTATGATTGCTTCAGCCCTAACTTGTGTGGAGTATCTTGCATACAATTACTCCTCCCATCCTTGTGCTCTTACAATCTTATCATCCCCTCTTCCGCAATTTCCCTGAGCTTCAGGATGGGGAGAGATTAGGCTGGCCCAGTTGCAGGTGGTTGGTACAGAGTCGCTGATGTTCTGGATTATGGTGTGTTGATTTTTTTTTTTCGGTTTGCTGCTCCTGTAATGCCCTTGGCTCCATCCTGATGGGTATTGGATGTCACCCCCGGCCAGAGATAAAAACCTGTTAAATTAGAGTCTTGTTATAAGAATATATTCAAAGATAGTTGGAGTAAAAGTAGGAGATCGTGGTGAGAGTGAGTCAATCACCCATTTGCAGAATACTTACTTTTTATCTGGCAGCCTATGTGCCCTCCCCTTCTAGTAAGATCATACCCCATCATTTGCAAATGATCAGGAAGGAAAGTCTGTGAACTTAACCAGATGTCTCATTACTTATTTGATGGTGGCCTACTTTCTCTACTGTAACATGGTCTCCTCAATCCTTGTTTCTGGGGGGGGGCCTTCCTTTCCCATTCCTCCTGTTTATAATCTTTACAATTACTATAGGTATTACAGAGATTTGTCTTTGAGTGTCTCTAAGTGGATTTGGTACTAGCATTCACCTGTTAGGGAGTACATACAGTGCTTAATTTTCCATGTCTGGGGTACTTCATTCAATATAATTTTTTCTAATTCCATCCATTTCCCAGCAAATTGCATTAATTCATCATTTTTGTATAAATGTACCACATTTTCCTTATCCACTCATCAACTGTTGTTGGGTTGATTCCATGACTTCGCTATTGTAAACACTGCTGCTATGAACATGGTCGTGCTTGTGCTATTGAGGTGAATTTTTGCTGAATTTTTGGGGGGTTATTCCCAAAAGTGGGATAGCAAGGTCATATGGCATTTCAATCTTTAACTTCTTTAAGAATTACCAGACGGCTCGCCAGAGTATGAGCCTGCATTCCCACCAGCAATGTAGGCGAGTTCCCCTCTTTCCACATCCTCTCCAGTACTTGGTGTTGTTTGTATTGTGGATTTTTGCCATCCTGACAGGGGTGAGATGATATCTCAGGGAAGTTTCGATTTGCATTTCCTTGATGGCTAAGGATGTGGAGCATTTTTTAAGATATTTGTTAGACATTTTAATTTCGTCCTTGGTAAAGTTTCTTTTGAGTTCCAAGGCCCATTTTTTAATTGGCCCATTTATTTCCTTGATGTTTAGTTTTCTAAGTTCTTTGTGCACTCTGGATAATAGAGCTCTATCAGATATGTGGTTAGTGAAGATTTTCTCCCATTTTGTGGGTTGCCTTTGTGCTCGTGTTAGAATCTCTTTATCTGTACAGAAGCTCTTTAATTTCACAAGGTCCCAACTGTTGAGTGTTGGTTGTAGTGACTGTGCTATAGGATGTCCGTTTAGGAACTGTTGGCCTAGCCCAATCAGCTCGAGGGAGTTCCCTACCCTTTCAACTATGATTTTTATAGTCTCTGGCCTTATATTGAGGTCCTTGATCCATTTGGAGTTAAGTCTTGTACATGATGACTAGTACGGGTCCAGTTTTAATCTTCTGCATGTAGATATACAGTTTTGCCAGCACTATTTGTTGAAGATGCTGTTCTTTTTCCATTGGATTTTTTGGGCCCTTTGTCAAAGATCAAATGGCTATAGTTGTGTGGGCTTATATCTGGGTCTTCAGTCCTTATCCATTGATCCATGTGTCTTATTTTGGAGCCAAAACCAGGCTGTTTTTACAACTATGGATTTGTAGTATAGATTAAGGTTTAGTATGGTGATACTTCCTGCCGTGTTTTTATTACTCAGGATTGTTTTTGCTATCCTGGGTCTTTTGTGCCTCCATATGAATTTTGAGATTGTTTGGTTATCTTCTTCAAAGAATTGCCTTGTGATTTTAATTGGTATGTCTTTGAATCTGTATATTGCCTTTCATAGGATGGTCATTTTTATGATGTTGATTCTGCCAATCCAGGAACATGGATACCTTCTGGTATCTTCTGCAATTTCTTTAGGATTTTAAAGTTTTCATTGTAAAGGTCTCTTACTTCCTTGGTTAGGTTTATCCCAAGGTATTTCATTTTTTTAGGGGCTATAGTAAATGGGATTGTTTCTCTCAGGGCATTTTTGTTTCTTTCATTCTGGGCATATAGGAAGGCCACTGATTTTTGTATGTTTATTTTGTAACCTGCCACCCTGCTGAACTATATTAGTTCCAGGAGCTTCCTGGTGGAGTTTTTGGCATCACTCAGGTATAAGATCATGTCATCTGCAAGTAGAGATACCTTGACTTCTTCCTTGCCAATTTGAATCCCTTTTATGTCCCTTTCTTGTCTTATGGCTTCAGCTAAGACTTCAAGTACAATATTGAATAGAAGTGGTGAGAGTGGACAGTTTTGTCTAGTTCCTGATGGAAGTGAGAATGCTTCAAGTTTTTCCCCATTGAGAATAATACTTCTTGTTGCCTTGTTGTATATAGCTTTTATTATATTGATGAAGGTTCCTTCCATTCCAACCTTCTCTAGGGTTTTGAACATAAAGGGCTGTTGGATCTTGTCAAAAGCTTTTTGTGCATCGATTGAGAGTATCGTGTTGTCTTGAACTTTGGACTGGTTTATATGGTGAATTATATTTATTGATTTGTGTATATTAAATAACCTTGTGTACCTGGGATAAAGTCTACTTGATCCCCATGGATGATCTTTTTGATATGTTTTTGAATCCGATTTGCTAAGACTTTGTTGAGAATCTGTGTTCATCAGAGAGATTGGCCTATAGTTTTCTTTTTTATACAGTTTTTTTATTATTTATTCAATTGTGCTTGTATGCGTGTGTGCGTGTGTGTGCAGAACCACAGGCAAATTCGAGAACCACAGTGGACGTCTCCACCTCCTCCTTGTTTACTCTGCCCAGGGATTCACAGGCTCCGCCCTACCAGGATCAGAAACGCGGACTGCCCCAGCTTCCGCCTGGCATCTATAAGTGGGGTCTTAGGATCCAAACTCAGGACCTTCCCCCTGCAAGACAGAGGCTTAACCCCTGAGCCACCTCTCCAGCCCCAGTTTTCTTTTTTCAGTATACTTTTATTAGGTTTTGGGATTAAGACAATATTAGCTTCATAGAAGGAATTTGGTTGTATTCCTTCCTTTGCTATTTGATGGAACAGTTTAAGGAGTATTGGTGTTATTAGCTCCTTAAATGTCTGGTAGAACTCTGTGCTGAATCCATCTGGTCCAGGACATTTTTTGGTGTGAAGATTCAAGACTACTTCTTCGATTTCCTCATATGTTATAGGACTATTTAAATAATTCACAACTTCCTGATTCAATTTAGGTAAGTTGTGTTTACTTAGGAATTCATTCATCTCTTTTGTGTTGTCAAATTTCACTGAGTATAAGTTTTTGAAATATGACGTTACAATTCTCTGGATTTCTTGGGTATTAGTAGTGATAACTCCATTTTCATTTCTAATTTTGTTAATTTGGGCTTTCTCTCTCTTGCTTTTGGTTAATTTAGCTAGGGGTGTATCAACCTTATTGATTTTTTCAAAAAAACATCTTTTCGACTGGTTGATTTTCTGTATTGTTTTCCTTTTCTCGATTTCGAATATTTCTCCCCTTATTTTGCTAATCTGCTCTCTTCTACTGCTTTTGGGATCAGATTGCTCTAGTGTCTCTAAAGCTTTAAGCTGCATTGTTGTTATTTATTTCTGATGTTTCCATTTTTTTGATGTAGGCATTAAGAGTTATGAACTTACCTCTTAGAACAGCTTTCATTGTGTCCCAGAGATTTTGGTAAGTTGTATTTTCATTATCATTCACTTTTAGGAAATCTTGAATTTCCTTTGTAATTTCTTCCTGAATCCAATTCTCATTCAGCATCATAGTGTTAAGTTTCCAGAAGTTAGTGTATTTTCTATTCCTTGTTGTGTTGTGGATGTCAAGCTTTAGGCCGTGGTGGTCTAGTAAGGTATAGACTAGAATTTCAACTTTCCTGTGTATGTGGAGATTCATTTTGTGGTCCAATATGTGATCTATTTTGGAGAAAGTTCCTTGTGCTGTTGAGAAAAATGTGTATTCTTGGGTGCGTGGATGAAAAGTTCGATAGAAATCTGTAAGATCCATTTCAGTAAGGGTTTGATTAAGCTCCAAAGTGTCTCTGTTAAGTTTTCTACCTGTTGATCTATCCCATGTTGAGAGGGCGGTGTTGAAATCCCCAAGAATTATCGTTTTAGGATTGATTTCTCGCTTTAGATGTGGTAGGGTTTGCTTAATGAATGTGGGGGGGGGGGCATATTGGGTGCATATATGTTCCGTATTATGAAGTCTTCCTGGTGAATTGTACCTGTGACTAAAATCTAGTATCCATCATGTGTGTTTTAGGATTTTTTTTTTTTGGTTTGAAGTCCACTTTGTCCGATAGCATAATAGCTATCCCCGCCTGTTTTCTGGTTCCATTAGCTTGCAGAATTTTTGACCAGCCTTTTATTTTTAGGATGTGCCTATCTTTTGTGGTGAGATGTGTTTCCTGTAGGCAGCAGATTGATGGATTGCCATTTTTAATCCAAGTTTTTAATCTGTGTCTCTTGATCAGTGACTTAATTCCATTAACATTATTGTTATAATGGAGAAACTATTCTTAATTCCAGACATTTATTATGTTTAGTGGCTTTTATAAGTGTATTGTTTCACTTTTAGGTTTTGGTGGTATTATACTTCCCTTCTCTTCTCCTGGATATGCCTGTTTTTTTCATCAAGCTTGAGTATCATTTCTAGCATTTTTTGAAGGCCTGGTTTGGTGGACATGTATCCCTTCAAGTTGTCTTTGTGCTGTAAAGTTTTTCTTTGTCCCTCGATCATGACGGGTAGTTTTGTGGGGTATATCAGCCTGGGTTGACATTTTTGCTCATTCAGTACTATAAGTATGTCTCTCCCAGCTCTTCTTGCTTTTACTGTTTCCATTGAGAAGTCATTTGTTATTTTAATTATTATTTGTTATTTGTTATTTTATTTGTTATTTGACCTTTAAATGTGACTTTTTTTTTCCCTTGAAGCTCTCAGCACCATATCTTTATCTTGAATGTGGAGTGTTTTAACTATTATTTGCCATGGCGAGTTTCTATTTTGGTCATATCTGTTTGGGGTGCAGAGTGCCTCTTGTATATGGATGGGCCTCTCTTTTTTTAGATGAGGAAAGTTTTCCTTGATGATAGTTTGAAAAATTTCCTCAGGTGTGGTGTTTTGGGATTCTTGCTCTGGTATTCCATGAATACACATTTTAGACTTCCTCAGGGTGTCCCATAATTCTTGAATATTTCTCTCAAGTATCTTTTTGGCTTTAACAACCTCTTCCATTGAGCTGGTTAATACTCCCACTTTGTCTTCAAGGTCTGAAATTCTATTTTCTGCTTTGTTAGTTTTGCTGATAAGACTCTCTGTTGAGTTCTAGATTGAAGATAACTTGTCTTTTAGTTCAGTTTTAAACTCTCCTTGAGTCTGTTTTAACTACTGTATGCCTGTTTTTGTTTCTTGCACTGTTTTTCTCACCTCCTCCAAGTGTCTGTTGTGTTCCTCTTCAAAGTAATTGATGCTGTTATTTAATTCCTCCCGGATTTCCTCTTTCATAATATTGAACATTGTAATGACAATGTTTTGAAAGTCATTATCCTGGGTCAGGTTTTCTTGGCTATTTTCCATGGGTTTGTTCTGGTTGGAGTCTATCATTATGGGATTAATTCCTTCAGTGGGAGATTTGTTTTGTTGTTTCTCATGGATCTGCACTTTGACTTGGGCATCGTCGTTTTTAACTCTTAAGACCTTTCAATTTCTGTGTGTTTTTCACTGAACTGAATTATTTGGCCTGGAGCAGCTCCTGATCCAGCTGGCTGGATGGAGGAGCTGGGTCCAGTGGGCTGCCTGGGGTTTGGGGGTAGGCAGGAGGAGGGAGCTTACCTAGGTTGCAGTGAGTCCCTCCTGGACTGCGCGTGTCCTGGGCGGGTGGGGAAAGGGCTCAGTCTTTATTTCTTGAAGCTAGATTTACACATGATTTGTTATACCCACCTTGCATTTTACATGGAATCTGAACTCTAATTTTCCTGCATATAGGGTATATTAGTCAGGGTTCTCTGAAAGAACAGAATGTATAGAATATGTGTGTGTGTATCTTTATTAAATCAGCTTACAAGAAAGTAGTGTCCATTAAAATGGCTGCCTGTAGCCACTTTGTTCTTGACTGGAATATCTCACAAATCTAAAGGATCCCAAGGAGGTTTTTAGTCTCCTTGCTGGAGGGTTAAAGAAGATGGTTTCCGATATCAGAACAGCAGCAAGGCCTATGAGATCAGGTTCCAAAGGCAGTGGGAACAGCAGCAAGATTGAATTCTGTATCAGCTAGGGATGGAACCCGTAGTCACAGACAAAGAAGGCAACAATGCTGGAAGAAGGCAAAGATGCTCAAAGAATGGACTTAACAGCAAGTCAACACAGGATAAGGGAAAAGTTAAGTCCCTCCTCTTTACATTACCTTTTATCTGGTCCACCAGTGGATAACACCATCCACTATGAACTGGGATTTCCACATCAGTCAAGTACTTGCAGGTTTGTTCAAGGCTCTGCTCCAACCATTGATTCTTTAGAAGTGTGCCTCAAACAGCCTGCAACTATCAAGTTCATACCCAATTTTAACCATAACACAGGGCAAGAGCTTTAGTCACTGAGCCAGCTCTTCTGCCCTTGAAATTTTTTTTCTTTTAAATGTGATCTCATTATTTAGTTCAGGCTGGCCATAGATGTGATTTTTCTGCCTCAGACTCCTGAGAACTGTCATACAGGCAAATACAATGATGCCCACGACTCTTTTGACTTTTTAAGAACATGTGCTTGTTTTTCTGGGCCTGGATATTTAATGTAACATAATATCCTCCAGGTGCATCTATGTTTTTAGTGAAACTTTTTTTTTTTTAGAAATAACTGAAAGTTTCACAAGTCAGTACTTAGTAAGAAGAAATAAATTTTGACAAACTACAGAGCTATGAAAAACAATAGGCAAACTTATTTCTACTATGAGTTATGTTTAAAGAACTTTTTTTGTATTTTGAATGATGTGTAATTTACAATAAAAAATATAGGCCAGCAAAAGGCTGGAGTGATACAGCTCAGTACAGCTCAGTGGTAAGTGTCCTACAAGTGTGATGATCAGAGTTTAGCTCCTCAGAGAAACATGTGAGATCCATTAAAGCATGGCGACCGCCTGTATCCTCAGCACTCAGGAGTCCAAAGGCAGGATGCCAGAGCAAGCTAGCTACTTAGCTTAGTCAATTGGCGAGTACTGGGTTCAGTTGAGAGACTCTGCTTTAAAATTCTAGTGGGGAGCAGTCAAAGTATATCTACCACCAGCATTGTACCTTCACATGTATGTGCCAATATATGTGCACCTGTATACACGTGTGCCACACACGTACAAATATACATATGCACAGACGTATGCCTCATGTGAACATATGCTTGCAAAAAAGGTGAAATGGAAAACTATAAATAATGTGAAGGTGTTTATAAAAATAATGCTATTGAAATATGTAAATAGCATATGTACAGAGAAAAAAAGGGTAAAAAGATTCCAAGGGAATTAGCAAATGTTTCTTATGGAGAAAGAGGGAGATGAGGAGGAGGAGGAGTGGCATCTTACAGTTTCACATCCTGTTTCCCTGAACCATCTTTTCCCTTTGTCCTGCTCGTTTGCAATGAGCGTATCTTACTCTTATTTTTATAACTAACAATGTTTTCTGGATAAATTTCTACACATAGAAAGCGAAGAAGAACAATTTTTTCCTCCTCACTTTCTCCTTATTTTTGGAATCAATTTTGTTCTTTGACAATTCTCTTCTACCCTCTTCTATCTTGTCCCACCATTATCAATTCTCCTCCTTTCTTACATATCCTGTATCCATGTCAGTGACTGTTGGTTTTGCCTTGTGAACCACTGGCTTATCTTTGTGACTGAGGGTTTAGAACTATCAAGTAGAACTTAGTGTGTGTATGTAAACAGGTTTGTATGTAGTTTCTCATTTCATTCAATTTTGAATGAAAATTCACAGTCTTCTTTTTAATGATTGTGAGTAACCTCAAGGGGAAATACCATGTT
Organism: Typhlomys cinereus; assembly: GCA_023101885.1. NCBI lineage: Eukaryota > Metazoa > Chordata > Mammalia > Rodentia > Platacanthomyidae > Typhlomys > Typhlomys cinereus. Next base: position 3,828,276 of record JALPQD010000145.1, read on the forward strand.
GTTGTTTTTTTAAAAAGCTTGTAGTTCTGAGTTGGCTATCTCCTTGAACTGTTTTTCTCCTCGGGCGATTTTATGGGTCGATTGTGATTTGATTGTCCAAGGCTGTGCCTTGGCTTGGGTGACATGGTAGAAAAGGTTAACATCATCAAGCATTGTGTTCCTCTTTTGAAGCATGGAACCTTTTACTTCTTTCCAAAAGCATATCTTGATTATGTAGTTGTTGGGAATTGGTTTTAGAAATGAGCTCTCTATTCCTATCACTAAAGCAATTTGCAAGCTTGGTTAGATTTCCCACGTAGAAAAGTTCCACAATTTTCTTTATAAATTGTTTTAATGTATTTCAAGTATTTCTGATAATTGCTACAAGTTAAATAAGGATATATATGGTTTCTGGAATCATCCATACTTGTGAAAGGGTCTCATGGGAGGAGGGGAGTTTATTAAAAATCAATGTGGTAATCTAAAGTATCCCAAAGAAAGAACTTGGTTTATAATGAGCCCTATCACAGTTACTCTGAATTGTTGCCAGTAAGTTCACCACTAAACAACTTATGAGAACAAGGAGTTTTATTTTGGCTTACAATTATTTTGTTACAGTTCTTAATCCAGCTTGGCAAGAGGGCCCACACTAACACCAGGGGCCAAGGAAACTGTCTACACCATATCCACAGTTCTGCTGAGAGATAGAAGATTCTCACTTGTCAGACTACCATCTGGCACATCAAGGAACGCCAAGGTCCTTAACTAGCTCCGTCCATCCCCACCCACTATGGACCAAGTTTTCCCCATTAATTAGTCAATATTTTACATGTTTGCTCTGTGCTTAACTCAATTACTAGTTCTTTTCAAATGTTCCTAGAGCTGGAACCTTCACTTGTCTAACTGACATCAGTATTTAACTATGGCAAACCCTCATGTAAATATTTTTGTTTTTAGAAACAAGATTCCATACGTCATGTTGTTGTCCAATGAAAGTGTAAAGTGGCTCTTCATAAAGAGATACAATTAAAGTTTTATACTGAATTTTAACTGTGCTTTGGCTACACTGACTTTGATCATAGATTCATCTCTTGCAATTAGCTTATCTCATTTTTATTCTTTCTAGCTTTATTCTTTTATGAAATTAGTCTTCAGAGGCAACTGATAATGTCAGTCTTGTTTGTACTAAGATCACAGAAACTGTCATCAGTTAAAACAGAACTGACAGCTTGGAGAAAAAAAAATTACTTCTGGACTTTCCTCTGTCTTAAGAAAAGTGGAATTGGGGTTTTATTCCATTGTCATTATTATTTTAAATTTTAAATTGCTTTCAGTTTAAATGGCACCACTCCACCACATGTAATAAAATGTTCAAAATCCTTTAGATATGTAAATGCAATTCAAAAATTTCTTGTTTTTGCCTCCTCTATATGCTGCACAGGTAACTTTTACGTAATGTATCTCACTGCTTCAATTACTGTATGTTGAATAATATGCAAATATTGGCCATTTAAATTGTTATATTTAGACAATTGGGCTTTTTCTGGCAACTTATTTTACAGTATGAAGTTTGTGTATGTATGTTCTCTTCTGTTGCTGTTATACACACATGACACAAAACAACTTAGGAGAATGAGGTGTTTGTCTTGATGTATGATTCTTAGTCAGGCTCAACAGCATGCCAGGAGAATTCATACCAATATTAGGAGCCCAGAGCATTGTCCACACCACATCTACAGGAGTTACTAGAGCTCACTTTCTCGTTTGCCAGTCTGCATATCACTTTCCATTCAGCACTCCCTCTAGCTTATCCACCATCCCAAGGTATGGGTTGGGTCTTCCTAAGTAAATTAGATAATCCCCCACAGGCTCACTCAGAGCTTGCCGTAAATAATAACTTTACAGATGTGCCCTGAGCTTCAATTCTCGATCATCAGTTAGAATCTACAATTAATTGCTATAAATTATAAACATAAGTAGCATATTTCTGTATGTCGAAAATAACCCATGAATACAATGGGAAGTAAAATTTGTTTTTACCGTAAGTTCATTGCTTATTTAGATGTATATCAAAATAAACTGGGAATTTAGTATCTATGTGTTGAATATAATTACAAAATTAGATTGTGAATAGAGTAGGTGTATACATTCTTTGTAATCTTTTTTTGGCAATATAATGTGTGTACAAGAGGGCATTTTGTTTCCAGACTCGAAATATAAAAATAGAGCATTAATGTACTAGAAAATAAAAGTAAAATTTTGAAAAGAAGTTGACATGACTGTTTTAACTGTGAACACAGGAAAATAAATATTTTGCTGATGATCCTGAGCAGTCATTAACTTTAAAATAATTTGACTTATTATAAATAATATAAGATGGGACGGGACCTCACAATCATCAGATTATGGTTAGGTCAATCAGTTTTATCGACTTCTATAGAAATCTAAGAAAGAATTACTTCTTGCTCAAATATGTAATTGTTCAGCTGAACTGCTGGTGGCATCTGACATTTGTTAACCATGGGATTCCGCTGTGCAAGTTCTGTAAGTCCTGTTTGCTGCAGTGACCTTTGGCCTGACGGAGGCTCCTGGGCCTCCCTGCAGCCACTTCCTTCTCTTCTCCTTTCATTGCCCCCCCACCCTCCCCACCTACCACCTGTGAGCACCTGACTGCAGAAAGAGAACCAGCTCGCCTTCCTTTGCAGCAGTGGAATATGGAGGACTGGCACCGAGGAGGAGATGTATTCAGAATGGGTTGTGCCTCTGAACATGACATCAGTCATTTGTTTCGAAGACGGGCTTCTGCTTGGCATGGCTTGTTTTTTGCAGACGTGTTATAGAATAAGCAATGCTCCATGGTCTTATTGTAGCAGGTGAACCATATCACCGCCCTAGGTTCTCCCACATCAGCTGGGAGGAATGTACAGGTATTTACTTTAGAGGTTTTGCTTTTAAGAATGAGCTAGTCAGTTGGTGACCAGGGCAGTGTGCTCAAAAGAGAAAGCACGCAGGTGGCAAGCCAGTGTCGCTGAGCATCTGAACTTGCTTCCCCATCTGTGCTTCTTCTTGCTGAGGATTTTCCACTTCAGTTCAGGAAGTACTCTGTGAGTTAATATGGCTGTGATGTAGCGAATGCATTTTATATGTCATGATGGAATTTAAATTGTGCTGTGAAGCTAAGTAAAACCCTTCATCTATATTTGCCTTTGCTTTCTTACTGTTAGTTGAGGGAAGAATATCCATTCAAGTGCATAAGCATGCACTGCAAATTATGTTAAGTCATAGATAACCAGTAATGCATTAGATTGAAGATTTGGAAGGTGGTCACACTTTGCTCTCCTTGCTTCTGCCAGTGTTGCCACATTTGCAATGCTTTCTGATCTGTCATTTCAAGTGTGCAGTGGTCAGTTCATCTATCCTTGAAAGTAGATGCTTAAAGGGAAAGGAAATCACATGATTGATGGCCTTTGTCTAACGTTGTAGTAGACATTGTACATATGTTGTCAGTTAAATGATTGGCAGACTTATGGCACCATTTCTTTCCCTGCCTCTAGGAACTGTTGAGTCCCACTGCTTGGTCATCGTGATTAGAGGATTTATGAACATTACATGATAATGTGCTGAGAAACCTACACACCCTCCTACTTTTATATGCACTTACTAATAATTCGGTTTGATATAGAGGAGCAGAATGCCCATTCTGACTGAGAGTGTGGATTTTGAAGTCCAGTAACTTGAAACCAAGGCTGTAGAAATGATAGCTGTTCAAGGTGTGTTGCTAGTAACTTCATAAGGGATTAGGAGGAAGCGGTGGAGCGCCCTCTAGAGGAAGGAAGAGAACCACCCACAGGGATAGGGTGAGGCCAGGGAGGGGTCTGGGAAAGGAAGAGAACAACCCACAGTTTGTGTGTGTGTTTGGGGGGGAGGGGTTAATAGAGGTAGGGTTGGAAGAAGGCATAAGGGAGGAGTCTGGGGCAATGAAAAGAACCACCTGGAGTGGGGACAGTGGAGGGGAATGACTCATCAGATGCCATGGTACAACCTTTCACTCTGTATGCTAACTTCAAAAAATAAAAAGAAATATGGAGAATGGATATAGCCCTATGACAGACTTGGAATCCCTTCTTTAAGCCTTTTCTGCTCCTGTTCTGTACTTTATTTTTCTATTTATTCTCTGAGGGCATAAAGCAGCATGATATTTAAATCGTAACACATATGATGTATTTCAGGGAATATAAAATGATTGCACTTTTGAAAAGCCTAAAGTATGTTTATGATAGATGGAAGAAGCTATACAAGACAAATTTTGTGTTTTAGTAATGCTTGGTTTCATTTTAAACTGAAGCCTGAAGGACTAGTAGAATCAGGAACAAAACAAAACAAAATAAAACCCTACTTTCGCTAAGGTGTCATTGGTTACCTTGGAGCTTGAAAAATAGAGCAAACAGTTAGAAGCTTAGAGGAATAAAAAATAATAACTGTCCTGCTGCCCTGAAATACAAGGGATTGATGAAGCACGCGCCTGCCAGCCCAGTCATCAGGAATTGTAGTGATTGGCCAGACGCTTAATTTAGTGAGAAAAAAAAAAAGAGTGAAAGGCAATGCTCTGAAACATGCATCTGCAGACAGCTTTTGTACCATTTGTTATGAAGCACTGACAACTGGCCATGATGGTCTCCACTGATAACACATCTAAAATCATCTCTGCATACACATTATCACTGCAGCTCCAATACACTTAAGGTGTTTTCATGGACAAAAGCTTTCTATGCCCACACTGAATTTTATATGTTCATTTGTTAAAGCAATTTATCTCAACAGCCATTTAAACTTGGAGACAAAAGGGTGGGGGAATGCAGCCAAATGGGGGGAATGTCATGAGCCTTAACCGTTAGCATACAATAGAAAAGACATCTTTCCACTTAAAAGCATTTCTTTTTAAGTTTGTGTCTCTGTATGTATGCTGTGTATTAAAGGGCACTGTGTGTGACTGTGGAGGACCAACGGTGACTTCAGGAATCTTCCTGGATTGCATTACTTCCTCTTTGCCTGGAGTTTCCCAGGCTCTGCCTTCTAAGGCCAGAAGTATAGGTTGCCATTTTCTCATGACATTATTATGTGGGATCCAGGATCAGAACTCCAGACCTTCTGCTTGCAAGGCAGAGGCTTAACCCTTAAGCCATCTCTCTAGCCCCATTAAAACCACTTCTAACCCTTCTGTTCATCATTCCCAGCTAGATTGAGGATAAAGAAGTCACTGGTAAGCTAAGCTACTTCAGGATCATAAACACTACAAAGAATGAGAGTTCTCTGAAACTTGTATATATTATAAATATGTCCCTTGTTCTTTACTCACTTTGCCTTAGTTCTCTGATATCATTTTCTCAGTATTTGTAAGGTTTAGGAGAATGCAGCCCAATCTGTCTTTTCTTTTTGGATTACTTTCTGTACTTAGGTTATCAGTGAAAGAAGAGTTAGAATCAAATCCATTAGAGGAATGTTCTGTAGAAAATAACTCTGTCATACTTATTAAGTATTAGTTCAGTTTTTCTGGTCATTACTGTGGAGCTAATTTCCTTTCTGGCAAGCCCTTGTACTATTTCATGTTTTTCATTAGAAGAGGCAGGTGACACTAAAGGATTGATACCTTTCCATAGTTTGAACTGATAAAGAGGTCTCTCAGACCTCTGAAACTAAAGAAGCAAAGTTTCTACTTCCCCCTTATTGTGTGCATGCTTGTGCATGCATGTGCACGTGGTTGCATATGACTGGATGCACGTACATAGGGTTTGAGGGCATGTGTGTTTGTGTGCATGTGGAGGCGAGAGGATAATTCTGAGAATCATCCTCATTTACTCTTCCACCTTATTCTTCTGATCCTGAGTCTAGTTAACCTGGGAGCTTGATTAGAAGGCTAGTCGACTAGTGAGGTTGCTCAGGATTTCCAGACTCTGCCTTACAAGGCTAGAATTACAAGCAGGTCACTATACCTGCTCCAGCATTTTTATATGGGCTCCAAGAATAGGACCTCAGGTCCTTTCTGCAGCAAGTGTTCTGATTGCTGGGCAATCTCTGCAGCTCCAAGTTTCTACTTTTCCTTTATATTTGTGTGTGTGTGTGTGTGTGTGTGTGTGTGTGTGTGTGTGTGTGTGTGTGTAAGCACACAAGAGGACACTTGAGTATGCATCCTATGGAGCTCCAAGAGTGATATCGGTACCATCCTAGTTTGCTACACATTCTTCATTGCTTTGCTCTGCGGTTTCCTAAAGTCACCTTCCCAGGGCAGACATGCAGGCCAGTTCCATACCTGCCCTGCATTTTTTTAATGTGGGATCTGGGGATCTGAACTCAGGTTTTTTGCTTACAGAGCAAAGGCTTGAGCTACCTCGCTAAGCACCCAAACTTCTACTTTTTTTCTTTTAAAATTTATTAATTAAACACTTTAATGGAAATATGTATTTGAACAAATGATGCATTCATATGGGTAAAAAATATAATATATTGTGAAAACTTCTGCTCCTTTGCCTCCAAATGTCATCTACCTTTTGGTTCAGCCATTTTTATTAATTTCTTATATATTCTTCCAGAGTTTCTTTGAGCTAAAATGTCTCAAACACCCTTCTTTTAACACCAAAGGTAATGCTATATGCATTGTTCAAATTTGCCAAGCTCTGCTTTTGAAAACAAGTCTCTGCTCTGTTAGTCCTTTGTGCTTGTTATTTAAACTTTATCTCTGCATGCACTGGAATCTGTGGAAATTTTTTTAGGGAAAGGCCACAGTGACAAGAACAGGATACTTTCTCAGATTTTCTGCGTGACCCACTTCTGTGTGTGGAAGTGGAGCTTGCACTCTCTGCAGCTTGCACCCAGTTGCTCCTTGGGAGCAGTGTCCTCTCAACACAGTTGGTCAGTCCCATGGAGATTGTGCATGACCATGAGCAACCTAAGTATGGCTTGTTTGGAATAAGGTCGTGGGTCTTATGGGGAGAATTATTCAAAATGATGTTTGTAAAGCAGTTGAAATAATACCTGACACATGATAAACACTTTTAAAATGTTTATTATGATAACAATTAAACAGCAAAACAATGGTATGATCCCAACTATCGCATTCATCCATTCTTTTAATAAATATTTATAAAGAACATACTATGTGCTGTGTAGAACATAGCATTGTGTTTCTTTCCCAACAGGCTGCATGCCTAGAGTTAGGCCAGAACTTAGTAACTGGACATCAGTTAAATTCCTGTTGTAATAATGTACTTGAAATAATAGCATTTCAATGGCTGTAGGCTTGTGTTTTAGGAACCCAAGTGTGAAATCTGGGCTTCAATGGTTTTGTCCTGAATATCTAAGTACTCTTCCTACATGGCCCTCTTAAGTTTAGAGAGACCTAACAGGTAGCCATGCCTACAGCACTTAGAAGAAGTTGCCACATGGTTTCCCTCCTTTCTGAGATCCACTGATAGAATGGTAGGCCCCTGGGGCTTTTGGTGCTTTGAAGATCACTGCCTACCCATTTCTTTTGTGACACACATCTCATATTTGCTACTGTCTCAGGAAATGCTAAAGGCTATGTGTATCTCAGGAAATGCTAAAGGCTATGTATATTTTCACTTATACCATTCAAGTTGCTTTTCTCTGAGGATTTATTCACTCAAAGAGGAAAAAAGCCTATTGCTAGTACTGCTTTGAAAGTAAACCACTCTATACTATTTTGGGGAGCTAAGAAGTTATAAGCATCAGGAAAAAGGAGAAAAATGATAGAAAATTGAGAGACAAAATTAAAAAAAACAACTGTGATATCTTTTCAGTTGCTTTACTCAGATCCTATGCATGATTTACATGGATTCCACAGGTTACTGGAGAGCTTGGTCACAAACCTTGTTTGGGCTCTACATTGAAATTGATTTCCTCATGATCCTGCCTGGTAAAAGTGTGAGCTATGGTCCTAGATGTTTTCAACAATGGACAGGAATGAGATTCTCTTATGTACTGAGCCTTGGGGAGGAATAAGGCAGATCAAAGTGGGCCCAAAGACATGGGTGAGTTCTAGGGCTAGGACTGTGAGGCAGCTGCTGTGAAGATCATGTGCTGGAAGCATGTGCAGTCTCACTGCTGTGTGGTGTTAGTCTAGGTGTTAGTCTTGTTGAGTCTCAGTCTCTCCTGTACTGCATCCGCTACAAAGTGCAGACCTCAGAATGTATTTGTAAATGCAATAGTTGAAAATTGTTAAGAATTAAAATGAGACAAGTTAAATTGACTGCATCTGGCTAAAAATTTAAAAGTGCATATTATTTATGTATTTCTTCACAATGTATGTAAATGTATTCATCTAACCCTGAATGTAAATACAGTCATAATTTTGAAATAACATTGAAAATACAAATATTTCATGGCATAGAAAATAAAGGAAATATGATATGAAAATGTTATGAGTAACTTAAATTGTTTGATTGGAGCGAAGTGTATTTTTTTCTTATGCCAAAAAGCTGAGCAACTGTCATTCACTTCCATTTGTATTTTACATGTCCTTTAGTTAAAATAATGGAATTCATTGAAATAAAGTCTGCAGTGAACAGAAGGTCGACAGGTGAGCTGATGTATATGGGAAGCTGTTTGATTTCCAACTTAGTTAGTTTTCATGAGAAATCTAAAATTTTCTGTTATTTTTTATGATCATCAAAAATACACTTAGTGAAATTTTGGGTTTTGTCATTTCTATTTACACATATCAATTTGGATTATTTTTGAATTTAATTCATGGCTTTTTTAGAACTAAACCCTTGAAGATCAGATGAGTAGAGTCCATGGATTATTTTTCTGCCTTTTCAGTCTGTTACATTAAATTTTCAGTCCTCACGCCTCTTGACATCCTCACTTATTTCTCCTAGCTTATTTTATTCCCTGTTGCTAAGTACAGTGAACAGTCAGATAGAGTTGGAAGGAAAAGGCCTGTGAGTTATAGTGGATTGTTTTTGTGCAGTAACAGCACCTATGGAAGGTCTCATTAACACACACAACATGGGTAATATTTGCAGCTCCCAGTGCAGAGCCCAAAAAACCCACCGCAAAGCAGACTAGATTGTTTATGTCTCAAGTGTTTCTATTTGGAGTTTTAAAGAACACTAACAAAACCTATTGGGACAGGTGGGGTGCCATATCACACCAGGACTGGACTATGCCACAACCTCTGAGATTTATTGATGCTTTTCCTTCTAGTGGGAGCAATACCAGTGTCTCGAATTGTTTCCATTCAGGGGTGACATCCATATACCAAACAGCAATAAAACTTAAAAAAAAACCCAAAACTTGAACCATCCTGGAAGCAATTTCATGCTTTGGTTTACATTTATCAATAGGACATTTTTATTAGCAGTGTCTTTATTAGATATTTTTAAATACATTTTAGCTTTATTTTTATTTGTGTGTGTGTGTGTGTGTGTGTGTGTGTGTGTGTGTGTGAGAGAGAGAGAGAGAGAGAGAGAGAGAGAGAGAGAGAGAGAGAGAGAGAGAAGACACTGTATGTCCCTGTGGAAGACCAAGGGTGACTTCGGGAATCATCCTGCATTGCTTCTACCTCCTTTTTGCTTTGCTCAGGATTTCCCAGGCTCCTCCCATCAGGCCTGAAATATAAGCCACAGCCACCAACCACCATTTATGGCATTTTTATGTAGGACCTGGGATCTGAACTCACAACCTTCTGCTTGTAAGGCAAAGTTTTAACCCCTGAGCCATTTTTCCAGCCCCTCTTTATTAGATTTTTTTTTGAAAAAAAGCTTTATATACTTCCTGACTTCTACCAAATTCATTCAAATACCATTGTGGGTAACCTATGGATGGCTGGGGAATTTATATGCAGTAATTTCTTTACTCTGAGTGAATACTCTAAGCAGAAGTTCTGTAAACTTCTAGCTTTCATGCATATGCACAGCTCATATCTCCATGGCTAGTTGTGAGTATTTGCACAACTTTTAGGTGACAGTGTCTGGGGTCTGCTGGAGGTAACACTAGGAGTTAGACCACTATTAGCACTTCCTGTTTGTGATAACACAGAAGCACTGCTTTCATGGTCCTGGTTGCTTTGCGTACTCCTAAGGGTATCTGTAGCAGAAATGACACCAGGAAATCCAGAGAGAGAAAAGCAAAGTTCTCGTCCATGGCTGAGAGAGCAAAAGGATTAGATCTTTATTTAATAGAATTTGGAGCAATTGAATATTTGTAACTGTGTCATCAATTTCAATTCTATCATTTATCATTATCTGTCAACCATCTGTCATCTGTCTGTCTACCTATCTGTTTAGAATGTGGAAGTCAGAGCAAATCTTCTCCCATACCATGTAATTATTGTAAATAATGATATTATTAGGCATCCTTTCCTTTGAAAGGTGATACCACATATATACTTTGGAAAGATTAGAGAAAATATCACGTTCTCTTTGATTCATTTCCACTATTTTCCTCCCTAGCTTCTCTAGTTCTTAATGTAGAATTCTAATTGTCTCAGGAAGACCCAAGAGTAATCTTTGATTCTTCATGGCTATTCTTACACCTATAATGAATAGTGAGCCATAATATGAAGAAGATTGCCTTTCATTGAATGGAATGCATAATAGCTAGCACTTAGGAGTGCTTTCCATTTCCATAAACGAGCTTGACACCTTGCACTTTCCTTATTATTGTGGCAACATTCAAATGAGTTGTTTTTTCCTTTTTTATAAGGGCTAAAATGAGAGAAAGAAATTCTGTAACTTCCCAAGTTCTCTAAAGCACACTTATTAGGTGGCAAAACTGACTCTTAAGAAACCATTATTACTTAACTGTGACGTCTATTTTTTTTTTCTTTATTCTTGAAGTTTAGCCTTTTGTTCCATGGCAAACATTTTACACATATTTGTAGTTTCATCAGTGAGGCATTTTTGTGCCTTTGAATTAAAAGCCAGGAGGGGCTATAGATACTCTTTGGGGGAAGGAATGGCTCTTTTAGCAACTACTACAGTGGAATCTTATGAGGGAAGCCATGCCCCCAACTCTGGCTTTGAGTCTAGAGCACAGTTTCTGCTTGTCCCAGTTCCGCTCTGAATGCATATGCAGTCATTTCTCTTTATAACTCTCTGTGGACAGAACTCGCAGTATCAGATTTGAAATGATACAAGTGGCTCCCAGTAAAATGAAACCAAGGAAGCTGCTGCCTAAAATATAAGCTCTTCGTAAAAGGCCTGTTTCCTTGCTGAGCTTGCCAATTTCCATAATTAGTCAGAGGCAATTAAGTAGCTTAATTAGTTTGATCTTTATGGAATTTCCAGCATATTTCTGTTTTGGAATCAGAACTGAATTCAAGCATATGACTAATATATCTTATAAAAGCTTACATTAGCATACATCAAAATAGTTTACTTCCCTTCCAGGATGGACATATTTTATAGACATGATTTTCACATACATTTCAAGAGTGCTGTGTATTTTTTTGCATTATGACTCATTTGAAAGGGCCTATCTTTTCTCTGCTTCCAGCATGGGGTTAAGCAGAATATAATGGCTTTTCTTTATTTTTTTGGTTCAGATTCAATCATAAGCATTTAAGATGGATTTTACAAGCACTTAACATGCTTTAAGCATTTGTGTAAGCAGTATTTTAAATTTTTGGTATAAAATAATTGTTTATGCAATATAACAAGACACCAATCTAAGCAAACACTGCCAGTCTGTGTAAGATTTGGCATCTGAGCCATAAGGCAAATTAAGGTTGATTTGATTAGTGAATTGCTGACTTACAGATTTCCATGTGTATAAGCACTGTACAGAATCCAAACTGTTTATAAACTAGCCTGATTTCTCTTGTTTTCTTTTACATATGTCTATATTTCTGCTTCTAGATCTAGTGTATATATCCATAAAATTTTTAAAATTCTTTTCTTACTTGCAACTAAATCATTCTTGAAATCCTGGTTATTTTTGATTCAGACCAGACTCTTCCTCCTCTGAGGAACATGATTGGTTTTTTTAGTCTTATCTTTTCATCTTGGAGAAATTTTGTGTTCTCTCCTACTTTACTTTTCCTCTTTCATTCTTCCTCTTCCTCCTTGAACATTTATTTGTTTGTTTGTTTGTTTAGTGTATGTGTGCATGCATGCACATGTGTGTATGTGTATGTGGACTCTGCACACCTATGTTGTATACATCCAGGTACACATGTGTAGGTCAGAGGATATCTTCTGAGTCAGCGCTCTCCTTCAACAGAATGAGTTATGGGGATGGAACTCAGGTTGCCAGGTTTGTAGATGAATGGGTTTGTGTGCTGAACTGTCTCGTTCACCCCTAATTTTCTGTTCTCAAGCTGTGGTTCATCCCCTACTCCTATTTATTCTTTGGTTCATGGAAAAGATGTAGTGTGCATTGTTGTCTCCTAGTAGGCTGAAAATGTTTATGTGAAAGGATAAGCATATTAAAACACATGGTATTGGGCACTTTTTATAAATTGAATTTTACTTTTCAGTTGATAAGTAAACTTTATCTTGTCTCCAAGCTGATCTTTTCTAGGCAGGTCCACGGGCTTTAATATTGAGATGCCTCACAAGTGTGGGGTTGCAACTAGGTTCTAGGGCAGCTAGACCTCTCATAATTCATTTACAACTGGCTTCCTTTCTTTTAATAGGGCAAAATACATGCTTGGTAGTGGTGGGAGCTAGAAACAGAAATGAATTCAGTTTCTTCAGTGCTAACAGTGAATTATGCATTTGATGCAGATTTTCCTTGAGCACATTGAGCAATTGAGCCCTGCAAATGTATGTTGATGGCAGAATTCCATCAAGTGAAATTCTATGATTGGGATAGTGAGTACAGAAGAAATTTTTTATACTATATATATATATTCTACACTAATTCCTTTGGTTGACTTTGGGGAGAGAAGTTTTTTTTTTTTTTTATTCGACTGTGCGTGTGTGTGTGTGTATGTGTGTGTAGAACCACAGATGAATTTGGGAACCACCATGGACCGCCTCCACGTCCTCCTTGTTTACTCTGCCCGGAGATTCACAGGCTCTGCCCTACCAGGACCAGGAACGCAGGCCGCCTCCGCTTCCACCCAGCGTCTATATGTGGGGTCTAGGATCCGAACTCAGGACCTTCCACCTGCAAGGCAGAGGCTTAACCCCTGAGCCACCTCTCCAGCCCCGGAGAGAGAAGTTTTAAAATTATTTATTTATGCTCTTTTTTAATGTCTACTTTTTATGTGTTGAAATGCTTATTCTTAAAGATTTTGAAGCAAGAATAAGATTTTTTTAACTCAGTTCTTGTTCTGTATGTGAGTAGTTTTTGAGCATATCCAAAGTGAAAGATTAACTACCTATATAATTTATAGCTATCAGCTTTACCTATGAGAAGCAGTCAGAAATGTGGAGGCAGTGATAAGAAGTCTTTAGTGTATATTATTTTCTCATTAGCTTTTATCAAGCTGTTACAAGGAGTGATGGTCAGATTTTTGCTATTGTTTGTGACATACAGTTACATTAAATAATGTTTATTTCAGATTACATAAAACCTTTGCATTTGTCTCAATATCTATTTTCATAATTGTAAAGTTCAATTTTGTGTGTTTCAGGGCAATGTAGCCTTTCTGTATGCCTGCTACTGATAATTTGACTTTGGACTCAATGTGATTCCTCCAATTGGTTGTCATTCTGTGTAGCCAGAGTCCATGTGTCACTCCAGGGGTACATGTGACAGTGCAATATCAGCTACTCTGCATTTTCTTTGTATGCCATTTACTACTTAAAGCATTTGTCATTTATCAAATGTCCCTGTGACCAATCAGTCGGTAGAACCTGAGCATGCAAAATCTACAGGACAGATATCTCCCTTTGCAGAACTTGCATATGTATTAAGAAAAAGCAAAAATAATAAAACATGAGAAGAATGAACACTGTGATAGTGTGAGACTATTCACTAGGATCATATTTCACAGTTTGTACAGAAAAATATCCATTTCTTTTAGAAAACCACATCAAGATGTTGTTTCACTTATGCTCATGCTTACCTTATTGGGAAACCTGGGCTCGGTTAACTTAAGACAATTTGTTATGTAGTTCTTAAATGTGTACAAACTGTCTACTGGCAACAAAAATATTATGGAAATATGATAACGGGTAATGTATATTTCTAATTATATTTAAATATATATTTGTAAGTAATGTAGTAATAATAGTATAATCACATGATAATATAGAAATATAGTTATAAAAACTATCCTTTTCTTTCTCTTTCCAGTAGAATAGATAATCACTATAATACATGTTGTTTAGCACACAGAATTTTTTTAACTGAATGACAATTTTACATTCTAGAACCATTGTGGAAACAAACTATATACTAGGCTGAAATATCTTGTTTAATCGAGTGAAGCATATGTTATACATAGAATCAGAATAGATTGCAGAGGCTTTGTCAATATGTACACAGAATTGACTTAAGAATAATTAGACAGTTCAGCCATTTCAGCACACTTTTATTTATTCTTTGGTTCATGGAAAAGATGTAGTGTGCATTGTGTCTCCTAGTAGGCTGAAAATATTAATGTGAAAGGAAATAGGCATATTAAAGCACATGGTATTGGGCATTTTTTATAAATTGAATTTGACTAAGGTATAATCATATTTTCTAGTGAAAATACTAATAAATACCCAGGAGAAATGAACACGGGAAAAAGGTAAACTAAATTCTAACTGTAAGTGTTTTGTGGGACGTTCCAAACCCTTCTTCCTGGATATTTTGATGTGCCTGCATATAAGTAAAAGAAATTTCATATATACACAACTTCATGTTCTCTGGCTGAGGCTGTCTATCCTGTGCTCATCCTGCCTTCATACACTGATGCAGTGTCCAGATTAGTCTTTCCTTGTTTGCTTTTCCATAGCCCTGATCTGATCATGCCGTTCCTGGGAGCCCTTCTCTGGCAGCCATGACACCTGTGGTAACCAAGCTGGGCAATGATGTCAAGTCTGTGTCTTTATACTTTAGATCACCTCTTTAATTTCTTTTAGCAATACTTTGCAATTTTCTGACTACAAGTTTTCTAATTCTTTTGTTAAAGATATGCCTTAACATTACATTCTTTTTGTTGCTACTATGAGCAGACTAGTGGTTTAATTGATTTTTGGACTGTTCATTCATTACAAGTGTACAGATGAATAGTTACTTTGTAAGGTGATCTTGTGTCCTACAACCCCAATTGAACTTTTTATTGATCCTAATAGTATCTTAGCTGACTTCCAATATTTCAAATACCACTTGTGAATGGGATTAGGTTCTTGTCTTTTAATTCAGATCCTTTGGTGAATCAGGCCATCACATGAGACCAAGGGACCTGAATTCTGGTTGTCAGGCTTGCACTTCATGGTCTCACTCTGTATCCCAAGCTGGTCTAGAGTTTAAAATGGAGCCCAGGCTAGTCTTGTACTCATGGTAATCTTCTTGCCTCAGCATCCCAAGTACTGGGATGACAGGCACAAGCCAACAACTAGGTAAAATTCCTGTTTGTTCCTATGAATATGGCAGAATTTTCATAGTGTTCTTGTGTTAGATCTCAGACACGTCAGTATTAACTCATTTACATCTCCAGAGCAAGAGTTTTTCTTGACTGTGGCTCTGGCAAGGTGGGGAGAGTTCTGGCAGCTGCTGCTGCAATTAATACTTTTCCTTGACTATGTCCTGGCCCACATTCAGAGTGAGTTAAAGAAGAAGTAAGATGGTAACTGGGCAGCCAGTAGTTATTCCTGATCCTCTTGAATAGGGCTGAGACACAGGTCAGGAGGAAATGGCAGCGAAAGGTAAGGCTCTTTTCTGATTTTTCCTCATAATTCTGATACATTTGTATACTCTTTAACTTGATAGAGTCCAGCATCTAATAAAATGTGAAGGTTCTTTGTGGTAAAAATAAATTATTAAGTACCTACTCTATGTTTCATATTCCATCTAGGGATTTATCTTTGATTTGTGGCCTTTTCTCGTTTAGTGGAATGTTTTGCTCACTTTAAGGAATGCCTTTGATGCTGAGCTTTATATATGCACACCTCCCCTGCGTTTAATATTTCTCTGTGACCATTTACTGTGCAAGTATTGATTTTGAAGTATCTTTCCGATTCTCTTTTGGCAATTTGAGTTTGTGTATCTGTGCCAAGAAGGGATTATATTTGTTTCCATGCACATGCTTTATGGGGCTGTGTGCTTTTCTCAATAATTGTTTTACTAGAGTCAATAGGAGGCTGGTTAATAGTTTTTCATACGGTAATAGAATTTTCTGAAGCAGAGAGAATGTAATCATGAAATTTAAAAATAAGCAAACAAGGGCCAAAAGATTTAGGCTATGAATGTCCTGCAAGTGTTCTGAACTTTGGAATTCAGCTGCATCTTTTACTGCTGAGTAAGGTAGTAGTTGCAAAAAGATGACAGTAATGACACCGACTTTGCTTCTCAGTGGTAGGCAAGTGTATATGTGTAGTGGTACATGTTTATGGGGAATTACTGTGGATTACAGTATTATTCTAGGGAAATTGAGCCATTGCTTTATATCCTGAACATGCCTGACCTCATTTGGGAAACCTAGGACAGGATCCCTGCTTAGTATAAACATCTGTGTCTAAACCATGTTTGTAATCTGCATGTAACTTTCCTTTTCATTAGCTGGTTGTAAAAACTGAAGGATGGTGTTCCTTGCAATTTTGTCACCATTAGTGTTTTTTACTTATAAATTTATTGTATACAGTTGTTTTAAAGAGATGTTGAAGACATTATGTAAGTACTATCACATTTCTGTATAAATAAATATAGTTAACATATAAATAAATGTTTAAGCTATAATTTGTACATTTACAAAATTTTATTGATAGTTTATTTCCCCTTTTGATACAAGATAACAAAAAGGAATGAACATGTAATAATTGTTTATTATTTGTGATATTCTTAAATATGATAGCAATACTTTGAGTTTTTTCCATGTTTTATACACATTTCTCTAGATGTTTCCTATAATTTATTTATCTTGAAGTCATTCTATTCCCATTTGGCAGAATGTATTGCATTGCACTCCAAGCTGGTTCTGATAATGTTAAGCATCCTGGGAGATACATTCTATCTTCTGTCTCCCCAGGGATTGGAAGCTTCACTCTTAACACAGAAGCACACTCGACTGTCAGAGGGAGAAAGCATTTATTAAAGCTTTATAAGTCTTCTAACCATCATGGTTATAACTAATGCCTCTAGTGATATGATATGCAAATATCACCCACCTTGTCTACAGTGTAGCTCTTGAACTGTGCAGACAGACTTCACGTTTTCAGTGTCATTAGTACGTTCATCAAGTAGCTCACAAGCAGTTAGTTACAAATGGCAGAATGGGCCAGCTTCTCACAATGCCAACATTTTCTCCTTTGTGGGTGTTGCAGTTAGACTGCATATTGCTGATAAATTATGACAAAACTGCTTAAGGGAACAAGAGTTTATTCTCTCTTATGATAGTCCAGTTGCAGTTCTCAGCACAGTTGACAGGAGAGCTCACACCATCACTAAGAAGCCAAGGAACTGGCCACACCATCTCTACATAATGACTGAGAGAGGGACAATCCTTACTTGCCAGCATGTCTAGCCAAGTATATGCAAGGATGTCAACTTTCTCAACCAATTTCCTCTGTCTTATTCACCTGCTTGGTGATAAGTCCCACCCACCATGGATTGGGCCTGTCTCATCAACTAGATAATCTACAGGTTTGCTCTGGACTTAACTCAAATGTGTCCAGAGCTTGAACCCTCACCTATCAAGTTAACATCTGTACTTAGCTATGATAATAGGTATAACTAATAATTTTTTTAGGAAATATTTCATTTTTTTCCAGAAAGATTATTAGAAATAGCTAGACAAAAATGCCACTAGTATCATACATGTTGTCACTTCATTAACAAGAATATGAATGTTTATATAACATGCATGTCTTATGTCTTCTACAAATATTAATTCATTTAAGTTTCATAAGCATGCAGTTTATGTACTGTCATTTTATAAATCACAAAAGTAAGGCAAGGAGTTTTTATATCTTTTCTGTCATATATTGCAGGACTGCAAGTTAAACCATGCAGAGTTTATGCTCTACCCTACCATGCTATGGTATCCTCTCCTTATTTAATCAAACCCTTTGTAATATAAAATGATGCTTCTTCTGGAAAACTGTGTATGTCAGCAGCGGGGAAACTATACAACAGAGTATGCCAGCTAATTTTTGAGCCACTATAGTCAGTCGTGTGCCATATAATGCAGGAGAGGGAAATATTTATATCTTTGCAGGTTTTATTTCAATTTAAATTTACAATACAATACATCTGGATTCTAGTGACATAGCTCTGTCTGTATGAGTGAGCAAAAAATAATCCCATCATTCCTTTATGATTATAATAGTCTTAATAGTGGCATGTCGTGGCTTAATGTTCATGGAATTTGTAAGATACCAAGCATTATTTATACTTACATAGTCCTAATAGTAGCATGCTGTGGCTTATTGTTCATGGAGTTTGTTGGATGCCAGGCACTATTTGGACTTTGTAATATGTTGTGGAGATGAATATAATGTCAACTTCTGAAGGCAGCTTCAAGTTTGGTGAATGTACTTTATGGCCTTTGGCACTATAATTTCATTTGCAGGTATGGACTACAAAGGGCAGGGGTTATCAACCTATTTTATTTTTTTAATGTACAACATTTCTTAATTCAAGTTAACTGTAGCATGAGTGAATGTAATGTGAAGGAACCTAAGTAGGTATTCTGCAGCCAGATATAACCCTAATGGTTCTCAGTGAGATACAGTTTTTCTTTTTCCTATTTATAATTATTGACTAGTTTGAGGTCTTTCTAATATACTTTATTCATGTATTAAAGGTTTTTTAAGAAATGTGCTTTCAAAGCTTGCTGTCTGGGACTTGCAAGATTACTTGATAGGTAAAGGTACTTCTTCCTAATTCTAACACCCTGAATTTGATTCCTAGAATTCATATGGTGAACTGAAAGAATTAACTCCTGTAGATTATTCTCTAACCTCCACATACCAGCCATGCCACACATGCCACATGGATCCACTCATTCTCACATATAGCAAGAAATAAATTTAAAAATCATTTTCTAAAAATTTACCGATCAAATGTAACATTTGGCAGATAAGTTTGTACTTTGTTTAGAAATAAGGTTATCTACACCACCATTTGATTATGTGCATTATTTTAAAAAGTAAAATCTTTTCATGCATTTGAGAGCATTCATGTGTTTGTGTTTGTGTGTGTGTGTGTGTGTGTGTGTGTGTGTAAGAAGGCACTTGAGTTTGTGTACCTGTGGAGGTCCAAGGGTGACTATTGGAATCATCCTGTACTACTCTACCTCCCTGTTGCTCTCTAGGCTGGAAGTGCAGACCACTGCCATTTCTGCCCAGAGTTTTTACATGGGATCAAGGATCTGAACTCTGGTCCTTTCCTTGAGAGGAAAAGATTTCAGCCCCTGAATCCTCTTCCCAGCCTCTCTGAAAGCAAATTGAAGTAACTGAACATCTTTCTATGTCTGTAGCACTTTGGTAGTTAAATAAATACACCAAGAGACAATTCCTAGGCAATGAGAAACTGCAGGGCTTCTATGGCCTAATCTTTCAGTCTTTGCTGAAATTCTCAATTTCATTTGTACTCCATTTGTTTGTAAGATGTATCAGAGCATAGGTTGCTGAACTGGTTACAGTACTTCTTTGCTATAAGGAAAACAGTTATTTATTTGCTGTAATGGCTATATATACAGTATATATTTTACAATATTCTCTACCAGTTTGTTAATTTCAAGTTTTTTTCATTAATTTAGTAGTAAGTCTCATGAAAATATGCCTTTAGAATCTGACATACATAATTCCACATTGAATAAGAAATTGCAGTAATTATATTCTGATTTGCAGATTAAATTTACTCTTGAGTCCAATATTGAATTAATACAGTTTTGTGATAAATGGGTAAATTTCCTTTCTTACATCTACAAAAAACTTGAAAGTGTGTAGCATCTCTCTAGGAGGCAGAACCATGATGCATTTTCCACATAGATTTAGAAAGATATACATATATATATATGTGGTGTCCACTCACCCCCGGCGTGGCGTGTTTCAGCCCACTCACACACTCATTCACAGGACTGCACAGCCTGCTGCGGTGACGAAGAAAGGCAAGGTCAACTGTCCCCGCCTCCACCTCAATTTCCCAGAGACTCGGCAACGGGACAGGGAGTTTGTCTGAGGCAA
Source organism: Typhlomys cinereus (assembly GCA_023101885.1). Taxonomy (NCBI): domain Eukaryota; kingdom Metazoa; phylum Chordata; class Mammalia; order Rodentia; family Platacanthomyidae; genus Typhlomys; species Typhlomys cinereus. The sequence continues at coordinate 3,848,558 of JALPQD010000145.1, forward strand.
ATCTCAGTTTATTGGGGGGGGGTAACAAAGGACTTATATAAACAAAGGACCATAGAGCGCGAAACGGGCATCCAATTGTGTCAAAAGGTCAAGGCAACCTTCAGGTGCTAATGGTTAAGCTCAATGCCGCTCAGCAGAGAGGACAGGTCAGTACCTAAAAGCCAATTAGGGCTCTCTGTAATGTGATCAGGACATTAGCCCTCAGCGCCATCTTTAGTCCCATGTGCTCGGCCATGCCCTGGGGCAAATCCTGGGTGGGCCCAACATATATATATATATATATACACATATATATATCATATATATGACATATATATGTGATATATATATATGACTTCTTTATCTTCAAATTATATCATTAGCCTGAACTGGGAAGAAACTGAGTAAAAGCAAGAGGACCTTAATTTGGGTCCTAAGATACTATGTGAAATCTTGGGTGGTGAGATGGCTCAGTTGGAATTTGAGTCTCAGAAGTTTAAGACTGGGAATTTCCAGAACAAAGTAACTGATCAGATGAGTCCTGTATGTGAGCTCTGGATTTGATGATAAATCCTGTCTCAGAAAGAATAAGGATAGCTAGAGATTTGGAGCATTTTTTAAAGATATTTGCTAGACATTTCTGTTTCCTCCATGGAAAAAGTTTCTTTTGAGTTCTGAGGCCCATTTCCTATTTGGGCTATTTAGTGTTTAGTTTTTTAAGTTCTTTGTGCACTCTGAATAATAGAACTCTCTCAGATATGTTATTAGCGAAGATTTTCCCCCATTCTGTGAGTTGCCTTTTTGCTTGATTTCTAATCTCTTTAGATGAACAGAAGCTCTTTAATTTCATAAGATCCCATTTGTTGAGTGTTGGTTCTTATTGCCTGTGATATTGGATTTCTGTTCAGGAAAGGTTGGCTTAGCCCAATCCACTCAAGGGAGTTCCGTTCCCTTTCAACTAGGGTTTTTATAGTCTGTGGCCTAATATTAAGGTCCTTGATCTATTTGGAGTTGATTTTTTTCATGGTGACAAGTACGGGTCCAGTTTTAATCTTCTGTATGTGGATATCCAGTTTTGCCAGCACCATTTGTTGAAGATGCTGTTCTTTTTCCATTGAGTTCATCCCTAGCCATCAGGGAAATGCAAATCAAAACTAACTTAAGATATCATCTCACCCCTGTCAGGATGGCAAAAAGTCACAATACAGATTAACACTGAATGCTGGAGAGGATGTGGAGAGAAGGGAACTCTCATATCGTGCTGGCATTATTGCAGGCTTATATAACCACTCTGATGATCAGTATGGCAATTTCTAAAAATGTTAAGGGTTGAAATGCTATATGACCCTGCTATATCACTACTGGGAATAATCCCCCCAAATGTAGCAATTCACTACAGTGACACCAGCACAACCATGTTTATTGCAGCACTACTTACAATAGCAAAGTCATGGAATCAACCCAAATGTCCAACAGTTGATGAATGGATAATGAAAATGTGGTACATTTGTACAGTGGAATACTACTCAGTCATCAAAAAGATGAATTAATGAAATTTGCTAGGAAATGGATGGAATTAGAAGAAATTATATTGAGTGAAGTATCCCAGACACAGAAAGTTAGATGCAGCATGTACTCCCTAATAGGTGGATCCTCACTCCAAACCCACTTAATAGCATTCTGAAGACATGACCTTTGATACCACTTGGGATGCAGCCAAGGGTAGTGCTGGAATAGCAAAACTGAAAACAACAACAAACCATAATTCAGAACACCAAATATCCTACATTATTCACCTGGAACCAGAGCAGCCAAATCTCTCCCTATCCTAAATCTCAAGGAATCTTGCGGAAGAGGGGGTGGCAAGATTGTAAGAGCCTAAATATTGAGAGAACCAAACGATATGCAAGATACTCCACACAAATCAGGGGTATAGCAGCCAGAATATAGCCAGAATGTGATTGGACTTTGCCTGACCTGCACAGTGGCTGGCATGTCAATGACCCCTCAAAGTCTAGTACAGATCACTGGGGAGAAGGCTTCAGTTAGTAGGATCCTTAGAGGAAGGAGTTAAACAATCATAATAGAGTTCCCATGCTAATGGGCAGCCCAAGAAGGGACCCCAAGTTATGCCACTGAGTCTTGAACCTCACTAAGGTAGAAGACTCAGAGGGAGGTTCTGGGCCCGCATAAAGGGATGCACTAGGGGATGGGAGGGAGGAAGTTTTAGGCACAGGGAGAGGGGAAAGGAGGGAGGAGAGTGAGAGGGAGGGGGCAGAAGGGGGGAGCGCAATGAGGGATGATGGGAGAGGGGAGAGGAGGGAGAGAGAAGGGGTGTACCTATTGAGCTTGTATGATTAGGCAAAAATAAAATGTGTAATAAAACAAAACAAAAAGAAGAAGGCTAAAGAAAAATCAAGGATTATTGTTGATAACCTTGGATTTCCACATGCATTTTCAGTACACTTCATACACATCTTTGCACATACGCATGAATGTACATACACACATGCATGTACATTCACATAAAAGTGGAATACAGAATATATTTTCAACAATATTTATTTATTATGCTTGCATTTCGATGTCAACTTGACAGTTGCAGAATGTTTGGGGGCAACTATGGAAGGTTAATTGTTAGAATGGCCCCTGAACAAGCCTGCAGGTAATTGACTGATTGCTGTGGAGAACCCAGCCCATGGTGTGTGGTACTTTCCCGTGGTGGACCTGATAATAGGAGGTGCAAGGAGGAGGGACTTGCTCTTCCCTTGTCCGATGTCGACTTGCTGTGCAGTCCACTCTGTGTGCACGTTGTTTGCTTTTAGAGCATCATGGCCTTCTTTGTTGCTGCTCCTGCTGCCTCCTTCCTGGGCTGACTTGGAGCTTTGCCTTTTCCATCACGTTGTTTTCCTGCTACCTTTGGGGCCTGGTCTCTAGGCCTTGCTGCTTTTCGCTGTTCATCACCGACCTCGGAACCCAGCATCTTTGATCCTCCAGAGGAGCAAAGGTTTGAGATCTTCTCGGGATCTTTTGGCTTTGTGGAACATTCCAGTCAAGAAAGAGGCTGCTGCGGGTGGCTATCTTGAAGGACACTATTTTTATTGTGAGTTATTTTTTAATAAACTTGTGTATACACACAAACACACACACACTCACACACACACACATACACTACATTCTATAGATTCTGTTTCTTCAGAGATCCCTGACTAATGACTAATACAATATTCACAAAAATTGAGAAAATTCTTTTAAACATATACTATCTCTTGGATTGGGACTGATATTATCTCTATTAAAGCAGATAAGAAATCAGTAATATCTTTGCCATATTTTTCAGCAACTCCTCATTATTCCACACACCTATTCTTTGACTGATTTTTTTAGTCTTTCCTGGACTTCTATCCTTACCTTGATACTTGGCCCTTATATTTCTAATGCTTTTTATGATTTGTATTAGTCAGCTTTCTGTCATTATGACAAAATACTTAAGAATATCAACTTAAAGAAGTAATAATTAATATTTTCTTACAGTTTCTGAGGTTTTATCCCATGCTCATTTGATTCCATTGTCTCTTGGCCTATGACAAAGCAGAGCATTGTGGGAGAAGGGTATGGCAGAGCAAAGCTGCCCTCTTTATAACACTTGGGAAACAAGAGAAGAAGAGAGGCCACAGTCCCAATATGCCTTTCCCAGATACTGCCAAAGGATTTATTTCCTCTCCCTTAGCCCCTCCCCCTGGAGTTTCCTTAGAGTATCATCCACTGAGCACCAGGATTTCAACATGGGTCCTGTGGATGTTCCAGATCTAATAATATCAATGTTTTTATTTACCTTTCTGTATAAGATACCTCAAGGTTTTTTTTCCCCTATTGAAAGAACAAGAATCATAATTTAAAGAAAAGGAGTTTTTAACTGTTTTTGGTTTTTTGTATAGAAACATTGTATACTATATCCTATAGAGATCCCAGTCTGATTAGAAAATTAAGAAGTTTCCTTCAGGATTTTATGATTTTCTTTTTCCTTTTCTCCAGAGTCTTTTACTTTAAATATTATGACTTTAAATTTCCAGCTTTATACAATATATTTTTTCATAAATATTTTATTGACCATGCTTTGTTTAGTGGCAGAAAAATCTTGAGTCTTTGGAGTGGAGACACGGCAGCTTTAAATTATTTACAATCTACAGGTTGTCTCTTAATAGTCCTTTCTGTCTCTCTGGGCTGTGAAAACAAATATATAACTGGTCGTTGTGATATTTATAAAATTATGAGGCTAAAATATTATTTCCCTAGAGAACAGTGATTCAAAACATTGATTTTATGCTACCCCAGTGAGCTTCTAATATTGTAACATAGAACAATATGCAGGCGTCCACATGGGACAACTTAATTCATGATCATTTTAAATATAAATGTATGCCATATGTTGTGTACATGCTGTCTCTTTGTGTTGCAGATTTGTGTGCCTTGCATGAATACTTTGTTTTTTAGGATAGTGCTATGGAAACCCTTGTGGAAACAAAGCTGGGGGATTCATTGTTTATACTTAGGGGATTTTGTTTTTGTATCTATTGATTCCTTAGAGAAGATAAAAATAAACCAGTGAAGGACAACCAAGAAAATCTTCTTTTCTTCCGTGTGTGATCACAAGTATTTGGCATAGCATGATGGCAGATATAACAATATAAAAATCACTTACTTCTTTCACAGCACTTGGGAATTGAGAAGATTGTTAGAGGTCAGTCCCACCGGGTACCATGTAAGATCCTATCACAAAAAATGCTAAATAAACTAAAGGATAAATATAATCACTATGTTCTTACTACAATTGTGTATTCCAAGCTTTATATTTCTGCTTGTCAGGTTAACTGCTCTAGTGCTATCTTGTATGTTCTACCACTCTGTTCCACTTCCAGGAAATCAGTTTCTTCTGGAAACATGGACCCTAGTCCATGGTTGAAACTGCTGCACTATGGGCTTGTATTTTGGCCATAAACTACAATTCCTGTGTTTGGGAGCTCTGTTCCTGCCAGTCGTTGTGTACTTTTGTGCTTCCATGATCATTGGAACAACTTTAGAAGCACAGTTCCATTTTTTAATTGCCTTTATCTTCTTGCCAACCCATTTCTTTAAGGCACATCCAGATTCCCTCTATGGTAGTTTGTTCTGATTTCTCAGCTTAGTTATTGAATCTCCTGAAAAGGTGTGTGTCAGCAGAATAACCCAGACTAACAAAGAAATTAAGTCACTTTTCTTTGTTCCTTCATTTCTTTGTTTCTTTTGTTCCTTCATTTCTTTGTTTCTTTCCTCTTCATTTTGTTTCTTTTTTTCTTTTCTTTCTCTTTCTTTCTCTCTTTCTCTCTTTCTTTCTTTCTTTCTTTCTTTCTTTCTTTCTTTCTTTCTTTCTTTCTTTCTTTCTTTCTTTCTTTCTTTTCTCTTTCTTTTCTCTCTTTATTTCTTTCTTCTCTTTCTTCTTTTTTCTTTTTTCACTTCTAAATTATAAGCTCTACATGTGCAAAAAATGTAAAATAGCCTATGTACATCTTTTGTCAACAGAATTTGTATTATTATAAATCATTAGTAAAACCTATGTGTATAAACATTCCTTTTATGAAATTAAGATACCTTTGCCTTTTTTTAAGTATGTGTGTATATATGTGTTTGTGTGCATGTATGTGTGCGTGTATGTCCATGTGTATATGTTTTGAGTGTGGGTGCATGTGTGATGTGACACCTATGTGGAGATCAGAGGACAGCCTCAGCTGTTAATCCTCACCTACTACCTTGTTTGAGATAGGGTCTCTTTGTTGTTTGCTGCTTCAGACATCAGGCTCTCTGGTTTTTGAACTTCTGTAATTACTGATGCCTTCTACATTCCTGGTTTTGTATGAGTTCTGGGGATTTGAACTCAGGTTCCTTACCTTTACTTGGCAAGCACTTTTCCAGTTGAGGCATCTCTCTAGCTCTAACTAGATTTCTTTTGGTTTAATGCAAAGAGTTATAAAAAGAAAAGCCACTACAAATAATCAGAGACCATGGACGAGTAGAACTAATAGTTGGGTAGGACTTATGGCATTACCAGTATACCATATGGTCTTAGACAATTCCTCTTAAGATAGTTTTATTATGGGGTGAACCATATTGTTCAAAAAGCTCCTGATGTACTAAGCCTTGGCTCCTGTGAATGTGACCTTGTGTGGACAGAAAGTCTTTGCACATAATAAAGTTAAGTTGACATCATAAAACTGGGACCTAATTCAGTATGACTGTGTGATTATAAAAATGGATATTTGGACACAGAGATGGGGATACAGGGAGAATCTCAGGTAAAGACAGGAGTAATGCCAGCTCAGTCAGAGGAGCAGCAAAGATGGCTTTTGCCAACAGGGCACTAGAAGAAAAGAGAAATACATCTTTAGCACTGTTGTGCAACTGTCAGGCAAGAGACACCCCCAGAAATCTTGATTTACAATTTTTAGCTCCAGACTGAGACAAACATGTCTGACATGTTAGTTCCCTGCTTTATACTATTTTAGCCCTAATGAGTGAGTTAATGCAGATTTACCTCAGTAGCTATTGACTGAAAACCCATTTAAAAAAATCAAAGTAACTTTACTTTTAGTGTCACTTTTTGATGCCAAATTACTCATCTCTGACAAAATCTTTCCCATAGATAAAAGGCTAGGAAAAGTTTGAGAATAATTTATAGTCTTACTTGAAAAGTATGCAGGTAGATCTTTAAAATCATCGTCAGGGCTGTTTTTCAAGCTACAAGAAAGTACTTGTTAAATGAAATCCGTGTAGTAATATGGAAGATGCTTCCAAGGCAGGGGAAAGAAGCAAAATAAATTTGACACAGGTCAATAAATGTGTGCATTTACCTGAGAAGAAATGCAAACCAGCTCAGCAGCCGTACACCTTTCTTCCTTAATGATGTGCTGGCTTAACATGAACTGACCTCCTCTCAACCTACAAGACTGACTCCCATCCAAGCCTCCTGTTTATAGATGCTGCTGGATGGTTCACTTAGCAACATGCTTAATGGGACCACAGGGAGTTTGGTTTTCCTGCTAAATGAGTTTAGAATGTTCAAACAAAAGTCAAGGTTCAAGTTTTTAAAGAAGAACTTGAAGCCCACAAGTGAAACCCAGTCACAGATAATTAGTTCCTTTTTATAAATCATTTTTTTTAAAAAAAATTGATGGACCACCACCAAGTAAGCAAGACTGGATTGATGTAGCCTGGAACCCTTACAAGCTAGAGGACAAAAGGATCCCCCGCCCCCCAGTCCTTCCCCTTCCCCTACATTCCCTGCACATATACAGTGACTTTGGAGAAAGTGTGGCCATGTCTGTGTCTCAGTTCTTACTTCTGTCCTGTGAGAGAATGAATCTCTATTGTCAGTGGTGGCCCAGTAGGAGGCCTTCCTTACAGCAGCATCAGGGAACTAATACACACCAGAAACAGCTGACATGCTCGGTGAAGTGCCTCATGGTGGCACAATTAATTCTGGGATAGGTCCTGTGGATTTCCAGGACAGTTATTGATACATAAAAGACATATGCTTCTTGTTTTGTTTGATCTTTCTGTATGCAATCTGAAACAGTGGGAGGTAGATATTGTATATTATGTAATCAAGTTATTTTCAAGTCTACCAAGATTGGGACAAAGCTTAGACTTTTAGTAAAATAATTAAACCTTGGCTAAGAACCCCATAGATTAAGATCTAGATTTTCATTCTCTATAATTTCAATATATGGAAACTGTAATTTGCATTGACTAACTTTTCTGAGTTGGATTCAGGCTTTGCCACTAATTAATTTACCAAGTGAACTATCTGTTATGAAGTGAATATCTCCCTTAATACTGAAACTCCTATCACTTCCCATCCTTGCTGGGTAGAAAGGCTTGACCCTTAAGTGCTGATGAATTCTTTGGTAATCACCATTGTGAATACAGTAGTGAGCTAGTTACAAAGAGAGAACTTTGTTCCCTTTCCCTTTTCCTGACCAGTATACCCAGGATGTGTGCAAGTACATAACCTACAAGTACACCTTCTGCTGTAACACAACAAGAAGGCCCTTTGCACTTTGACTTACTTCACTCCAGAACCCGGGTTAAATCAGCTGGTGCCATTTATAGCCTAGCTACTTTGTGATATCCTGTTATTGACAGTACAAAACAAAGACTGATAAGCTTTAGTTTCCCAGCCTATTAAACATAGGTAATAATTCTTCCATTATTATTAACCTCTCATATGATTTTAAATGAGATAATAAAATTACCAATTGTAATTTTTTCTGGCCATTTTAAAATTATAATCTAGAGGCTGGATGTTCTTAGACGTGATTGATAACAGCTATCTCCGAGTTAGTGAGCTCTCTTCAGGGATGACTATTACTATCTTATGAGACAAAATTTCACTCTGCATATATGCTGATTGTCTGGGAACAGTCATTTCTATAACGATAGCTTACATTTACCATGAGTTTATTGTAGTCCTAACACCTTGCCAGGAGCTTTATTTTTAGCGTGGAAAATAAAACTTCAGATTGACCTAAGTTGCTGCCAGGCTTGTTCTGGACAGTGGCAGAGCCCACTAAAATGAGGAGACGTCTATCTCGGTGCCGAGAAGATGTGTACAGAATAAATGAGGAACAAACATTTGACTTTTCTAGGTTATGTCAAGAGCTCATGCTAAGTTCGTTACCTTTATGACTGTTCCTTTGTAATTATTAAATCAGGTTTTAAAAAGTGTATTTTTTAAAACAGTAAGAAAAATTGACCAAAACTACTATTGCATTTAGCAAAATGGTAAAACAACCTCATGAGTTAAAAGATAAATGAGCGCTATTGAAATTAGAATGACAAATTCCTCAAAAAATTTTTTAATGAAGTGATCACATGTGGTAGCAGTTTTACTCCTGATTCTCTACTTAAAAGACTCGAAAGCAAGCTCTGCAGATAGTTGTATGTCCATATTTATAGAAGAGTGAATCTCAGTATCCAGCTTGTGTGAGCAATGTAAATTCCCATTGACAGATGAATGATCAAACATAATGTGACATATACATACACTGAATGTCATTCACCCTTTAAGAAGGAAGGAAATTCAGACAAATCAGTATAATAGAATTGAACCTCAAAGACCTCGTGCCAAAAATTGAAGGAATCAATCTCAAAGCAGCATAGGGCATGAGTCCACTTATATGAGGTACAAGGGAAGTAGAATGGCGGTCATCGTGAGGGCCAGAAGAATTGGAGAATGTGAAGTTACTGGTTTCAGGGTCCATCATCTCAGTTTTGAAAGGCGAAAAATGATCTGGAGATGAGTGATGGTGGTATGTTGTACAAGATCATGAATATTCTTGATGCCATTTAATAGTATATGTAAAATAGTATATGTAACTAGTAAAAATTGTGTGAATCACATTTTACTATAATAAAAAATGGTAACAAGAGACTAAAATAGCACACAGACGTAAGTTATTAAATGTTTTAGTGTGAAACCAAAAATAAACGAAGTTGTGTACCTTTTGAGCTCTTTAAAGTTCTTTGTGAGCTCCAACTGTACTCTTTAATGGTCTCTGTCCTGCCCTTGCTCCCTCAAAAAGAAATAAAAAATGCTCACTGAATGCTGCTAGCTGTGTTTCCAGTGACACCAAACTCCAAATATCAAGCAGATATTCTGGAATCAAGATTAAAGTCTGGAATACTGGAAGTTAGAAAGTTACCAGTCTTTTCTGGAATGTCAAAGTTGAACAAGCCAGACAGTAGATAAATATTAAGGAGAGATTTTTATCCCATTTCAAACTATTGCAATTGGGAAGTGGGCCCAGTCCAGCATGAATTAAACCCAACTTCTCTGGAAGAAAAGAGTTTTTACAGGCCAAGACATACTGAGGAAAAGAGCTGTTAATGGCTCATATGTCTCTGCTTCTTAATTGGCATTTATCCTAGGAGAAACAAAACTCTTCCTGTCTTCCTGACAGGAAATATTAGTATACATAGAGCAAGGTGCCCTGTAGAAGTTAGGCCTGTCTTTTTCTAGGAACTTCAGGGGAGAGCGAGTGCGGTCTCCCTGAAGGTTATTATTCATTGAGACAGCTCACTGGGCCTTGAGCATAGTTTGTGGTGGCAGATTTACATCTCAGAAGGCAGAGGGAGGATTTACAGTAGCAAACTTTATGAAGTAAGTACTCTCAGAGAGGGGTTTAGGTTCCATCTTCCTGTCATGTAGGTTCTGGCTGAAATAGAGAGTCAATTCTGGCAGTTCTCGTTATTCAGGCGAGCACTTTAAGTGAGAAGGATGTGTGCATGTAGAGGAGAGAGGTCTCATTAGAAATGTCACCTGCGTTCCTAGAAATTTTGCTGCTAGCCTATTCACACCACAGTGTGTATGCTTTTGGGGAGTGGGTGAAATCATTTGTTCTGAGAGATTTTTTTTTTTAAGTTTTTTAAAGACCAAAGTATGACTTCATTATGAAGGAAAATCAAAGGAACCTCTGTAGGTTTTTTTTTTTTTTTTTTTTGTTTTTGTTTTTTTTTTTTATTTCAGCTCATACACTCTGTAGGTTTTAAAAAGAAAATAGTCTACTTTCTTCTTTGGACTTGTCTTTACTATTGAGGCTTGAAGAGTATTTGTAGCAGGTAAGAAGTAGAACTGATAGCTCAGGTTTTAGTATCTTCTATGTACATGATAAAAATCAACTTAAAAATAAGTAATAAATGAGTTACATTGTGTTGTGCATCCTAATAGCTAAATAGGTAACTTTTGGTGCATCAATACACATATGCACAATCCTTACGTTTTGTACTTACTGACATTTTAAAATGCCATGATTTTCCCCTTTTAACCATGTCAAACTTCTTTATCAGCCATAAGAGGATTTTGTGAACAAAGTCCAATGTAATTCAAACCCAACTTTTGAAATTTCTGAAAATTCTTGGAAAGATTTGTATAGATCCCTTTAGGGAAAGATAGAAGATATGATGTTTAATAAAATGTTAGTAATCAGACACTTATTTACTTATAACTTTAAATTTACTTATATTCATTTATTTGTGGTTTGTGGTCATTGATATTTATGGGGTTTGATATAAATAATATCAATATGCTAACCGGAATAATTTTTAGAGCTGATTTTTGATGTTTTACAGTTGTTCAATACGTGTAACACAAACACACACACAAACACAAATACACACGCATACACTCATTGCTTTAGAGACTAATTCTGAATAAAGCGATGTCTTGCTAAAATTTAAAAATGTTTTATTGGAAGTACAGGCATTGTATTTCATGAAATTGGCTTCAATGTAGTCCTGTCAACAATGAATTGCTTCTTTGCTATCAAAAGACTAGTGTTTTATTTGTTAGGATGAAAAGGAAAAACTTTGCAGATAATGGCTGTCCTACAGTCTCTTTACCACTGTTTCAGGCAAATTGGTATTTAATAATGTTTATTCACACCATGTGATTATTTAGAATGGTAATTACTTAGATCTTTGAATAACTAAGAAATTTGCTTTGAAGCCTTCTTTGAAATAGAATATGCAGTAATCTCTCCTTATTCACATTTTCACTTACCATGGTTTCATTTACCCCTAGTCTAATCATAGTCTGAAAATATAATTTGGAAGCAAGCAATTCATCAGTTTTAAATTGCACATTATTCTGAGTAGCCTGCTGAAATCTTGAACCTCCCACTCCCTCTAACCTGGGATATGAATTTTCCTTTTGTCCACTGTCTCCGCCCTGTGGATGCTACCCACTTGCATGTCACTTAGTGGGCACCCTCGCTTCTCAGTTCCTGTGATGCCTGACTGTTCCTGTTCCAGTAGTGCTTATGCCCAAAGGAAGTCGTGATGCGCTTCCTCTAAATGGTGTTATGGAAGAGTCCAAGCTAATGTAAAAAAAATTCCAAATTTATAACTAGATTGAAACTCACATCAATTTTGGTTTAACACTCCAAACTCCAAACTCCAATTTTTAACCACAGTACAAATGTAGGATGAGAAAGTCATTAATTTTATTTTTCTCATACATAATTTAATTTTTCTCATACATATAGGGTATTTAATGTTTTATGCATATTCCTTGAGTTTTGTTGAGGATTTTGGTTTTTTATGAGTGATTTCCCTTTCTTGCCAAGATAGTTTTTTTTAACTTTATTTATTCATTTATTGTGTGTGTGTGTGTGTGTGTGTGTGTGTGTGTGTGTGTGTGTGTGTATGTGTGTGTGTGTGTCCATCCCTGTGGAGGACCAAGGGAGACTTCAGGAATCATGCTGGATTGCTTCTACCTCCTTTTTGCTTTGCTCTGGGATTTCCCAGGCTCTGCCTGCATGGAACACAAGTACTGGCCACCACCATTTCTGCCTGGTGTTTTTTGACATGGCACTCGGGATCTGAATTCAGGATCTTCTGCTTGCAAGGCAATGTCTTAACTTCTGAGCCATTTTTCCTGCTGAAGATTGTTTTTTAAATGTCCCCTAATTGGGTTTTGGATTTTATCAAATGCTTTCCTCCTATTATAATTATCTCTTAATTTGTTAATGCGCTAATTTCTTTGTCTCTCCCTTGTATTGGTATAAGCAGACCTCCACATTAGAAACGTTTGTATGTGTCACTGGATTTGGATTGTTATATTTTGTTTGGGATGTTTACATGCACCTACAGGTGTGAGAACATTTTCCATTCATTTTCTCATTTTGTTATCAAGTTTATATATGTTTCAAAGCATCAAAAAAAGTTATTTCCCCCTTCTGTTTTTCACTGTTTAGAAAGCATAAATTTGAAATGCTTCATTTGTTGAAATTCCAAAAAAATTAGCTTTTCCAATTCTCTCAGCATGTTATCTCTGTGGAAAGGTTTATAAACAATATTAATATAAACAATTAATATATAAATATTAATTATAATACAAAAATATTTATAATTAATTAAAAAATTAAAACAATTAAAAATGTGAAAATATTACTTATAAACAATTCTACTATAACTTAGATTCACTCTCCTTTTGGACCTATGGACTTGCACATGGTAGGCAAGTCATTATTCACTGAGCTACACCACTAGCTATTTCTTTTTTTTTTTAATTTTTTCTACTCATACAGACTTGATAGGTACCCCATTCCCCTCTTTCCCTCTATCCCTCCCTGGATCCCCTTGTTCCCTTCCCCTTTTCCTCTTCCTTTCCCCCCTTCCCTCGCTTTCTCCCAGTGCTTCCCCCCCACCCCCATTCCTAGAGCATCCTTTAGTGTGCATATCAAACTTCCCTCTGGGTCCTTCTTTCTGATGAGGTGTAAGGACTCAGTAGCATTGCCTAGAGCTCTTTTTTTGTGTTCCTCTTTAATATAGGAACACTATTGTGGCTGTTAATCCCTTGCCTGTAAGGATCCTAGTGCCTGTGATCCATGCTAGACTTTGAGGGGTCAATGAGCAGGTCATGCAAAGTCCTATTACTTTGGCCCTAACTTGTGTGGAGTATCTTGCATATTATTTCTCCTCCTCATGCCTATCTCTTTTTTAATGTTTGTTTAGACTCTGACTTCTTGACTTTTTCTTTTACACTCCATTTAAATTGTCCTTGCTAACAAGACATTTATTTGAACTCTTTGATTTCTTGGAAATGAAATTTGAGCTTTGTGATCCATTGTTTAATTTTTTATTATTTGCTTAGTTTTATTGTTATTTTTATTTTGTTTCGTTAACTATTTTATTTTCTATTATTCTTTTATTGGCATACTAAACCCTTAGTCTTTGGGATGTTCACAGAGGATACTCAAGATATCTGTGTTGGCAAGAGGCAGCTGTGCACATGTTTTTAAGAGTTTACCATTATATACAAACAATTACATGTTAGTATGGCAGCACTAAGGCACATGTGTGTCACATCCCTGTGTCATCAAAAGTCACTTAGAAATCATGGCCCAGAACCATGGGTGGTGGTAGAAAAAAAATTCAAAAACAAAGACGATACATAAAAGGCTATTAGCAAGATTTATAATTTTCCTTTATGAACACTACTACTAGACATTTTGGTTGATTGATACTTTTAAAAATTTCAGCCAACTTATAATGTAAAAATATTTATGACATATCTTCACAAATGTAATTGAAATTGGCCTTTGGTTTGTTGTGGGTGCTCAGGGATGGATAGCATGATTATTCTGATTACTTATTGTGGGAGGTGAGAGGAACCACAATTAAAGTTTTAGAGGGAGAACACTAAAATACTCTTCAGAAATACGACCATTCATTCAGTAGAGAAGTTGGAGTTGCACTGTGCAGTGAACCCACTTTAGGTGTCACACTTGAAATACAAGCTAGTCTGAATTAAGATGTGCTGTGAGTGGAAAATGTATGTTGCATTTTTAAAAGTAAATATAAGACCATTAATAGTCTGTACAGTATTTTATTGTTGAATCAAACTCTTGGTAAATATTGCACTGCATAAAGCTTATAGAAATTACAGTTAACTATTCTGATGTGGCCATTACGAAACTTAAAACTACATACACAACTCAAATTTTATCTTTATTGGAAAGTGTTGGCCTAAAAGTTTATTTTTCCCTATAAGCATTTATAACAAAGTGGTGAAAAATGTAGATTCGAAGCAGTGGCCTACTAATTGCTGACCTCAGGTACTTCTCTATTTCAAGAGTAATTTATTTTCTTTTCTGCTCTTTGTATAAAGACTATATTTGTGCTGGCTATGTATTTTCTTAATGTAGAGAAGTAAAAAAAAGAAATCACAGGAAGTTTTTGTTTCTTTCCAGAAGGCACATGGACTAAAAAAGTTTTAACTTCTAAACACAATGGTCATGAAGTTGAACAGAAAGTGCCTTCTTTAATACGTACTTATAGGAAATTTTTAAATTTCAAAATACTCATAGTGTCACATGATCCAGTTTAGAATCACTAAAGGCACATAATGGCATTCAGTGGAAGAAGCACCCAACATTAAAAATCTGCTCATGAAGGGGCTGGAGAGGTGGCTCAGGGGTTAAGCCTCCGCCTTGCAGGCGGAAGGTCCTGAGTTCCGATCCCAGATCCCACGTATAGACGCCAGGCGGAAGCGGGGGCGGCCTGCGCTTCTGGTCCTGGTAGGGCGGAGCCTGTGAATCCTGGGGCAGAAGGAGGTGGAGGCATCCATGGTGGTTCGCAAGTTCGTCCGTGGTTCTACACACACACACACACACACACACACACACACGCAAGCACATGTGCACAGTTGAATAAATAATAATAATAATAATAAAAAATCTGCTCATGAGGACTTTGCATTTAATTGTGGTTGTGCCATTTTAATGATGGTCTTAATTTAAGTTGATCCTTAAGTCACTTATTAGAGTTACTTCTGTGTCTAACTTCCAGTTTGATTTTGGATTAGCAGTGGACTGAAGAATTTCAAATGGAGACTTTGAATCAACTCTTCAGAATATATTCTTTCTTCTCTAGTTAAGTTCATTAAGAAAACTGGAATATATAATCCAATGACTAATCTAAATGATTCAGTGTATTTGTGGATCTTTGGAAAAATGTGAGTACAGTATAATTTCTCACCTGCTTAGAATCTCCCCATTCCAGAGAGTTGTGTGTTACTTGTGAACATAACAGTATCTACAAACTGAAAAGCTGTGTTATTTGAAAAAAAGGTATTTTAGGTTAAAGTTAAATTTTTATTTCATAACTTTTTCATTATGAAATTACTGTTACTAATTGTAAAAGCATACAATTATCTCCGAACTTAATTGCTACTTTCTATAAATAGTAACAAGTCACATATGTTATGATGGATTGTTTTATACAATTTTTAAAGCCATTGTGATATATTGTGTTAACTGCTATTGATGTAGAGCTTATTCTGTATGTAAGATCATTTGGAATATATTTGTATTTATACCTATATCCATTTATATCTCTAAGCAGAATACTTGGAAAGTTAGAAATACAAATAAATTTACTGTGACATATGAAAACACAGTAATCTTATTTACAATTTTTTTATTCTTTGTCATAATATCTTTTACTTATTTTTTTCTTTTGTGTGTGCATGTTCATGCATGTGTGTACAGGTATATGTTCACACATAGGGGCTATAGATGTGTGTCTTGGTGTATGTGCATATATGTGTACATGAATGTTGAGTCCCATAGGTGATATCAGAAACCATTCTCAAATACTTGTCACCTTAAATATTGAGGCAAGGGAGCTAAAACAAACACAGAGCTACTAACATAGCTAGTTTCACTATCCTGCTTGCTTTGTAAATCCCCCCTTATACGCATTTGGAGGCTAGAATTACAGATTAGCTGTCATCCCACTCGGGATTAAAATGAGTTTTGTGAAACTGAATTCCTCACTTTCAAGGCAAGTGGTTTATATACTCAACCATCTCTTTAGCTCTCATTTTGCTTCTTACATAGTGGAAGTAAATACTATTTATATTTGTAATTTTAATTATAAAGTCACTTTTCATAATTGTCTATGTAGAAGCTGAGAGCACGTTGTCTTTAAGGCTGAATTTGCCCAGCTTGTGTTTCCTGGAAGCTGAGAACATTAATATGATCTTCCAGTGACCAAGTATGCTCTGCAAAGGTCTTTACTATTGAATTACATTTTCCTCTTATATTTCATGGTTATAGAATATACTGCTGTTTTAAAACAATAAGTATACTTATATAATGAAACATTTTCCTTTCCTCTTTCGGTGAAGTATGTTCTTTAGTGCACAAAAAGTCAATCTAGTACTAGGTATTTATGGTTTTTCGTGGTAGACTTTGACTTACTTTTTCCCCTAGGATATTTCTATAAGATTCTGCATTCATTGTGTGGGTTCAGTGATGTGAGTGCTTTGGCCTAATTGCTCTATGCCATGTCCTACTCCCCCTCAAAGGCAAGTAATTCACACATATGGAAGGTGGGATGCTGTCCTTTCCTGATGATTTCTAAGAATAGCAGTTCTAAGCTTTAGCATTCAGAACCTTGATGCCATAGCAGGATCATTTTGGATATAGGCGGGTAGATCTGGCAAAAAATCATGAAATTCCTATCATGTTATTTAGTGATGCATGAAGGAAAAGGAATACTTGTTTCATTACTTGTAATGAAAACTAAATGGCTTTATAGCCTTCTGTGATATATTGGTATGTAAGTGCTTATAAAATAATTTTTTAGTACTTGAGTCTTTTTATATTCTTAGTGTTTTAGGCCTATTTTAGTATAGCACAAAACTTCATATTTTGTTCCATATTATATTCAATATCCATATAATCATACTCTTTCAAGGACAAGAATGTATTTTTGTGATTAAACTATTCTAAATGTACAAAATATTTGGCATCATGATTTTATCTTTGAGTTAAAGCAGTTTGACTTCAAGTATTCTTCTCTTGTTAGCATGTAATGTACTCCAACTGGGAAGAATAAAGTGGTGGGTTTTCTAGACAAGAGTTTAGTAATACATATGAAGAGTAACATTTACTTTTAGAAATCTATTTTCTGAAATAACTAAAGATGAATGCAAATGCTATTATATAATAATAATAATTATATTAATCATATTATGTTTTCTTGTAGTAGCACAATGTGGGAAAAATGTAGTTTCAAAACAGCTCAGCCCTAAATAGGACATGTAAACCATCTCCCAACCATGCCACAAGGCTCAAGGAATGTCACAGAAGAGGGGGTCCATAAGAATGAAAGAGTCAGATATTGGGGAGGGGTGTGGCCACACAGCAGCTTCTATACATGCCAGGGATATTGCATGCTGCAGCTGTGTCTATCCGCTTCCACAGTGTCTACAGGTTTGGTCCATCAACATTTGACCATAGAGGAGCAAAGAACACACAAGGCTGCCCACCTTCTTAAGAGACTAGCGGGGGTTTATGCTGTAGAGGAGATGCCTTCTTCAATGGTATACCAACTTCCATGGTGTCCATACTGCAACAAGTAAGGCAACCCAGACGACACTCAGTTAGCCACACAATGCAAATAGCATGTAAGCAAGAGGGAGCCAGATAGGGAAGGTCTGCAGTGGGAGAAGGAAGACAGATGGAATTGGTTAATAAGGGGTGAAAATGAGTGAAGCTTATTGTATTCATATATATGAAACTATGATATATTGAAAATGTGGTCATTAGTATTTTTTAAAAATATACATCACCTAATATAATTACTATGTAACTGAAATGCTGTGCTTTGTGACAATGACTATTTTTTAAAGGTAGCATGCAATGGTAAGTGTATAAAATAGAATCCTAACCATAAATAGATTCTGCATATGTCAATTTTCACTGAAAAAAATCATGTCAAAGTCACCATAAAAAATTTTAGTGTTGGATATATTGCCTTTAGATGAAGCAGTATGTGAGTCTGCTAAGTTTTACTGTTTGTCCACACATTTTCCAAATTTTACTTCCAATGAATTTGACTTACTTCTATAGTTAGGAGAAAGCACAATAAATATATTCTCAGCCCCTGTGGGAAGTGCTGTCTCAGCATTTCAGCGCCTGTCGCCACATGACCGATTGGCCTCAGTCCTTGGTGGGGAAGGCGGACTCCTGTCCACGCCGTTATGAATTTCTTAAAGGTCAGAATCTGATTATAAATTTCTTCTTCCTCTTTATTTTTTCATAAAACATATTTTTTATTTTGTGTTTTATGAAGTCATCATTTCCTTACTATATGTCATGCTTTAGGAAAGCAGAGAGGTGAGAAACATATTGTTCTTATGTCAGAGCCTCCATTTTATCCAGAGTAAAACAGAGTACAGAGAATAGACAGTCTATATGTTATTATAATCCAGACATTAATTGAAGGTATATAAGAAAGAATTGTTACTGTAACATTTAATCCCTTGTCAATGATGAAGAAGAAGGTAGGGATGAAAAAATGAAGAATGATTTGGTATGAAAGGAATATTTATAGCTAAGGGTAATTACTGCTTGTGAACTGCAGAGACAGGGCTTGGGCCAGTCACCTTCTTGACTAATATCACAAAATACGTTAAAGAATATGGACACCCCCTACTGTACACATACATGAATTCAGCTCAAAGGGTATTAAGTATCCTGTCTAAAATCACACAGTAAATAATTCCTATGATGGATTTTGAAGAACAAATTATCTGACATTTCCCATTGTTCCATCCAATTAAGGTTCATATAGACCTAAAGTTTTCATACATCATCTAATTTAGATTTTCTTTTCATTAAATTCTTGGGTTCGTAATTCTTTTATTTTGTTTGGTTTTGTTGGTATTGATGCTGTTTTGATTTGTTTTTGAGACAGGTTTTTTTTTTTTTTAACCTTAGGCTGGATAAAGAACTACTAATTCAGGGATAGGGATACAACTCAGATGGTAGAGGGCTTACTTCACATGCACAAAGTCCTGTTTGATCCCCAGTACTATATAAACTGGGCATAGTGGCAGATGCCTGTTATCTTACTTACCACTTGGGATGTGATGACATGAGGATCAGAAGCTGAGAGACATCCTTGGTCACATAACACGTTCAAGTCCACTTTGAGCTAAATAAGACCCTATCTCAAAAACAAATCAAGGGATTGGAGAGATGGCTCAGGGGTTAAGACTCTGTCTCACAAGCAGAAGGTCCTGAGTTCAGATCCCCGGTTCCAAGTAAAAACACCAGTTGGAAATGGCCCAGGCCTGCACTTCAGCCCTGATAGCCGGAGCTCGGAAAATACCAGAGCAAAACAAAAAGGAGGTAGAAGCAATCCAGAATGATTCCCAAAGTCACCCTTGTTCTCTACAGGAACAGAGTGCTCTCTGATACACACACACACACACACACACACACACACACACACAATAAATAAATAAAATATTTTTTAAAAATCAAAACAATGTCAACACAAGACAATCAAAATGAAAGTATTACTAACCCAATTGGAAAAGATAATGTATATGGCAAGTAATTTGCAAATGACATACCCAAATCGCCAGTTATTACATGTAAAAATGATTGAAAACACCATTATGCATGGAAAGGCCAAGTAAAACCTCAAGAAGAGATGCTATACCACCATCCCAACAATGGCTAAAACTAAATCAAACAACAAAATAATTGAATACTGTGCTTGAGAAGGAATATGTGGAAGAACTGAACTTTTAAGGAACTTGTTTGTATACTTTGGAGAACTTGGCAGTTTATTCTGAAACCAAATTCCAAGATCTTTTCTAAGCCAGGCATCCCATCCTAGAGATATACCCAACAGAAAAATGCATGTAAGTGCATCAACTGGAAATGTTTTAATTGTCTGTCAAGAATAGAATTAATAGGGGCTGGAGAGGTGGCTCAGGGGTTAAGCCTCTGCTTTGTAGGCAGAAGGTCCTGAGTTCAGATCCTAGACCCCACGTATAGACGCCAGGCGGAAGCGGGGGCGGCCTGCGCTTCTGGTCCTGGTAGGGCGGAGTCTGTGAATCCCCGGGCAGAGTAAACAAGGAGGAGATGGAGGCGTCCATGGTGGTTCCCGAATTCGTCTGTGGTTCTGCACACATACACATACATACACATACATACATACACACACGCACACACACAAATGAATAAATAAAAAAAATAGAATTAATAAATGGATGGTATATAGTTACAATCTATGAAGTAATACAAGGTAATAAATTTGTGATCCAAGCAGTATGGATAAATCTCAGAGGTAGAACCTTGAGCAAAGAATCAGATGCATTGTATGTATCTCCATCTCCAGAAGTTCCAAGGCAGGTGGCATTAATCTAAGGTGTTACCCAGCAGTTAATGTTTGGGATGGTGACTGATGGAGGCAGTGTCCTGGAGTTTCTAAACGTGTTTACCATGCTGAAATTTTGTCCACATCGAAAGTTTTTCTTAGGTAACAATGGATGCTTAAGAGAGTGAAAGAGACCTTATTAAAGATCTTTGGCATTTCCAATTGGTTTGAAGTAGTTTTTTTACATACAAGTTCCATCTTATTTAGCTAAAATTATAAAACTTCACATAAAGAAAAAGGCCCACCCAGAATGGGATAAATCAGTGTTTTTCCTAGCCTTGATTTCCTTAGCTTCTCAGATTTCTAGTGCACAAACAGTTGCCAATGCCAGGTTCCCCATAGCCACAATCAATCAGATAAAAGCTGAGACCCAACTTTGGCTTGCCCTGCCCTGCTCAAGGATTTTTTTCTCTATCCCAAGTGAGGTGTGCAGTAAAGTTATCTGCCCTCTGCCTCAGGAACTATTACAGACATTGACTTTTTCTTTTTTTCAAAGTAATGTAGAAACAGAAAGACCATATTCACCTTGATTCAGGTGTTGAAGGCAAAATTGATACTAATATTTCTCAGACTCTCTCTCTTCCCCTAGTGAAGTGTTAGCAATAACTAATCTCCAATGATTGTATTACACCAGTCTCCTGGGTGAAATATAACCTCAATGTGCTGCTAATGCTTTCATTGATTATCTCTAGTTCAGAGCAATGAAGATTCACACCATTGAGGCTCTGTGTTCCAGATAAAATCCCTTCTTGTAGGTATCATTACCTGCATTGGTTCTACCATAATCATTTTTCTCCTTTTTGAAATTAATTTTGTAGTCACATAGCGCAATTTCAGTGATAGAGGATTTTTTCATATTGAAGTCTGGACTTTTTTGATATTTCCTTATTATGTGAACACATTGAAATAGTTTCATTGTTAATGTCACACATTTCTCACTGGAGAATATACATATTAATTAGATAATAAATATTTTACTCTGTGTGTGTTATGAGTGCATGCATATGAGTTTGCTGTGTGTGCTTTCCTGTATGTGAGTCAAGTGCCATGTGATGTGTGAAGGTCAGAAGACAAGTTCCAGTGTGGGTCCTTGCTTTCTACCTCACTTGAGCAGACCATCTTTGTTGTAGCTGCATACAAGAGCATAGCTGACCTATGAGTTTCTGGGGATTCTCTTGTCTGCACATAGTTTGCCATAAGTGTGTTGATATTATATATATGTACTGTAACATCTGGCATTATTTGGGTTTTGAGTATGTTAACTCAGGACCTCACTCTTGTTCAGCAAATGCTCTATTCACTGAGCCATCTTCCAGTTCTATAGTAAATAATACTTTTAATGCTTGTATGCCAGCGGTTATGTATGCTTATAGAAGGACATTAAAAATCTAAGTAATGTGGTTTTAATCAGTCAGTATAAGATGAACCAGAAAGGATAAAGAAGAAAGGCTTTAGAAATAGCAATCACAGATATTTTAGAGTACTTTTAATTTCATTTTAAACATTTTTAGGCAACAATTGAATATAATAGTGCAGTACAACAGGGCATATGCATCTTTAATTTTAATAGACGAGGAAACAAGATTAAGTAATGAATGAATCATCACAGTGTGAAATTAGTGAGGATTCTTTTCTTTTTTCATAAAAATGAAAGCATTGATACATGAGAACCTCGTTAGTCTAATCTGACTGGGAGAATATTCGATGAACTGTGGAGACTGTCTGCAATGAAGTTTCTAGTCCAAAGCATTTGAATAAGTGTTAGGAAATATGAATTGTTTCTGCTTCATCTAACCAGATTTGGTACAATGGGGTGTGCAGTTATGGAGAAAAGTCCCTGCTACTTAATAAGGCAATCATTCATGCTGAATACAGATGGGCAGTCATTCAATGAGAAATTGATTTTTATCGTGTTCCCGACTTGGTAACTTTTAGAGATTTGTGTGGTTTTGTCCAAGTACCATAAAGAAAATATATAGCTCTTATTAAAAGGCAAGTGAGTTTTTTCCTGTACCTGATACATATTTGTTAAGGGCTCGGTCATTTTTCATTTGCAGTTTTAAGTGATCTTGCCCTGTTGCCCAGATGAGTGTAAGTAAAGAGAAACAGCGAGCCCCCGGGCCTCAGATACTGCTGGTGACTAGTTTGTGTAAAAGTTGGTTGATTTTCATCCTTAGCAAGAACATGAGGGATAATTTGGTATATATTATATGTAAATCAAAATATCATTTAGCAGTTCAGAAGTTTCCAAAGTAAAGATTACTAATGGAAAAGTTAGGCTGTTTATTGACTTTGTTGCAAATCAAACTGTAGCAGTGCACTAATTAAGGTAGCACAGTGTTGAGTAATAGAGCAAGGCACAGTCTAAGGTAAAGTATTGCCCTTAAATTCATGTAACACCTTCAATGCTTATTTTTATAGCAAAAATAGTTGAGGGTTTTAAAATGTCCAATTGTATTTCATAAGGCAGTTCTTCCAAACGCATAGCATTGTCTTATTGTTTTCTTTTACTCATAGAGTTTACTTTTGTCCAACCCAAAGTCTTTCATATTTTCTTTTCAAGTAACCATTTTGCAAATGGGTGATTGACCCCTTCCTCACTGTGGTTTCCTACTTTTATTACATCTACCTTTGAATATACTCTTATAACAAGACTCTAGTTTAACAGCTTTTTATCTCTGGCCAGGGGGTGATATACAAAACCCATCAGGATGGAGTGAAGGGCATTGCAGGAGCAGCAAAACTGCAAAAGGAAATCAACAAACCATAATCCAGAACTTTAGAGATTCTATATCAACCACCTAGAACTAGGCCAGCCTAATCTCTCCCCATCCTGAAGCTCAGGGAAATTTGTTGAAGAGGGGGCGGTAAGATTGTAAGAGCACAAGGATGGGAGGAGCAATGATATGCAAGATACTCCACACAAGTTAGGGCCGAAGCAATCATAATTGGACTTTGCATGCCCTGTGCAATGTCCAACACACTATTGACCTCACAAAGTCTAGCATTTGCTAAAGGCACCAAGATCTTTGGAGGCAAGGAATTGACAGCCATAGTAGTGTTCCTATGCTTAAGGGGAACACAGGAAAGGGTTCTGGGAAATGCCACTGGGTCCTTGTACATCATCGGAGAGGAGGGCCCAGAGGAGAGTCTGGCATGCACATTAAAAGATTCTCGGGGGTTGGGGGGGAGGCACGGGGGGATGGGGAGAGAGGGGTGAGGAGAGGGGGAGTAGGAGGATCGGGGGGAGGAGGAGGGAGGGAGGGAACCGGTGTACCTATTAAGTTTGTATGAGTGGAAATAATAATAAAAAATGTTAAAAATTTTTTTCTTTTCAATAAACCTATATGTTTTCTTAGTTATATTTAACTCAGAAGATATTAGTTCTTTGGATCTTGATATCTATCCATGCAAATATCCAAACAAAATATCTTTTTTTTTTTTTTGAGTTTGCTCTCCATTCTTTATCTGGCAATGTGGCAAATCCTGTGAAATCTAGAAGAGAATAACATTCAAAATTATTAACTCACTATCTGGCATTGATAGGCAATAACTGATAGATTTTGAGGACATAATTAAGACCAACACCAAGCTGAAGATGACAGAACAGTGGCAGCTGTGGATTGAAGAGGATAGAATGTTTGACTTCAGCAGGAAGCATAGCTGCTTGGATGACCTGTGTTTTTATGAAGTGTGTTGTCCACTGAGAAGAAACAGTTTCATTTTATTAGTCTCATTTGTTAGCGAGGGTGACAAAGAAATGAAGCGAATATTTGTAGCCATTGGGTTTAATGTATTTGTGCTAGCAAAGCAAGTAAGATTTACTTCTACAAAATATTTTCTCAAAAAAGTTGCCAGTATCAGAAGCAAACACAACACTGAAATTGCATATGGGTAATTATGAATATATTTGTACAGTACAGTAGTAAAAATGACTGCCATGCTTGTGCTGGAGGGAGCCTGAGGAATATTTGTACATAAAGGCAAGGTGGTATAAATGAAGAAAATGAAGTGGGAATGTAAGAATTCAAAGAAGTAGTGCATGTGAACTGCAAACACTGTAAAGCTTCTGGACTGGAGACATTGCCTCACATGTAGAAGGTCTTGAATTCGGATCCATGTTCCCCATAAAAATTCCAAGTGGAAATGGCAGAGGCCTGCACATCCGGCTCTGGTGGGTGGAGCCTGGAAAATCCCAGAAGGAATCAAGATGGTAGAAATGATCCAGGATGATTCCTGAAGTCACCCTTGGTTCTCCACAGGGACACACAGTGCCCTCTGACACACACACACACACACACACACACACACACACACACACACACACACACACACACACACACAAAATAAATAAATAAATCAAATATTTTTAAAAATTTAAAACTTCTAATTAGCAAAATTATTTTTGAAATCTCAGTCATACACAGTGTATTCTTGTCCAAAGATGGTCAATTCAAGGTTTTACAGCTATCAGTTCATAATTTAACTTGCACACTATTTTGAATAGCATCAAATACTGTATCATCTCACCCATTTCTCCTGGTCAGGAACCATTGCTTTTTCCATTGTATTAATGTATAAATTTCCTCCTGTTTGCAACTCAACTGTGTCACTGGTCAGATTTACTGTCCTTCTATCTCTTGTTTGTGTTAATGTGTTTTATAGTTAATTGTCTCCTCAAAGCTCAAAAATGTGATGCTGATTATATTATGAAAAGAATTTTGTTATATGTTTTATTTTATAGTTGTTGTTGCTCTGTTATTCTGTTTAGTATATGAATTAAAATTTTCCACAATAGTTTTTACCTATAATAAAAGCTTTGGGTATATAGGACTTAACATTATTTGTGATTTCAGGAATCCACTAAGGGATCTAGAACTGTGTCTCTTACTGATATAGGAGAACACTATAATTCATAACAAGTACTATTATAGCTAATATTTTAACTACATAATAAAGAGTTTGGTAAATATTAGGGAAAAGATTACTTCAGATCAAATTTAAAAGTATGATAATAATTTGTTTACAGATATTCACATCAATATTCACTTAAAGGTCTCTAATAAACCATCTTTTGAAAAGTATTTTATTTTATGTGCGTATGTCTATCAGAGTGCACCGTGGTACCCTATAGAGGACAAGGGTGACTTTGGGAATCATCCTGGATTGCTTCTACCTCCTTCTTGCTTCACTCTGGGATTTTCCAAGCTCTGCCCACCAGGGCTGGAAGTGCAGGCCTTCACCATTTCCACCTGGCATTTTTATGTGGGACCTAGGATCCAAACTCAGGACCTTCTGCTTGAGAGAGAGAGTCTTAACCCCTGAGCCATCTTTTCAGGTTGCTATGGTTACCTCTTAAAGGATTTGTTTGTTTTTTTAATAGTTGGTCTGTTCAAATTAGGATCCTAGGCCAGACCCATGTTTAAATTTCAGTTGGTTGTCTTCTCCACTTATATATATTAAGATCCCTAGGCCAGATTTTTTTTGTTTGCCTTGTTCTTTCTCTTGCTCTTTTCTATCTTTTCTTTTGACAATGTATTTGTTATAGAAACCAAGTTGGTCAGGATGAATACATTTCCTGCATGTTGTGTTCTACTCTTAAATTCCTATTTTGTAGATGAACATATTTCTGTATGCTTCATATTTCTGTTAAGCTCATGGTTAGAATTTTCTATACATTGTAAAGCTCTCGAGGAAAAAATAAACTGGAGTGACCCAAAGTGTGTATCAGCATAGCCAAGGCCTTCTGTTTCTAGATTGCTCTTTAATTTAACAAATGCTGCTTGAACCTTCTGCATGTTTAGATCCCTTGACCAGAGATTGATGTACTATACAGATTGATAAAATTGACTTCTGTTTTCAAGTGTTTGTATTTGTTCTCTGTTATACTGGAGCCACTCTGCAGCTTGCTCAAGAACCTCTGTAACAAATTCTCTATAAAATCCTGACCCTAACCAAGGATGGCAGAGGGGCTGTCAGCCAGGGAGCAGATTTTGCTAAGCGTGAAAGTCATCCATGCTTACAGCTCTCCAGGCATCACGAATAGATTGAGCTAATGAAATGGCACAGTTGGTCATATTTGCTTGCCATACAAAAAAGCAGGTAGCCTTCAATAATCTGCCAGGAGACTGGTGAGAAAAAAATCAAGCAGAAGAGATTAGCCAAGTTATTTAAAGGAATATGCCTATTCTCTGAGAAAAGAGAATGACATTGACCTGTTTTCTGCCATTAAGTAACACATTCTCATTCATGTGTGGACACATGTATACATATTTATGTAGGTAGTGTTTGCACTTGAATGTCAAGTTATGTAACCTGTGAGGGCCACGAGTGCTTGGTGAAAAGACAACTCACAGGAAATATCCAAACCTTGTCTTTCTTCTCATTTGGCTTTGTTTCATGTTTTAAGTGCAAAGTCAGTTCATAGGTCTGTCAAAATCAGAGACTTATCCAAGCATGTACTGTCAAGGTGAGTGGTTTGTTATGTAATCTTAAGCAATTAGCAGGCAACAGCTTTAATGCCCAGAAGTTCATTGCCTGTGGTAGAAAAGGAGTGTTTCAGGGATTCAGAAGAAAGGCCCTTGACTTGCTCTCAAGGATGAGAGATGGCTGGGAAAATAAGAAATAAGGAGGACTATTTGGAAACCTGAAATAGGCAGCCTGTGTGTTTTGTGGATGGTATCAATCCTGTGTCATATTGTTATCAATACCAAACTAGCAATGAGATCATTGCATTGCTTTTTGTTTCAGTGCCCTCAGTGAGATGCAGCATGTTCTTAAGGTCGCCAATCAGTAAGATCAGGCATGACACAATGAAGTAAAACAAAGTGGTGCTAGAAACAAAAATCAAAATAAAGCGTAAGTGATATTTTGCTCATATTTGTCTTTGGGGAGCATAAAAATTCACTGTTAGTCATGACATATGAGAATAGTTAGAAATTGAAAGAATACTTTTACTAGAAAATTGACCATTGTATGTTCCATGTGTTATCACAAAGCAAAGTTATGTTCAATCTTTTTATAGAGATAATTGTATATTACTCAAATATCTACTTAATATTTGTACTGGTTATTCTTTTCTGTTGCTGTGAAACAAGATCCAAAGTCAAGCAATTTAAGGGGAAAAGGGATTTATTGAGCTTATGGTTCCAGAGGGGAGCTAAGGTCTTCCATGGCAGAAATGGCATGGCTGGCGGCAGAAGCTGGAGACAGGCTTATGTCACACACCATCTTTGAGGCTGAGAGCGCTAGACTGCCAAGTGCAAGAGCAGGCCTCTCTGGCAAGGGAAGTAGGGTGTGACTAATCCACCCGTCTCAAGGCCCACTTCCTGTGCCTATCTTCTTCCAGCAAGGCTACATCTCCAGAAGGTACCATGACCTTCCCAAACGCATCAGATTGTTTGTGACACATTTTAGACTATGACAATATTTCATGTTATTAACTTTGTTATAATTTTTGAAATTGCATATGTACTTGATAATTTAAATATATTAATTATTTTGGTTAAATAGTTCATGATGAAAGTTTTACAACTTTTTTTTAATGCTGGGGTCAGTCAATAACTCTGTGCATTTTAGACAAGTGCTCTACAACTGAACTGTTTTCCAGCCCTTAAGTCTTGTATTTTTCTTTGTTTTCTCCAGTAGCTATTTCACCACTAAAGCAGTGTCTCAGAGCACATCATTTTTATCTACATTGATATCCAATGAGATGGTGTTACTGAAAATTACATTGTAAGTTGTAAGACTGTCTCTACAAAATTTTAGGAACTTGATTCTGGTTGTTTTCTTCATCTTTTTATCTTCCCTGTGATATCAACATAACTATGTATTGAATTTCTTTTAATACACTCTTTAAAAAATTTCACTGCAGTAATTGCATTGTATGTAGTTAAAAGCACAAGCTAGTGAACCAATATGTGGAAAGCACATTTTATCTGCGTTACTTTGATCATCAGTGACCTTGTCCTTAGGTAAGTCATCTATGGTTTTCCTTGGGGATTAATAATAGTACTAATCTCACTCAATTATTCCAAAAGAAGTATATCAAATATCTACCTAATATTCGTGCTGGTTACTCTTTCCTGTTGCTGTGAGACAAGATTCAAAGTGTTTACCAAATAAGCATAAGCGTTTGATAATAAATTTATATAAGCATTTGGCAATACATACTACATTATGTATTCTCCCAATAGTATCTTGAATTAATAAGGAGTGAAGAAAAAAATGTTAAATGGCCTCTGTAAAGTTAAAAGTATAAAAATCTTTGCAGTTATTTCAAATTAATATGCATTTGTATTTTTTGAGATAAAATTGTCAAGTATTTTAAACAGCTTTATTGAGATATACATACTATATGCCATAGTATATTTACACAGTTGTGCAGCAATTACTTCAGTGGAATTGGAGAATATTGTTTAGCAGCCCATTAAGACATCCTATACTCTTTAGCAGTCATTCCCCTTCTTTACTTTCATCTGTTCCTAGAAAGCACTATTGTAGGTTCTGTTTCTAAACACTTTCTGTTTTTCTGATTTTGCCTGTTTCCAACATTTAATGTAAATGGAATCACCATGTTTATTTGATATGTTGTGATTTGCTGCTTTCACTCAGCATGATTTCAAGAATATCATAGCATACACCAAAATTTCTTGTCTTTTTATTTCCAGAAAATTCAATTCCATATATTGTCTTCTGATTCTTATAAAATATAATATTTAAAAAGTAATGAGAATATCACAAGCCACCTGTTTTGAATTGTTAATGTTTTTAATTACTTGAAAAATATTTACCTGATACACTTAACTTGTGTTGGATTTATTTTTATGGAAAATAATAACTTTTTGTATTCTTCTGAAGTCTCCTCAGTCACTATATGTGTGTGGAACTTCATGCTTTCGAATGAGTTCTGAAAGTGCACGTCAAGTGATGAGTGAAGCCAGCATGTCCACAGAACATCTTTAAATTGCCTCAAAACCACATTTTCTTAGCTATCTTTTGGACTAATATACTATTTATTAATACTAATTTACTTCTAAGTGTCCTCAGCTTTCATACATTGTTTCTCCACCTCCTTCAGATTGTGTTTTATGGTGCTGTGCTTTGTATGGGAAATAGCTCATAACAACCTCTTAATATTGCTTATGTGTTTGTAATTACTAGACTCCCTATTCACCCTATGCTCAGTTGAAACCCTGAGAGCAAAGGAGAGAGTTCACCTAATGACTCATCCACGGGACTCACCATTCCTGTGGCAACTTATTTGGTAATCACTGCTTCTAATGGCCCAATTGATGTGTATATCCATGCAGGGAGACTTTTTTATTGTTCATACACTGGGCATTTGCTGTCTGTGACTTGTTTATAATTAGAGTTGGTCATATGATGCCTTTCTCAGGCATACAAAATTCAGTGAGCCATTTTTGCAGGAAATATGTTAAATATGTTTTTGCTTATTATATGTTATTTATATACAATGTATGTTATTAAAATATAGTTATTTGAAGGAAGAAATAAGTATCTGAATATAATGCTTATGCATTAAGGCAAAGTGCAGTGAGAATTGCTGTCCATGATTCCATTAGTACCTGTGTCTTAATTTTATGCTATTCCATCTCAAAGATATATCCTCATCCCAGATGAGGGTACCAACATCCATAAATAACATCTCCTTTAGAAGCATTTAAGTCATTTCACATGCAAGCCTGGGAAAAGGCCTCTGCTTTTCTCCTCATAGTGAATGGTGTAAACATCTGGTTATAAATTAGAGATCTAGGTTTTTTTTGAGGGGGGGCATATTCTCTTTCTGACTTCTGTTATGTGATCTATTGGGGGAAAAACCTATTCTTTTACTGTCTAAAGCAGTCATTACTTTTAACTTCTCGTCTCTCTTGTGACTTGGGCATGACACAGTAGTGGCCTTCTCTTTCATCTCCTGCTTCCTTTTACTGACAATCAGTCTTCCTGGTTGGGTTAGTAGTGTAAATATGCACAGCACCTTTTTCTTTTACATGCAGAATAAGTGTGCTAAGTATACTTCAAAAACACACAGCTATACAGTGGAAGTGAGTCCTCTTCCTACTTCTTTCCAGTTCCTCTTGTCTGAAGCAGTTGCTCTTGTTCCTGCCAGACATAGTGTATATAGGCCAAAAAAGTCATTTCTTAATGACAGGAAAACCAAATCCTTGAATGGGCCTGAGTATATGTCTTCAACCATATTCCTCAGTTATTTTTCTCCCATTTGCTGCATTTAAATATACTGTGCCTAAATTTTTTTCTTTATCTTTATACTTTGTTATCATTTCTCCACCACAGTTCTCACTTGTTCTTTTCAGTTAGCAATAACCTTTCTTCTTACCTGGAATATCTGAAGTTAAAAAAAATTCTTTCTCAGAAGAATCATCACTTAACTCACAGTTAAAATCAGTTCTCTCCAAAATGGGATTGCGTTTGCTTTTGTAGCACTTACCATAATCTATGCTCATATTTATATTTAGTGATAATTTGATTAGAATTGATTAGAATCTTTCTCCTTTGCAAGGCTTATAATATCATCTATGATTGTATTTTCTCAACATTTTTGTCCAGTATTAGGCACAAGAATGGTGGTGGTGGTGGTTTGTGTGTGGTGGTGGTGGTGGTGGTGGTGTGTGGGTGGTGGTGTGTGTGTGGTGGTGGTGGCGGCGGTGGTGGTGGTGGTGGTGGTGGTGTGTGTGTGTGGGGGGGGGGGCATGGTATCTAGTAGCTTGTTCATGAGAGGAATGTGTTTCAGGATCCATTCTCTCTTTTTGTATACTTGTGTAGTCACTCTCATGAACTTTTACTCTTTAAGGTTTAGTATATTTGGAGTAAGAATAAAGGAGAATTGAGGTAAAGTGTGTGGAAGTATAGAGTAGATACTATCTTTGGGTGCCTAGATGAATAAGTTGTTTTTGTCCTGCCATGGCAGTGGCTTTAGGGTGGCCATGTGTGTGAAAGAGATGCTTCCTTCTTTAACAGACCTTTATGGCATTATATCTATAATATCCATAAGGGAAGAATGAGGATGAATTCTGCTCATTGCTATATCCCTAGAGCTTACTACTGTGCCTGGCCAATAGATACTAAGTAAATATTGGTTAGCATAGAATTTAAATATAATGTGACTGCATTGTGAATTGACATTTTGTTGAAAAGTAGTAAGTTATACAGAGAACTCTGGCATATTATGCATATTAATACCAAGTAGTAGGGAGACATGGAGCATTGTTGTACTCATAGTCTTGGCTTTTCATACTTTAGTGAATGTATATTTCATCATGAAATGGTGACGTTTCCACTACATATAAAGTTCTCTTATAATCTGGACATTATAATCTTATAATATGGAATATTATTACTTGACAAGATTATGGAATAGAAAGAACCATTTCTTTAAAGTTTCTTAAAACAGGGTATGATAAGGAATGAATTTTTAAGAAAAATCTTTTGACTTGATTACATTACAGTTAGTATATTTGAGTAGCTTTGAATGTGCAGTATTGAATGGATTTTTTTTACCTAGGGCACAATGACATTGCTACTGTTGCTGTTTGAAAGGAGAATACAGCTCTTGCTGTGGATAGCACTATTGAAGTCCAGTCTCCTAATGGTCCAGATGAAAGGATCCGTCACTGGCTGAAGTTTAGCTTTTCTTTCTGCTCTTTCCACTATGAGAGCCATCTTCATTAAATCTATTATTTTTCCTTCTTGCTCAGTAGAGACTTCTGTAATGAATGCTTTCATTTGAAGTCAGTTTAATAGGAAATTTGAAAGCAAAGGAAAAATTAATTTCCAGAAAATAAGTATTTGCAATAAAGTCCTAGAAAGGTTATATATTCTACATAGTGTTTTATATATATATATATATATATATATATATGGATCTAAAAAGTTTTAGCTTTACACAAGAACTTCTACTCAGTATTTTGAGGCCAACTTATGTTATTATGAACTTATTCTTGGAATTTTGACAGAAAAGTTGATGTTACATGGTTTGGTATCATAAGTTATGACTTATTTAGCCTGGAAGTAGGAGGAGAATATGGGGCAAAATTCTTCACATATGTAGTGCAAAAGTAAGTTACTTTTTAGATCTTATGTGGTATCATAATTATATAATCTATCACCTTTTCAGAAGCATACATTTGCTTTCTTTTTATATGTATAATGAAATCTTTAGTATTTAATAACATGCTTATTTTTCACATTGCATTTTTTAAAAAATATACTTTTCTTAATTCCAAACAAATTTATGTATGAAATATTGGTTAGAAGTAAAATGAAAGTTATATAATGAGCCATTTTGGCTACTGAGTAAAAGTACATATGTAAGTCTCTTAAACTTAAAGAACAATATATTTCTCTAGTGTTTGCAAATTATAGGATGGGGGATATTTACAAGCTTTTTGTGCATATCACCAAAGGTGTCAGAATGTAAAAATAAAATGAGAAAAATGGATTTCAATGGCAACAATAAAAGTTTTGGGGGCCATGAGAGTTGTTCATCTAATTGGGGGCACTGCCTTCTCCTGTCCTCAGGTGGAGAATATTGTTACATTTTTAAACCATTGAGGGAGAAGTGCTTTATATTTTAAATTGCAAGCTAATAAATGCTCTTTTTCTCATTAACACACATGACCTCTGCAATTTATGCGCTCATGCACACTGGCCCAGTTTTGCAGTCTCTGTTAATGATGTTGAGAACTTCTGCTACACATGAATTTCTTTCCTTAGCGAATCCCTGTAAATTCACAGTAGATATTAATTGTGGTGATCTGCTTTTCCTGTTCAGGCCAGAAAAAAAAATCCAGATTAACTCCACTTGTTGCACAGTCTCTGATTCTTTTTTTTTTTATCACATGTATAAATTGATTCCATTTATGGGTATTACGCACACAGCTTTGCCATGTTTCTGGTATTAGTGATAATGTATGAATTTTTATTTCAAATAAACTGTTCGCTGTTTAAACAGCAATTCATAGAGTGGAATGAAAAAGACAGATGAAGGACAACTGATAATGAGGTGTATAGCTCTCATTCTTACTTCATGTTCCTCTTAATTTATAGTGAATTAGATGTTTTTCTATTTTTTGTTTTCCTTGACACAACTTAGTATGGAATTTGACATTCATATTCAAATTTTGTACTGGACTCCAAATTTATATTCAGGTCCTAGAAAATGCTAATGAATCCGTCCTCAAATTTGTAGTATCAATGGCTGAGTTGATGAAGAAGATAATTTAGGGTAAGAATCTAGCAAGCAATAAAGATGTAACCATTTTCTCAACCACAAGGGATTTTATGATTACTTTGTTTAGACCAAGCAACAAGTGTTGATTCAAGTAACTGAGAAGACTAAGCAGGTTAATGAATGAGGTAAATTTCATAAGCTCATATAATTATGATACATTAGAATAAATTTTCAGATCATCCAATTCATTTCCATGCCAATCTAGTAGAGGAAACTAAACCCCACATTGATAATGAAATTTTTATTTTATAACTCTTTCTTATACAACTAAGTGACAAATTTGCGGAAAGACTAGAATGAAACTACTGGATAATAATGTGTCTGTTTTTTCCCAGATTTCTGACAGAGATAGGAATGTTTAGAGCCTTTGTCTTCTGTGACATAGTGGCTCCTTGGCATTATGATGGCTGTTCTTGTTGGAAAAACCATAATGTGATGGGAGACTTGGGACTTTTAGCCATGTGGTATCTATCCAATCTCTAGAACTCTGAAGAGATGGTGAGCTGTATATTGAGTTTAGGAGCTGTATATTGAGTTTAGCCATCTGACCAAGACGCCAATGAACCCCTGGACTACGAGGCTCAGTAGACATTTATGCTTAGAGCAGCACAACTTAAAGGAGAAAAAGTTCATTATTTTGGCTTACAGTTCCAGTGGGGATAGAGTCCTTCATGTTGGGAAGTACATAGTCCTGGACATGGTGGCACAGGCAGAAGACTGGCTGAAATCTCACAGTCATGCTCAGAAGAGGACATGACATTGTGCTGGGTTATCAAACCTGAAGGCCCGCCCCCAGAGATGTACTTCCTGCTGCAAGACTCATCCTCCTAGAGTTTCTATAACCAACTCAAACAATGCTTAACCAGCCAGGGTTAAGTATTCAGGCACAATTCACATTCAAACCACGAAAAAGGATTTGGCCTATGTCTCTGTTTATTTAAATAACCTTTTTTGTATTCTTTAAGATAAGACTCTAGTCACAAATAGTGCACTTTCTAGTGAATTGTCAGATATGATCGTGTTCATTAGAAATGCTCAAATTTGTAATTTTTTGGTCAGAAATATGGGGGGAGTAGTCTCACTTGAGGCCTTCTTTTGAAGAAAGGAAAATTTGTAGAGGACTGAACTCTTATGTTGTTCAGTCTACACAAACTTTAAGTAGCTTGAGATACAACTGAAAGGTGCTATAAAGTATTAGCTGTGTTGGCATCAAAATAGAAGTACTTTAACATGTATGGAGTGCAATTGGCCAGGACTCCATGTGAACCTTTTGTTACCACCTAGACTGATAAAGAGAAGCAGGTCAAATATGTATCAACTTGGTCATGAATCATATGTAGATGAAATACCTGATGTTTTCCTTTGGATAGCCTATGATTTTCCCTAGTAAGAAGCTTCTGCTCTGAAACAGGACCTGCAAAATACTTCCCTTGCCTGAGCATGTCTCCCATCATTTCTACACTGTTTGTAACAAGGGGAAGTGATGCATTGTACAGTCTTGACAAAAACATTGGTATCTTCTAGTGACTTGTTAAAATGAAAGACTTAATTGTAATCTGCCGTTTAACAAACTCCCTGGGTGACACATCGGAGTTAAAGTTTGAAAAACTTTTCTAAGCGTTGGAGATGATGAGAAAGTTTGATGATAATCGAACTCTATATGTTGTACTTGAAAAACTGAAAATGAATATCCTAGGTTATTTTCTCGTGTGTCATTGTTTATAACAATCGAAAACTTAACTGTGACCTGAAAATCTTACACCTCTAGTCACTGGGATGGTTCTCTGCTTGCAATGATTTTTTAAATTTGTTTATATTCATTAATGTTCAATATATACACAAGCTAAAGAAAACGATTTCCAGATTTTGTTTTACTGTAGGTGGTGAGCACACATATTTATCCACTTTTCTTGAAATGTCATTAAGCATTTTTTTGAAAAAACCTCACCGACCTACAAGGATAAAGAGAAAAATGGAAAGAAACTGTAGTAGCCTACAGAGATATTTCCGGACTTGTTCTGTACAGAGTTGGGAATTAATCGTATGCACAGTGAAGTGTAGAGGCCATGAAAAAATGAAAAGAGTAATGATTGACTATAAAGAATACAAAAGTACACAAAAATGAAATATAATAGTAATATACTGTATGACTCAGCTCTAATAATTCTTAAGTATTGCAAATATTTAATAGAAATGTGAGAATATTATTTTTTGAAAAATGATTTGAAGAGAAAATATGGAGAAGAGTATGGCTTAACTGCATACTCCTTTATAATATTCCAGAGCAGTATAAATACATAGTGCAGTATTTCTGGGCACATAAAGTATATATCAGGTTAAAAAGTAGTTATTTGAGATACATATGCCAAATGTACTGGTAACATTAGTAAACAAAGAATTGTGTAATTGTTACCCCCCTCTCTTGCTTTTTCTATTCCACGCCATGCCAAAATACACAGACACACAGATGTAATATAAAGCCTATTTCAATTAGAAGTTCTTTTTTTTTTAATTTTTATTTATTTATTTATTCAATTTTACGTGTGAGTGCATGTATGTGTGTGTGTGCGTGTAGAACCACGGACGATTTCGGGAACCACCATGGACGCCTCCACCTCCTCCTTGTTTACTGTGCCCCGGGATTCACAGGCTCCGCCCTACCAGGACCAGAAACGCAGGCCGCCCCCGCTTCTGCCCGGCGTCTATACGTGGGATCTGGGATCCGAACTCAGGACCTTCCACCTGCAAGACAGAAGCTTAACCCCTGAGCCACCTCTCCAGCCCCTCAATTAGAAGTTCTAAATGATGGTCTAATTTATCCACTGACTAGCCACATAGGAAAGGTACAGGAGTCTATGATTCTAACATCGTTTCTGTCTTAAAGCTCTGTACCCTGATCCATAGGTATTTTTCCTCTTTAATTAGCAGATGATATTATTTTCAGCATCTCTCTTAGAGGCATACATTTGTAATTTGATTTATATTCAAGGGTTTTCAAAATTACCCTTTTAAAATAATAGACTTACTTTCTTTTCAAGTGACTAAAGAACCTTAATATCTGAGAGAACAGTGTGGAATCATCATTAACATGGATAGAAGCAGTAGTTCCTTTTGGTTTAGGCAGATGGAAATGCTTTGAATTCTCACACCCTGTGACATTTATGAGTTTGGGTATTTCCAAAATTGCAAAAAGACATCTGGCCAAAATGGGTTGGCCATGAAAACTTATTTACCTCTCCCCAATTGTGCTACTTTATCATTCACAAAAAGGAATATTCTACTTTTTTGTTTGTGCAACTGTAGCTAAAACATCAAATGAAATGTATTGTTTGAAAGATGCATAGCTATTACTTGATTTATATTTCACAACCTTGGCAATTGAAAATTGAATCACTTTCAAAAACTGTCTAGTGCCAGTTCACCTGGGCTCCAGTGATGGGATTTTGTCCAAAGGTTCATGTTAGCCAGGTCCTTATTATTTTATGCCATGCCTGTCTTTGCAGATAGGTTTTTTGAGCTTTGGTTTTTGCGGAGTCTCTTGATTTTTCTTCTCTCCTCCCCTAATCACCCTTCACCTTGCCAATTCTTCAATTTCCTCTGCACTTTTCCTTACTTTATCCCTTTCTCTCTCGTTTTTTCTTCCTTCCATTTCTATCTTTTGAGCTCAAAGAAAATAACATAATTAGGAAACTGAATTGTAACTGTGGTTTGATGGAAGCTGTAACAGAAGGCCCTCAGGTAACTGTAGAAATAAAAGTAGTTTCTGTGTTTTAGCTAGTGATGCCCATAGCACGGACCGTCTTGGCAGATGAAGAATTACTCTAGATTTTCCATTTGCTTGGGAATTGTGAGGTGAACCTCATTTCCAGCAGGCAAAATACTTCTTTGTGGTTATTCTATTTTCCTAACCCAAAATAGAATCTTTAAATTAGAAGAGGAGCTTTTTTTTCTACTTGATTATATGAAGTTTTTTTTCTTTTTTAGAAAAAGAAAACTCTGTAATAGGAGAACTGATTAACTTGCATTGCAGGATTAGGTTAATTACCACTGTGTGAAAATTTCCCCAAATATCTGGAAGCTACTTAATTGCTATAACATTTCTTATCATTCCTCATTCATAATCCCACCACACATACACAGATAATTCTCTTAAGTTTTCACAGGGGAGGTTCACATTCTGTCCATCTTCCAATCTTATAGTGTCTCCAGCATTTTATTACTTCATAAACGTTTATCAAACAAAGGAATAGTAACTTTGGCCACTTTGCCTTTTGTCCTAGTTGTTACCTGTTCATAGAAACATTTGTAACATTTGCCTATGGTGCATACTGCTGTTCAGACTCCCAAGGCAGTATACTTGTGTCTTAACTTAGTTATTTTTGAGCTTTGCACCATTTTTTTCTTAGTCATACAATGTAAAGAGAGCATAGACAGGATTTCATTCTTATTCTTTCCATTGATGACATAGTGGTTATCAAATGGACACTACTTCTTTGTTCATTTATTCTCACAATATCCAAGCACAATTTCAAATGTGAGATCAATCAAGAAAATTTTAAAAATCAAGTAATATAGAAAGCATCTAATAGTACAGTATTTGCTTCTATAATGAGGGTCTTTGAATCCATCCTGAAGTTTGCCATTTTTTCTTTCGTAAATACAATGATGGCCATCCATCTTTGTCTTGAAGAATTTTACAAATAAATTGTAGTTTTTGAAAGCATACAAATCTCATGTTATTTCAGACTAGTAACTAAATACTTTGTAGTGTTTCTTGGCAATACAACTAACACTGAGTGTAGGTTCATGAGAACCAGATATGACTTCAATTGAATTAAAACAAAGCAAACTGACAGCATGTGTTTCTGAGCTTAAAATCTAATCTCCCTCTGATTATGCTTTTGCTTTCTTAAACATCTGTTCTAATTCAACCTGGGTCACTTCCCAGGGATTTCTTCTATAAGTTGTACCCAATCTAGGACAAGTGAAATCATTTGTTTGTGGGCAGCTGAGGATTAAAATTTAGAATGGGTTGAGAGGCAGTGAATTATACTGCCCTTGCAGTGAGCATAGCTACCACACCAGCAAAGAAAAGCTTACTCTTTCTTTCCTTCTCACTTTGATCCTGTGGCCTGGAGTTAATGCAAGGCAGGAAATGTGGACACTGAATGGTTGCCAAGTCTCAGGCCAAATGGCCGCCTTTGTTTATTTTCTTTATGAGACTGTCACTTTAGTTGTACTAGTGCTGAACATACAAAAGCAGAAGAACGTCTTTAGCTGAAGGGGATCTTGTTTCTTTCAGTAGAACAAAAGTATCAAGATTACTCTAGGCAATATAACATTATCCACATTCTCTACATTCATTGAAAAGAAGGAATGGAATCCCACTTTGTATTTTAAACGTTTATGCAAAGTTCCAGTGTAACTACCTATTTCCAACTGAGGTAGGTTATGCTGTTTTAAAAGTATAATTCCTTGACTCATTCATATTAAAATTCTCAGAAAAAGACAACACTATTTTCTGATCCTTTTTGGTAAAGCTATCGAAATAGCCATTGTTTTAAGAAACTAAACTGCTTCCACTCTGTGCTTTATCATTGAAATCATTGAGATGGTTAATTTAATCTTTACCTCTCAAATCAAATTATTTTTTTTCTTATCCATTTGCTCAGCTTCTTGGTTTATCAGTCTTGATTATAGTCACCTTTTCTTTTAGTAATGCCATCTGAAAGTATGGAATAGGGAAAAATGATCTTACAAAGTACATGAAATAATATACCTGTGTTTGTGTAAGTGTTGTTTGGGAATGATGGAAAATTTTGATGCTAGCTCATATTTTTCTTTTCTGTGATTAGAAAATGGGTGCATTGTCACTATTGACCCCACAAAGTCTAGCATTTGTTAAAGGCACCAAGATCCTTGGAGGCAAGGGATTGATAGCCACAGTAATGTTCCTATGCTTAAGGGGAACACAGGAAAAGGTTCAGGGAAATGCAACTGGGTCCTTGTACGTCATTGGAGAGGAGGGTCTAGAGGAGAGTCTGGCGTGCACATTAAAGGATTCTCCGGGGATTGGGGGGGTGCTAGGGGATGAGAAGGGAGGGGTGAGGGGAGGGGGAGCAGGGGGTCAGGGGGAGGAGGAGGGAGGGAGAGAACCGGTGTACCTATTAAGTTTGTATGAGCGGAAATAATAATAATAAAAAAAG
Source organism: Typhlomys cinereus (assembly GCA_023101885.1). NCBI lineage: Eukaryota > Metazoa > Chordata > Mammalia > Rodentia > Platacanthomyidae > Typhlomys > Typhlomys cinereus. The sequence goes on from JALPQD010000145.1 coordinate 3,888,791, forward strand.
AACATGGGTGCATTGAAACATCATCAAATAAATAAAGACTGATTTAAAAATTCTTCATTCGAACAGAGGAGATCACTTTATAAGACTCTAAATAACTCTTAGCATGTTAATTGTTATAAATTCAATGTGGCATAAGTCCTTTTTGAAACTTGGCTTGTTTTATTTTTGTTGTATTGGTATAAATCTTATCAACGTACTGAGGTAGAAGTTATTCGCTGTTACTCCATCAAGCCCTGTTGCCCCTTGAAATTAACTGACCCACCATACTTCCACAACACTCCAGTTTGATAAAGACTGTATAGACACATTTGAGATTCCTTCTTTATGAAATTATAGCTGCTTATCTTGTGTTGAATTTGGGTCCTAGAAAGACATGCACTCATTTGTCTTTATTCATAGGTTTAGTTTCTGTCAGAGTAAAACTAATAAATGGAAAAATTCTATAAGTAAGCACTTCCTAAGTTCTAAATAACACAGCAGTTTACTGTTCCATTGTTAGCTGTTGACACCTCTACTGTTCCTAATTCATAAAATTTACTTGGTGTTAGAAGCACTATCTGGGGCTTTGCATCCAAGGATTTTATTTGTTCTTGCCAGACACCACAGTTTAGAAACGCTGAGCTGCTGTGTGATGCCGTCTGATGACATCTCGAGCTTTATCACTTGTCTAGTATCGCTTCCCTGGGCACCACTCTCCCAGTGCTGGCCCTGGACGCATTGTAGCGCTTCTGTTCAGGTCTTCCCTATGTAGTAGTCTGTCACCGTGTCGCAATGCCGGTGCCATTCACTGTGCTTCATCGTAGACACTGTATCTGTTATGATCTCAGGAAAGTAAGTAACTGATAATATTTATAGACAGAAAAGGCATCTATATAATACTTATTACCATTTTTTTAAAAAAAAACTCAATTTTGTTAGTCTTGTTGATAATCTCTTACTATAGTAATTTGTAAACTGAAATTTATTATATACGTGTTTATATGGAAAAAACCCATAGCCAGACTTTGGTGTAACCATGTTTTTATCCAACACTGGGGGGTTTGAAGGCAATCCTCATAAAAGTTCTACTCTATGCTGCTATGACCCGAGATGGAACCCAAGAAAACCACGCCAGCTGAAAATCACAGGATCTGCCAGTGAAGAAGCCTTCTTAGAAATTTATAAAAAGTTTATCTGAAATCTCTTAGATGATTTAATAATTTAAAATCTTTTCTAAAATTTGAGGATTTGTGGTATTTTAAATAGTTGCATTTATATATATTAATATGATGATTAAGTTCTTCTCTAATCTGTGAAAAAAAGAATGTCAAAATGATAGATTTGAATGTTTATCTCAGTAAGACCTCCTTCCAAAAAGTTATTAATCATCTCCTGAAGTATCTTCAACATATGTGCACATGTGTATGGGGGTGTGTGTCTCCATCCCCACACATATATTTATTTTTACACTGAATAACGGATGCTGTCAACGCAAGGTCCTTTTTTCATCCTTGTTTTCTGAGTCAGGGTCTCTGAGCTTGACTGACCAGTCAGCAAGGCCCGGGGACCCCTCTTCTCTCTTCTCACCTGTGCTGATACCATGGGCATGTGCTGTCTCTCTGAAGTATGTATGTGGGCCAGGCCCAGGTTCTCTTGTTTGTGCAGTAAGCACTGTACCGGTGGGCTCTTCCCATTCTGTGAGGTCACTGTACCCTTCCTCTACACCTCGTCACAAACACTGTTACCATGTCTCTCCAGCTTCTTCATGTTTCTTTGGGTTAAAAGAAGCAGCATTAATCTTTGAAGTAACCACCACAGTACTAAGGGCTAAATTGCAATTTCACACAATTTCTAGTTCCTGGTTGAGACACCTTATGGATTAATGAAATAAATTACTTTGTCTTGATGCTGGTGTTTTATTAAAAAACACAAAATGAGAATAGGATAGAAAATGTTAGCATCCTTTGTGTAGAGTAAGAATTAACAATTTTCATGAAACGTGTGCTGTTTATAATACGTTACATTCTTTTTTTTTTATAAAGCTAGCTTAAAAATGTTTACAAGTCAAATGTCAAAACAAATTCAACTTTTAATTATTCCAATCTAGATTCTCCTCAGCAATCTTACTAACTGTTGATGGATTTAGACTGTTAACAAATTAAAGGAAGAAATAACCCGGATGTGCAGTCCCTGGGCCTTTCTCTAGTGGCTGGAATTGTTTTTCTGGTTGAATATGAACTCCTGGTGGGTGCTTTTGTACTGGCCACGACTTGTGCTCCACTTTGTTGTGCTTGCTCGTGTCAAGCTTTACTTCAGAATATCTGTAGTCAGTCCATCATGCGGGAACACTGGAGAGATTCTGCATCTTCTGCTCTCAGGATAATTGCAGAGGACTGAGTCTGTGACTCAGTGATTGAGTATAGATAGCATGCTTAACTAGGATATCAAAGCCCTGGTTGGATCCCCAGAACCCTTCCCTACCCCAAATAGAGGGGGACTGTTACTAATTGAATTACAAAAATATCTTTCCCTGTTGGCAGAGTGAAATAGTCTTAAGTGGAATTACTTGCACATGTGAGAATTATCAGGATGTACAGTAGTTCTTGAAAAGCTAACAGCCTGTCAATTTGATTTTGCAGGGAGATGAAACCCTCCTCACTACTGTTGATAAAATCTTCTTACTAGTGTTTCGATTACTTGCACTTCCCTAGCCTAAAAATTTCTCTCATATAATATAAAACATGGCCCTTGATAGAATCTTCTCCTTAGCATTTCCATAGATGTCTCTCACAGAGAAGGATGTGTGAGTGCTAAATATTTACTATGTGCTGATGCTGCTGATATGGTGATGGTAAGTTGTTAAGCACATCATATGGCCTCAGTCATAATTACCTCTGTAGGACAAGCTGACTATATTTTCCTTTGAAAACATTGCAGAAATGTTTCTGACAGTTACCCTCTTTTCCATTAAAAGAGATTAGAGAGGAATGTACCTTTGGGCCTGAGCTCAGTTTCTCGTTCTTTTGAGATACACTTCAGTGACTTTGAAAACATCCTAGGAGGGTGGCATGGATTTCTGCCATGTGGAACAAAGGAAAGCTAGGGACAGGTAGCATAATCAGAAACTCGCCGGCTCCTCTGTAGACATAGATCACCTTTATTATTCCTTTTGTTCCCTATAATGAACAAATAGAGGCCCAGCAAGATAGCTTAGCAAGTAAAGTATCTTCTCACAAACATTGATCCCCAGAAACCTCAAGGTGGAAAGATGGAACTGCCTGGGAAAAGTTGTCCTTGGCCATGACATACATGTTACCCACCGCCATGCCCCGCTTCCTGTTTCTTTCCTTCTCCTCTTACTACTAGTACTTTGAAGCATTTGTTTTTAAATTCTACTTTACACATACGAGAGAAAATGTGATTCTTGCCATGTTTCAAGTTAAACTTAAATGATTTTTAATGATTTACTCTTAAATGATTTACCTTAAATGATTCCTTCTAGTTCCATCCGTTTTCCAATGGATGACACGTTTTCATTTTTCTTTGTAGCGAACAATGCTCCTTGATGTATATGAATATGTGTATGTGTATGAATAGTATATGTGTATGTATATATATTAAGTGTTCATATATTAATCTGTTCATCTGCTGATTGACTCTAGGCCAATTCCAGAGTCTGGTTCTTATGAAATGTGCATTAATAAACATAAGTGTTCAGGCATTTATTATGTATGCTCACTTGGTTCCATTTCAGTATATACCCAGAAAAGTCAACTAGATCCTATGGCTTTTATATTATTAACATTTTAGGATAGTCCCTACTGTTTCCTTAGGAGCCTAGTAATTTATATTTCCATTAGCACAAGGATTCTTGTACCCCACATAATCACCAGCATTGTTAATATTTTCGATATTGGCTATAATGAAAGATTTTTGTAAGATAATGTGGGTACAAGGCTTTTTTACATAGTAATCATGTGTAGTCATCATGTATTAATTTATATTTAGATAAAATAATGCCAAATTTCATGTTTTAAAACAACATATTTTAAAAGAGTAATAATACAAAATTATGGTAAGTGTGAAAATCTCCTATGACCAGAGTATTTAAGGATCACAGGATTGGCTTTTCCAACATAACAAAGGTATTTATTGATGGGTCATAGCCACTGAGAAAGGAATCCATGGCTGTTACACGGGGTTTATTTCAGTGTTGGAGAAAGAATTGCTGAGCTCATGAATTTTTCTAGTACGTTTTATCTGATAGGATACCTTCTTTCCTAGAAGCTGCAAAATCCAAAGTGGAGTCTTACTACTTTTCTAACTTCACAGAGGAGATATAATATGTGGCTCCTATAGTCAAATGCCAGGCATAACATGTGAAGATGCCTCAACATTAAATTTTTATATGTAATTCAGTCGGGTTTTGCTAATGTCATTTTAATTTTAAGACTTTAATATTTTCAAAATCAGGATCTGTAAGTCACAGCGTACATCTGTGGTTCAGCACACAAGAGGTACAGGCAGGAGGATTGCAGGTTTCAATAAAGCTTGGTGGTATTAAGAGACTCTGGCTCGCTATCCTCCTCTGTGTATAAATCATAGGCTAGATGTCCTGGATACGCTAATATTTTGCATAATCAGCCCTGAATGTAGCTAAACTCGATTTTGTTTTTTTGGGCATGAGATGACATTTTGTAATGCAGGGTATACATATTATAGCTGGCATTCACAATGTCCCTACTGAGAAACCATTAGCTTGAGAGGTACTTTTGGATCAAGTTTTCTCTTATCAGTAAAATGCAAATCTAGATTGCTAGGTTCAAGTGCTGGAGCCTTTACCTGCTGAGCTGATTCACTGATTCAGAACCGCGTGTCCTAAACATCATGGAATAAGTGGATCTACCTCATCAATTCTGTTGGAATTTTCTGCTTTGCTTCAGGTAAAAGTCCTGAAAAAATGTTTTCAAATACAGCATTACTAAAGGGCTGAAAAATTACAGTTTTAAAATTTGCTACACCATAGCTCCCTGAGTCACTTTTGAGAAAATTTAAAGCAAAGTAATCCCAAAGTTTCATTTTTCCATGGAAGTTATAAGCCAGTGCTTTAAATATATCTAAATTTCTGTGGTATCATGTACTTCTTTATTAATCTCACCACATGTTAAATCCAGCTTCTTAAATTCTTCATTATGGAGCTGTATAAATAAATGTGGGGTCATGAAAATTTGGCCAGTAACACAAGCTTTCTGAATATGAAATGACTGGAAATCAATTCAAACTTCAATCTATGATGAATTCAAGGTGTTTGTGGCAGAGCGGGCTTGTGCTGCATCCTGTGGCTTCCTGGCCATCCTGACTGTGGATGTCCGTCACATGTGCTCTTAGACCGAGCATGCCACTCACTGCTCCTGGTACCTTCTGTGGCACTGCCAGAGACGCCTCTGTTCACATTAAAGACTGTTGAGCATTGTGAACTGCAGTCTTCTTACTTCACACACTCTAGTTCTGAAAAAGCATCACAGTTTAATTATTAATAATTAATAATTGCCATCATTCCTCAGCATGTACAGATTCAGTTGAATACCTTAGAATTGAATTAGGCTAGAGTGTTCATTTTGAAAACAGCCCATTTAGTTGTTGACTTAATTTTTATTAAAAAAGTCATGAGAAAAGTTTTTATTAGGGATAAGGACAGAGTTTCTTACAATTTACAAAATGGCCCTAGACATGCTTCCACCACTCTGTACTGTGTGTTTTCGCAGTGACCTTATCAGTACTGATGACAACCGTGGAAAACATTCAAAATTCTTTATGTTCTACAGTATCAGATATTAAACCAGAATTTAAAATACACAAAATATAAATTATATGAAAATAAATAAACACATCACTCTCATGGTATGCACAGATTTTATTTTCAACAAGCAGCTACATTATATGAATTATAAAAATTAATTTGTGTTAAATTCCTTTATGATTTACAATCAGATATTTGATACGTATAATTATTTTATATATCAATACCCAGAGTGAGGTAAAATTTTTTCCAGTGTAAAAGGGTTACAAGTTTAAAAAGTTGAAGAGATTCTGTGTTAAACTTATTTATGTTAGATATTCTTAAAATGATTCTTAAGAGAGCACAGTGGTAATAAGTACAGATTATGGGTAAGTTAGATGACATGGTCAGTATTTCTACAGACACTCTACCCTAGTTTAAGTTGTTTTGTTTCATGATCATCATTCAGAAGGTAATTTAAAAAATAATCTAAAGAATGTGATAGAGAGATCCAAATATTTGTAACTGCTTAATAGTATTCAAAATCTACTGTAGAGAAGAGATACACTGCACCTTTTCCTAGTTCACCCATAAGTATTTTTACATTTATATACTTATTGAACTTGGTATAGTGTATTTGTGAACTTTTCTGCAAGAGAAATACAATTGATACTGGCCATGGAACCAGCTCAGTTTTAAATTCAATGACATGTTATAATTTTATGTTGTGTCTGTATTTCTTATTTAGAAAACTATTCAGAATGCCTATGATCCTTTTAAATTTCTTGCCTTGGACAGATGAAAAAGAGCTGTGGTGACAAATTTGACCTCTTGTCTATTTCAAAGGGGACTTTATATGTATGTATTTTTTAAGTTTATTATTATTATTGTTTGTGCATGTGTGTGTGCATGTGTGTGAATATCAGAGGGCACATGTGACTCTGTGATGGTTCAAGGGTGACTTTGGGAATCATCTGGGATTGCTTCTACCTCCTTCTTTCTTTACTCTGGGATTTCCTAAGCTCTGCCCACTAAGGCTTGAAGTGCATGCTGTTGCCTAGTGGGTTTTTCTTCTTCTTCTTCTTTTTTTTTTTTTAAACGTGGAACCTGGGATCCAAACTTCTGCTTGCCAGACAGAGTCTTAACCCCTGAGCCATCTCTTCAGCCCACAGAGGGGACTTTTTTATATAAATTTAATGTATTCTGAAATCCTGGATTCTCTTAATCACTAAGATAAAGAATAAATGTTTGGATGTGTGCATGTGAATCTCAAGTGTATATGCATATATTGCAGTGGTTAAAGATTAGTAAAAACACAAGAACATAAAGTGTGTGTCTATGTCTGTTTCATTTTTGTTTTCCTGTTTCAACCTTTGTATGACTAAAATAAGAAATAGGGAATCTCAACTCCACAGAGAGAAATGATTGAAATATGGACAAAAACTAATCATTGTGCCTTCAGATATTAGCCATGATATTTGTTATTTTATTATCATTTTCCACTGTGATCATCATCTCCATCATGCTTAGCATCAGTAAAGTTAGAATCCTACCTCTCTTGATTGTTTAGACTTTGGTTGGGCCCTGCCCTGTGCTCTCTTGGAAGGGTCTCAATTGCTCACTGTTCCAATGCTGCTAAATTCTTCCCTCTTGTCGTTGGCAGTAGCGTAGTCTGCTCTCAACATTTCTCTGTTCTCTGGTTTGGCAATTTTGTAAGCTTCTTTTAAATAAGATTTTGAACTTCTTAGGGACTCCTTTCAAATATCTCAAGTATATACTATCTCTGTATGTTTCACAATCCTATTATCTTGAATTGAAAAGACCAGATTAATTTATTACTATCTACTCTTGCTCTGTAACTTTTAATGTCAGAAGATTTGTTTATCCTTTCAGTCTTGAGTGTCTAGTACCTAATGTTGTTTAGCATATGTTTCTTCTCAATGAACAAATAGGGAATAAATAAAATGCCTAGTGCTTGACAAAGAACTATGTTGTAGTCTCTGCTTAAAAACTTTGCTGTTGTAGGAGAGATTGAACCAGTGTTGCGCAAGTTTGAGAATGACATATTTTCCAAATTTGATTGCTTGGTAGGAACTCTACAACCTAATTGATTCATGCAAAAATAATAATAGCACTATAGCATGATCCAAGGTGGAAGCATATCATTTAGAATGAAGTAAGGACTGAGTATAATAACTTTTAAGTATTTGCATACAAATATTAGTAAATCTTGAGTACACGAAGCTTCTTTATGCATAACAATATTCCTGAATCAGTTTACCACAATAAGATCTCCATTATTTATGACAATATTTGTTTTAAATAGCTACCTTTTTCTTCCACTAACAGTTACAGATGACCAATTCTATATTAAATGGGAACCTGAAGGTTTTAATCACTTGCTTATGTTTAATGGTATTAAGTTTCTACGGAATATTTTGCTGCTTCATTTATTGCTAAACAATCCTTGTCATCTAAATTATATTAATAATTGTGTTCTTTCTAGAACTGCAGTATGTAATTCCTGAATGAAATATCCCAAGAGCCCAGGGTTTTCTAGTAGAAATCAGATAGCAGAGTCAGAATATCAGAGTCTGGTGACTTCTGACACTAAACTTGTTGGTTTAGTTCTGTGTTCTTGAGGCCTTTGACCCAGTGCCCAGAGGAATTTGCAGGGTGGCATAAGGCTGGCTGGGGATTTTCTTCTTCTAACTTTAAATCTTGGTGTAGGTTATACTTCTGAAAGCCAGAGTATTAAGGTAGTATATGTGGTACCAGAGCTGGAAAGGGGACTGAGCAGATAGTTGACTGTTGGGCACTTATTTCGTGGTGTTGAAAGAGAGAGTGACTTTATTGATTAGAACTGTGGAATGGACATTTGGAAACAGTTGCAGAGAAATTGTATTTTAAGCATCCTTGGTTGGATTTTTGAGCACTTAGGAAAATATGTTTATTTTAAAATTGTGTTTGTAACAACATGCACACCTTCTCTTATTTAAAAAAAATCAGTATTGTTTGTCTTTCGCAAGTTGTAGAATAAAGCAAGCAATAGTAGCCTATTATCCCTGATTCCTATGGCAGAACTGTATCTTAGAAGATATGGTACAGAAGAATGTGCAGATAGAGATAAAATAACAAGGATTCTGATGATTACATTTTTATTTTTGTGGTAATGAAAATTGAATCCTAGTTTATAGTACATAAGTGATATCTTTGGGCCATATCCACAACTCTTTTAATATTGATGGCTTGTTTCCTTCATCCAAATCACCTATTTATTTTGTGGGTTATGGAAATTTTATAAAACTTATGATTATTTTTAGCTCTTATGGTAATTTTCCCTTTGTCATGCTATTATTATATATTATAATATTGTGTTATTATATTTTTGGAGAGATGAACCAATTAAATTACATGATACTAATATATAGAATACAAAATGGAAATTTTAGAATGGAATTCCTAGGGTTTTATGAGAACAAAATTAGTAATATTCATTAGTGTCTGGCATATTTATTTATATAGAAATAAGCTCAAATGCACTCTCCCAGAGAAGGAAAGTGAAAGGGAAGAGGGGGAAATAGAGTGAAAGAAACAGATATTTGACTATGAGTATTCTGGGGACCTACTGAGAAGGTAAATGTTTGTCTCATGTTCTTTTTTTGAACCACATTTTTTAAAGCACATTTTAGTGTTTAGTAAAACACATTCAGTGTTAATAACTGTTTCCCTCTTTCCTTCCTTCCAAGTCCGTATGAATACCTAGTCATTCCAAATATGTTAATAACATATTCATTAAGTTATATGCATTTATGCAGCAGGGAAATATCAACAGTAGATTGTCATGTCGGCAGTGAGCCTGGATGGAGACACACATCATCCACTGCATAAAAATGCTAATTCTCCTGGCCTTGCATTGTTATTTTGGTGTAGTTCATTTTTTTCTGCTGCAATGACTTACTTTATTGACTCATATGGATAAATAATGGTACTAGTAGGAAAAAGTCAGACTTTTGTTCTTTATCATTTTTATACCATTTATATACAATTTAGATAGTTAACAGAATTTTTTTTGATTTGCGTGTGTATGTGTACATGTTCAATACATGTGTGCATACACGAATGTGTGCATCATACACATGTTAGTAAAAGTTCATGTAAAGGCCTGAGGTTGATATTGGGAATCATCCTCAATCACTCTTCCACTTTTTTTTTTAAGATAAGGTATCTAATTTTAAATTCAGAGCTGTTCTGTGTAGCTAGTATGGCTAGCCAGCTTGTTTTCAGAATTCTCAGTCTTCTTATCTGAGAACAGAATTACAGGACAGTTGCTACACTTAACCCAGCATTTTGTGTGGATTCTGGGATCTGAAGTCTGGTCCTTTTGCTGGTTTGGCAAGTCTTAAGCTCCAAGAGGATGTTTTAAATTTATATTCAAATGTATGAATTGTTTTACTGACTATATAAATATGTGAATATATTTCTATGTGTAGATATATCTTGAAACTCTCATTAGAGAAATGATTTACTATAAATGCTTTAAAAGTAGAGATTTAGGATCTCAGGACAAGGGTGAGGGAGGGAATAACTGGGAAAAATACCTATCAAGGAATGAGATAGGAGGGGCAGAGAGAATTACAGAAAAACCCAAAGATTGTGGAAAATAACTCCAAAAGAGCATCCTATGCCAGTAATAAATTAAAAAAAAAAGTCTTTTGAAGAAAAGAACCAGAATGGGCAGTCCCTGTGCTGAGAAGCAAAAGCTTTGAGATGATCCACTTAGAATCCAGGGACAAAATTATACTAGAAGTAACAGGAATGTTGCACCACCTGATAAAATGTTGGTCAGAGAGATCTTAAGGACCCCAAAACACTACAGGCTTTTGCCATTGCTCTTGGTTGCTCTCCAAAAATTGTCATTAAGATCCTTTAGTGAGGATGCAACACAAATGGATCACAGAACATGGGCAAAATACATCAATTGGTACTAAGGAATACTGTAGAAACTGCTTGGGGAGAAAATATTCACTAGCCCCATCAAGGGCATAAGATCTATAAGTTGCAAATCTCTCCTCATCCTGAAGCTCAGGGAAATTTGCGGAAGAGGGGGCGGTAAGATTGTAAGAGCACAAGGATGAGAGGAGCAATGATTTGCAAGATACTCCACACAAGTTAGGGCCGAAGCAATCATAATTGGACTTTGTATGCCCTGCACAATGTCCAACACACTATTGACCCCACAAAGTCTAGCATTTGCTAAAAGCACCAAGATCCTTGGAGGCAAGGGATTGACAGCCAAAATAGTGTTCCTATGCTTAAGGGGAACAAAGGAAAGGGTTCAGGGAAATGCCGCTGGGTCCTTGTACGTCATCGGAGAGGAGGGCCCAGAGGAGAGTCTGGCATGCACATTAAAGGATTCTCCGGGGATTGGGGGAGGGGAGGCATTGGGGGTGGGTAGGGAGGGGTGAGGGAGGGTGAGCAGAGGGGTCAGGGGGAGGAGGAGGGAGGGAGGGAATCAGTGTACCTATTAAGCTTGTATGAGCGGAGATAATAAAAAATGTTTAAAAAACAAAAGATGAAAGAGGAAAGGAGAAAAAAAAGATCTATAAGTTGCATATAAATCACTACACCAACAGGTTATCACCAGTATAATAGTGGCATGAATATCAAGGAGATAACCAACAGCTTTTTTATTAGCTCAAGACCCACTTGTCAGAATGGTACTCATTCCTGTTACTGTAAACTAAAACAAAAACAAAACAAAACAAAAAGGCGGAAGGAAATAAATCAATAGGGAAAACTATCAATAAATCTATAGTTATGAAGACAGTACATCACACTACTCTGTAGACAGCTGTTATGATACCCATAGAAGGGGAACATCCAGTGGAAACCTTTGGGTCTTATGCTTTGTAAGTGAAGGGAAATGCACATATCAGTGGGGTGGCCTAAAGAGAGGTAACCATATAACATGGAGACTTGAGCCCCCACAGGATTAGGCAAGCCATAGTGATCCCTAGGGTCCATAGAAGCATACAAGGTGCAAGGATGGAAGGGAATAGGAAAGAATGATGAAAAGAAGGGAAGGGAGGGAGAGGGAGAGAAGCTGTGTTGAATACGCAATATGTTTGTAAAAGTAGAAAAAATGTGTTTAAAAAGAGGGAAAAAGCTATTAGAATCAGTTCTAATATTGATTGTTAATTAAGCTGGAAATGGGATTTGAATGGATAATGTTTTTAACTTACTTTGGATATGAGAATTTTTTATTCTTATTGAATAGTTGTTTCTGTTTTTCAATCATTAAATAGATCATTGGTATAGGTATCTGACATTAATTCATTTCTTATAATAAAAATCATTATTATATAATGGACATTTAAGTATCTGTTTAGGTGTGTTTGTCTGAATTGTTTCAATAATGACACCTCTGATGACTTAAGAACTAACTCTGCCATACCAGTCTTTAGACACTGTCATCTGTAACAGAGAAGTTTTTTTTTTAATATTATTATACTCTGATCCTTTCAATGCAAAGATTAGGAAGGTCAATTTTTGTCCCAAACCTACTCCATTATTTGTTCCAGAGGCTAGTAAACATTATTGATGAGTAGCACAATTGAATTTTTCAATCAATAGCCTCAGACACTATACCATGGGTTTTAATGGTAAGCTAGCAGCACTTTACCATCGTCCCAGAATGCTACAACTTTTTGAAGTTTTATTAGCATTAGAGATGATAAACATGAATATGCAAAAACTCTGTGACATCTCCAAGTGTTATCATAGTTAATTCATTTTTTTATTTATTCAATTGTGCATGTGTGTGTGTGTGTGTGTGTGTGTGTGTGTGTGTGTGTAGAACCACAGGCGAATTCGTGAACCATTATGGGCTGCCTCCACCTCCTCCTTGTTTACTCTGCTCTGGGATTCACAGGCTCCGCCCTACCAGGACCAGAAACGCAGGCCACCCCGTTTCCACCCGACTTCTATACATGGGGTCTAAGATCCGAACTCAGGATCTTTCCGTCTGCAAGGCAGAGGCTTAACCCCTGAGCTACTTCTCTAGCACCATCATAGTTAATTCTTGTCAAAGATAAGATGATGTCAACACAATTATTTTCACTATGTTTAGTTACATATATATTTGAAATTATATATGATGTTGACACTGAATTTATTAATTAAAAACTTCAATTTGTTCTTTAGAGAATCCTGTTGTTATATTATGAAATATTTAGACCCTTACTAGTGTGTCATTTCAAATACAAACTAAGAGCCCTATTACATATTATGCAGAACAACATTTGAGCAGGTATATTAATGGTGCCTATGAACTCTTTTCCTTTTAAAGGAATTCAAAGGAATTGTGTCTTTTCATAGCATATTTTCTCAACCAAGAATACCAAGTTCTTGAATTGCAGTTTACTCTTTTGCTTATACCACCAGTAAATATGGCTAGGCCAATTTTTGGAAATATTATATTTATCTCTATTACTACTCTGATTTTTTTGTTTTTAATAGTTTCTTCCTCAGAAATATTTGTAAGTTTGTTTTTCCAACTTACTATGTAAAAGATTTTTAATTTTTTTCCTATATCTGAGGACTAAGGTTGTCTTTGAGGTTCAGGCCTCACATTGAGAATGAAAGTAAATGAAAGCAGCCTCTTACTGGGTTGACACTAGAGTCAATTTCTTTCTCCTTCTAAAGCTTCAATATATTGATAACTGCATTTGGTTCTAAGCATGGATGATTCATTCTATCTCACAAAGGGTTTTTTCTCAGCACTGACTCATTAATGAATTTGTCAGGATGCAGTTAGGTCCTAGAATAGGACTGTCTAATTAATAATGGGAAAGAGACTCCTCATAATCTTTCAGGTTATCTTATTACTGGGAATAAATACATTCAGAATATACTGAAAAATCTGTGGCAACCACATCATTCACCAAGACTTTTACTTATTTGCTATACATCACTTTCAGAAATGAAAAAGGTATTTATTATTTTATATTTTTAGAAGGTTAGCAGGACTGTAGAGCAGTTTAACTCTGATGAGGATAAGTGCAATGAAAATACTTTCCTGGTTTTTATGATAGCTGCAGGGGCATTTTCTTGGAATGTTTTCTTTTAGTAACAAGTTCCTAAATCAACATATTTGTATATGTAAAATGTTTTTTAAAAATCTGTTATTTTTCTGAGTAATATCATTTTGTGAAATGGTAAATGAAAGCTGGGACTTCATTGAATATCACATTTAATACATATTTAAGAAAACTTGGTAAGAAAACGAAACATAATATAATTTTTTGCATACTGGCATAAGTCCTGTTCACTGTTTTGTCTGTGATAAACAGCCATACAATAAGTATTTATTGAGAGTGAGCATAAAAATTGATAGATGTACTTAATAATTATCATTTTCTGTTTATTCTTCTTCACAAATAGTTTTGATTAAAATATTGTTGTCAAAATAGAATAAAATCCTCAGCACTGATACAAATATTTAAAGACTGATGTACTTGTTTCCTAAATCTCTTTCTTTTCTTCTTCAGCAAAATAATAGCAAGTCATTGACTTTACTGACAAGTGCAAATTTGTCCATGTACTTACTTTACATACAGTCAGGCATCACTCGCTGAGAGGTTGCAATGTGATACATAACTGTGAGCATCTGAGTGTCCTCACAAAGACCCAGTGCAGGTCACTCGCTTTTAGCCTCCAACCACAGTTAAGGGACATGGAAAGCTGGTGGTGTGTGAGGCTGCCATCAGCGTTTCATTCCACAGAATTTACAGTTAGTTTCCTTTCTAAGTAGGAAGACATTCTGAAATAACAATGAAAGCATAATGTATAAACAATTGACATTTATTTTTTGTACCATGAATTGTAAATACTAGTAGTGTTGCACTTTGATTCAGCTGACTACACAAGTTTGTCTTCATAACATATATATGAAAGGTAGTATGCTGTTGTGTTTTGGTATCTCGAATATTACTACGTGATAAGAATTTTCAGATCTATTAATACTTATTGAAACCACTTTTGTATATAGAATCTAATGGTGTTTGAAATGTCATTATGCTGTCACGACCATATTTCATATTGAATATTGTTGTTTACTTTTAGAATATTTGTATTTTATTTTGCAGTGCAAATCTGAGATGATGTAATTCTTTTTAAAGCATTTTTATGAAAGGTTGTTTTGTTCCATACAAGGAAAGATCAATTGGCATTAATGTTAGAGTTTTATTTATCTTAGTAAATTCCTGTATTGTAACAGGTGCATCCAAATGCCATTGCTAAATTGTATGTTACATTCTTTCAATCCTTTCACAAAAGCTTTGTTAATTTTATGAGTATTTTAGGAAGTAACATAAGGAATATGAAATACCACTCTCTTTATTAAAGAAAAAATAATTTCACTGGTACATTTGATTAAAATTCAAGAAAATAAATAGGATCATAATAGGCTCTCAACACCTGCATTTGTTTACATGTAACAAAAATTCTTCATTTCAATGCTTACTAGAAGATGGGTATTTAGAGTGCTTATGTGATAAAATGCCAAAGAATATAGCTTGCAATGTATTCAAGCTTTATTATATGATTGTGATGGTTTTCCATGGAGAGCAACTCCAAAGAAACATACAGATGTCTCATGAAGTTCTTGCTGACCTATTCAATCCCTGCATCTTAATAGGTGTTATCCCAGTTCCTATATTTTTGATAAATAGCTAAGCACTTTAAAAAGCCTTGTCCGTGGTGCTGAAGTCTGTTGTGATAGATGGGCATGCCTTGCTGATAAATTCTAATGTCAGCCTCTGTGTGAAAGTGATTCATCTGGTTGTAAAATTTGTGTTTGGGAAACATAGTGAATTAGCAAGTTTTGTATTTTGCTTTGTTGAAATTAACACAGTTTGTCCTTTTGTTTTAAAGTGTTCATAGCAATTACCTTTCACATTGTGAAAAATAGCCAGGATTTAATTAGAAATGCTCGATGCTATCATAAAAGAAAGATCTAATATTAATAAATAAGTTGATATGGCTGCTATTCTGGGAATGTTTACAGGCCAGTGACATGCTGATAATATGTACCAAGCTACTATAGAACAGTTAAGACTTGATTATCAGTAGACACAACAGTCTTTACTGTACAGTCATTGTTTAAAGCTATGGTTTTTTATTTAATACAGATTTTTATATTTTGAACTTTTGCTTTGTATAGTTATTTTTACTAGAGCATTTGTTTGTATAGTTGTTGAGCACTCAATGATGCAATTTTTGTTAATTGTTTCAGTAAAATTCTTTCATTTTCAATAGATTATTTTAAAATTAGAATTATTCATGGTGCTTGATCCTCTTACTTGAAATCCTTAAGCTATATTTTTAGATATCATTAGTTTTAAAAGATTGCATTTTTTGTGTTTTGTTTTAACCTACATTAGTTTCTGAATTATTCCCTTGGTTAATATAGCTGTTCTCTTACACTTTTTTATTGGTTGCACCCATTTGTAGTCCCAAATGTTAAGTTATTATAATAAGATTGTGAATTTTAGGCCAACATTATTTCCTTAGTAAGTTCGAAATGAGTCTAGTTGCATATTCAGATGCTGTTTCAACAACCACCCTCAGGTCCTTGTCAAAATGTGCAATTATCTGTATTACATTTGTTTTATATCAAAGTAATTTAAAATCAAAGGTAGAATTTCCAAACTTGAGCCAGATAAACTTTTAATAGAAATCCATTTTATCTTTTTTATAGTGAAATTCTGTCTCTGGTCTTGAAATGGGACATGTTCTTTCCTTACTATGTTTATTACTTGCTTGTTACCTCAGTGAAGATCATTAAGTGTTTAAAATAACAGAAAGATGTAAAAATTGCATTTAGATCATGAGGCCTACAGAATGTCCACTGCTTTTTTTTTCCTCAGCAACCAATTGTAGGTGACCTATTCATTACTAAAATTAGATTTTCACTTACTTAGATACTGGATTTACATAATTTGAACATAATAGGTAAATTCACCCCAGAAGCTCCTTGTTGGAAAATTCTTTAAGTGAATGCATAGTTCCCTGGGGGAATTGTTTCAGTCAATAATTAAAATGTTAAATATTGTTGCTTTTTAGTATGGATAAAAATGCTGTGTAAAAATCCATTTTGTGTACCATAAAACTGTACGTATAGAACCCAATACCTTTTTACTCTTAGCATCCCAAATTTCATTTTTTAAGTTGTGTTATTTAAAAGATACCTGATCAGATGATATTTCCCAGAAAGTTTTCTTTATTTAGAAACAAAAACAAGACAAAAGCAATTGATTTTAATCCAAAATGTATTTTCCTTATAAAAGAGGCCCACGTACTCACTGTGTCTACTCTACGGAATTTGTCCTTTTTATTAAACCACGCGTCAATTCAAGTCTATCTGGTCACTGTGAAAAACTCGTGGCTAATATGTGTAATACAACACAGGAGGAGGTATTGCTCAGTTCAACTACTCTTACATACTTAAAAAAAATACAGAAATGTTTTGTTGTTGACTTTAACTGTAGTCCAGACATAAAAGTTACATGAAAGTTCTAGAAAATGCAATTATTTTATTTTGGTTGCCACAGTACTCTTTGAAACCGGTTAATTAAAATGCTGAACTTGGACTTATTTCCATTGGTCAGGAGCAGCATTGGTGAAGCTTAATCTTCTTTCTAGAAAGTGATATTTCTCTGCCTACATTTTTTTTTAAAATTTAGCACTACTGCAGTCTTGAGCTTTTCTTTGAAGTAGGTTTAGTTGATTGTTTTCTAGGACATATTTGTTGGCACACCTATAGCAGTTGCTTTCACTTCCAAGGATGCAGGTTTTTCTTTGCCAGCTTCCCAAAGGTTTATCAGAGGAGGATAAAGTTCACTGAATACAAAGGGTGGTTTGGGAAGGTAATTCCTCACAGAGCTGTGCTCCCCATCACAGTTCATTTCTTGAGAGAGGCAGCTGCAGAGACATACCACCCCAATAACCCCCAGGAAGCCTCCCAAACATGTCAGAAAGATGGTGTTGTTCTTTCCGTGCGCTTTTCCATTATGGTCCAAACTTTTCGTGGTGACATTTACACATTGTTTTCTGTTTTTCTGATAGATGGTGGGAACATCGATACAAATTTTGTACTCAGTAGACGGGTTCAGATGAGTAAGATTGTACACCTTGACGTCAGATGGTATTCGAGCACTTTGGGCGGCATGAGAGGTTTCAGACTTGACAAAGGCTGTCCACTTAACACTGGATTTAAGAATTCTGGAGCTCGCTTTCCAAGACACCAGCACTGAATTGGCTTGAATGTCTTTTATTTTGATATTCAAAGATCCATTGTTATCCCGAGGAAAAGAACCATCTACTTTGATCATAACAGACTTCAAGTCAGCACCAACTAAGTTAGTTGCTATGCAGGTGTAGAGACCCCCTTCCTTTGGGGTTATGCCTCTTATATCTAGTGTACCTTCAGAATGAACATAGAACTTATCTGTCAGAGTGTTAGGTAGCAGTTTTCGACCAGAAGGTGTTATCCAGTAAATTTCAGGCTGCGGCTCTGCAGTAGCTCTACAGTGAAGGGACACATAGCTGTCAGTTTCTACATCCAAATTATCAGGAAAGCCCTCAGGAGCTATAAGAGGGAGACAGATTTCCATCATATCCCTGAAGTGCACTTGCCGAACGTTTTGGCCTTGGAATTCAGGTGGGTCCACACAAAACAGAGAATCTGGCTCCATAAATCGAATATTGGTCTTGTTCATGTTAATCCATCTGATCACACAGTCACACCTGATGGGATTGCTGTGTATGCTGATTTCCTTGAGGTTGGGCAAGGACTCAATGGTACCATGGTACAGAGCACTGAGGGCATTGCTGTTAAGCATGAGTGATTCCAGCTTTGGGAGTCTGAAAAATGCATTAGGGTGAATGTAAGACAATCTGGGGTTGTTAGTTGCTTCTATTTTTCTTAAGTCTGGCAAGTTATCCACAGCAAGGCTGTCAATGGAAACGAGTTCTGGCATATTATTTATTCCCAGTTCTTTCAGATGTAACATGTTGCTAAAATCACCCCTTCTTATTCTGTTAATAGGATTTTTATTTAGATCCAAGAATTTGAGGTTTGCAACTTTCTGTAGAGCAACCTGTGGCACTTTAATAAGCCTGTTGTCGTAAAAGGAGATGCTTTCTAAGTTTTCAAGACCAACCAAGGCGTCATCTGGTATTTCCGTGAGGTTCATACCAGCTATAACCAGGCTACGGAGATTGAGAAGAGGCTGAAAATCCATGGCTTTGATTCTGATGATTGGATTCTCCCCAATCATCAGGATCTCTAGATTTGGGAGAGCATCAAACCACTTACTGTTGATCATCTGCAGCCTGTTGGAATTAAGGTGAAGTCGAAGAAGATTCTGTAGGCCAATAAAGGCTCCAGGAGAAATTGTAGAAAGCAAGTTGTGATTAACATAGAGCTCTTGCAAGTTGCTCAGCCCAGACAGACATTTTTCAGGCAGATCAGTAAGTTTGTTTTCCTCTAAGTACACAGAAAGGAGTTGAGGCATCTTCTTTAGGTTGATATTAGTCACTGAAGACAAATTGTTTTGAGATAAGTCCAGGCCAGTAAGGTTCATTGGAAAGTCTGTGGAATACTCAATTCTTGCAATATTGTTAGTCTGTAAGAGCAGAATCTGCGTATCAACAGGCAATCTGGCTGGGAAATTTAAAAGACCTAAATCATTACAATCCACTGTAGCGGCTTCTATATAGATGGATCTGGGTGTGAACCAGGGCCTGGTTTCACATGTACATAATTGTGGGCAATCCACTTTTTTATCTATAGCTTGTACCAATGTAGCGATAGTGAGGCAAAGTAGCACATGAATTCGGAGTGACATGTCCTTCATCTTAGCTTTCTTCTTCGGCACTTTCTTGGGCCCTTAAGGATTCCAGTCACTAACAGTAAGTTCAATAAGAGCTGATTGATAAGGAAAATATTTGCCTTTGTCAAATGATGAGTGCCATAGAACTGTAGACTTCTTCACAGAAATAAATATGAGGGACACAGTTGTGTTTTCCAAAAGTGTCATGCATAGTGGAATAAAGATGGTTGCTATCTCCTTAATGGTAGGGTAGGAACATGCTCTTTGAAGATGGAGTATGTATAGATGGTCATAGTATACTGAGCAATTCATTTATTTAGACATACATTGTTCATATTCCATGCTTGTTTATAACTTGCAGAATTGGAAGCATTATTCTAGATGCAACAAAAGAAAGAGAAAAATGATTAGTTCAGGGGAAAACATGATTTCATTAACCAGCTATACTTATGTCATATAAATCATATTATTAGAATCTGATTTTTGTTTGTTTTAATGACTTTGTCCTTGATGCAGCTGTGCTTAAGATTTCTTGGTCCAGACATTAGAGGATTATGAAATTCAGTCTTCAAAATGCTGAAATTTCATTAAATATAATAAAATACTTCCAGAATTTTTCAATTTCATTACCTGTTACTTCAGTAACTATATTACCTTTAGGGATTAACTGTAGGAAAAAATAAGGAAGCAGCCTTCCAATGATGATGCTTGTTTGGGGGGGTATGTTCTATAGAAATAGTGTTATTCTCTTATGATCAAATGAATGATGGTATAGCTCTTCAAACTCTCAAGAGATAGACTTGGGAGACAAAATTGTTCATGACTTCTAAATGAACTGGAAGCAGTGGCATTTAGCTTGATTCCCTACTTTCACTCAGATGTCTCTCCATAGGCTGACTTAACTGTTAGCACACTTGGAGAATGTCAGATGCAATTTACTGTAGATGTACTTGTACATAATTCTTCACTGGAGTTTAGATTGAGGTTCAACTGTTTTATCACTGAGAACAAGTTACATCTCATCACTCACTAACACTAAAAGGCAACTATCTCACACTAGTAAGATATATGGTTCAAATGGTTATGCTTTCTATTGAGTGGACTTTGACATATTTGTTACCAAGAAAAAAGTAGTGCCACAATCAAGTTGCAGTTTTAAAATGTGCAATATTTTAACATACATTACTACTTTTAGATACGTGCTTCATCCAGCTGGGTTGATAGTGAGACCGTCCCATTCCTTTCAAATATGCAGTTGAGGTGGACATAATTAGTTTTCCATTGATAGAGCTGTTGGTAGGTAACTCCTTTTTTCTTGCCAACTGTTATGCCACTTTCATTCTTATTAGTTTTAGATGTTTTTCCATACCTTATTTACACCACATGTCCTCTGGTAGTCCTACCTTTCATGCAAGTCGTATGTTGCACCTAGCATCTCTCTCCTGGACCTCAGAATTCCCATGGCCCCACTGTGTATCTCTCCAAGAACATGAGGCCTGTCTGACTTTGCATCCTTAGCTCCTACCCACGGGTATGAAAACATAGCAGATGCTTAAGAAATGTTTTGTATGTGTTGGTAAATGACTTGTATGAATCAATTTACATTTACATCACTTCATATACAATTGAAGGGATCCAGTTTTCTCATTTTCCCTACTTCAATATGCTTAATTGCTTTTGTTTGCATATGGCTTTTTACTTACACAAAAAGTATATCCTCCATATTTGTATGTAAATTCCAAAGATTAACTTTGAGGGAGAAACAAATGAGCATTAAAAGTCAATTTGTTTTGTCTGTGATTTAGTCATTAATAATTCAGTGAACATGTATTGAAAACATACTGTCAGATTTTGAGTTATCAGAAGAGGAAAGGATAGTTTTGATATGTTTGTTTCATTTCCTA
This sequence comes from Typhlomys cinereus, assembly GCA_023101885.1. Taxonomy (NCBI): domain Eukaryota; kingdom Metazoa; phylum Chordata; class Mammalia; order Rodentia; family Platacanthomyidae; genus Typhlomys; species Typhlomys cinereus. The sequence goes on from JALPQD010000145.1 coordinate 3,910,351, forward strand.
AATTTTCAGTCATGAATGTAAGCCACAAGTAAGCAGATTTGGGTCAGAAATACAGGGGCAAATTGGAAGGACTACTATATATAAGTAGCACAAAAATGTATTACCTCTGTATGTCCAAAATGAAGAAGTCTTGATAGAAAGTATAAAATACATTTCTGTATGTTTTCATAAATCATTCAGTCGAGAATGAAGGAGCCATAACTTCTGCTACTTGATTGGCTGGATCTGCTGTTTTCAGCATGCAAAGGGAACCTATGTTCTGTAAATTAAGGAGAAGATGGATTATTAAAAGTGAACCATCTTTTTCAGGACATGATTCATGTAAAATGTCACTATATTTTACAGTTATTTGGTGGATACCTTTTCAAGCTTGTAGTCACATTTCATTAGAAACTTTATCAACCCATTTCACTAAGTAGCCATACCCTCAAAATAGCCAGTTTCAACTTTGGTTTATCCTGGAAGCTTTGAAAAAAATTAGTTTTTATAATAGCGAACAAATGCCAAATTTTTTTGGTCTTAGTCTAGAGAAGGAAATCGTCAGGCAAATACAGTAGAGATGACTGACTTTTTCTTCAGTCTTTGACCATTATGATGCACTCATGGGTCTATTTGCAGATACTAAGTGATATATACTCCTTCTAAGTATTTTATAAATCTTCAAAGCCTTTCATTATTCATTATTTATATTAGCAGGGATTGGTGAGGTAGATTATTTTTTAATGTAAGAATATTAAAATGTTACAATATCGTGATCAGATCTGAATGAGATTCCATGTGTCCAAAGCTGTGATTATAAAGAGTAGGGAGAGATGAGAACACAGGTTTTCTCTTATGTCCTCAGCTCTTTCTAGAAAATCACATTGTATAGACTCATACAATGGAAGTGAGATCATTTTAGCATGTACATAGTACAGTGGGATTTATTTTTCTAGAAAGATTTAACATTAATCTGGCCTTCAGTTTTCTGTGTTTGTAAAAATTCATTTTATCAATTGACTAACAATGATTAAGGTGTGGTTTGCAAATTGATTACATAAGGGACTAATATATAAGGCCAAAGTCCCAATTTCTTAAAATGGGAATGTGATTGAGAGCAGATTTACAAATCACTGAATCTACTGGACAGTGCCTTTGCCCCATTAGAAAAATGGACTTGGTTATGCAAATCCAATCTGAAGCTTACTTAGGAATACAAGGTCAGAGTCACTTGGTCTCATAACTTCCTCAGAGGGAAGCCTTTTCTGAGTACTTCCATATCAGTTGCTTATCAATATCATAGTTTATTTATTTATATGTATAATAAGTTTAAATATTAATGGATGATCTATATATTATTAAACTATCATTTGTTGCTCCACTGTTTAGCTATTCATTTACTAGATATTTAACCATTAGCCTAATTTTCTTGCTGGATTATAAAGTTATTATTAATGTTGAGTATACATTGTATTTGATTATATCAGTTACATCAGCACCTAACTCATTACTTACAGAGTAGAAATCATAAAGGATTGATTTCTAAATTAATAAATAACAAATATGTCTTTCCATAGGTTGTTTTGGATAATAGGATATCAAATAATAACTAATTACCTTCATAAAAAAGTTTCAAGTACTTACAATAAACAATAATACAATAAAAATAAAGAGGAAAAATGCATCATCAGATCCTGAATGAATTTTCCCTTATCATCTAGTATTTTAAAAGTAAGTATATTATTACAGTTCAGTTACAAAGTATCTACTGACAAAAAGGATCATGATCAATTTCATAACAACCAATTTTAAAATATAGCAGTTCTTTACAATTAGTTTTTAGTTTTTCAAATGAAAAATTTGTTTTTGTATTAATCACTTGAGGATTAGAGTTAGATAAGAATGAAACTGTTGTGTTGATTTTTAACAGAGCTTTCATCTATACACCTGTATGAAAAGTTAAAAAGGCTTATGGAAATGCCACTGGGTCCTTATATGTCATCGGAGAGGAGGACCCAATGGAGAGTTAGGCGTATACAATAAAGGACTCTCTGGGAATTGGGGAGGAAGCACTGGGGGAAGGGGAGGGGGAGGAGGGGGAGGGAGGGAACTGGTAAAAAATTTTAAAATGTATAATTAAATTTTTTTTTTTTTTTTTTTTTTTTCTCCATCTTAATTTTTTTTTTTATTAAAAATTTAATTATACATTTTAAAAATTTTTTACCAGTTCCCTCCCCCCCCCTCTTCCCCCTCCCCTTCCCCAGTGCCTCCCCCCCAATTCCCAGATAGTCCTTTATTGTGTGTGCCTAACTCTCCACTGTGTCCTCCTCTCCGATGACATATAAGGACCCAGTGGCATTTCCATAAGCCCTTTCTCTTGTTCCCCTTAAGCATAAGATCACTACTATGGCTGTCAATCCCTTGCCTCCAGGGGTCTCGGTGCCCTTATCAGATGCTAGACTTTATGAGGGCAACAGTGCGCTGGACATTGCGCAGGGCATGCAAAGTTCCATTATGATTGCTTTGGCCCCAACTATTGTTGAGAATCTTGCAAATCGTTGCTCCTCCCATCCTTTTGCTCTTACAATCTTACCGCCCCCTCTTCCGCAAATGTCCCTGAGCTCCAGGATGGGGAGAGATTAGGCTGTCCTAGTTCTATGTGATTGATATAGAGTCTCTGAAGTTCTGGATTGTGGTTTGTTGATTTTCTTTTGCAGTTTTGCTGCTCCTGCAATTCCCTTCACTCCATTCTGCTGGGCACTGTATGTCACCCCCTGGCCAGAGACAAAAAGCTGTTAAACTGGAGTCTTGTTGTAATAGCACATTCAAGGGTAGATGTAATAAGAGTAGGAAACCTCACTGAGAGAGGGGTCCATCACCCATTTGCAAAATGATTACTTTTTATCTGCTAGACTATATGCCCTCCCCTTCTGGTGAGATCAGGAAAGAACGTCTGTGAACTTAACCAGGTTTCTCATTACTTACTTGCAGACCTTCATGGAGGCCTATTTTCTCTGCTGTAACATGGTCTCCTCTCTCTTTGTTTCTGGTGTGGCCCTCCTAACCCATCTCTCTTGTTCATAATCCTTGCAATTACTGTGTTACATAGGTTTACTTTTGAGTGTCCCAATGTGGGCTGGGTGAGTTTGGTACTAGGAGCCACCTATTAGGGAGTACATACGGCGCTTAATTTTCTGGGTTTGGGATACTTCACTTAATATAATTCTTTCTAATGACATCCATTTCCCAGCAAATTCCAGTAATTCATCATTTTTGATGGCTGAGTAGTACTCCATTGTATAGATGTACCACAGTTTCCTTATCCACTCGTCAACTGTTGGACATTTAGGTTGATTCCATGACTTTGCTATTGTAAACAGTGCTGCTATGAACATGGTCGAGCTTGTGCTATCGAGGCGAACCTTTGCTGCTTGGGGGGTTATTCCCAAAAGTGGGATAGCAGGGTCATATGGCATTTAATAAAAAAAAATAAATGCAATGGAAATAAAAAAAAAGTTAAAAAGTAACAAGCCATGTAATTAAAAATAAATTAAGCATCTTAAAATCCCACTGTAACTGTCAGAACAGTCTTCTTTCTCCTCCCTCCCAACTTTTTCTGCCATTTGTTGTTTTTGATACATAGAATTTTAAAAAAATGTAAACTATGTTAAATTTTCAAAGAAATTGAATGAAAAAAGGGGTGGTAAGATTATAAAAACCGAAAGGTGACCAACACTGTCCACCTACAACAGGGCTGCTGTACCCAGGAGCTCACTGCAATGAGAACTTCTACCACCAGATCCACACAATGGCTGACATATCAACATTCCCCCCTAGAAATGCTACAAGAAAGTGTCTCAGGGGCAGGTACTAGAGTAGGGAAGAGGAACCTCCCCACTTATGACTTTACCCACTGAAGAGTGACCTATAGTACAACAGAAATCTGACTCCTTGCCAGCACAGGCACCCCAAAGGGTGTCCTGTGCACATAAACAGAGGGACAAGAGGGTGGGACACAGCAGGATTGATGAAGGGACAGGAGGGTGGGAGATGGGTGTGTGAATGGGGAGGGAGATGGGTGTGGAGGGGGTTGGAGCAATGACATAAACCCATTTTGTTTATAAATAAAAAAATTAAAAATGAGTGAGATTATTACTGGTAAACATATAATTTCTATTGTTTATCAAGAATTGCTTCTTTAAAATAAGAGAGAACAAATCATACTTCAAAATACAAAACACTATTTTAATATAAGTTTTAAGGACTTGAGAACTGGAATGGATTTTACATGATTATGAATTGATAGACTAATGAATACTACATAAGGTGTACATAAAATATCTTGCTCTTGTCTAGTAAAATATAATAATGAAACCATTTGCTAATAAATATTGCTGAAAATAGAGTGCATTTTTGTATGGTACACTCTAACTTTTTTTCAACTTTAAAAATAAAGAGAAGAGATTCAGAAATGAAAACATGATAATTTTATTTTGGAACTGTTAACAGCCACAGGGTCATGATCTCATATATTATGGACTAACTCTGAGTTAAATATTGTTCTTCACAGTTGTTTTTGTTTGCTTTTGCATACAGCACTCTTTTCTTAAAAAATACTGAGCTTATTTACATGTATACTTGACTTCCCACCACTTCCATGTCTGAGCACTATTACTATGTCCTAACATAACATTCTGTACATGCCTAAGCCAAGCAAAGGGTGGAGTTCCATCCTTAAAAACTAAACAGGCATTTTAGACAACACATTCTTGGCAATGGAACCTGGACAACATTTATCAAACAAGGTAGGGGAAGTTCTCACCTTACATTAGAAAAAGGACAGCCTGATATCAACTGTTACAGAATGAAGACAGGAAATTTCAACAAAGTTTTTAAACTACATTCTAAAGAGATTTCCTCCACTGCCAGAAATCTTGAATGGACTCCTAGTCAGTCATCCAGCTTTTTTTTTTTTTTTTTGCATGCTCTCTGTGTGTGTGTGTGTGTGTGTGTGTGTGTGTGTGTGTGTGTGTATGTGTGTGTGCGCGCGCGCACGCGTGCATGTGCGCGCACTCATGCATGTTCAGTTGTATTTAGAAGAGAGCACTTAATTGCCTGTGCCAGTGGATATCCAAGGGTGACATTGGGAATCATGCTGAATCGCTCTACCTCCTTATTTTTTGCTCTGAGGATTCCCAGAATCCACCTTCCAGGGCCAAAAGTACCATTATCAGCTTGGCATTTTTACATGGAATTTGGGGATCTGTGTTAAGATACATTAAGATACTTGTGCTTGTGAGGGAAAGACTTCAGTCCCTGAGCCATCTCCCCAGCCAATACAGAACTATTTTAAAAGGTCACTTTTATATCTTCTTTTAGTTTTAAGTGCAACTGAATCAATCACTACAGCAAAAGAAATTAGAATTGGCTATTTTAAAATTCTATATGATGTTATTGAAATGTAAAACTTTATCTCATGCATTGACTTATAAATATGTTTGTAATCAGTGTTTGTGATTGACTCCTGTGAGCTCTAAGTAAGCTTTTTATTAAAACACATCATTTGTTCTCTTTTTCAGGAGTCTTTTAGGAGATACTGGCCTGTTGGAAAGATAGGTTATACCTTCCCATTACTTTAGACTTGTTCTATGAGTTGCTTAAGGTAATTTTTTTTTAATTTAAGAAGAATTTGAAAATATAGAATTTTTCTAATATATATGTCATTTTGTGCTTTCTGGATTTTTCTCAGAGTGTAATTTCTTTCATTGACTTACCCACACAGATTTGCCTGAGGCAGAGCAACAGGTCTAGATCATTTTATATGGGACAGTGACAGCATGGAGTCTCCCAATTTAGTCCAGTAAAAGAAAGCAATTTTAAGAATTCTCATGTCTTATATTTTTAATGCCTGTGGACATTCATCTTAACTTGAGATTTCTTTTTAAAGTAATTTTTAGATTTTGGAATCTAAAAATACATGTTGTTTCTGTACGTATTATATATAGAAGCTTTGATGGAGGACAGTGCTGCATTTTTTTTTTTTTTTAGGGAAGAGGTTTTTGTGTGGTAGCTTCTTCATCTGTCTTTATGAAACACTGAAGATTTATATTTTTTGGCAGGCATTTCGGTAGACATGTAAAGTTGGCCATAAATAAGATGAACTATCTGCTCACAAAGTTCTCAGTTATTGAAGGAGTAAACAGCTGAAGGAGGCTGCTAGATTTGATGTATAATAAAGGAGCTTGCAGGGGTCTGTGGACACACCAAGGAGAGCAGGCTTAAATCTCTCTGTCCAATGAGTGTAACTGGATGTTTATGACCTTTTGTGTGGCTTGTAATAAAAAGATACTATGGTATAGGAGAGAACTGATGAAAAAGAAAATTTTAAATCCCATCTTTTCAGTGAATTTTTATATTACTAAAGTTTAAGAACAAAATGTACCTTCTTGCTTGTACCTATTTGGTGTATTGTAAAGACTACACTGTACGGAAGAGAAAATTTTGATATATGATTCAACTTAAAAAAATGGTGAAGCTAGAAAGTTGCCATGGCTACATTAAAACCCAGTTTTTCCTTTTCTTCTGTAGCAAATTGCTAGCTAAGTTCACTTGGTTAAAGAGCATAAAATTCATTCTTCCATTATCTGACTCTGTTTTTTCATGTTGTAAAATTTAGTCTTTATTTAAGCCTAATTGAAAATTTCATATTACCAAAATATTGTTCAGATATACAAAATGCTTTACATGGGAAATATATATTTTCCAATATATGAAGTGCAATTATTTGAATTTATATGTTACCTTTCAAAGAAGTAGATTTTCAGAGTTGCTGCATCTAGGAATTCACTGCAGTGAGACTTGTCCTTACCAGACCTGCATAATAACTGACATACCAGCATGCCCCTTAAACTATCGAGAAACTCAAGAGAGATGGGAACATACTGTGGAAAGCTGTGGGACTAAAGCTGAGTGAGTTAAAAGAAATGCCTCTATTAGTGGAGTGGTCTGAAGAAAGCCAGATTGGTATGCCATAAGAGGCCTGAACCCCCACAGGAATAGGCAAGCCAGTGGGATCTCTGAGGTCCTTAGAAGCAAACAGGGAGGAGGGTGGGAGGGAGTGGGATGGAATGACAAAGGCAAGAGAGGGAATTGGGAGGGAGGGGGGATGGAACAAAGCAGAGATAAGTACTTAATATCTTGTAAAATTAGAAAAATAAAAAGTATTGACCTGTTAATAAAAAATTGATTTCTTAATCATAGTCGTTTTGCATAAAGAAACACATCTTTTGGTAGAATACCTTTCTTAATGCCTCAGATTATTGATTTGTTTACCATTTATGATCTGTATTGAAATATCTTTCTGATTTTTTCACATTAAATCAGTTCATTGCATGACAGCATTCTGTGGACACGAAGGACGTTTGATGGTATTTAATGACTGGCTGTGTGTAAAGTCAGTGCTCTGAATTTTACCTTTGAATTCTTTAGTTGATCATATGAGTGTATTCAACAGTCAACATCTTGGGCCATTAATAAATTAGGATCAGTGAAGTTTAGTATTATGGGGCTTTTAAAGACTATCAAATTAGTTACCTGCCATTATTCTAAATTAATTCTCTGCCATTATTCCTGTTTCATTTTCTATTTATATCTACAGAGTAGTAAAGAAACCAGTCCCTTTACTCATTAAATTAAGGTAAACCAGCCGCACAGGAGACAGACTGCCCGTGTTAGGTGTCTCCAGCGAGGTACAGACCTGTGTTCAAGGGCCTTCGTTTCCCACCACTGCTGATCTACTCTGTTTTTTTCCTCTAATATTAAAGTTTTACTCAGTGGAAGAGGTTAGAATTTCTGGATGAAGAACGAGAGTAAGAAATCAGGTTGACTCCCAGGCCTAATTTTGTTTGTGAGGTTCAGGCAAATCAAATTGCTTTTCATATCTTAGCTTTACATAAAACATGGGCCTCAGTTTAAATTTGCAGTGTTGCTTCTACATGATTCTTAATGCTCTGTGAGATCCCAGAGACTTCCTGTAGAGTTGCCATTATAAAGAATTCTGTTTACTAGGGCCAACTTCTGAGAGAGCAAGGAATAGGATCAGGACCCCAGGAGTTTTCTTTTTAGCATGGCTTCTTGTAGACTAACATTATCAAATTGCTTCACACTATCATAATCTCATTATGAAAGGAATGCTAAATTCATATTTATTTTTGATATAGGTTTGTGCAACCAAATACTTCATTAATGAATGTATATAAAATTGGTTTTTGTATATGGTTAGTATACACATATAGTTTTCCAAACTATAAATTCTTTGTTCATGTATGTCCTTTGTGACCAGCACTTCATGTATTGGGCAACTCTAGGACATAACTGTATTTTCTTTAATATTTATTTGAGAACCTAGTGGATTTTTGTCTTCCTCATCACCTTCATTTGCTTTCCTTTTATAATTCATTTGCTATTTTAAATTTACATTTTGAAGTTATATATTTTGCAGTGTGCCATTCTATAGTATAGATGTATTTCATTAGAATCACAAGATTCTTTCAAATGATTAATAAGATCTGTTCAAATACATATTTGTGGAGAGTTCAGAACTTTTTTTCTCTGTGGGGAATTGAAGCCAAGCTTTATATATGCTCGGGAAATACTCACATAGTTACATCTGTATTCCTGGAGAATTTTTTCCTTAATGTATATGTTCAAAATAATTTGTATGCACTTATAACAGAAATATTTTCTGGCAAAATGTGTACATAGGCAATCGTGTGTGCTGGGAAACATTGGTTCTGATCAGAAAATTGTGCATGCAACTGATTAATGGTATATACTAAAGTTTTTTTTTTCCTTCAAATTTTTATTCCAAGATATTTCGGTTTTATTGAATTAGGTATCAATTCATATTTTAAAACTAATATGAATTGGAAAAAAGTTCAAATATGCTTCCTTTAAATTTTTACTTTTTTGTAGTTTTTCAGGACTAACTCTTCTATTTCATGATTTATTTTGAAAACTAGTACAAAGTATTGGTTGGTGAAAGATGTCATCTCATTCAAAGGACGTTTCAGACTGGCCTGGGGATCAGTCATCTGGCACATATTCTAGACTGAATGGCAAGACAGGTATCATATCCTGCCTTGAAGAATCATGGCTTGCAAAGACATGTCTGATGTAGAACTACTTTCAATTACTTTTCATTTCTGATGAAAGCATTCAAGGTAATTATCTGGATAATTCAAGCAATTTTTAAGTCATCTCTTTTCATTGAAAGACATTTGAACCATCTTGTCTTTGAAGTCTCTGTCCTTTGAATTTTCTAAAGATTGGATATTCCTCTGGTATACTTTTAAAAATATATCATTTATAAGTTGCTTTGAGTTTTTTTTTTCCTTTCACCACAGGTCTTATAGATAGAAGAATTCAGTGAGCATGTGTGGTCCTTCCCCTAGTCCTGCTCTGAAAAATCTTTACTGCCATTCTAGAAGCTTTGGTACTTATCATTTCCTGTGAGTTATAGGGCAGACAAATTTGGCTTTGCATTTTTTTTTCTCTTTGAAGAATTCAGTTGGACAGAATGGAAAGTCATTGTTTTGTAAAGAAGATCAGTAAGTTGCAGGACAAAAGGTCAGTAATGTATTATGAGGAGAAAAGGAATCATATTTTAGTTACGATGTTATTACAGAGATCTCAAATTGATTCTCTGAAAAGAACTTTTTCTCTAACAGGAAGTCTGAGTAATAGTCCTTGGATAGTCAGGTTTTATCTTGTTTATAATAAAATGTTGGTACCCACTGCTATTGAACACCAGTGTTTTTACAAAAGTTGAGAAAATCAAGCATCCTTTTTAAGAAATGAAATAAAAACCAGGCCCTGTGGTGACATTACTTCCTAAAACTCAGTAAAGCAGTGAAGATACACAGCATCATACTTTCTTGTATTTCTTGCTTCAGCCACTGATTAAGGTTAGGTCTTTGATGGGTGGATGCTTCTTTGTTACCCACTTATGGGGGCAGGCAACACTTATGTCATTGATATAGCTAGTTTCTTATATGAGCATATAATTGTCTGTTTTCATTTCAAAATTGTGTGAGATCTTCCTCCTGCTCTGTGGTTTTTTCCCCTTACACTCTTGACAATCTGCTTAAAGCCGCATCACTATATTTGTATCCAGGAACTACAAGAGCGGTCTTAAAATAGAGTCACAAAAAATGCATTGAAAGCTCAAGAAAAACTTCCTGAATCATAGGATTGACTTTCAAAAGTAATCTTTTAAACAAGACATGGAGGCTGCTTCATGCTTGTCTTCATGCTTGTGTATCTTAGTGTTATCCTAAATTCATTTCTGCATGTTGTGGGCTCAGTCCCTCACCCAACAACACATTTGTTGAAAAATGACTGGCTTGAGAAGACCTGGTGCTATTTTGCTGTCTTTTTGTGCTTTTTTTTAAAAACAAACTTTCTTTATAGTGCTAAGGTGGAACTCATGACCTTGTGCATGTTAAAAAGCAGTCAATCACAGGGCACCCACAGGAGTAGACACGTCAGAGTGAACCCTTTGTTCCATGGAAGCACACAGACAGAAGCGTGGGAGGGGATAAAGGAGAGGGGTAAGGGAGGGAAGCTGGGACGAATATGCTTGTAAAAGTAGAAAAATAAGTCAATTTTAAAAATGGAAAAAAAAAGAATGGAAAAGAAAAAAAAAAGCAGTCAACCACTGCTGGGTCCTGAAGAAGCTTTAACTAGCAGGCAGTTGTTGCTTTCTTGTTAATAAAACATATCGTTTTATTCCTGATAATCAAAGGTACTTAAATAAGTGAAAGCTTTGTGTGCTTTTTTCCTACACTCACTTCATGAGAATAATAAACTGTGTCAGAAGAATGGAAGATATAGAGCTGAAAATTTTAGCTTTGCTCTTCAAGTTTTGGTGATTCCCAATAATTATGTGGAGAAATGCAGATTATGAAAAGTGTATCATTTTCTTAAGCCTAGTATCCATAATATGCTTTTGATACTTTCCTTACCCTATCAAACTTTAGTTTATTTAGTTCTGAGCCTTAAAATTATTTTTAAGATTCTTATACTTTCTCTTAATAATAATGCCCCCCAAAACAGCTATAATTATCATAATCATAAGATACCACATCACAAACCTTAATGTCTGCTTCCAGATGTGGTCTTCCCCAAATCCCATGGTAATCCAGGCAGTAGGTGCTGCTGTCCCCACCTCATAGGTGACAGAGAGACTCAGAGATATGGAACCAGTTGGTACAAGCTGAAGAGTTGACAGGAGATGACTACTGAGCTTTATCCAAAGTCTTCCTTCATCATTGGTCATCTTTCTCTTAGCTCATGCTTCACCAAGTGATGTGTTAGCAACTGCTGCTCATTAGATGCCTGGAGGAAAGAATCTGTTTTCTTAACTAGTATTGGTCCCTTCACTTTTGCTCTTGGTCTTACTCGGTCACTAACATATGCAGTGCTTTCTTCTTTACTCAGTGACCAGTACTGGCCATTCTATTTCCCCTATATACCACTACATTTCTAGAAATTATGTTTTTATTTTCTTTTTGTGTATTTTTTTGCATTTTTCCATTTTTGTATTTTTTTCCTGTCACCTCTTCTAGAATGTTAGCCCCTATATAGTTTGTTTAATTGTTTACTCTTTTCCTAGCTAGTATAGTTCAAAGATAGTTAAATGAATACAACTTTTTTTAATTTATAAATTCCAAGATATACTTTTAAAAAATTGTGGGGACTGGTGAGGTGGCTCAGGGGTTAGAGTCTTTCTCTCAAGCAAAAGGAACTGAGTTCAGATCCCAGATTCCATGTAAAAATGCCAGGAGTAGGGGTGGCAAATGGAAGTAGCCTAAACGTCTGGCTTTGGAAGGCAGAGCCTGGGAAACTCCAGAGCAAAGTAATAAAGAGACAGAGCAATCCAGGATTATTCTCAAGGTCATCCTTGGCCTCCTCAAACATACATATTCAACAAGTGCCCTCTTTTACACACACATACACACACACACACACACACACACACATGCATGTATACACACACAAAAGCAAAAAGCAATTTTTTTGCTATAATATTAAGGAGATGGCTTAGTGAGTAAAATATTTGCTCCATAAACCTAATGATTCAAGTTCCTGTCCCTATATCTTCTTGAAAAACTGGACACAATGATAATTATCTGTAATCCCTGTACACCTACAGGAGATGGGAGGAAGAGACCATAATTTCCAGAAGTTCAGAGATTAACCTGCCTGATTAATGCAGCAGCAATTAAGAAGTCTGTTTTTCTCAAACATGGTAGGAAGACAAAGACTGACATTAGAAGGTTGACTTGTGACCTTCACATGCATGCATGCCATAGTGTATTCGTGTCTACACACACATACATACACACATGCCTTTCAAACACATCTAAAAAGTGTTTGGCACTCATTTATATCTTGCTGATATTCCTCATCGAGTTTGTATGAGTGGGCTACTGAATGATGATACAAACGTAGCAACTCAGACATAAATATGTATGTATTTTATTTAAGGACACTACAGAAGTAGAACAAAACTCATTTGAAAATACTAGCATAAAAGATAATTCAACTGAGATTGTTTCTAAAGGAGTATAAAATTAACTCTAGTCCAACTTCTTCTCGTGCAATATTTTGAATAAGCATATTATAAGGAGACGGTGTTTTATGAATATCTTTTTAATTTAAAGGTATGGTTTTGCACTGATTTTTTGTGAATTATGTGCATAGCAATAGTGTAGTGTAGAAAGGACATAAATATACAGATTGTTTTGCTAGTTCATTAACTCTCATCTTAGAGAAATATAGAGCCATATATTTGAGGTTAATGTCTGGAAATGATAAAGACATTCAATAATCATGGAAAGTATTATAGCAAAACCCCCAAAATAATAAAAAATGCAGGTATCTGAGTGTAAGGGTTGAGAAAAACCTGCTGTAAGACTAGTCTGATGTGATTAGAGGCTAGATCTTGCTTGTGGCAGCTGATTGGGATTGTAAAGAAAGGAATGGTTGCACTGACAGTCTGTGACGTTTGCATTTTACTGAATGTGGAAGGATGTGCCAGCAAGTGAGACTTGAGAAGATAGCGAACTTCAGAGCAGAGAAACATCCTTGTAATGAAATTGGTATATACTTTGTTAGGGCAAACAGTTGATGTGAATGCAAACGCTGTCTGCTGTGAGTCAAGATTGGGCAAATGTTGTGGTGTTATGTTCCAGCAGCAGAACACCGTGTTCATGAAGCACATAGGAAATCATTAAAATTTACTTACAAATTTCAGCTTTGTATATTGAGTTCTGTAATACTATCAACAAAATTGAAATTATTGTAGTGTGAATGAGAGCTCTGAAATGGGCAGCTGAGTGTTTCCAATAAATCTTTGGGAGTTCATTATTATCCAGCAAAATTATTGCTCACTGGATCTGAAATAACAAATCTGTGGTCCTGACATTTAATCAGAGCATGAAACACATTTATTGAATCTCATATTTGAGATGATTACTGCAATGGCACCCCAATTAAAGCATGTGGGTTTTGAAAATTCCATTCAGACAGTGAAATATACAATTCTCATTATACATGAACACTTTCTTTTTAATCATTGCTTTGCATTCGGTTTGGTTGCCTTCTCTAGAATATGCTTTAATGTAAATATACAAAGATCTCAGATTTTGTTTTTAGAGATAAAGGAGCAAGAAGGTTAAAACTGCTCATACTCGTCTGTGACTTACTGAGTGAATGAAAGATACTTAAAAAGGAATGTTAGAAGAAAATTTCTACTTGCAGAACTAATATTGTAAAATAAGATGATTTTACATGTTTGATCATTTAAATTCTTAGATCTCAAATAAGAACTTGCCTTCTATTTCTTTATAGCAGGAAAGGACGAATAGTAGCAAGGACAGTTGGAAGCATAAGGAGAATAGAGAGGCAAAGAAAGAGGAAGCAAAGGAATTTCTGTATTCTGCCTTCCATTCTTTAGATGGTATATTAAGAGAAATTCTAAGTAGTTAATCTATTTGTAAGCATCTGCAAATCACATTGCAGCTTAACTGTCTCTGCATTGATTTAATTGAAATGTTGATTGTTTCCTAGGATTTACATCCAGAGTAATTGTTTTTGCATTTTAATATAGAAGGAAGTAGTTTGAATAAATGCATAACATATTATAAATGCTATTAAGCAAATGATTCTATGTAGTGCTGCTGAATGGATGTTTTCTTTTACTCTTCTGAACAAAACACAGATTTCTCCAATTATTTTTAAATTGATTGTTCTCTCGTTTCTCAAGAAAGAGTGAAAAAAACTGTGTGTTTATCCTATTTCTTTTGCATGATTCAGTGCTGCAACCACAGGCCGATGCTGCGCTACAGGGACACATGCCTCCAGGTCTTCGAGGGCAGTTTGTACCTGCACCGTAGATGCATGTTATTTTCTCACATCCACTTTAGTTTTCGTTATTATAGCATCATCTATAAATACCTAGTATATTTCAGCAGACATTTTTCTTCTCTGATTGCCCTGTTGCGTCTCTGTTGAAAAATGTGAGTTCTTCAGCTCAGGCCACAGGGTTGCTGCTGAAACTTCATAGAAAGGTATGGTGAAGGGAGAAGACACGTGCATCTTTGCCAAACCAACATTAGAGAAGTCAACAAACTTGTCATCCTTGTCACTGAACAGGGAGAACTGGCTTAGGTGCTGTAGTGCAGGTTGTATTCCCAGCACTTAGAAGCTAAGTCAGGAGAATGTGCCTGACTTACAGACTTCATAGCAAGGCCTTTCAGTTCTATTTGAGATTTGAGAAGTAAGTAGGTAAGGGGTGGGCATTCTTTTGTTTTATTTAGCATAAAGGTGTTCAGTGTACACTGATAATGGTGTTATGTCTTAATGTCCTGCATAGCATGTTCATGAATAAGTTACGTATATTACTGTGAGAATAAGAATACGTTTCCAAGGATATTAGCATTATGTTAATTGTGGTTGTTCTCATTTCTGGTCTAGAAAAAAATGGACTTGCTTTTGCTGTACCTTAAGGATTAAGCCGAGCTCTATTTCTAATTGTTGTGCATGGGTTTGAAAAGTTCCATAGTGGAGTTAAAGCAGCTTGAGGTGTGAAGTCTGCTGTAGACAATGACCCTATCACTTTCCTGTGACATAGTAAGTATTCCCCTTTTGGTATAAATACCAAGTATATATACCATAAGTAAAAAAGACAAAAAGCAAGCACATTTTTAAAGCTATGAACAAACAGACCCATTGTCAGGAGACTTGTTTTTCTGACAATAGTATGCATGCTTTACTTGTGTTTCAGAAGGTACACTTGGGAGGTTTTCCCCACCCCCCAGCAAGCTTAAATAGCATGCGATGGTTGCCACAGCAACTCATTTTTATGATTTGCCGAATAAGCCTGCGAACCTAATGTAAATTGTCAGTCAATGAATTTGTGTTTTCATGGATGCTGATAACATATGCCGTCTCATTTGGTCAATTTGTGTTCTCTCAGTGTCTCGTTCTCATCTACTGCTTTCAGCATGCTGTCACCTATTAATATTTCATTCTTTGTCTGTATAATTTCTGAGCTTCTGAATTTCATACATGATGTTAACTGGAACCACTAGATGTCAGATTTGTAGAAAGTTGTTGTTGCAAAATGAAGATTATTTGACATCTGTTTGGCAATTTTTTCAGCATATTGATATACCAAGTCTTAGATTTTCTTCATGAGGAAGAGTCAAGTTAATTTCCAAGGGGAGCTTTTAAAGGCTTCTGGATGTTTTTATTTGGAAATACATATTTCCAATCTATGTGGATAAAAGTACATTTTTGCCTCAGTGAGACTTTTTTATACTGGAATTAGACCTCCTGAAATTTCATGCTCTTGCACAAGCTCTCTGCATTCCAGGAAGTGAGCACATATAGAGAACTCATTCCATTTTATTTTCTTCCTATTTTATGAATGAAACTATCCTCTCTCTCTCTCTCTCTCTCTCTCTCTCTTGCTTGCTTTTACTCTCGCTCTCAATATCCTTTTTGTCACAATATCCGAGAAGTTATGACCCTCTGACTTGTTCTAGAAAGTGAATCTGGTTGTTTCGTTTCTCTGCATATTTTAACTTAATGAAAGAAGATTCATAGCTCCTGGGAATGTATTACTGATTGCCTCATTCTTGGTGTCCCATTAATAAGCAACACACAGTTTCCATCCCTACTCTTTCCTATATTTGATAGTCTTTCTTTAGAGTTTGCTCCTAAAATTGAAAACTGAAATGACTAGGTTAGAGACTAATGGTGAGAAGCTTACATTACTTAGTACCATTTCATAGTAATGTTGACAGCTATACTGGGTAATTTCACTTATACCATCTCCCCTTTTTTTAAACGTTGATATGGTAATGGTATCAGTTATGAAACTGTTAGCATTATGATACTTATCAGAAGTATATAAACTTCAGTCAAAAACAATAATGATGAGAAAATTTCTAGAGCAAAATGTAGCACTTGGTAAATCAGAAAAAGATGTCAAAAGAAATGGCCAATCCTTAGAATTTTATTTTTTATGGCTAACAGAGAGCTGTAGTTATCAATAGAGATGAAGTAAGAGAAAGAAAATTCTGTTACTCCTATCTGTTCTCTGCTTGGCATATCAACATTGTCAATTCTGAAAATCTGGATCAAAATTTGAGAAGTAAAGGCATATATACATTTGTGAAGAAAGTGTGGAAATATCCTTCAACAATGGGTCACTTATCTCACAAGTCTGACTGTCCTTCATGTTTCCTGTCATTCCAAACCCAGAGTAAGTGGAAGTAAAACATAACTATTCTCTTAAACATGCATTTTATGAGTTTCGTTTACCTAGGTTCTCACTTTAGGCCACACTTAGGCCGCAAGTTTCTTAAGTGTAAACTTTGCGTATCTCTTTTGTTGTTCATCACTATCACATGGTGCTCAGCATTAGTCAGTTTAATGATTCAGTGATCCAACACAAACTCTAGTTCTGCCATTACTGGGCCACTGTCTCCTTACTTACAAGAGGGTGAGTGATAAAATAACCACCTCACAGGTAAAATAATGCAACTGAAGTCCTTAGTACACAAATATAAAGAAATACCCCGAAATCATGAACACACCATTACTATCTATCACTATCAAATCAGTAAAAGTCACTGTATTGGTAGCTCATTATTTTTTGTTATAGTGTCAATTAAATTTAAAGGCAGAGATGTGAGAACAGAAGTTCAGAGTAAAGCAGAGCTGCTTGAATGACATTTGGCTCTCATTTCCATATAAGGTTGTAGAATTTATATGCCTACTAGCTTTCTTTTCTGGTTGTTTCTATGTAAATAACTCTTACAATCTGGTGTCATATTTGTCATCTAAATTATGTGACATGCCTTAGAAGCAAAAATAAAAGCCATTTTCAGCTAAGTATGGCAAGATTTTTTAAAAACTATTTATAAATGGGTAAAAAGTATAAAGCTATTGACAATGTGTTATTTTAAAACTGTGGCATTTCTGTGCAATTGAAGGAATATATGTTTGTACATGTGCACATGTTAGTATTGGAATATAAATAAAGAAAAAACATTTTTAACTATAAATCTACAAAAAATCATATTCAGATCTATTTAGGATGACAGAATTGGGCAGTTACGATTCTTAAGATGTGGTTACATTTTGGATTAACAGACTCTTTAGAAGTTGTGAAAATTAATTCAAACATCATTCTTTCTTATGCCCAAGAAATGCCAATGAGAATACAAATTCGAGAAGAAAAAGCATCTCTATTAAGTCCCCACTCTATGGTCTTAAAGACTATGCTGTCATCATGTAGATGGTTTAACTACACAGGGTCTTAAGTGCTCATTGTCCTAAACTATGCATTCTTTTGAGAGGAAATTTACAAGAAGATAATTTTTTTTAAAAAAATGGCAATGGCATGTTATTACAAACACTGTCATTATTTTCTTTATAGTTTAATGCCTTTCTGGTCTTAGCAGTGAATGTACTTTCAGATTCTTAAACATTTGATTCTCAAACCAACAACTCTTGTTTTTAGGAAAATTTCTTACTGCTGTTAGCATCTGTGCTTGGTGATTTCGTGTACACTGAGTCTCCCTCCCCCTTTTAAATTGATACAGTGATGGTCTTCAATTTGAGACAGGATGTCCAAGAGGCATTGAAATATGTAATGGAATCACATATGAAGAGGTTATTTTGGTGATTATAATAAAAATAAGGAGTTTATGGTTGTCATTCTTTTATTTCTAGTTTTCATTTAATAATTTCTCTTTTGTTTCATTTGCCTGGCTTGAAAAATGAAGTAAAACTGCTGCAACTACAATCATAGTATTCAAAACCCTGAACCCAGTTAATTAATGTGTTGACACAAAACAGCAGAAAGGCATTACTGCCAGTAAATGTCAGTCTTAAGAGGCAACTTGAAAAGTTGTTTGAAATAACCGTTACCATACTGTAACTAAGCGTGAGTACAAACTTGGGCCCATTGCAAGGAAGCCGCTACTGAGGTTCTCTGTAGACTGGCTAAGGAAATTCTGGCCATTATGGTGCTTACAGAATAAATGTTTTGTTGGGGGCATATTGTTCAGACTTTTTGAAGTTCCATTACTGTCAGTATCTTGCCAAATATCTGTTAGGCAAAGACCAAAGACAAAAATCTCTCCTCCCCTGGTTATAATTATGTCTTTAATCAGTGTGTGAAGTCTTTTCCAGTTTTGTGTGTTCTCTCACACCAGTTCTGACTCCTATATTATTAAATGACAACTGAAAGCACATCACCTGCGAATATACAGGTAAACAGGGTTTTTCCATTTCTGGTAAATATTCCTCCTAAGCCCCATCTAAATATCATCCAAGAACCAGGAAATGATGATAGATAGCTGACTCTCTAGATTTAGGGCAGTAGAGATAAACTACAGTCTCATATTGTTTACTACAGTTTCATATTGTTACATATCAACTCAAGTCATCCACTTGAATGTCTCAGTTAGGTTTCTTATATCAGCTTATCCATAATTCATTTAGCCATGACCTCTTCTCAGCCTACTTTGGGGAAAAATATAACAAGGTGTATTTACTGTATTTGTGTTCTGAATAAATTCAAACTGCTTATCATAAATAAAAAAATCTTAAATTCAAAAGGATAATAGTCCAAAATGATTTGATTTTCTCTGATTATTAAGCTTTGTGAAAAAATTCTGTAGAGCTTCTAAGATGTCACATTTAAGACTTTTTGAGATTTTACATTAAATTTGATCACCCAAATGAAGTTTGATATAGGTAGTCAAATTTAAAGATACTCTGTTCTATTTGCAACATCAGTTATATTCTATTCCTTATCAGTATGCCTTGACTATGGGTGTACCCAAGATCACCTACTAAAAAGAGATGGCATGTTTAAATGATTTACCAAGTAAGTACACCTTGTTATATTTTTCCCAAAAGTAGACTGAGGAGAGGTCATGGCTAAATGAATTATGGATAAGTTGATATAAGAGACCTAACATATCATCTTAGAATTTCTTCCCCTTCAAAAATGCATAGATATCCTCATCAACAAAAATACAAGGTGGTGTATTTTTGGCTTAGAGAGTAATTATACTTGCTGCCAAATCTAATGACAGAAGTTCCAACCCTGTAAACTGCATAATGAAAGGAGAGAACTGACTCCTGATAAAGTTCTCCTTTGACCTTCATGCACATGACTCTCCATTAAGTAATTGATGAAAAATAGAGACTACATCATAGAATGTTGCTTTGTAATCAATCATGATTGTATGAAATGGAAAACCTCATGATTAAGTGGGAATAACAACTACAGTTCCTTTCCCTTTAGTATGATGTGAGGAAGGGTGGGAAGAATTTGAACTGACCAAGAAATTGTCATTCTACATAAGGAAAATACTTGTTGAGCAAATTCAAGCTTAGAAATGCTTTTCTTGGTTTGTAAATATAGAAATGCATTTAAAAATTGTCAAATATTTCCCCAAGAGTGAGTCCTTGTTCAGAAGTAAAGGACACGGCTCAACACTGTTCCCTTGCTCAGCTTAATGTTCCTTATTTCTTACCCAAGTGTCACTCCCTAAAAACATAATACCTTAGATGCTTATAAGGAAGTCCCTCTGGAATTCAACCATGAACATTTGTAATACACATTACACATGTGAGACTATACCGATTAATGAGAAAATTTGTAAATCAATACCATTATTTAAAATTTGTTGAATTAACATGTGTTCATTGTTCATGAAATGACATTATCCTAATTAAGTTGTTCCATATGGTGAAATTATGAAGTTCGATTATTATTGTAAAAGTTTCTGTATTTTCTTTTTGCTGAGGAATGTTAAAACTATAGAATGAGCCTGTTGTTGGGTGCTTTTGCTTAACAAATGAAATGCTCCCAAAGGAACAAGGTTGGCCTTATTCTAAAAATATGCAATTCATGTGACACAATAGCACGTTTTTTTTTCCTGTCAAACAAGTTTTGCAGTTAGACATTAAAGACTGAAATCTGTTACTGGGTGAATTAGGTTGTTTGCACATTCTGACTCTAATTTCCTTTATAGAGAAAAAATGTATACGGGACCTAATCAGAGTGCAGGATGTGGTGCGTGCTGAATTGGTGTTGGCCAATAACTTCCTCTTCTTCTTCTTCCTCTTCTCCTAGTCATTGTCAATAAATAAGAGAAGTAGCAAGAAAAAGCTAAAATTTTTAATATGATTTTATGCATCTTCTTTTATTTCATATTTTGAGTCAGGTGATTCATGGTGCACAGATTATTTTCCTATTACCTCAAAGTCAAACTTAACTTCTCTAAATTCAAGGTTTTTCATATGTATACTTGGTAATGATTTGAAGTGATTTCATTTCATAAGACAATGTATATGGATTTGAATTCCATAAACCCTGTTTCTAATCATTGGAAGAATGCTTAACTCTTTAGCCATAATTTTTTATTCAGCTCCTTCAATGTAGGACAGCCAGGTCAAAAGACTATCGTGATAGCATTTTGAGGTGACCACAATGAGAATGCCTGAAATTTGTGAACAGCCAGCTCAGAACACTTCTACTGGTTTCAGGTTTGCTACAGAGTGTCCAATTTGAAAAATGTTTTTATCACTTAACCTTACAGAACTAGCAGCTTGTTCATATTGGGAGGTTGATGGGTTCAGTGAAAACTGAGGCTCATACTGGCAGCTAAATAGTCTTCAGAATTATTTAATCATTAATTAATTTGCTTGCTATTGTTGTTTAAAGTGAATGCTTGAGGACCAAGGGCTACAGGTTGAACTTATAACCCAGGCAGGGCTGTTTTTAAGAAATAATGAAATTATTTGTGATGCACAATTTGAGCTGTGAGTTTCGTTGCCTTTGTGTTGTGGTTGTACTGCATGATCTCAGGTGACAAAGTATGCTGGATTCTACTTAAAAAAAAACAACAAAAGACAGCTGAAAGCTGCCAGCTCCCCAGTCAACTATGAACTGCACCTCAGAAGTTATTTCAGCAAATCTAATGATTGATGATATTTACGTATAAATAAGTAAATCATTACTCTTTTCATAGAAAAGAAGGAAGTATGAATAACCACAGAAAGAGCTATTCTAATATGATATCAGGGTTGGTCAGAGAGAATCTGAATCCAGGAAGGCAGTACAGTCTAGCTTATTTAAGTATGCTACTGGAAGGCAGGGTGGACCTGTACAACAAGGTCTGTTTTCGGGAAGCAAAATCACAAAACTTCCTTTTGCTGTTCTTGTCTTTAATTAGTTATTGATAAGTCTTAATTCCTGGCTTGTAAAATAGGGTGTCTCAGTCACTCTTCAGGAACTGTGATAAATATGTAACCTAAATAAATAATTTATGGGAACAGGAGATACTTCTGCTCATGTTTGCAAGTTATAGCCAATTATGGCTGAAAAGTTATCATCAGAGGCTGTGTAAAGTGACTACACCAAATCTATAGAAAAAACTGGGGATGAGCAGGAAGGAGGAGGCCTTATAGCTTACCAGTCTCCCCAAATCCAGCCAATTCTCTCTCCAGTTTACCTATCTGTCCAGGGAAGAATGATCCCACCTACTATGGACTGGATCTTTCCACATTAATTAGATAATTTCCTACAGACTTACCTTTATAAATTTTCTTAGGTTTAACTAAAGGCTCAGCTCTGAGTTATTAAGATGATATCCAAAACTAATTGTCGCATAGCATTGTTCCAGTTACCTTTGTTTTTGCTGTGAGACGGTACTCAGACTCAAGCAAATTAGGAGGAAAAGGAGCATTTATTTGGATTATGGTTCCAGAGGGTATATAGTCCATTTATGGAAGCATAGTAGTAAGCATGGCTGGAAGCAATGGAAGGTGGTAATTTCAGGTCATCATGCTGTCAAAGGCAGAGTGAGCAAGAGGATATAAGGCTTGGCTCTCAAACTTCAACTCCCACTCCCTGTGATATGCCTTCCTCCAGCAAGACTGTACTTCTTAAAAGTTCCTGAACATTTAACATTAACTAAGATTTCAAACACACGTGCCTGTGGAGAACAACTCACATCCATATTATAGCAGTTGTAATTCATCTGACTTTTGTGAGGATTAAATGAGAACATGGCTGTTAAGACTTTGGGACAGAAAGAGTGGGTCTAATAAAGGAGAACTCCAATTATCATTTTTATTATTTGAATCAGTCAAGAATTGTCTAAGAAAGGTAATGTGATTACAAATGATAGGTTTCCTTCTTATTTTAAGGTATGCATTACTGTTTATTTTAATTCTTCATTTCTTTGGCATTTTTTTTCAATAGCAGCACATTATGATATAATTTATAGTGCAAATAAAAAATGGGATTTTGAAGTAGGATGGAATCTGCTTGCTTGTTAAAAATAAAGTAACTGATTAAGGGAATGGAACTTTGGCAGAGGGCTCCTTGATTTTAGAAAGCTAGCTGAACATCACCTTGTGACACTCTGTGAGCAGCTGAAGTGTTTGTGAAAAAAAAGTGTGGGTGATAAACTGCAGTAAAGGGAATAAATATAAATTATGTGTTTGGTAAGTGAATCAGTTCAGCTATTCACACAGCAAATTGACTTGTTGGATGAATAAAGTCCAAGCTCATATCTTATAATGACATTTTATATATTTTTCATGCAAAAATTACTATGAACAGACTCCCAAGGTCTTTATGTGCTTCGAATCCATATACAGTGCTCACATAGTCTTTCTCTCCTTTTGCCCTTCCTTTCCAGTCTGCAGCACTGTAACCTGCATCCATTCCTCTGTTTCTTTGTTCTTCAACACCTGCAGTGCAATGCCCTCAACCCCCTGTCCTCTGGGAAAATCAGAATACCATCTTTCTAGATGTGTGTTGATGTAATTCCCTGTAACTGCTGAAACTCCAGGAAAGGTCATAGTGATTCCCTTGTTCCTGCAGATGCTGAATACTTTCCAGAGCATATTTAGTACTTGATGTTTCTGAGACTGAATTTTGATAGCTTAAACATAGGGCCTATTACCACTGTGAGTGAGCAATGATGAGACTGATGAGGAGACTCTCTTAAGTGTATAAATATAGCAATATGGAAAGTATTCTAAGGAATAAAAGCCAGTATGAATTGTACAAGTAAAAATTTGTGTCTGTTTTTAACAACTTTTTTTGAGTTTTCCCTTTTATATTCTTTTTTTTTAAATTCATCCAAGTGGTACTTGTTTTATTTCCCTTTTATATTAATAACAAATTAGTAGACAGCATAACTGAAATGCCTTAAGTTTTGGCATTATGGATATAGTATATTATGGAAACAATGTCACTCCAGGAAATTAATATTAATATTTGACTTTCTTTATTCTAATTCTTTAATTTAGTAATTCTATAAATATATATAAGTCTAAGTCAATCCTCTCTATCAAAGTGAAAATAAGAGCCCTTATTAAAGTCTAGGTAGTTCTATTTTCATGTCACTCATAGTCCTTTCTGAATGACCTAGCTTTGCCACAAAGACAGACATCGCTTTTGGAGCATCCCTTCATCTACTTCTGGAGTCCCTGCTTTGAGCAGGAGGGACTTAGATCCTGAGGGTTCCTGCCTCAGGGGGGTAAAAAAGCCATGGGCTGAGATGATGGCTCAGGGGTTAAGCCTCTGCCTCCCAAGCGAAAGGATCTGAATTTGACTGGCCAGATGCCACATGCGTGGCAGCATCAGTAGTCCTGAAACTGGAGCTTCAAAACTCCAATGCAAAGCAATAAGGTAGAACAATCCAGAATGACTCTCGATGCCACCCTTGGGCCTCCATAGCCACACATATCAGAGAGAGAGAGAGAAAGAGAGAGAGAGAGAGAGAGAGAGAGGATTTGTTTTCCTAGGTCTGCCTGTAGACTGACTAAAAATCATGATGATTGTACTCCTTTTGTTTTGCTTTCATGTTAAAGATTGTAGTGATTTGAAAATCAAAATTTCACTTAGAACTGATCTGAGAATAATATAACTCAGTCTGCTGGCATTTGAACTTTATTAGTTTACAAACAGTAGTTTGCTTCTTCAATTTGCTAGTACTTTGGAATGCCTAAGGCTATTGTCCTCCCCCACCCTACACCATGGCAAACCAGTTCTTTTGTGTGTGTGTGTGTGTCTGTGTTGACACTATTTTCAGTAGTTGTCCTAATAAACTGAGGATCTATTCTTATTTTCAGCGACCCGGATAAGTCTCTGAGTAATTTGCTTCCTCCTTAAATCAAATATTTGAAATTGTTGCCAATTATGTGTTTATCAAAGAGCTGATGATATCAGACAAACCTGTGGATGAGGAGGTAGAACAATGTACAATATTTTCCTCTACAAATGGTTGTAGATTGGATTTTTTTATGTTGGCTGAATTTTTCTTATTTGACTTGGGCCTAGCATTTTTCACTGTGATTTAAATTAAGAAATGTTGACAGAATTTCAGAAAATCCCATGAAGGTATAGTATAGTACTATCTAACAAATATTGAACTTGGGAAGGACAGGTCAATAGAAGGAATTAGGAAGACGAAAGGTGTATTCCTTAGTGACTTCAAGTGCCAGGTGTGGTGATAAGTACTGCCCCTATGGGCTTCCTCCTCTGTGGAGTCAGGGGGTCCGGCTCTTCCACGGGAGTGTGGCTCTGACCTAACAGAACTGTATTGTTCAGTCTTAAAACAGTGATCATTGTGATATTTATCTTAGCAGTGTTGAAAAAATGTTTGGTCTAAAGTAAAGCTTCAAGCACATGGTCATAATTGCTGTTATTTGATATTTATTTATTTGTCCTTTATATTTATAACATTTTGTTCTATAATGTTAAAAGATTGAGAGTATTTTTTAAACAGAGAAATTTGTGAAAAAAGAAAAAAATAGACTGTGAAACTAAGGACATGGCATTGCAAAGATTCTCAAAGATTTTCTTAACTCTAGATATTTTTTAAAAAAAGGATCATATTGGGGTTTGGAATACATGACTTCACTCCAGTTAGGTATGTAGGAAGGCATGGGACATGAGAAATGACACTATATAAGATACTATATATGCATGGGACATGAGAAATAACACTATATATGCAGAGGGCATTTTTAAGTATGGAAGTATTTGAAACAAAGTAAAAATGCAGAACATTCCTCAGAAGTTTTAGAAAAACTTAGATAAACAATAGTTAAATCTCTGTGTAAAAGGAAGTGATGCTCTTATTAAAGTGTTTTGGAAACAGGGCAAAGCTGTGAATCGTATGACTCACTCTAGAATGCAATGGACTGTACATAAAAGGTAAACTAAGAGTTTGAAATGTTTCTGTGTTACATACTTACAAAATTATTGCTGTTTCTACTATTGCTTTTCCTTTTATAGTGCTTTAATATCTGCATAACTATTCAATGCTTTTGGTTTAAACTTTTAAGTCATGGTTTTAATACGGAGGAGACAGACTTCATGGAGTAGCAGAATGAGCAGAAAGGCCCCCCAATAAGTAATTGTACAACATTAAAATCTAATGTATATTCATTTTATTGTAAGTCTGTTACACTCTTAAGACCTGTTCACCTATCAAATGAGATCATTACACTAATTACCGAAGGTCATTTTCAACAAAAAAGTTCCATTATTCATTGAAATTGCCCGTTTTTAGTCCCCCATGCTAAATTGATGTAATTTTTGAAATGGTGACTTTAAATAAAAATCATCCTAATGGCCTGAGGCTGAATGACCATGATTGCCAGCAGGCATGTACAACCTTGGCAACTTATGTAGATATGTCAAGTGACCTGACAAGTACTGTATATCACAAATATTCAAAACAGACATTAAGTCTTCTTCAATAATCTTGCATTTATTAACCTCTAAATAGAATCTTTTGAAATCTTTCACTCCCCCTGTCAGGTTTAAGAACATATTTTTCTTTTTTCTTGTTGTTTTTTTCCCCATCCTCTCACACCATCTTCTTTTTATATCAGAATCTGATTGCCTTTCACATTGTGACCAAAGGCAAAATTGCCACCAAAATTACTCATGGCTTCCTAGACAGCACTTTATCACAAGAGGTGGGGCAGGTTGTTCAGCCCTGTGCAAACCTAAGTTCAGCTGTTCCTATGTACTTTTTGCATAGCCAGTACAAGAGAGATTTTTTTTAACATCATGGACATGATACACTGATGTATGCAGTGTTTACCTCTTTTATTTAGATTCACCTACCAAAGAGTAATTTATATGTGGCTCAACACTCAGAACCAGGGCCACATGGAAAATTTTCAGTAATCTGCAGACATGCCCAGTATTTCCTGTAATGGCTAGAGTCATATACTTAAAAATTCTTCTTTGGAAGCACCGTTACAGAGGTAAGAAACAGAGACACAGTTTTGACTATTGTGGTAGCTTCCTTCAGTAATCCTTAGATTTGCCAACCCCATCTGTGACTGTCTCCAGGACTTGGTAGTTAAATGATAACATTTAACTTAAGCTAAAAAGAGAAAAAAGAACTCTTGGCTTGCACACATTTCTGATTAACTACATTAGCTTGCAATAAATATCATCAGGCCACAATACACAGGAATTTCACATCAGGGTAAAAAAAAAAGAAGGGAAAAATGCAACATCAGATCTACTTTGTGGCAAAAGCAATAATTAAAAAAAAAGAACAAAGAAACTGAAATACAGTAGTGAATCATAAGTTGATCACCTTTTCATAAATCCCTAAGTTGCTCCCCTTGAATGGAGGGATACTCCTCATTAAACTACTAACAGCAGCAGCCAAAGAAAAATTCCACCTTCCATCTAGTGTTGCAATTTAGCACACAGCAGCAATCTAAGATGGACCTTTAAGGCTTGCGGTGCCAGGAAGGTATTTCCCACACCTCTCCACAACTGGGACAGAGTGGGGACGGAGAAATCTTCCAGACATGCCTGCCAGTTCATCCTGTAAGTGGGACCACATTACCAAACCCTCTGGCATACACTGACATCACCTTGGACCCAGAGTGCCTGTATTTCTCAGACTGAAATAGACATGTTGTTGAACTTAGAAGCCCACAAAATATGTATGTGAGCTTTGCTCCGGTTAAAGAGCAAAGCCACTGCTTTGAGCTGCAATTGATTGCGATTCAAAGATAGGCTGGTGAGATTTAAGAATGTGTGTGTTTGGCAGGAAAAGTTTCCCTGGGAAAGGTCTGGTTTACAAAACAAAACAAAACAAACTGAAGCGGGCACTGCAGTGCTACATTGTAAAGGCGTTTGAAGTCGGGTTGGCTGGATATCTACTTCAAGCCTTTCCCCTGGCTTAGAGACGTAGGTACTCCCTCAAAATAACAGATCCAATCTGTTTCAAAAGCCACACTTGTAATGAGTAACCAGGAAGGAAATAAAACACCTTTCCTCTTCGTAATAAATCATTTTGTTTTTCATATAGATCGCATGTGGCGCTTTGAGGCAGAGTGCACGAGCTGCCAATATTGTCAGCTAATGCTTGAGCACCTTGCATTTTTCATACTGAGCAAGAACCTCTTCTGAAACTTGTTCATTTTACAGAGGGAAAAATCGAAGCCCCTGGCAGATCGTCAGCCTGCTTCATTGTCATCCTTTACAAAGGTCGCTGGAATTAATTAACTTCTTACATTACATATTGTAAGCTAACTGACTCCGTGTTTGACACATTTATGGGAAAGTGGCAGCATCTAAGTGGCTGGTTATTGTCTTTTGGTTCTGGCATATGTTATAAACTAGTAAAGCAATAACTCTGATATCACAGTATTGAAGAAAAAAATAACACCTAGCTTCAAAGCAGCCGACTCCATTAACTGTTGGCTGAACTAGGGGAGGACAGGAGAGAGGAACTCCATCAGACCACAAATAAATGCTGGGTTTGTCTCAATGTCTTCACAGAACCCAGTAGTGGGGGCATTGAAGGTTTCCGTGGTCATCCTCAATTGGTGGCGTCTGTTTGAAAGCATATACTGAGTAACTGGCTTCCCTTTCCCAGATTGGAAGAAGAGTCAGTGCACAGCCTCTTGCATGGATCATCGATACATGGTTGCTCCCAGAGTTTACTGAGAGCCATTCTGTCTCAAAGGCATTGCCTCTGAGACGCTAGATGAGAAATACAGGGTGTGCATATTTTAGGGACACAGGATTTCTTGGTAGAGTTTTGACTCTTTAGTTCTCTTTGTATTTCTCACACTGTCCCCTTTCCCTGAAATCATAAAGGTTCTAACTCATAGTCATAGCCTGCTTTCACTAAAAAATTGAGATGGGGAAACAAGGACATATTGTTAGAAATGAATAAATTAGAGCCAAATTAAGCCGTCCAGCTCAGTAACAGCACAGGGAATATTACGTGTAATTTGAACAAACAGTGTTCTTAAATAGGAAATGTACTCTGAAGCCATCCAGCTGTGATCCTGTTAATTACCAAAGGAGATTAGAATTCTTCTGGTTCCTGAGATCCTTTTTCCTAGTATGTGGCAGCTTCAGCTGCATTAGCAATCAGACGTCTGCACATTCCCTTTAGACCAGCAAGGGGATGTTGTTAAAGGGGAGTCTTTTACCCCAGTCAGTAAGATGTTGCCTGGCAGAAATTCAATAACTGTTGGTGATATGCTCACTCTGCTGCTACTATTGGTGCTATCCACTCTCGACACACGACAACATTCACCTTAATCCCCATTCTCCCCAGCAAGGGGACAAAAAACTGCCCCACTGGGCGACATGGCTTCAAAACAGATGGGTGATCTGCCTTTCACTACAACTAATGTGGAAAAGAAAATGACCCACAATTGCCCCTCCTGTCTCCCTGGCTCTGTCTCCTTTCTCCCCCACTTCTTGCTCCCTCTCCTCTCTTCTCCCCGGCTGCCCCCTTTTCTCTCCCTCCTATTTCTCCTCCCCCAGCACTGCTTCTCTCCCACTCACATCCTCTGATGGGCATTCAAGCTAGTCAAATGCATGGTGGAGAATCCCACAAACACAGCCAGTCACGCAGAGAGTCATAGGGGTTTTTCATGTGAATTTCTTCTCAAAAGTGAAATGCAGAGACAAATGCTCTTAGAATTCAGACAAGGAGAAATTCATCCAAGGAGAATTCAGTTGTAAAAACACAATCACTGATGAAACAAGGAAAAGACGTCTTTAAAATAGATACGTATGTTTTAAACTTACCTTGCAATAGCAGTTTCAGGACTAGACCACCTCCGGTGTCCCTGCGAGCCGGATCCCTGGGTTGAGATAGTCACATGGCTGTCTTCTTGCCGGGTGTAAATCGGTGCATATGCATGAGTAATAAAGTATGCACAAATCTGTACTACAGCTATGCACACATGCAAGCAATCTTTTCTCTGCGTTCTAAAATATAAAGGAAGGCAGGAGGCTGCAGCTAGGATTCCTCTTCTGCCTGAACTCTCTCGGTCGGCAGGCTGAAGCTCTCAATCCACTGACAAGAGATCCTGCTAGCTGGCTTTATTTCTCCTTGTTTCCATGGTGGTTAGTGGTGCATCGTTCACCCGATCAGTTGTCACACTGACATGGTGCCGCCTGCTCAGCGGTCATTA
This sequence comes from Typhlomys cinereus, assembly GCA_023101885.1. Classification (NCBI taxonomy): domain Eukaryota; kingdom Metazoa; phylum Chordata; class Mammalia; order Rodentia; family Platacanthomyidae; genus Typhlomys; species Typhlomys cinereus. The sequence continues at coordinate 3,940,423 of JALPQD010000145.1, forward strand.
ATAACTGAACACCCTCCACTCCCCAGAGAGGAGCCAATCGCTTCAGACTGCCAAGATGTAGCGCTCGCAGCTGCTCCAGTCTGGTTGGCTGAGGCAGCCTGTCTGTTCTATGACACTGCTGCTTAGGGTACAAATAAATGAAACAGGCTTGCATATTTTCCCAGGAATCATTTTCTTGCCTTTTTTTCCCCCTTCAGGGGAAATGTGGGGGAATTTCCGACGAGTTTTCCCACTCGGGAGGTTATCAGTCATTCAGAGCAACTGTTTTTGCTCTGCAAATAGGCAAGATACACTTAAGAATAAGGGTTTCCTGAACATTAAAAACACCTGAAGAGATTCAAGCTCTGGCTCCCTCTCTGGAAGTCCAGCAGTGGCTATATTTAAAAGGAGCAGATTGAAGTTGTTCTGGATCGTGCTTAGTTTTCTGTAGTTTGGACTTAATTTAGCATATGTACTTCAGTTTAATTGCTCTCCTGTTGGCCTGCCCTCCTCCTCCCCTCCCTTCCTCCCACTCCCCTCTTCCTTCCTTCCTTTTTATTTTTTCTTGCTTTTGTTTTGTTTTTAATAGCATTTCTTACTTACAGTATATCTGTACTTACCAGACTTTAAAATTACAACATATAATTCACACCATTGGCAAGTAAGGGGGATGGAAGATTTTTTTAAACATATTTTTCAATTACATAGTACAATAGATCTGGGTTGCCACATATTGGATGTATTGTGTGTGTGTGTGTATGTGTGTAAGATATATGATGTATTTTTCTTGGGAAATATTCCCATCGTGATGAAACAGTTAAAATTGGTTTTCTTTATTCTTGACCAGGAAAATATTATTTATAAACTATGCATGTAAACCTTTTAAATTTAACAAAAAATTGGGAAAAGCACACAGAGAAGCATACCAATGCGCATGGCTGAAAGAACACCCAAGCAAAGTCCACAGTAGTTTTAAAAATGCATCTTTTACGGCTTCAATTAGTATACCAGAGAAATATCTTGTTGAGAGGAATGTAACAGGAGGATTAATTTATCAACAGGTCTTAAGAGGCTAGATTTATGATTCCAACCCTAGTTTTGAAAGACTACCCTCTAGTGGGATGAAAAGAAATGGCATTTATTATATTTGCTTTGGAACAAAAAGGAGCTTCGATATCTGGTTGTTCCTTAAGTTGTTAATTGAAATGACATAGACCTGTAGTTTATAGTTACTAGAATCATAATACTAAGAAAGTTTCAAAACACTAGCTTTATCCTTAATCATTAAACATATTGATTCTTTCTGTAATAATTCCATAAATACTTATTCATTTTGATTGTTTAATTTATTCAGTTTATGATTGACTACCTGAGACAGTGCCTTGAAATTCAGCATCCTGAACAGTGATCACAGGTGTGCCTTGTTTTTTATTAATAAGCAAATCACTCAAATTCCTAATTTTTTGATTAAAAAAAAGGTAACCTGGTTCACAATGCTATTGTGATGCATTTATCAGACATTCCAGTGTTCACTTAGAAAGCACACAGTCATGTGGATTACAGGGTTGAGAGTGAGTGTTAGGGTGCTGTGTTGGTATGTGTCTACACATAACACAAATCCCCAAGTTTGCTTTCCTCAGCTTTTACTTCTTGCATATTTTTGGTACTCATTTCAGCATTTGTAGAATATACTTATGTGTATGAAAGAATTATATTTAAAAGTGAAAATTATTTGAAATGATAAAGTTTCTTTTTATGTCATGATTCTTAATCATTGCACTTTGATTGGTTGGTTTGATTATGTACTTGACAAGTCCAGGTATCAAGTCAGTTATAGTGTGCTCTCAGTCTGAAGGTCAGTTGTACAGGTCAAATATGATAAAATTACTTTTTTGATTTTTTTAAGTGCATCTACTATATTACCACATGTAATAGTGATAATTAGTCTCCTTAAGTAATCAGTGAAGATCATTTAAGCCATAATTTAATTAATGATGAATATTACTTCAAAGTTACATAAATTTCTAAGAAGTTGTTTTCACTAAGTGACTACTGCAATTTATAAGAAAGAACGAGTATACTCTTTTAATGCTCATGTATGATAAATTCGATGCATCCAATAATAGCTTTAACAGACATAATATCATGTATTACTATATGAGATTTTTTGTGAAGGAAAATATAACTCTGGCTTGGTATGAATTAAAGGGTTTTCTCTGTCCCACTAAAAGAGCATTAGCAATTTGGAATCAAAGTGTGTTTTGGAAGCTTTTCCACTTATCAAGGAAGTCAGTCATCCTCTGGAAATATGCCATTTAGGTAGCACATCTGCTGAAGTACCAGATGAAAGTAGTCATTTATGATGGAATAGGGGCTTCAGGGCTTTAAAATTACTACAATTGTGAGTGGTCATCAAATGAAACCATGAAATCCCAGAAATCTAATATTCCAGAAGGTCAAGAGCCTCATCTAAGGGTTCATAGCTGCCACAAGAGAGCCAGGGCTAGAGTGCCTCAAGCCCCGCAGCCCTTCTGGTCTGTAGCATCCTATCAACCAGCGGATAATTAACATTTCTGCATTTTCTTCTGTCTCTTCTTATCTTCTTGCCTTATTCATAGATTGCATATCTGCTCTGATGCAAGGATGGATTTTTCTGCCTTCTAGTAAATGCAGAAATGAAATGACTTTTCAGTCTTAATGAAAAGATATCAAACCAAATGATTACAAATGAAAAATTTACTCTTAAATTATATTGAAAAGTTCTGTCTTTATCATCAAATAAGGAAATATTAGGGACCACTATCTTGTTCATTGCTTGTACTTTCCTTTTAGAGAAATATCTGGAAAAATACCCTGCGTATTCTGGGACACATTGCTTGGCTAACAATCCTTGTCACTGTCTTTCCCTATGATCGTGAGCATCATGTTAAGCTTCATTTTTGTTGAATCTCATCTGTACTCTCAGCTTAAGGATGTATCATCTTAGCATATTATTTTCTCCTGGGAGTGCTCGGAGGATTAAGTAGTTGATCATATGCTCACCTTGGAAAAGTGCAGAAGATGAAGGAAAATGGGAATACATTGATCCACCAGCCACATAGCTGTTGCTGGTCCACCCAACCCCTCTTTCAGTGTCCCACCCACTATCATTATTTGCCCCAGCTCTCCTCTTTGTGTGGATTATCCTTCCCACCTTCTACTATAGTCTTTGACTTTTTATGTGTTCATATTTTAAAATAAGTTATTCCAGTTTTACTTCACCAGCAGATAGGATCTCTTCAATATCATTTTTTATTTCTCAAACAACTTATGCTTTTCTTTATAATTACCTTGGTAATTTTACAACATTCTGCTTTTAGCTTTTAAGTTTCTGAGAAAGAGGGAAATATACTTTATTATGTGTTTAAACTATATAATACATAAAAAATAGAAAACAGCACTAACATATGCCTGTGCTGTTTAAAAAGTATTTATTAGAAGGAGGGAGGGAGGAAGGGGAAAAAAGAGAGAGAGAATATGAGTAAAAATGTGCTAAAACAGGTATGTAGAGGTCACAGGTCAACTTTCAGAAGTCTGTTATCGCCTTACTCCATGTGGGCTTCAAGAATCAAATTCAGGCCAGGATTGTGTGCACCTCCTTTACCCACTGCCAATCCATGCTTTTCAAATGTGTTTTAAGAATTGTTTAATCCTTATAATCTTCACATTTTGATTTTCTTCTTTTTTATGTTGTAGGGGTGTGTACATGTGTGCAGGTGTGTTAGTGCATGCGGGTGTGGAAGAGGACACTGTGTATGACTGTGGACGCCCAAGAGTGACATCGGGAATCATCCTAATTGTTCAATAAGGAATATTGCTTTGCTCTGTAATTTCCCCAGCTTTGTCTCTTTTGGTAGGAAGTGTATGGAGTTGCCAGGCATTCTTTTTATATAGGATCTGGGATCCAAAGTCAGGTCATTTTGCTTTTGAGGCAAAGGATTAATCCCTGAGCTGGGAGATTCCCAGCCACACAACATCTTCACTTTTGCCTCTACTTGGCAATTTAGAAACATTGATCTAAGCAATGCATTTGCCCAGTGTCCCTAAACTATTAACTAATGGGGCTAAAATGTAAAGTAAGTTCTGTCTGCTTACACAGCCAATGCTCTTTCCGTGACACAAGGCACTCAATATTCATTTGTAAAATAAATGAATGCTTGATCAATGACTTTGTCAACCAGTTTAATGTTGTCAGCAATGAAGGTCACCAGAAATAAAACAGTATTTTTTAAAAAGAATTAATTTTATGTACACAGCAGTGAATTCTTACATAGTCATGGCTACTCAGTGTTGACAGAATTTTTATGGCTATCATGATTTGAGAAATAGCACTTGGAAGAAATGCAGGTGCCTAGTTGGGAAGATGGGCTGATGTGTTCAGAAGGCTAAGCACCTGTGAATAAGTTATTGATGGGGCAACACTCTCCTAGGAAGGTCTTTAGTGATTTTGCTCTTTGTAGTATAATACTGATAACCTTGTTTTGTATAATAGTATAATATTGATTCCTCTTAAAATTCAATTATATCTATATAGTAATAATTACAATAAGCAGCAGAAACAAAAGCAATGATAGACATCTTTTCTGTATATTCATGCTGGCATGTGCATAAGTGAATGAGTATAGGGGTACACATGCAAATGTGTGTGCTTTGTGTGGATGGTAGAGATTGATACCTGGTATCTCCTCAACCACTGTGCACCTTCATATTGAAGCAGGGTCTCTCACTGAGCACAGAATTCCCTTTCATCCTGCCTGGCTAGCCAGTTTGCTCCACAGATTCTCTAACTTTTCCTATTACCTGAGATTGTAGGTGGACTGAAATGCTCATCTATGTGATTTTGGGGATCCAAATTGTGATTCTTCTACTTATATGGTAAGGATTTTAGGATTTTACCTACTGAGTCTTATGCTCTGATGTTCAGGTGACTTTACAAACATATACCTTGTGCAAAGTAACCTGTCAAGAATTTGTCATGAATTGCAATGCTTGTTTTTCCTATTATGATCCTAAAATACTAAGTTGTTTAAGTCTACAGAGTGTTTGCTGCTGAAGCCTGAGAACATGAGTTCTATTCCCGTATTTAATAAAAAAAAAGAAAATCAGTAGGCTTTACCTACTTGGCTAATTTCATGCCAGTGAGAGACACTGTCTCAAGAAAAAAAAAAAGAGTAAACTGCTCCTGAAAAATGATACCTGAAGCTGTTTTCCAGCCTACGTAGGCATGTTCATTCATTCACGTATATATACGCACACACACATATATATAAAACAAAACACTAAATTTACAGATTTGACAAGTGAATGGTATGTTGAATGTGTAAAACATTGTGTTGCTTATTGATATTAAATGTAATCACATTAAAGTTTGTGTGCTCCATGGCTGGCCCTGACAGTCACTATTGCTGAATGACATGCCCCTTACTCTTACTGCTATGTGGCCTCTCTTTCTGTTCATCCTCCCCAATACATTCATTGTGTGATGAATTCAAATGCAAGGTATGATGATCCCTTGCATTTTGTACTGTGGGGTAATTACTGCTTCCCTGACGTATTTGTTATACAAAATTTCTGTTAAAAAATACATACCAATTTAAGAAATCTCCACCATCTCTGAGAAAGTTACTATTTATTCTGTCACAGTTAAGATAGTTTATTCTGGGATTTATCTAGTTTTAACGCAAATTTAATCTTCTGTGTGATTCGTGCCTGGATGAAAGTTGCTTAAGGCAGAAAATATATTGCATGTGTTCTTCCTGTCCAGTGTACACTTTACACATGAAATGTTTATTGACTGTAAGAATAACTTGCTACAGCCATGATTTTCTAATTTTATTCCAAAGACATTAGTGAAAGCAATGGGTCATTTATATAAAAAATGTTGATATCAAAAGTGTCCCATTGGGGCAGATTTTGTCAGATTGGTGATGTTAAGTTGCATGTACAGCATTTATATTAGATCATTCCATTATGAGAGTATAGAGTATATGTCTTTATTTGGCCCTTTTTTTTTTGCCAATGACTTCCTCTTTTTCATCCTTTTGACTAGAACTTATTAAATAAATACCACTGCATACATCTAACTCCACTGAGATTCACCTAAATTCTTGGCAAATTAAAATCCAATAACCAAGATGACAAGTGAGTTCATACACATTTTAGGAAAAAAATTAAGTACCACAGTAGCTTGAGATAACACTGTCCTTCTGGCTCAGAATTTTTTTGCAATGTCTTGGGATTATCATTGCTTTGACATAGGTTCTTTTATAAAGATGGGATAATTAAAATTATTCTCATCCAAGTAGAAGATAATGCAGTGATGTCAAAAATATGAAAGCAGACATTGCCAGTAAAACTGTTGGCATGCCATTATATTGTACATCTGGAAATTAAAAGATCACTTGAATGTTAATTCATATTTTATGTCATTTTTACCTGACTTCTACTGGACACAAGATTAAAGGTGTCTGTAATCACACTCACCTGATTCTCTTCCTTTGCTGATGGAAGTGCAGGAAGTCCAAGATTTATGCTCTTTGTCTAGTTTTTTGTTGTCAGAGTTATTTCTTGTATTATAGGGAGAGTGTTTTTCTAGAATAACTACTTAAATTTACCTAGTAATATGTCAGATTAGGTGAGTTTTTTTTTTACTTATGCCTACATTGATATAACTACTGAACTTTTAGCCTTAATTATTAAAATTATCTTTACCTCTTTCAATAGAGCTGGCTCAACAGGTAGGATTGCATGAAATTGAAGAGTTTCTCCATAGCAAGAGGAAACATTCAGCAAAAAGAAGAGTAAGCCTAAAGAATGGGAGCAGATCTCTACATTCTATACATTAGATTGATATCTAGAATATTTGAAGAACTGTCAAAATTAAACAAACCACCAAACTGTCCAATAAGAGTCTCAAAATAGCACTCATTATTTTCTACAAGCACACAATCACATTCTATTTACTTTTTTATTATTATTTTATTCAATTGTGCGTGTGTGTGTGGGGGGGTGTATAGAACCACTGGTAAATTCGGGAACCACCATGGACCGCCTCCACCTCTTCCTTGTTTACTCTGCCCCGGGATTCACAGGCTCTGCCCTACCAGAACCAGAAACACAGGCCACCCCTGCTTCAGTCCTGTGTCTATACGTGGGATCTGGGATCCAAATTCAGGACCTTCCGCCTGCAAGGCAGAGGCTTAACCCCTGAGCCCCACCTCTCCAGCCCCACGTGCTATTTACTTTTTAAAGACCATTTTTAGCCAACCTCTAACGTAGTATTTGTTGCTTAAATTCTACTTTAAAATTTCAATATCTTCGGGGGCTGGAGAGGTGGCTCAAGGGTTAAGCCTCCGCCTTGCAGGCAGAACGTCCTGAGTTCAGATCCTAGATCCCATGTATAGATGCCGGGCCTGTGTTTCTGGTCCTGGTAGGGCGGAGCCTGCGAATCCTGGGGCAAAGTAAACAAGGAGGAGGTGGAGGCGGTCTATGGTGGTTCCCGAATTCATCCGTGGTTCAACACACGTACACGCACACACACACACGTACAATTGAATAAATAATAATAATTTAAAAAATCTTTAAAATTTCAACATTTTCTGAATGAAACTGGACTCATATCTGTCACTCTGCAGGAAAATTAACTCCAAATGGATCAAAACCCTCAATATTAGACTGGAAGCATACAACTCCTATAAGAAAGAGTAAGGAAGAAGTATGCATGAACTGATCGGCCTAGGTCAGCATTTCGTGAATAGAACCCCCAATACGCCCTTATTAATTATAAATTATCAATTAAATAGCTTCTGGACAGAAAAAAAGATTATGTTAATTAAGTAAAAAGTCAAACCATGCAATGAGAGAAAATCTTTATTAACCATGTATCTGGTAGGGACTAATACATTGAATATACAAAGAATTCAGAAAGTTAAATATTGAGGAAATAGACAACCTAATTACCAAATGGTTCTTAGAACTTAAAACTTTTTGCTGGATGAAATTCAAATATCTAACAATGACTTTTAAAATGTTTTACCTCCCTATCCATTAAGGAAATGAAAATTAAAGCCACTGGGAAATATCATCTCATCCCAGACAGAATGATTAAAATCCGAAACACAAAATAACAAATACTTGGTAAGAATGTGGGAAGAAGAAATTTCTCATTCATTGCTAGTTGGAATGCAACTTTATACAGCCCCTTTGGAGATCAATATGTAGATTCCTAAAAAAGTTAAAAATTCAAGTTTTATATGACCTAGCTCTACCACTCCTGGGAATATTCCTGAAGAGTCTTACTACAAAGACATCCATGTTCATTGTAGCCTATATTGTATTTACAATAGCAAAGAAATATAATCAGTATAGATTATAATGTAATAGATGAATTGATAGCAAAATTGTTACATACACAAAATGGAATACTATTCAGTTGTCAAGAAAAATGAATTAATGAAATTTGCTGGTAAATGGATGTAGTTGGAAGAAAGAAATTCTGCTGAGCAAAGTATCCCAGACGGACAGAAAGACGGACACCACATATTCTCCCTTGTAAGTGGATCTTAGCAGTGACCCTCCAGAATAAAATGGAAACTTCCATACCACTCAAAAACTACAAATTATATGTGTGTGTGTGTGTGTGTGTGTGTGTGTGTGTGTCTGTGGAGTAGAGGAAGATCCCAAAAGAATGGAGACATAGGAACCAGATGAAAAAAGGTCCCAACACTCAACCAAAATGCATCCCATTGTAATGGAATATTAATTAATCAGAAAACCATAACTAGCCAGAGTGCTCAGCCCTAATCAGTAAGATTGTAATAGCCTAAAGGTATACAGATGTACTACTGGCCAAGACACTCCAGTCAGGACAGGGCTGCTGCATCGAGCAACTTACTGAAACGAGATACACCTTCACCTTATCCACACAGTGACTGACATCTCAACATTCCCCATGGACCTTTGTGTTCCTTAGGAGAAACAACTACACTCAGAGAGAATCTCTGGGAAGGCTCTGGAGAAAAGAAGGGGAACATCTCCCCGTCTGTGAGCATACCATTAAAAAGAAAGGGAGCATCCTCACCTGTGAGCAGCTACCACAGAGGCCTGGTTCCTTACTGGCACATGTGTCCGGTGGTCCACACATGCCGAGGGACGTGAGGGCAGGAGAAACATGGTGAGATTAAGAAAGGGAGGGGAGTGAGAAGGGTCATGAGCAAAATAAAACAAAAAAAAATTCCTAAATTAAAAAAATACCATCTTCTGAATTTGGTCCTTGTATACCAAAGCCTCTAAGCCATTCTTACACTTGCCTACACATCCTGCTGACTTTTGGTTAGCATTAAATGGTAAAGTGACAGAATATGCAATTACCTGGAAAATAAGCCTCCAGGCACTTCTGTTAGGTATGATGTAGGTTGGGTTAGCCTGTGGGCGTGCCTGTGGGGATTTATCTTGATTATGCTAATTGAGGTGGGAAGACTTTCCCACTGTGGGTCCCACTATCCCCCATGTTGAGTGCTGGGCTGTGGGAAGGAGGACAGCTAGCTGAATAATCACACTCAACACTTTCTGCTTCCTTACTATGGATTCAATGTATCCAGCAGCTTCAGTGTCTTGGTCTTGTTTCCTTAACCCCCCCCCCCATGATGGACTATATAAACCTTTTTTCCTTAGGCTGCTTTTTCAGGATGTTGTATCACAGCGCCTGGATACACCTAGCTAAGGCAGCTGTCTTTGTGGACTTGTTTGTCTCTTAAATACTAATCCTCAATTTGTTTTTCTTTTTTCCTACTTAGAAACTATAGTCCCTTCTATGTATGTTCTTATCAATCTCTTTCCTATAGCACTGATCTAGAAAAAATAATTCTATCAGTCATTCCTAAAACTACTTGATAAAAATTACTTCTTACATGACCTCTAGGTTTCTTGTACTAATTCTTTTTTTATTTAATACCTTTTTTATTATTATTTCAGCTCATACAAACTTAATAGGTACACCAGTTCCCTCCCTCCCTCCTTCTCCCTCCGAACCCCCTACTCCCCCTCCCCTCACTCCTCCCTCCCCCTCCCCCGTGCCTCCCGCCCCAATTCCCAGAGTCCTTTCTTGTGCATGCCTGACTCTCCTCTGGGCCCTCCTGTCCGACTTGTACTAATTCTTTAAAACTGACTTTTGGCTTTCTGCTGAAATGACTTTTCTTCTTTTGCTTATCTGCTTTGATAGCTGTACTAGTTATCTGTGTATTTATTGTAGCAGCTCTACCTAGTTCCCAGAATCTTTGACCTCCTTCTGTCTTATGTACTGAATTCAGTCTGATTTACTCCTACATTTTTTGAACAGTATTTGTAATCTGCTATGTCATCTCCTACTTAATTGACATAATTGCTCCTGATTTCCCTGTTACTGTTCCTGCTTGTACTGGTTACTCTCTGTGCTGCTATGAGACACTACTCAAACTCAAGTAACTTAAAGGGAGAAAAGGAGATTTATTCAGCTTATGGCTCCAAAGGGGAGATACAGTCCTTCATGGCAGGAAAGTCATGGCTAATGTAGAAGCCATAGGTGGCCTAAGTCACTGTAGACATCATGGAGGCCAAGAACTGCTGCTCAAGAGAGCAAAGACAGGAGCAGACTCACTCAAGCAGGACAGTGCTAACCCATCTCAAAGCCCACCCCCTGTGGCTGCCTTGTCTAGCAAGTCTCCACCTCTTAAAGGTGCCATGAATTTCCTAAAGATTCACACACATGAGTCTGTTGGGGACAATTCACATTTCAAACTATGACACTGCTCCATCTCCTTGTCTCCTCCTAGAGTACATTTGACTTACTAAGACGGTCTTTTACTGTTTCTATTTAATCTTCAGTTTAATTACTCTTCTCAAAAGTATGTTCTCTATCATGAAAGACTAGGTTTGGTGCTTTGCCTCTGGGTCCATAATCCAGCAATTGATCTGCATATATTGTTTAATAAATAGATGAATGAATTTTAAATAGAGATTTCATGGAGAAGAAAATAATATTGCAGAGTTCTTCACCACAGCAGCATAAAGCCTTTATATCCTTAAGTGTGCAGTGTAGACCAGCACAAATGTGATCAGTGTTATGCTTTGATACTTGTGTGAGACAATTATCCATAATACATGGCTAACTGGATCAGAGGTACCCTCTATCAATTCCATAGAGAACTTCTGCAGTAAGCATGAGCCATGAGGAGAAGTCCATCACAATTTCTGGAAGACAAAAAAAAAAAAAAAAGATCACCAAGAATGGTGGTTAACAATTGACTTTGATGTAATGGTGGTGTTCTTTTTATTATGTTTATTATTTCTGTTGTTCAAAGAAATACAAGTGATTTTCCTTGAGCTATCCACAAGACACAATGGAATAGTCATATTTTGAAACAATTATTGATATGTAAATGTAGTAATTATATATGCAGAAATAATAAAAATACCTATAATAATAACAACTAGCATTTGTTGAATTCAGTTGTATGCAAGACATTGACAGATGGCAAGCAATGAATGCATTCAATTTTATTTTTACAGTATTGTGAGACACCCAGACATTTTACCCTTTCCAAAAAAGAGGAAAGTGAGGTTGATTAATTTTTGCTATCACTGAGCCCTAGTGAACCTAGGCCTGAAATGAAAGTCAGAATCCAAATCAATGCACTTAAAAGCACCATGGTAGGTCCATATTCTTCTCCTTTGGTGATTGATTGATGTAGTACAAAGATACCTCAAAGGAAAGTATTATCTTAACTCAAAATTTTTTTGTTATTTTCACAGTTTTTTGTTGTTGGATAAGTTATCTATATTTACCATTAAGAGTGTGTAGCATGTGCATGTGTATATGTTCATGTGTATATTCACGTACATGTGAAAACCAGTGATTGATAGTCAGGTGTCTTCTCTAGCATAATTCACTTAACTGTTCTGAGACATTGTATTTCACTAGACAAACCTAGAACTTACTGTTCATCCAAACTCTGTCTCTATTCATAACTGGGGTTACAGATGTACAGTGCTATCCTCAGCTTTTATGTGGGTGTGAGGGATATGAATGCGGGTCCTCATTATGTCGAGGAAAAGCACTTCACACATTGAACCATCTCCCTAGCCCCAAAGGTCATTATTTAAGATAAAGGATAATTTTATTTCTCAAAGAAACTGGCTCTTTTCCAAATCTTATATTGTCTTAAAAATTAATAGATAAAAGGTAAATATAAAGAAATCGTCAACAATGGTGTACTTCAAGCTTCTTAAAATGTGTGTTTGTAAAAAAATTGTGTGTGTGTGCGTGCGCACTCGTGTGTTGGGATTATACAAAGGCAAATCTTATCTCTTGTCTCAACAAGAGTTTCAAAGCTTTCTTGAGGACAATTGCTAAGCATAAAGCTGGAAAATCAGAAGCAATCTTTAAGCATCAACAAAAAAAAGACAAGCTTCAAGTAAGATGTTTAAAGTATATCCAAATAAAGGAACAGCATGTTATCTCTTTGGAAATATTGCTTATCTTTCTTTCCATTCCATAGGCAGATGTGTAAAATGAACAAATTAACCCCCAGAGCTAAGAGCACTTTTTCCGTCCTTAACCTTTCATAAAGGTTATTTATATTACGATTTGACTAGAAATGTGATGAATATTCAGTGCTTTGGCTGGGCGAGACTTTGGGTTTGTTCTCCGGCTGTGTTGTGGTCAGCAACAGCCTATGTGTGAACCCCAAGCTCAGACAGAAGGCGGGCTGATGGGAGGGGCTGTACTCAAGGTTTTTTCATAGTGCCATTACTAAGGAAACCACTCGTTTAGTCTGAACATGCTCTGAATAGATGTCTCATTTGAAGTCTAGTGCACAAACCATGAGGATTGCATTATGGAGTTGAGAAAGAAATGAGAGGAACAAAAAAAAATGCTTGAAAATGCCACCAAGCATTCACAAAGTGTCGCACTGTAATAACATTCCATGAGACAGAAGGTGCATTTATTTTTGCTGCATTCCAAGTTATTTGAGTGTTATAAAAGCAAATTCCTTTTCCTGCCCACATAATCCAAATAAGCAAAGCAGATGTTCTTCTGACCTATCCTGAATTCCTGCTCCTGTTAGGGTTTCATTGAAAAGTGTGACATATAGCACAGGAAGGACAAAATATGGACTCTCATATTAATCTAGATTTGCTCTGTTGTCTTTGTAACAGAATGCTGTAGTGCTATCTCTGTGCCAATAAACAAACACATGTTCAGAGTCAGACTTCAGCTTGCAGTCTCCAAATTGTCACTGTGAAATTCAGAATGGTTACTGCAAACTGGTGCTGTGTGCTTGTTAATGAGCACCTAGCTCAGATGCAGAATGAGAAAACATAGCTTCCAAGAGGCCTCCCGCTCCCTGAGCTGCCTACCCACAGCAGTGAGACCAGCTACTAGCAAAAACCCAGGTGATTTTTCTTCTCCTCATCCTGTAATGAGAGGTCATGGGACTCTAAATACAGTTTTCTCTTTACCACCCTGCACCCCTTATTTTGATAAGGCCAATTAACAGCTTGTGGAAAAATATTAGGTGGACTTCCAATTGGAGGTTGCTTCCTGTCTGATTACTTTAGGCTACTTTCATTTTTGAAGCAAGTAAGATTTTTTTTTAATTTTAAAATTTTAAGATTTAAAAAAAAAATCTTAATCCACTCCTGTAGAAATAAATATTTGTAGGTGACTTTTTTATTATTATTTATTCAAGTGTGTGTGTGTGTGTGTGTGTGTGTGTGTGTGTGTGTAGAACCAAGGGTGATTTCGGGAATCATCCTTGACTGCTTCTGCCTCCTCTTTGCTCTGCCTCGGGATTCACAGGCTCCGCCCACCAGTACCAGAAGCGCAGGCGGCCCCCTTTTCCGCCCAGTGTTTGTACATGGGATCTAGGATCCGAACTTAGCACCCTCTGCTTGCAAGGCAGAGGCTTAACCCCTGAGCCATCTCTCCAGCCCTTGTAGGTGACTTTTTTTTAAATTTTTTTTTTATTTATTCAATTGGACCGCCTCTACCTCCTCCTTGTTTACTCTGCCCGGGATTCACAGGCTCCCCCCTACCAGGACCAGAAACGCAGGCCGCCCCCGCTTCTGCCTGGCGTCTATAAGTGGGATCTGGGACCCGAACTCAGGACCATCCGCCTGCAAGGCAGGGCTTAACCCCTGAGCCACCTCTCCAGCCCCCCTTGTAGGTGACTTTTTATTTCGGCATTTTATCACTAAATATGGCAGTTAGACAGCATCCCGGCACAAGAGTCCATGAATGAATGAGCTGTCTGAACTCAGCCCAGTGTTCAGTCCTGCACTGTGTGCAGCTCCAGGTACTTTGGAATGTCGGCATTAAAAAAAGGTAGTAAATGTGTGTCCTAGCTACTTCTTGTGCTGCTGTGAGACAGCACTCAAATTCCAGAAACTTAAAGGAAGAAAGGAAGTTTTATTTGATTTTGGATTGAAAGGGGAAACACAGTCCATTGTGGTGGAAAAGGAACGGCAGGTAGCAGAAACTGGAGGCAGTTTAAGTCACTGCCATCATTGAGGCTGAGAGGGAGCAAACTGTAAGAGCAGATGTCTCCGGGAAACAGGCGAGGCTAGCCAACCTCAACACTATCCTTCATGCCTTCCTCCCGCAAGTCTCCACCTTCCCAACGCGCCACGACTTTTTCAAACATTAATTAAGATTTAAACACGAGTCTTTTGGGGATAACTCACACTCAAACCATGACAATGTGTAAAACCTAGTGGTCTGGATGGGTAGAGCACAGTTCTTTGCTTCTTGGATATTTTTTAATAGCAATAGAATTGAGTTAATAAATGTGAAAAACTAACAGCTTTGTTTGAAATTCTTGTTTTTAAAGCTGACTTGTGGCACATGCTTAGAATCACTTTGGAGGCCGAGCACCAATCATAAATTCAAGGTCACATAAGATGACAAAGGAAATAATTTTCAAAATATTTTTCTTTTTAGGTATCTTAAATATGTTGGTATTCTCACATTTTAAAAATTCCAAGTTGAATAGAATTGAGTAATAAGAAACTCTTCCTCTAGAATTAAATGAGGGATTCCCAGAATTACTAAAAGCTCCTAAATTTGAATCCATGAATAAAGAAAGTATATTCACATGAAAACACACAAATGCTTATCCTATCAATAATATACTCAGTAGTTCTGATTTTGAGACTTCCCTTGGTTTTGGTGAACAGCCGGAAGCAGCCAGCTGTTCTGATCTGACATGTGCCTGCAGAGTGTTTATTTAGACTGTATGCTTAGCAGTTTCGACATCATGGTTGCTGACAAGAAAATTTGTGCAATGCTGAGACTTCTTATGAAGTTTCTGTTTTCAGAATGAATATGCATTAGATTAGACAGAGACCGAGATGTCCCCATTTTTGTACTTTTGGTATTCAACACATTGCCTGGCAAGTGCTATGAATTCAGAACGAGGAAATGGAACTGAATTATTTAGTATAAAATAATGTACAAGACTCATAATTTATAGATGACCTTTAACCTGACTAAATTGAGTATTAAACTATGGAATAAACAAATGTTTAACTTTTTACAAATATTAGCCTAAAAAATTCTAAGTTCCCAATATCCTTTCAGTCATCTGCAACCTCTTTTGAAACATTCTTTGTATGAATGAATGTGTGTATATATATACAAATGTAAATATATTTATATACATGCATATGTGTGTGCACATGCATGTGTGTATGTGAAAAATTAAACTGAAAGTATATCATCAAATTTTTCTTATAGACTTTAGTTTATTTCGAGCTTATAGAAATTATATTTATATTTCATTGTCTTTATTGAGGAGCTCTCCAAATGTCTCCAGGTGCCATGAAACATCAGATATTCATTATAATTTTGTTTTTGCCTGAAGCAATAAGATCTGTAGGCTTTTGTAACAATCATACATTTCAATTAAATCAAGTTGCATATCATTGAAGAAATAAGTTTCGAAAACTCAAATTTGTTAGTGAAGGGCTAGAGAGATGGTTCAGGGGTTAAAGCCTTTGCCTCACAGGCAAAAGGACCTGAGTTTGGGTCTCCAGGTCCCACATAAAAATGCTGGGTGGATATGGCAGCAGCCTGCAAATCTGGCCCTGAAAGGCAGAACCTGGGAAGCCCCTGAACAAAGCAACAAGAGGTAGAGCAATCCAGGATGAGGCCCAGTGTCACTCCTGGGTCTCCACAGGCACATATACACCCAAGTGCCTTGCACACATCCCCCTCTCTTCTCTGTCCACACACAAATTGTTAGTGAACCATATATAATTTAAGTAAGAATGAAGTATTTAGAAATTGTCCAAATTATTACTACACATCTATTATTGTACACTTTAGAAGCCACTTTAGTAGGGTTTTTTTGAAAAGTTATATCCTTTATAGGCATATGCAAAGATACATGTGGGTTTTTTCTTTTAGTACTTTTTCTTTTAGTACTTTACTATAAATTGTTTTTATACCCAATATTTGGGCATGTTAAGATAATTTTTTAGTACTTCTTGTTATTGTAGTTCTGTGTATGTCATTCATGTGTGGAGATCAGAGTACAACTTTGTGAAGTTGATTTTCTTCTACCATTATGTGGGTTCCAGGGATCTAACTTTAGCTGTCATTCTTGCAGTACCTTCACCTTTTGAGTTATCTTGCCAGCTCATGTGTTCGAATTCTTAAGTTTTTTAATGTAATTTGGAAAATTACATTGTGACCCTTAGCACTTACTTTCTCAGGGTAGATAAAATTGGGAGAACACAAATGGGTGTATAGCTCAGTGGATAAAGATGCTCACTGCTAAGCCTCAGAACCTGAATTTCATCCCTAGCATCTGCATGGTTGAAGGAGAGAATCAATTGCCACAAGTTGTCTTCTGATTACATGTATATCATGACACATTGCATGATGGGATGTGTCCTTTTATACAAGATAAATAAACATAAAAAAGTAAAACTTTTTTAAATGTTAAAGGAATTAAAACATACTTAAATTAAGATTGATTAACTACCCAATTAGTTTAAGTATTATATAGTTATAATATTATATTTCAAAAGAAGTCATATGTAACTTAGTGAACTATATTAATTTTGATTCCTTTTATATTTACATTTATGCTTCCAAAAGTGTGTTTAATAGTATAGGCTTATTGAAGAAATGCTGTCAAGCTCACAGAGGATATGGATAAATGACATGCTATCATTATGCTTTTTGGGGTATATAAGTTTTGTTCTTAGAGAAGAACAATATTTTTTCAATATTATATACTAACACTAAATAACGCTATGATAAAGAATACTATAAATTTCTTTTTATACCCAAATATTTGAGCATGTTAAGATAATTTTTTTAGTACTTTTTAAATAATTTTATTTGTAGGACTGGAGAGATAGCTCAGGGGTTAAGACTATGCCTTGCAAGCAGAAGGAGCTGAGCTTGGATTCCTGATCCCACGTAAAAACACCAGGTGGAAATGGCGGTGGCCTACATTTCTGGATCTGGAAGGCAGAGCCTGGGAAATCCCAGAGGAAAACGCTAAGGATGTTAAGTAATTCAGGGTGACATTTCAAGTCACCCTTAGGCCTCTAAAGTGACATATAATGTCTTCTGATACACGCATGCATACACACACACATACACACACACACATGCACACGCATGCACACACGTGCAAAGATAAATAAAAAATAAAACAGTTATTCTATTTATATTGTTTTTCTGAATTTAATTTAATTCGCATTTCTAGTTTTACAAACATAAGGAGTGATTGTCCCAGTTCCCTCCTACTCCCTCCTATCCTCCTGTCTGTCTCCTTCTTTGGACCTCAGGGTTCCCTCTGGATTATCTGTTCTAGTGGTGGCTCAGGCCTCTGTGACAGACTAAGTGGCCCTTCCTCTTATAGACTCACTGATAAGACCCTTTCACCTGTCTACCCTAACCCCTGAGGCTTCCACTCCATGCAAGTGTTTCTCCTGAGATCCTTGCTGTCTATGGGGAATGTTGATACGTCTGCTATTGTGAGGGTCTGGTGAGGATAAGTCTCATTGCAGTGGATTCCTGGATGCAGACTCTATCTTGAATGGAATTGTTTGGCTAGTGGTAGATCTCCCCATCATCAGGCTCTTACAATCTTCCCACCCTCTCTTCCGCAAGATTTCCTGAGCCTTAGGATGGGAAGAGATTTGGTTGCCCTGATTCTGGCTATGTGTGTTTCAGGATTGCCGTCTGTATTCTGGTTGGCTATTGTTGTCTATTTCACTGCTCTTCCAGCACTAGACTATTTATGTTTGGGTGTTGAGATCTTTCTTATCCAAAGACAAAGTGGAAGGTTAAGTTAAGATGGAAGTTTACTCTCAGGTGTTTGTGGTTAGTATTGAGACATCTGATTCTGTCTGTTGTCAGTTTTCACTCTGTTCACTGTTGTTTTACAATGCTGAGTACGTGTTCCTTGCTGTGTGGGGGGGTGGGGGAGGTTGTTAGGTTACCCGGAGGCTGGCTCCATCTTCTACTGTGTCCCATTCCTGTTCTTCCCTCTTATTTAAGACTTTTCTTATATAAAAGCCTTTTTTAGGGCTCTGCACATACATTTTTATCACTTTCATGTTTTATTACACAATTCTAGTCCCTATTTTTCCCACTTCAAGCTTTCTTTTCCCTCCCTTATCTCCTGTCTGCTCTCATGTCCTTCTGTGCATACATACATACTATGGTCTGCTTTCTTGGATGTGGAGATCTAAATCACATAAGTCTTCTTTCTCATTCTTGCTTGCATACATTCATTCACTCATTCATTCATCATGAGGAAATACATTCATACACTTTTCCAACTATTGTCAAAGGTGCTAGGAATATAAAGACAAAAAAGTCACTGATACCTGAAATTTTATTTGTTTAGGAGATAAAAGAGTTAGTTGATAAATGGACAGTGTTAAGCTTGTAAGTAAATTATTCATGTCTGAATGATATGCATTATTTTTAAAATTAAAATAATGCAATGTACTGAATATCAGATTAATTGATTGATTAATGATATGACATTAAATAGCTCACCCTTAGGAAGTGAAGTTTGACTTTAGATGGAAAGCATCTCGAATTAAGATGCAGGGGCAGAGCAGTCTCAGCAGAGAATAGCATGTCAAAAGTCTAAGGCAAAAGTTAATTTGGCATATTTTGAGGATAGACAAAGGTCATTGTGGAAGCCAATGGCTCTTAGGTAAGGCACCTGCTTGCAAACATGGCAACGTGAATTTGATCCCTAGAAGATCATATGCAGAAAGGAAAGAACTTGATTTCTGAAAGTGTTTTTTCTTTTTTGCCCTCACTTGTATGCCATTGCATGAATGCATATGCCCCTCTGAAATGAATAAAAAAGTATTAAAGAAAATATAAAGATCAGAGTGCATAAGAATAGTGAACAAACAGAAAGTAGGAAGACTGCTATGGAATGTGAATGCTGACCAATATTCCTAAGAATTTACAAGCTGTGGAAAGAGTTAGAATCTAATTGTAGTGTACAGTCCTTTGATGGAATTTAATTAAGACACATATTATTGCATTTATCTTTTTTTCAAATTCACAATTTTTAAAGCCATTAGGCTGCTTCCTGGTAAATTGGTTGAGCATGGGTAGGAGTTTTGGGGAAGCACGTGATGATGACTAGACTTCTATTGCAGCTGAAGAAATGGTGAAAGAACTACAAATGGAGCATAAGGAAAATAGTAAAGGATGGTTTTTGTAAGAGTCCACATTGCTGTGGACAGTAATGGTGCATGGGTATGTGGGCTCTTTAGAGGACTAGATGGTGGTCCTGTTAAGTGAGATATGTGATTCTGAGAACTGGACATACATTTTTAAACTACTTTGATATTTTGCTTCTGTATTAGGAAAAAATACAAACAAAAAATATTTTCCCATACTAGTTCCAGTTATTCATTTCCCTAAAGGGACATTACATTGTAGCAGAAGGAATTCTAAGAAGTAGTAAATATAAAATTCAACTGTTTTCAGAAATGTGATTATGCAACACATAGAAGAAACACAAGACCTTTGGTGTGACTTTCTGGACCAAATACAGAATGCCAGATTTTGTCTTAAAATTTCTTGAATCCATCTGGGCCAGAATGACTCCCTAATTAGAAGGGGTGCTCACTTAACTCTAATTTCTTGCTGAAATTAGAAAGATACAATGGAAAGGAAAGAAAAGCAAAGGCATTTGTTTATTTGTTTATTTATTGAAAAGAAACAGAGCAGGGGCTAAGAATGGTATGGTTTGAGAGGTTTCTTCTCATGCTTTTGACATAATGCCTGGGGGTCTGGTAAAATATCTTCTCTTTGATCTTCCATGACTTTTTGAAATATGCCAGAAAAGTTTAGCTTCACCACAAAATCATCAGAAGTATCCCAAGGTAATATTGAAGACCTACCTTTCCCTGGCTGCAGATGGTGAGTCAAGAGAGAGAGGATAGAGTCCCTGCTGCAGAAGTAAGGTAAAGGATAAGTCAGTTGTTCTAGAGATTTCTAGTTAATGGAATCTGAGGCAAGACTATGCAAAAGATTTACCAGGTTCCAAGCAAATCAATGTAGGGCATCCCTGCAAACTATGCCAACCAAACCAAATCCTACAGATAGGGCCAGTTACTGATTGCAGCTCTGAATGTTGGCAGGGCAGGCAGTGCATAAGCACCCTCAGAGTACATATCATCTCTTTAGTATTTTGCAGCCTCATGAATTGGCTGAGCATCTTGCTATCATGCAGATTCTGTGGTCTTAGAGGTTAGCCTGAGACTTTGTGTCTCTAACAGCATCCCAGGAGATGCTGATGCTGCTGGCCCACCCATACTTGGAATAGCAAGGAGAGTTCCATACATAAATTTATCATATAATCAGTGCTCCCCCTCTTTTCCAGTGCCTGAGTGGGACTATTTAATTAATCAATTTTTTTGTTTTGCTAAGAAATTAAATATTAGTTGAATTATCTCTCAAACATCTAAGTTATAGGCTATTTGATTTATATAATTTTCAGAGAATGTTCAAGTAAGGCTAAAGAGAATAACTGCCTGTAACAAAAATAAAGCTTCCCCCCCCGCCCCATTTTTTACTCTGGAATAGTGTAGTTAAGTCTTATGTTGCTTTCAGTCCCCAAACAGTGCAATGCCTCACATTAAAAATATGACTGTGGAGCTCAGAATTGAGAAAGGAGTAAAGGTGCCATTTAGGCATTATCAGTGTCTTTTGGTGAATAGTCTTGGTCAGTAATATACAGAGAGATGAGTTCTGAGACTCTGACTAGAGTGGAAGTAAAGGCCAGGAGAAGCAAATGAGATAAAGAAACCAGCAAGGGAAAGAACCAGAAGGCTTTTAGTGCTACAGAAGCTCAGAGAATTGTTTTCAGACAAAAAGGAGTGACTAAGTGTATTAGATTAATCCTACAACTTTGATGGTTTGAAAACAGAATGTTGCTGTCAAATCAAATCTGGCAAGTACTAATGTGGTTTGGTGACATTTGTAAATAAAACTTCTTAGGATTTGAAAAACAACTATTTAAAATGTAATCACCTATTTTTCTCTGCTCCCACCCATGACATTGAGACTTCTTGAACTCTCAGGTAGTAGCTCTGTTCTCCACTGTCCGGCTTCACGAACTCTTCAGTCCTGTTCTCATTGGTTTTTGATTTCTGTCCTTGCTTTATTGGTTCTTATCGGTCACTTCCGTATGGCTAAATTGTCCCAGATTTCTTTCTTTTTAATGATTCCAGAGAAATAGATTTCTTGTAGAAATTGTCAGCATCCGTGTTTTTTAGCTGAACCAAAAGTACTGAAAAACTGCTCTTACTACTGAAATCTGATATGTGATTACACTCTTGACTAGAGCTAGAAATGAAAGAAAAATAAATGGCTATTCAAATGTTTCTGGATGTTAAAAGCACATTCTAAGAAAAATTAGGACTCTGTCACCTTCTTCTGCTGTAATCCAGCCCCATTAGTGAGAACATTAGCATGGTCCCCAGCAGTGTGTGGATGGATGAAAGCACTGTGTGCCAGCTTCCCTGCTCCAAAGGGACCTAAATATTGTTCAGAGAATTCTGCCTCCTTGGCAGAGGAACAAATAGCTAGGGAGAAATATGTCTGAAAATGAAAGGACTAAAGATTTTCCTCATCTTTGCCCTATTTTACATGGGCCCAAGGTTAACTGGGACATGTTATGAACTTCAGGAAAGAGAGCTTTTGTAGCATGGCTGGAAATAAGTTTCACTTTGAAAATTTACTGTGAGCATAGTGTTTATGAAAAGCAAATTAATGTTCCAGGATTTCTTTCATATATCTAAAGAGATTGTCAGCTAAAAGAGAGACGTTGAGTCATTTGGTGAAGTGTCCTGCCAGGTTAGTTAGTAATCTGGCTTTTTCTTTGGTTCTAACCTCAGCTTCTTTATTAGTGTGGGTAGGACATTTTTTTCTTTCTAGGTTTTATTTCTTTATAAAATAGCTGTATGAGAACTGGCTGTATCTCAGATCTTTCTCAACTTGGATGCTTCATAATCCATAGTGCAACTACCAGAATGATTGGATATATATAAAGTGTTTGGAGAATATATAAAGTGTTTCCTGTGGAAAAATAGTTGCCATATGAATCATTGACTAGCAGAGCTCTGCAGTAGCAAATAACAAGTTATTACACTCTCTCTCTCTCTCTCTCTCTCTCTCACTCACAATACACACCATAATTTGTCCCAAATTGAACATTTCTCAAATTTCCCTACAATGAGGCAAGAGGTTAATTACTATAGGAAATTGGTATACAGATCTTTTAAGAAATAAGGCTTACTTGCTGAGTGGGAGAGTTGAGTTGTCTTATATAATTGGTAGCACAGCTAAGAAAACATTTGAGGACAATCTCTATTTCAGCAAATGACCAATAACAAAAGGTATCACTCAAGTGATTTGGACTCCCACACATTAAGATGCCTAAAATGGGCTCAAAATAACAGTAAATATGGCACCATGGGGAAAAATCTTGCACCAACAGAAATATAGACACCCTAATCAAATGACTCTTGTGCATTTGCCATTCTTCTAGGAGGATAAAGGCCATGAAGAGAGGATATGGATGAGAACATATCTCATTATTGGATGAAAATGTAGATTTATGAAAAGGAAAGAATAGCTAAGTTCAAGAAGCTTTTTTCTACTTTTTAAAATTCTTATAGTTTTTCATATATGAATATAGTGAACATATATTTTCATTTCTTAATCCCCAATCCCATCCCTTCTTTTCTTTCCCCTTACAGCTAACTCTTCTTCTCCTCTGCCAGAATTCCTCCTATTTTCAAGTCTTTCTCCATTTGTGGCCCACTGGGTCTCCTCTGGTTTGCCTTTGATGACACGTCTGAGTACTTGCAGAACCATGTATCATACATCAGTGGGTATATGATTGAGAAAAATATCTTTCCTTTCCTTCCCATCAGTATTAGCCTTCATCAATGCCTCAGGAGATGTGGAGTCTCTTAAGTTCTTTCCCATTCTTCGATGAAATGTTTATAGGATAATTTCTATCCATGTCTTGCAAAATTCACATAACTACCATGAAATCATTGTCATTTCTAGGAGATAATACCTCTGCACTACTTCAGGCCCTTAAAATCTTACCACTCCTCCTTCCATGATTTTCCATGAGCTTTGGGCTGGCAGTGGGGGTGACTTAGATGTCCTGTATAGAGGCAACCAGTCCATAGTCACTTATTTTCTACACTTTAACCAGTTGCATTTTTCTGTGACAAACACCTTCCATTACAGAAGAAAGCTTTTAGGTTGAGTGGTAAGTATTCTTCCAATCTATAGGTGTAATGACAGTTGTTTAAAAGGCAGTTTGATATAGTATCTTTACACTAAACCTTCATAGACTGCACCCTTCTGAGACCTATGACCTCCCTTTTATAGGTTCTTGCTCTAGTTTAAAGTACATATAATGTGATTTCTGATGAAATGTAGACTTAAAATTCAACCATAAAGCTGTTGGTTGCCCTTTGACATTTGTACCACTGTTACATCTCTTGTTACAGTGATTGTTATTGAAGCTTTCAGCTTTCACAAATTGATGAGACTGTTGATTGTTTTTTTCCTCCCAGTAGCTTCCATAGTACTTTATGATACTATGTAAGCTACCTGGCAAGGAGGAAACGTTTAGACCAGTTCCACCTGGTGTTTTTTGTTCATATTCTGTGATCTATATGTGTTTCATCTTCAGCAGAATAGTTTTACTGTCAGTTTTTGGAGTGCAGATGTTTGGAAGGCAATGTTTTAAAAACCTGTATTATTTGCGGGGCCTTTGAGACCTCTCTGACCAATAACATTTCAGAAAGTGCCACATACCTGTTAACTTGTGGTATTGTTTAGTTGCCTCTGGATTCTAGGTGGAGAGTCATAACAGACATTTCCCATAATGAGAAACGGGGAGGATGATCAAATAAACAAATATTTTTTAAAAGTTTACATTTAATTTCGAATCATTCAACCTTGTAGGTATAAGAAAAATAGAAGAAATTCTAAACTATAGTCCTCTCAGCAATTGATAATAATTACCTCTGTGTTTCTCCCTTGTGTTTGCGTGTGGGTTCATAAGTAAGTTGATGTATTTGTATTCACTGATGTTGTTAGTTGCTGTCATTGCTGATGCACTAGAATTTATTTCATGGGTTCCTGGTATAATCATTGTATTCATTCCTTGATATTGAAATAATGCTATCATCTCAAACTTATTTCATATTCAAATGTCATCAACTCTTCCCGTACTGTTCCTTATAATTCAGCTTAATTAAATATCATGTATGCATTTGCTTGTCATGTCTCTTTAAACACCCTTTGTCCAAAACTCTTCAACCTTTACCTTTCACAGCATTGACATTGTTTTAATATTATGGATTGTCTCTTATTACAGGTTTTCTAGTGGAGTTTTTTGATGAATGAGTTTCCTCCTGAGTGAATAGCATATGTACATTTTAAAATCAATGGAAGTCTACTCTATTAGTCTGCTAGGTTTCTCCATGGGAGAGTTAAAGATTTTTAATATTAAGTAATTAACTTTGTATAAATTTTCTACTAATCAATTTTTGTTCTTACTTTCTTAATTAGCATAAAAAGTAATGGGTCAATTTTTATGAAATAATATTTACATCTGCTGATGATTCTTGCCTGAAACACCATTGCTCTTCTGTTGCAAAAAGTTACCTAACTCCCTTATTTAATATCATTTTAATATATGGAATCACTTCCTATTTTCCCTTTTTGCTTAGTGCGAATACAGACTAGTGGATTTTTTCTCCAACACTGTATTAAAGTTATGTCTTGTGATTCTTAGTCTGGATTTGACCAGCAGGAGATGCCTTTTGAACTTTTCTTCAACTCATTGTTACAACTCCACAATTGTTAGGAATAATCGTCTTCTGTAACAGAATCTCATTAAGTCTATTATAATCTTTAAAAGTTGAAATTGTGATGAAGAAAAGGCTCAGGACTTCTGCCTTGCAAGCAGAAAGACCTGAGAACGGATCCCAGATTGCATGTAAGAATACTAAATAGATATAAATATGGCTGTGCCCTGCACTTTCATCCCTGGAAGGTGGAGTTGGAGAAATCCCCGAATGAAACAAAAAGGAGGTAGAATAATCCAGGATGATTCCTGAAGTCACCCTTGGGTGTCCAGAGTCACACACATAGTATCCTCACTATTACACACACACACACACACACACACACACACACACACACACACACACACACACGTACGCATGCACACGCACATGTGCACACGCTAACAATGAAAGTTGAAAGAAAACAGGTCAAAAATGTTAGCTGTTAAAATGATCATGCGTAAACTCAGTAGCACTTAGTACTTTCCTAGTTTCATATACCTATGTCCTACAATCTCAAAAATATTTTAACCATACCAAATGAAGCTCTATATTGATGAAGTAGACACTTTCCAGGTATAAGAATTGATCTGCCTTCTATGTATTTATCCATTCTGTAAATTTCAGGGAAATAGAGTCTTAGAACATGTGCCTTCTTGTATCGTATTTTTTTTTTCATTGAGCTTAATGCTTGCTAGCTTTACCCACATTTTAGCATGAATAGCATTTCATTTCTTTGGTGGCTAAGCAATGTTTTCTTGTTATGTATCACGTTTTGCTTATATATTCACCCAGTGATGAGTACGTGCTTTTTTTCCCCCGTATAGTTTTTGCAAATTTTAATATTAGTAATATTCTTGAACATGTGTTTTCAAATTTTGGTTTTGTTGGTGTACAGTTAGGAATGAAATTACTTGGTAAATGGTGGTTTTCCTTTTAGTATGTTAACTACCTGAGACCAACTAACTTAAAAAAGAAGGTTTTAATTTGCTCACAGTTTCAGAAGTTTTCTCGCATAGTTGGTTGGGACTGCTGCTTCTCAGGAAGCAGAATGTCATGTCAGGAGATTGAGGTGGGAGAAAGCTTCTAAATAGATGGCCACCACGAGACAGACAGCAAAATGGGTTGAGGAGGAAGTATGATCCTACTCTTCTAACATAACCCTAACTCTGCAGTCTTCACCAACTCTCACCAAGATTTCAAATTAAGACTCTAGCCATGGGTTACCAAGGAACTGTCATGATCCAGGTATTTCCCAAATGCTCATCAACTACCTGGCAACTAAGTCCTTCACACAGAGCCTTTGGGGGAAAGTTAAGATTCAAGCCATACTAGATGTTTAATTTTTAAGAGACTCTCAAATTATTGACACCACTTTATATTCCCCACAACTAATTATATATTTTATATTTTTCCTGTTCTGACCATCACTTTTGTGTGTATGAATGTGGTTTCTTAACCTCTCATTATTCTTGTAGGTGTGAAGTAGCATCTCATCATTTTGATTTGCATTTCTTTGGCATCTAATTATGTTGGGAATTTTTTCATGTTCTTATTGTCTTTTTATCTTTGGGGAAAATTGTGTTCAAGTCAACTGTTCATTTTTAAAGTGGATTGTTTATTATTTTATTGTTGAGTCACAAGGAGTCTAAATATTGTATATTTTTAGTAATACATAACATTTTACTTTAAGAACATAAAAATTTGCATGTTTTTAAAGTTACTATTTTTTCTGATAAAATTTAAGTGAAAGGCATTTTAATAATAGCAAAAATATGAAATAGGTACTTTAAAAATTATTTTTAATTGAAAAATATCTCCTTTTTAAATTGAAAAAAATCTTTTTATACAGAAAATAAATATAGTTTTGTAATTTTTGCACATCTAGGGCTCTGTACAAATGTAATATTATGTGCCAACGGGCACAATAGAACATTTTGGGTTTCCCAGTGTTTCGGTAATCCCACCTCACTATGGAAAACAATTTTAATTTTAATTGCTATTTACCTATTAAGGCTCATTGTGAGCACTTGGAGAATCCACTTTGCAAAAACAGTTTTATTTTAGGTTTTTAATCAATCTTTCTTGTTCTTTTCATCAAAAAATTCTAATCAGTTCTTTTCTAGATAAATGATATTTCTATTTAACAACAACCAATGATACCTCATTCTTTCAGCCCTGGTCTTAGTTGTATGTCCCAGGAGTGGTGCTATGGGGTATTCAGCTTTAAACCCAGAAAATATTTTGCAGCACATTGGACTGGTGACATCTTCAGGGCATCAAATGCCTTTTGAAGGAGACCCTCCACCCCTTTGCAGTTTGTGATGCTCACTGCTTTTTCTCTAGTTGAACTTACAGCTTTCTTCTTCTTCTTTTTTCACTTTCTAGATTTTTTCACCATTATTTTATGTACAATTCTGAATTTCTAACAAAAATGAGAACTACTTGACTAATCCTTGATTTCCATCTAATGTATATTTTGTGAGATGTGGTTATTATTTAATCACTTCATTTATGTTATATGTGGACTGTCTTTGAAGAAAGGAAGTCTTCTGGGCATCTTTGGGGCTGATCGTTTCTGAGTTTGAAGTGAAGCTCCGTGTATGTGCATTTGCAAATAGTAGAACTTTTTAATGAGTACGTTGTCCTACCTGCAGTCCTAGGAAGTACATTCATAGCACATTCTAGAAACAGTTGAAAAGAGGTTCCATGTTTATGATTTGTGTAGTGGTATTTCCACTGTACAGGTATCTACAGGAAGAAAGCCAGTGCCCAATTTCTTCTCCACATCTTTGTCCTAAATGGTAATTAACTGCGATTATGAAGAGTTTCATGGAGGATCCTGAAAGGCATGGCTGTGTATATATATATATATATATATATATATATATATGAAAAGATGGTTTTGGCATTTAAGTTCTAATCATAGATGATTAAAAACAGTTTTTCCTAGAACCATAAAATATTTTATATGCACATGTGGTACATGCACATGTGGAGGTTGTAAAGTGATATCAGAATTCACTCTCAATTTTCTCCCAACTTAGTGTTTTTAAGTTGGGTCTCTATTTAAGCCTAGAGTTTGCCTGTATAGGATTAGTCTAGCTAGCCAACTTGTTATGGAGATTTCCACATTGGCCTTCTGGGGCTAGAATTACAGGTAGTCTGCCATATCTTTTGGCATTTTTATGTGAAATATAGAAATCTGGGCTTAGGTCCTTTTGCTTGTGGTGCAAGTGCTTTAACTTCTAAGCCATCTCCCTATTCCTGGACATTGTGGTTTTAACAGACTTTAAATATAATCCATTAAAACTTTAAGTTTATACAAGTAACAGTACTATTGTTCTTTGTTACTTGTTGTTTTATATTAGTTCATCGTCATTCCTCATAGTACCAGAGTTTGAATTTAAAGGACAGTGAACAGTCTTCCAGCCCAGGTGTATCACATAAGCATCACTTGTAGGCAGACTGCCCTGGAAGGCATTGCTGATTGATCAAAGCATTTTGTCCAAGTGAACCTGGGCATTTCCTCATGCTCAGCAGTCATATCCACTAATAAGAAGTTGATACAGGGAAGGAATCAATTCACTTAACCAGATCTACTCTAGTCACCCCAACTTGAAGATGAGAAGTTTAAAGATAAAGACAGTGAGCTTATTTATTTAAGTTTACAAAAGAAATCATTTAATTCTGGATATTGTATCCCTTCTGCTTTGTGTATGTCTAAACACCAAGCCTTCTTTCATAGCTGAGTGCCACACTATATGTTGCATCCAATGTATTTCTTGCAGGTAATTGGTCTCTTACAATTATTGGCAAAGAGCTAGATTATTTCAGCCTCTGACTGATCATTAATTCCATGGACAAGACAACAAAAGGGTTTTGAACTAGATATCAGAAATGCCTTTTCTAAAATTACATTGACCTCCTGGTTTATTTTGAGAAATTTTAAGTTCATAGAATAAAGAGAGGATATTTTAATATTATTATTCTCAATGCTTAATTTTTAATTAGAAATTAAAAGGAGCTCTTCAAGCTAAGTGTAGTAGGCTCATGTCTGTGATCCCTGAACTTGAGAAACGGACACAGAGAATTGCTGTAAGTTTGATGCCAGCCAGGTTACAGAGCAAGACCCTGTTTCAAAAAAGAAAAAATCCAAAGAGAAGAGCTTTCAAAGAAGTTGACTTTGCTTGATACATACATATATATATATATATATATATATATATATATATATATCTTCTTATAGGTATTTTAAAAGTCAGTTGGAATGATCATAAGTTATGGTTCATGTTTTTTTTCTGAAAGATATGTTTTCATTTGATTAGCGAATCTTTGCCAAATTTTAAAACCCATACCTTGCACATTTTGTTATTTTATGTCATAACTGGAAAGAAGTGCTGATTTGTAAAATATGCATAAATATGACAAATTTAAACTGCATATAGATTTTATGAAAATGCAAAAATCAATCACTTTTTCTTCATGCATTTTGCATATTAATTTATACAAACTTGGAAATGTGAGAAATTATTTCATGAAGAATCCATTTTTCTCTGCCAAAGTTTATCGTGAAATGTTCTTTTTCTACAATGAAAAATGCTGCCCATCAGTGACTTTTTTTTTACAAAATTATTTGTGATGCATGAAATAAATGTAGCCATCTGTCTTCTCTCACACTTTCCTTTTCTAATTTTTATGATGGTTTATTTCTTTATATATTGTTTACATGTAGGTTAGTATGTATTTGATGATACATGTGTATGTATGTGTATATATATGTTCAAACACATATATGCCTTTACCACTATTAATTATCTCGAGCGTATAACTAATTATTACATAGTTTTAAATTTTGTTATTTTATATTCTTATTACTTCTCACTGAATATATCTTGGTGGCACATTGATTTAGTTCAAACCTTACCAAATCATCAGGTTATTTTTAAGGTTTCTTTACCTTTCACAACTGATTCACACAGCCTTCTCAATCTCTCCCTTAATTCTAAATTCTATTAAAAGAGTCTCTTCCCTGCCTCTTCTTTATTTTCCTGTCTTAGCAACTTTCTTTTCCTGCATGTTGTAACAGAAAAAGCATACATTCTGTTATTTGCCACACCAACTTCAAATTGTATACAGTGTCAAAAGAGTTCATTTTACCCCCTCTGAACCTTGTTTTCCAGTATTGGGGTGGGGGTGCTCTCAAAAGGAAGAAAAATGGTCCAATCCAACTAGGAGAAATTTGAAGACTTTACTTACAAGGTTCTAATCTATATGTAAATGTAATTACCCAAAGAGAGATGGAAAGGAGCTGTGTGAAACTCAATCAGAAAGGGGCACTGTGGCTATGAGGCTGTGCTATGAGGCAAGAGTGAAAAGAACAAATGATGAGACATCTCCCTAGCCATATTTGGGCTTCCCATTGTCTATACTTTGCATTAATCCAAAACTTGATGTTATTTATGTAGTGTCTGCATGCCAATGGCAAATTGGGGGAAAACAGTAACCCTGAAATGTCCTTTCTCATGAAAGCAGTTGTTCTTGGGTGTTGGTTTCCAGAATATCCTTTAAGTTTCTTAGTTTGTTGGGAGGACTCACATAACTATTGTATCCTTATGATGTATAGTACAGGAAAATATACAAATTAAGTGTAGTCAATAGAAACACACAGACCAGGTTGCTAAATGCTACACATGAAGCTTCCATTGTTTTTTTTCCTATGGATATAGAGATATGATTTTTCTGGATACCTTCTTTTTCTGTTGTAAATGTTTGACAAATACATAGAGTATTTCCAGTCCTTGTGTAGAACTTTACAATTTTCAATGTTTAAACTTGTTCTGGGAATCTATGCGAAACCCAATTGATACGATTGATCAGTTGCCCATGTGGTTGATTCCAGTCTTAAGATGATTGATACCATTATTCCCAAGTCCCTTCCTGAATCATTGTTGACATTTCTAGTATATAAATTGTTAGATCATAAATCATATTGTTCGATTATCCAGCAATATCATAGAGCTCCAGATGATAAAACGTGTTCCTAATATTCCAGGAACCCAGTCTCCTATCTCAGAAACTAGAGTCAAAAGGCCAGACCTCATAGTGACAAAGTTCAATTCTTTAGCACAGTAGAAAACAATGAAGAGAATGTATCTGGACCTAAGAAGCATCAGTTAGCTATCTTGCCCATTCACAGATGAAAAGAAATGAGTGATCAATGTGAAAAGTTTGTTGGCACCTAGAAGATGGTCCCTGTTGCTTTAAAATGTGTCCTCTAGCAGTTCATTGATGATGTCAGACTTTGCATTTCTATATCTTTGCATTTTTTAAGTTAATACTTTTCTTTTTATTATTATTATTATTTATTCAATTGTGCGTGTATGCGTATGTGTGCATGTGTATGTATGTGTGTGAGTGTGTAGAACCACGGACGAATTCAGGAACCACCATGGACGCCTCCACCTCCTTGTTTACTCTGCCCTGGGATTCACAGGCTCCGCCCTACCAGGACCAGAGGCACAGGCTGCCCCCGCTTCCACCCTGCTTCCGCCCTGCGTCTATACGTGGGCCTAGGAGCAGAACTTGGGACCTTCCGCCTGCAAGGTAGAGGCTTAACCCCTGAGCCACCTCTCCAGCCCCAGTTAATACTTTTCATTTCAAAATTTTACCCACTTGATCACTAAGTAAGTGAGAAAAAGTCAGGTTAAACACACACACACACACACACACACACACACGCACACACACACACATTTGAATGATTCCAATTTGTACACAACACTTCAAGTGGAAGAAAGGGAACTAAGTAAGAAACAGCACTAAGTAAGGATACAGTTGTAAGGATGCAGATAATGTTAAAGCTGAGCTGAAAAGTGCTAGTTTGAAAATCATTTCTTAACGGCAGGAAAACATTCGGTAAAAAAAGGGATAGTACTTCTTGAGGTAGGAAAGAGCGACATGTGAAGAGTAAGTGAAGATTCTCCTGCAACTGGAACACTGAGAGTGAAGGACCACAAAGAAGAAAAGAGAGAGATTTTAATGGAAATTCCATAGTAACATCAGAAAATAAACTTCATGAAAATGAATGACATAATTCAGTTTACACTCTTAAATGTTACTTTGGCTACAAAGAAGAGAGAAAGTGAAGTAGTTTGAAAATTGTTCACAGATTAAAGTGAAAACCACAACTACTGAGCTGAAGGATTAAGACTAACTTGGCCCATGAAGTGCCTTTGTGTATAGTGAAGAGGACTTGACATGAATGTGCAGGCAGGTTTGACAGAAGATGCAGATGAGTATGTGGGTGAGAAGAGAGAATAGAGCATCGCTCCAGCTTCCCTGCCATGCTCTGCTTAGAGCTTTTGCTACCATCTCTGAACCAGATATCCTCTGCAACCTTCTGGTTTCAACATTTCCCACTCCTGAGCTTCCTGCACACCCTTGCTTGACTAATGAAGTTTTCATTAGTCATTCTGTGGTTTGTTACTGGCATTTTGTGACTCTCTGACCACTTCTTCGGCATATGTGGCTTACTAGCCAGTCTGATTAGTTGCTATGCTCTGAATCAGATGCCCTCTTCTCTCTTTATTGTGAACTTGATTTAGTTTAGTCTGCCATGCTACACACAAATCAAGTTTGGTTTTGGAAGCTAACTGATAACTTCTCTCTCGCTCGCTCTCTGTCTCTCACAAGTTTAATACTTATTTTATGTGTGCACTTATAATTTATCCTTTCACCATTTCATCTATATGATGCATTTTGATAATGTTGAACTCCCTCCCCCATTACCTTTACTGTTCTCCTCCTACTTCTTCTGAGCCCTTCTTTTTCCCAACAAATCCTACTTTTGTGGGAATGTTTGTGTATTTATTTGTTTAATTTTGTTTGTGACTCACTGAATGTAATTAGGGTTGCTGCATGAGAAAGGGGGGGGGTGTTCTTATCAACGCACGGGAAACTTACTATTACTGTTGAAGAAAAATTGCTCCCTATTCCTTGGCAGCCATTAACTATGATTGACCATCTCTTGAGGAAATGCCCTCCTTACCTAGGAGAGTACAGAGCTATAGTTAATATTCATAGAGACCCAATTTAGTAATATAATCAGAACATGAAAGCAAAGCCAATTTATTCTAAAGGTACTTTATATTTATCCTGCCTAAATTATCACTGAAATGTTGAGATGGTTTGAAAACTGAGTAATGGGTCAAGTCTGGTTCAAATCCCAGAACCCTAATGACAAATGTTTCTTTCAGATTTTAAACAAACTGATTTAAGTGAAATACATATCTAAACTTTTTTTAAATGTGTGTTCATTATTTTTGCTTGCAAGAGAATATGTGTGTATGTGTGTGTAAAGAGGGCACTTGAGTGTGCCCATGGAGGCCCAAGAGTTACTTTGGGAATTGTCCTGACTGCTCTACTTTCTAATTGTTTTGCTCTGGGGTTTCCCAAGCTCCATCTTCCAAGTTCAGAAATACAGGCTATGCCATTTCACCTTGGCATTTTTACATGGGATCTAGGACCTACCTCAGTTCCTTTTGCTTCTGAGGCAAAGGTTTTAAACCTTTAGCCATCTGTGCAGCTCAAATATCTAAACTTTTAAGACAGTATCTGAATCAAAAGAAAATAAAGCATGCTTTAAAAATAGACACTGAGTCCGTTTTCCTGAGCAGGTTATTTTTAAATATTCATACTTAGGCATAGTAATAATTAGCTCTTGTTGACTTATAGTGAGTTCTCAGTTGCTGTAACATTTTACATGAAGTTATTTAGTTGTTTTAAAATGAGTGCTATTACTTCCATCCTAAGGATTTGGTTTTGAGATTTGGAAAGATGAGATAATGTACCCAAATGTTTGTAACCTGTAAGTGCTGAAATTAGGACTCAAGCAGCTAGACACTGAGTATGCACAATTCTCAACCCCACTCTGTTGCTCAATACTGACTTCTTTTTTTTAACATTTTTTATTATTATTTCTGCTCATACAAACTTAATAAGTACACCAGTTCCCTCCCTCCCTCCTCCTCCCCCGACCCCCCTGCTCCCCCTACCCTCACCCCTTCCTCCCCATCCCCCAGTGCCTCCCCCCCAAACCCCGGAGAATCCTTTAATGTGCATGCCAGACTCTCCTCTGGGCCCTCCTCTCCGATGACGTACAAGGACCCAGTTGCATTTCCCTGAACCCTTTCCTGTGTTCCCCTTAAGCATAGGAACATTACTGTGGCTGTCAATCCCTTGCCTCCAAGGATCTTGGTGCCTTTAGCAAATGCTAGACTTTGTGTGGTCAATAGTGTGTTGGACATTGCGCAGGGCATGCAAAGTCCGATTATGATTGCTTCCGCCTTAACTTGTGTGGAGTATCTTGCATATCATTGCTCCTCCCATCCTTGTGCTCTTAAAATAATAATGCCCCCTCTTCCGCAAATTTCCCTGAGCTTCAGGATGGGGAGAGATTAGGCTGGCCTAGTTCTAAGTGGTTGATATAGAGTCTCTGAAGTTCTGGATTATGGTTCCTTGATTTTCTTTAGCTAATTTAAGGATGTAAGGAAGAGACATGGAATTCTTGTGTATTATTGCATTTTGTAGATTCATATTATCAGACTTTCTTGCAACAATAAGGTAGATGGATAAATGAATGCAAATCCTTGTCTGAAGCACATGGGAATGCAAAATTGGGAGGATTTTACAGCTCGAATTGTGGTAGTGGTTAAGATAAATGAATGGCTAGTTCACACAGTCTTCCCAAATTGTCAGCAATAGGCTTGGGTAAAAAGGTCATATCCATCTTGGTAGAAAATGAATATTTATTTTTTTTAAATTTGCTTTTTTGGCTTCCTTGGGTTTATTACACTGCTGTTTACAAAAATAAATCAGTGAAGATTTGGCACATTGCAGACTCTGTTTTCTAGACACTGAAAGAAATGCTGGCAACACTTCCATTAGCTCAGTAACTAATGAGACAGCATTGGCTACTTTCACAGGATTTGAATCTTGGCAAGAAAAATTTTTCTTTCTCTCTTTCCTTTCACAGTTAGTTATTTGGTCTCAAATTTATTACCATATGCTATAAAGAAAAAAAGATTGTACACACACACACACACACACACACACACACACACACACACATAGCACACTCTGAGTAAAAAAGTCCTATCTTCTTGTAATATATAGACGGCCATAATTTTAGCTACCAGAAGATCCCAACATTAAAGGACAAGAGTGTCAAAATTCCCTGTGTGGATAATTTGCTAGAAATACAAACTGCTTCCATACTTGCCCAGCATTTTTACATAGGATCTAAGGATTCAAATTCAGATCCTTTTGTGTGGGAGACAAAGAGTTATACTAAGGCATCTCTCCAGCTCCATAAGTAAATATTTTAAAGAACTAGCAAAGTATTTGGAACATTCCCACATGTTACAGAGAAAGGAGTGAATACTGGTCCCTGTCATTGTTAGAGAAGGTTTAAATTTTCCCTTTCCTATAAATGAAAAATAAGTTTAAGAAATATACTTAGTTTTCCTGAAATTTTTGGACTTATTTAATATATTTATGTTCTTGCCAGTTAACTACCAATAAGTTACAAGTTATGAGAATAAAAGGAAAGTAACAGTGAAGAATATTGTGATTCTTTAACATGAGTCAAGAAAATGATTTTGATCAATTTTCAAGTGTTAGGGGTTTCATTTGTTATTTTTTGGATTTTCTTTTTTTTTTTCTCTCTCTCTCTCTCTGCAGTGTTCAGACTGGAATCTCAGATTTCTAAGGCAGGTTCTTTTCCTTGAGTTATTCCTATAGCTAGGTTTTAGTCTTTCTAAAACAGAAATGAGGCATCTCGGCTCAGTGTGGTAAAAGCATAATCGTTTTTCACAATGGCATTTCCCTAAGACTTCTGCTAATTCAGTTCTTGGATGGACAGCATCACAATAGCCTGGAAGTTGTTCTTGGGTTTTTATTTGCTGAAACCCTCTGTGGCTTCTTATCGCTTCAAATTTAAAGAAGGTGATTGTAACAAGGACTCTGTGCACACTGGCTATGTTTATGCATTGATTTTATTTAGTTCTCTCATCCGTAAATTTACAAATCTAGTGTATTAAACATTTGCTGCAGAGACTTGTGGACTTTCCCTGAAATTCTCTCTCAATTCCACTTGGAATGGGCACATTCTGTTATAAGAGCATAATTCCTGAGACTAGGTGGTTCTTAAGGAATCAGAAGGTCATTTGGACTGTTTCGGAGGCTGGGAAGTACAAGAGCTTGTCATTGACAGCTGGCCCCTTGACTTGTGCTGAGAGTTCTGACTTGCATCAGAGCATGATGGAAAAGTAGATGGGGGAAAAAAGCAAAGGGGACTGAGTTCACATGGTCAGTACTTTTCATTCAGCGTAGTCATGATTTCATTAGTTCTCACAGCTGCAGAGCTCTAACTGCATCCTACCTCCCAGCACTACTCCTTGGGGAATCTCGGCTTCACTTCATGTATTTTTGGGGATGCTTCAAGCTGTGGCATCAGCCGTGTCCTACTTTAAGCTGCTTTTCTCATAAGTGTTGAGTGTTTTTAACTTGGACTTTGAATTATTTCAGATAGACTTCCCAAGACATTTCAGAAATAAGTCTGAAACTACATCATAATCTGAAATGACGTTTATATAGTTGTGGTATCGAGTTAAGTAGATATATTTTTATTAGTTGTCTTTTGTTTGAGCTCATAATAACAGGATTGTCTGGCCAGCATGAGTAAAAAAGGGTGTGGCAGTTCTCTGTTTGGCATTGGCAAACAATGCAGCTCCCTACCTATACTATCTTAATAACTTTGTTTGATGATAAGAGTGTTATTTAGGTGCTAGACTCTAATGGATAAGAATAATGATGCATAAGTTGTTGTTTTTTTTATTTTGATCCCTTAGCATCAACTTCTCTTGTGTGAAGATGAGCTGAAAGCACTGTAGATCTCTCTTTTTTCTGCATAAATGGAATGGGCTGGGCATATTACTTGAGGGAAGGCATGATCCTACAGTAAAGATGAAGACACTATGCCAATAGCTCACATGCAAGAGGGACACCTGAAGTATATAGAAAAAGGGCGATTGGTTCCCAGCAAAACATTTTGGAGGTTCACAGTTGGAAGTCAGAGTGACATGCCCTTTCTGAACAGCAAAAAAAAAAAAAAAGAAGAAGAAGAAGAAAACAAAGGAAGGAAGGGAGGTAGGGAAGGAAGGAGGGAAGGAGGGAAGGAAGGAAGGAAGATAGAAAATCAGACTACTAAAATTTCAGAATTTATCTCTGTAAGTAAAAAGGAAACCATTCAAAGTAATCAGCTTAGAAGTGAAATCCAGTTGAATATCTATTGAGTTTTTTTTAAATTGAGATGTTTTTGAGTTCTGGTATTATTTTGGCAGGACTTTGCACTAAACATCTGAGATTTGTAGCTATTGAGGATTATGGGATCCTGGTGATATTTTAGAAATATTAGTGGGAATTTACCCTATGAATCTCCTACCTAAACAATGTAGTTATGACTCAGGAGACATCTTCTTCTGCTTTCATATCTCAGGCTTCATTTAGGACCCAGGCCCCAGAAGCGAGCCCAAGGGGTCTCTAAACTTTATTTCATTGGCAGAATGCCTTAGTGTAACACTCTTTGTAGCTGAACATGCCATAAATTTGCTTTATTTTTATTAGAAGATTTTCCTTAATAGTGTCATGCTAAATAATATGCCAGGATCCTCATATAATTCACAAATCTACTAGATGTTTACATAAGACAGTTTTCTTTAAAATAAAATGCATCTTGGCTGTGAAATTAAAGGTACATTTGAAATGACATAACTAATTAATGTTATGTGATAAAAACGCTATTCAAACATTAGGGCAATTGAATTTGGACTTTGTATTAAATATATTAATTCTATAATAATAATCTTAGTTCACTAATGCCATATAAACTCTGATCTAATGATTTTCTGGCACTTGCTTATACTAATAATCAGGGTTTACTTTGCAGTTGTCCATAATGAAGGAAAGGTATGTTTAAATATATGTATTTTGGCTGGGTATGCTCCCATTTAAAAGCTTCTCCCCTTGCTGCATTCCTTCATGCTATGCTCAGTTTGAAACCTAAATAAACAACTATTATTAGTGGCATGAACTTGTCAGAAACAAATGTCTTTCTTATCAGAATTTATTGACTAACAAATTCACAAGGTTTGTTGGAGTGTCCCTGTTACCTGTTTTCCAGATCATCCCACTTTCCTTGATAATTCTGAGAGCACAGGTTCCTGTTCCAATCTTGATTACTAATATGAACTCTGAAGCCACGCGTTACACATCACACAGTACATTTATCTATATACACTTGATAAGCTACAGTGATTACACTATTAAAGATTAAAAAACTTAAAGAACTTTCAGTAGTTGGTGACAGAAATGTATATAAAACATGTATTGATAATATAGCCGCCTAATCCAGCTTCAAGGGAATAGCAACTGTCCCGAGTTAGGCCTCTTCAGATCACAGGTGGGAAAGATGCTGTATTCAGAGTCCAGCTGCAGAAGGCAAAGGGCAGGACCTGCTGCAGAGCTGGATGCAGTGGGTGGATGGATGGATAGCAGACGGGTTGCCAGGAAATTTGCATTTGAGTAGACCAAGACACGGCCATAGGGAGATGGAGCCAAGCAGAAGCCCCAAAGACAGGCAGGAGTTATGTACCTGCTGGTTCCTCACTTACACAGAGGGACAGGTCTACGGGGGCATTGTAAGTTCAGTGCTCACCTCTTTACACAACTCAGATGAAGGACTTACACCCTTTCCTTTCTCTGGTGTGTCCAATAAATTCTTGGACCTGATTTTCCTGATGATTGTACTGCTACACCTATGTGACCTTAACATCTCAATTCCCTTGGATAAGGTACCCTTTCAACTTTCAGAAATAACTCATTGATACGTGAGAACACATGGTGGACTGGTGCCAGACAGGTAGTATTGGTGGGTTCACCCAGGTATTGAATTATCTTTCAGCCTCAAAACACAGTCAAAAAGCCGCTTCTGAAATGGAGTCACTCCAGGCATCTACATAATACAGTAATGTTGAGCAGGGTGCAGAAGAGTGTCAGCATGCAGTCAGCCATCATGTATATTTCTTGCCATGAGCAACAGTTCAGTTCATAGACCATGACAAAGAGCTACAGTGGGAGGGACCAAACTGAGAAAGAGGTCATCAGAGAGCTGGGGAAGGCAGTGGTCAAAGCAGGTTGAAACTAGTGACCAACAGCACACAGAACCATGCTAGAGTTGGTGAACCAGAGTGAGAGGAAGTCCTTGACTGGTCTTACCAACAGACACAGTTCTCAAACAGAAGGGCATCCTGACCCAGAGCAATTGCCTCTTTCTCTTCTAGCATGTAACTGTGCACCTCCCTGAGTCCATTGTTAGAGAGAGTCAGGGAGGGTAGTGGGTTAGGGGGAGCACTTGGTGTGGTTTCACTTTTGAGCAGTCTTAACTTTTTTTTTCTTTTGTGGCTCCCCTTTTGTTTTCTGATTAGCGAAATTATAGTTTGAGTTTGTGAACCTTACTAGTAATGGTTTTCTGTCCTGTACTGTAGGAACCATTAAAGACTTTTGCATGTTGGGTCTATTTTACAGCTTGGGTGTGACTCAACTTCCTAGTTTTTGTAGGAGTCTGGGCTGGACAACTGCTGATTGTTCGCTATTTCATACCTTCCCTAGGAAGATGTTTCTGGGAACTAGAGAGCTGATTCAGAGGTTAAACTCTGCCTCACAAGCAGGAGAACTGGAGTTTGTATCCTCGGTCCCATATAAAAAAGGGGAGGTGGAAGGCAAAGCCCGGGAAATCCCTGAGCAAAACCAAAAGGCAATAGAAGCAATATAACAATCTAAAATGATTTCCAAAGTCACCCTTGGTCAGTACACACACACACACACACACACACACACACACACACACACACACAAATAAAAATAGTAAAGATGTTCCCAGTCGTGGAGTTCATTAGGCTGAGCCCTTCCTCTTCTTGTGGCTACCCAGCAGCCCCCAGTGTGTATCTGAGACAAATAGGATTTATGTGCTCAGTTCCCGAGGCATCATCCATTGGTAAAGATAATTTTGCACGAAGACCCAGTTGACATTTCTTGGGTACATTTAAATCGTGTCTTGCAAAGACTGCAAGTGGTTTAATTGGGCCATTTGGTGTGCCCTGATGCCAAGCATATGTGCCAGTTGATGTCCCTTTGATAGTTTCTTCAAATGAGGTATTTTTAAATGTCTTCAAGACAAGAAAGCTCTTATCATGGTTTAAAAAATAGCTGAAAGAGAGAAAAGGACATTCAAAAAGTCAAAACAACAGAATGACTCAAAAATCTTCTAGTTCTAAGGCCTGTTAGTTTTTAGAGAAAGAATCATGTATAGATGAATTTTTAATTCTTTCATATTAAATATATCATATAGAATTATTTTAAGTGTAGTCTTAAAATATGCTTTCAAAAAGAGATAGTGATTTTAAAGATTATAATGCACTAATTTTCTTCTCTCCCTAGTGACCCATTTTTCTTTTTATGACAAATTACCACTCTGCTGATTCTCCTCATAGTGATGATTCATGTAAATCTAATTTCTCTTTGAAAACGAGTTTTTTTTTGATTATTGTACCTTACTGACATGAAAGCGTTGATTAATTTTCATTAAAACACAGTTATTAATTTATTTGGCAATTAAAGATATTTATTAATCTATAATCTGATACTGTTCTTGTTGAGTCTTAGGAATTTAGCACAGTACGTGTCATAGTTAGGCACAGGTGTTAACTTTACAGTTGAGGGTTTGAGCTCTGGGCACATTTGTGGAGAATTAGTAGTTGAGTTGAGCCCAGAGCGAACCTGAAGGAGATTGTCTAGCTGATGGGAAAGGCCCAGGCTATGGAGGGTGGGATTAGGCCCTGGAATAAATTACTGAGAGCTAGTTGAGAAAGTTGTCATCCTTCTGTACACTTGGCCAGACATGCTGGTCTGACAAGTAAGGGTTGTCCCTCTCTCAGCTGTTATGTGGTGATGGTGTGGCCAGTTCCTTTGGCCCTGGTGTTGGTGCATGCTCTCCTGTCAAGCTGGACCAAGAACTGTAACCAGTGATCATAAGAGAAAATAAACCCCTTGTTCTCTTATGTCATTTGATGGTCATTTATCAGCAACCATGCAGGCAAACTGCAACAGTACAGATATGCTTATTTATTAAAATGCTATTTGCTTTGGTACTGAGTCGAGTTTACCATTTGTAATAAAATTCTTGGAATTCTTTTGGATTCTGCTTTATTGTCCATGCGATGATATAGTTAGATGACATAGCTAAGCTTACATGGTGTTTGTGGTGGTAGGAGAAATGAAAGACTAGGGGGTGTCCAAGCACAGAAGCTGGTTATAAATGTAGTTCCTAGAACTGGAGAAACACTTGCACGGTACAGAGGCCTAAGAATCCTACCTCTGGCTCCTTCCTCTGTGGATAATTGACATTGGTATTTATGCTCATTAATGTCTTCTGTATCTCTTCTAAAGAGGAGACAACTTACCATGCAGTCAATCATTATTTGTTTTAAAGTGATACAATCAAAGTTTTTAAAAAATGCATTTCAGTATGTCAGTGTTTGGCAGTGTTCACGGTGCCTTGTGTGCTAGCTATGTGAGAGCGAATCTACTCTTCTTCCTTTAACCAAATAACATTTTTAAAGGTGGACATTTGCCAAATAAGTTTTCCCAGGAGACTTTCAAGTCTGAAAGTTTCAGCTATAGTGAGTCTCTTGAGGATTTTTATGCTGACATAGACAGTCTTGTATTTATAAAGAACTTTTTACTAGAGGACTTCAAAACCCTTTCGAAGCATTTTTTGATGATAAGAAGAATAGGCATGACTCTTCAGAGGGCTCAGAACCAAGAGTGGTCAGCACAGGTTTCTTTGTCCTGCGTTCTATTCACTAGATACATTTACCATTCCCTGAAGACTTTCCCAGGCTCTCAAGAGAAAACATTAGCTGCCTTAGAAAATAAGTTTTTGATATAAGAGGAAAGCAAAGCATGGTTTTAGGAAAAATGCTGACAATATAGAGCTAAACAGTCGCATATTAGCCTGTCTCGGATGTGGTGAAACATGAAAGAACATTAAGAAAGTGTGTTTCTTATGCTCCTTGGAATGAGGCAGGCCTCGTGTGCTTTC
Organism: Typhlomys cinereus; assembly: GCA_023101885.1. Classification (NCBI taxonomy): domain Eukaryota; kingdom Metazoa; phylum Chordata; class Mammalia; order Rodentia; family Platacanthomyidae; genus Typhlomys; species Typhlomys cinereus. The sequence goes on from JALPQD010000145.1 coordinate 3,983,078, forward strand.
ATCCTCCTTTCCTATAACTCCCAAGTTGACTTTATTAATTTCTCCTCTAGTATCAGCTCCCTCTGTTTTCACGTAAGATTTTCAAATAAGAGCCTAGTGGGGGGCTGGAGAGGTGGCTCAGGGGTTAAGCCTCTGCCTTGCAGGCGGAAGCTCCTGAGTTGGGATCCTAGACCCCACGTATGGACGCAGGGCAGAAGCGGGCGGCCTGTGTTTCTGGTCCTGGTAGGGCGGAACCTGTGAATCCCGGGGCAGAGTAAAGGAGGAGGAGATGGAGGTAGTCCATGGCTTTTCCTGAATTCGCCCGTGGTTCTACACACACACACACACACACACACACACACACACAGAAAGAGAGACACACACACACAATTGAATAAATAATTAAAAAATTAAAAATAAATAAATAAAAAATAAATAAAAAAAGAGAGCCTAGTGGTTGAAACACCAATGTTTTCCCCATTTCCAAATGGCCCAGTTTTTATTCTTTGTGGACGTATTCTATGGTTCCCATAGGTATGTTTGGGGCATAAAGACACTGTTGAAAGGATGTAGCATGTGTTTATCACAAAGTGGATTTGAACTCAAAATGGGTGTGTTTTTCTAGCCTGGCCTCAGTAGTCAGAAATTAGAACTTGCACTGAGTCACCCATAAATTTAAATGAAAACTACTAAAATAGCAGATCCACACAAAACAGATAATTCACATCTCTGTTCAAATTGCTTTAAAAAGACTGGCAATCTGCCAGGTAAGGCTGCAAAAGGTTTTCACTTTAAACCATACTACATAAAATTTGCATATCCAAAGAAAGGATACATCAGTATAAGAGGGAAGGAACAGGGGGTGGATGATGTGTTCTGACCTTTCAGTGTTATTAAGACACTTTACTGGTGATTTTCTTTAGAATTTAAATCAGATAGGTTAGCATTGCTCTCCTAAAATTTCAGGGTAATAGTTATCATTTGAGATGTAGTGACTCTAGTTATAATTTGAGATCCAGTGAAAAAATTCTTTTACTGCAGCAATGGGGGAGGAATAGAAAAGTTTCTGTAGGATTGGGGACATGCGCAAATTAGGAAGGTGCTTTCTGCAAGTATGAAGATCTTTGTTTGATTCTCCAGAACACATTTTTTAAAAAGCAAACAGGCAAGAAGAAAACATGAGCATGTCAGGGAACGCCTGTAACCATATTGTTAGAGAGACAGAGACCATAGGATCTCCAGATCTCACTGCCGCCAGTCTAGCCAAATCAGTGATTACTGCTTCTATGAAAGACCCCGTCTCTCAAACTAAGATTGAAATGCTTGAGGAAGACATCTGAGATTGTCTTCTGAGCTAAGTGTGTACACACACACACACACACACACACACACACACACATACACACATGATTTTATAAAAGAAAACTTCAGAGTTATGTACTAAGTACTCATTGAATGTTTACTATGCATATTCTTTCTAGAGAATAAACCTTTTGGAGAAAAGTCATCTTACTTTATTAGCTCTATTCAAATTGAATAAATCACAGAACTTCATGATTGGGTCTCTCCCTCTACCCATATATTCCCCATGCCAACATGTGTACACACTAAGAAACACAGCTTCTTAATGTTCTCTCATGTTTCACCACATCGAGACAGGCTAATATGCGACTGTTTAGCTCTATATTGTCAGCATTTTTCCTAAAACCATGCTTTGCTTTCCTCTTACACACTAAGGAAACTTCTTCACACTTGATCCAGGAAAATTTCAAAACTTGAGTTCTGGACCAGAGAAAATGGGGTTATCTCAATAACCCTTTTCAGGCAACTTGTTTCACACAGTTTCTCGGTTCACATGTGACATTGTGGGCACTGTGCTTCTAGCAGGTGGACCTTCAGTCTCGTCCTTCACCATGTTAGCAGTAAGAGTCACATCAGCTGTGTTGACTTATGTGGATCTTTCTCTGAGTGCTTAGCTTTTCCAGTTTCTTCTGCTTTAACCCTTTTGTGTGCACAGAGCAAGTACTCACCTGAACTGACTTTTGTTATTTCCTTTGCAAGTCCTACCAAGCGGTCTAACATTTTTGCTCACTTTGGCTCTCTTAAGAGTATTTAAGGGATACTTTTTTTGTCATTGTTTTGGCTTACAACCTTTTGGGGCTTCAAATGTACTGAACCAAGACCTACTTAGTAACCTGTTACCGTAGAATTTTTCATAAAGAATATATTCACTAAATGATGTGGCATTTACTGGTGGATCAAAGAGAATGGATATTCTGAGATAATGACCACCTTATAAAGAGTAATCAATTATCTGAACTATTAAAAGACTCAAACATCACTTTACTGTCCACTGAAGTCCTAATATTCTTTCATACTTTGTAGCAGTATCATAAAAATCAATGTCCTAAGTTTAATGAGAACTGATTCTTTAGGATGCTAGTTTTAAAAGATACCTTGGAAGTATCTGAGTATCAGAAATAATGGTATGTATTTAAAAGTAGAAACATGGCAGTGTAACTCCTCCGAATCCATGGAAAATACATATTTCTTTCATTTTTGATAGCTTAGATAGTGCTTGGATATGCCAGCATTTATTCTAAGGACAGGGTCTTGCAGAGAGTAGGTGTTAGTGAATGTAGATCATTTCATCGATGTTTATATTACTCACTCTTCGGTTGCTGTGATAAAACACTGTATCTGTGATACAGGCTGTCTTCTTAGCTCTTTTCAGTTTTCTTTCACTGAGTGCTAATGTTCACATAGCTAAAATACTACCATATAGTAACAAATAAGTGTTTATTAAATTCCTGTCAAGTCTTAATTGTTTAAAGTTGAACAGTAAGTTGCTTATATATAATAAGTAACATGTTGAACATGCCTACTATGGAAACTGCAACCTCTCAGAAACATGCAGAAAAACTCTTCATACAAAGGTTTCTTCCACCCCTTCTGAAACTTCATAAGAAGTATTTCTTGGCTCTTCTGCACTCCTGTCTTCAACATCACCAGCTCTGGTTTTAGAGACATCCTAAGTGCAGTGATGTTTACCAAGTGACCAGTTTGGTGTACAGACAGCTGGAAAATTTCATTGGAATGTAGGTCTATTAGAGAAGTGCTTCCCCTGTCTTCCTGTTGGAACTTCTTGGAACTTTTTGGATTTCAAGGAATACAGATGCCTGGGCTTTACCCACACATGGGAATTTGATTGTCTGAGCTAAAGCTGAATTCAGAAATTTTAAGCAGATCCCAAAGCATTTTTAGTATACAGATTTTTTTTAAGAAAAATAATGTTTATTTCTTTTTTTAAATTAATTTAGCTTTGTGTCTGTGTATCACAGGGCACTCTGTGTCCCTGTGGAAGACCGAGGGTGACTCTGAGAACCATCCTGGATTGCTTTTACCTCCTTTTTGCTTTGCTCTGGGATTTTCCAGGCTCTGCCTTCCAGAGCTGATAGTACATGCTATCACCATTTCTGCCTGGTTTTTTTTTTTTTTTTTTATGTAGACTCTGGTTCCGAAATCAGGACCTTCTGATTGTAAGTAGAGACTTAACCCCTGAGCCATCTCTCTGGCCCACTATACAGATGGTTTTGATTGCCATTACATTAAAATCGACTAGGACACTTTTGAAAATACCTGTGCCTAACCCCACATTCATGCTGAGGAAATCGGAGCCCTCAGCAAGGTCTCAGGCATCATTATTAAATAATGCAAATATGTTGCCAAATTGTGTTTCAGAGAGACACTAATGCTGGTACATTCTTTAAAATGTGTAGACATTTAAAAAGAAACCATATATTTATTATGCTGTCGGTCAGTTATTGCCTAGTTTCTAAACACAGGACAGTGACTTAACTCACATTGTGTTTTGCCTAATCATGCCATTGAATGAGTATTCTGTTTTATCTCTCAATAAATCATAGAAAATGAGTGTGGGTTGGTTTATTAGTGCTTCCTAGTAAAGTCTGTTGACAGTTAAGCAATTATCTCCAGTCATTCTCACAATCTTTCTTACTGAATACCATGTCATTCTTGAAGTAGAACTGACTTGTGGCTGCAGGGGTTTATAGATTCTTCTTGATATTAGCTCAAGAGTCATCCATTACTAAATAAATTATAATTATCAGCTTTCATTGTGAGATCATGGTAGGCAGACCACAAACACTGATTATGGGTCACCTAAGACAAGTTTGGAAGCATGTTTTACTTTACTTTATTGTTCTTGTGAACTTTGCACTTGAAAACTTGTTAGGAAACTTGTGAGCTTGTTAAAGCAATTTTTTTCTAGCAAGGCGTTATTGAGTAATTCATGTATGACTCTTACTGTTATCTTTTTATTACTTTGCAATCTTCATATTATCTGCTTCATCTCTCTCACTTTTAAATTATTTCCATTATGTTTTCACATCTCTCTGTTGACTTAAATAAGGCAGATTATAAATAAAATATAAAGAAACATAAATAAGTTATTAAGTAGTACCCTTTATTGCAGTTACCCTTCACCCACATATGTCCCATTTAAAATAATTTTCATTCAGTATGTTATTTAAAACACACAGATATATGAATGGATCATAACTTGTTAGTAGAACAAGAAAACATCAAGCTTGATCCATTGTATTATTTATCAGTCACAACTTTTTTCACATTTTTTATCTGAAATATGTTACTGCTGCTCCATAACTAAGGTTTGAAAAGTTGAAAAATAAGACATTGATGAGTGATGGATCTTATTTGCTTGGAAATATTATTAAGAAATTATACTCATTAAATTTTATGTCTATAAAGGTCAAAGACACTATTGGTTTAATGCTCTGGATTCAAGACTATGATAAGATGAAATTACAGTGTTTTTTTAAAAATCGATAGTTGATTCTGAAAGCTAGGCAGGCATTGCAGCCACTTGTAGTTCTAACACTGTGAGCGAGGCTAGAAAGACTTGGCAATAAACAAATACGAGGTTCAACTGAGAAACCCCGCTTTGATAAACAAAGTAGAAAGCTGTGGAAGAAGATACCAAATATCAGCTTCCAGCCTCCACATGTGTACGGGCATGCACACGTGCGCACACACACACACACACACACACACACACACACACACACACACACAGAAATACACACACACATGCACATGCTATTTCCACATATACATTATATAAAAACATTCCAAAAAAAGCAAAACACTCAAAAAGGATTGCATGGAAATGTCTACAACGATTGAAAACCATCCAGCATCCTGACCCAGGGGTGAATACTTACTGGTTTATCTCTGTCACTTGCAAAGGACCTGACCAAATTACCAGTCATACTCTCATCTCAGCACTGGTACTGATCTGTGCTTAATAGTCCCATCCATTCTAGGTTTTTGCTTATATTTAGTAAATAAAAATGTTGTCTTCTAAGCTACAGTCCTTTCCATATTATTAAGATTCTTTCATTACACCTGCAGACAAGAAGAAGAAGGTCACAGATGTAATTATTTCTGCTTCAAAATAATGAAACCAAGTGTCACAGAGTAACACTGGGATTTTCTAGTATAGCAACAAAGCTTCTTGTTATTCTGTTTATTTTTTTCTAAATATAAATTTTAAACTTACAGTATTTAAAAGAGGATGAATTCATACCTGAAGAAAAATCTCCAATTTATTCAAAAGGCAAAAGACAAAACTTTGCAAGTCTGAATTGGCAGATGTTACATTTGCATCTCATTAATGTTTATGTATTTTCCTAAAGGCATTTTTTTTGGGCTGTGTAAATATCTGTTAAGAAGCTAATATTGGGTTGGAGGAGGGGCAAAAGATGGAATATTAAAACCATGAAATCCCAGACTTCTTAATTGAGTTAATTATAATATCTTAACACTGTACTGTGTTTGTGGGTTTTATTATTTTCACATCAGTTTTTCAAAATCAAATTGAAGGGTGTATTTCATTTTAAAGAGTCCCTACCCAAAGATTATTATATCAGTATTTGCTTTACAGTGTTTTCATAGTTTGCAAACTCAAGGTAAATACAGTGGACTGCCCTTCCTAGGGTTGAAAAATAAGCAGCTTTTGGCAGGAATTTAAGGAGTATATAACTGACTGCCCTGTGGTATAGACATCTCTCAGTTCCATGGAATTGTTCCTATCACCAGTGTTGAGTATCAAAATCTATAGATGCTTAGTTAGGTGCTTTATATGAAATGGTACAGTGTTTGAGCATAACATTATATGCATATATTCCAGTGTGCTTTAAACCAATTATAGATATGAATAGTGTGTGTACTTGTTTTGTTACACTACATTATATAGACTGCTGTATTGTGTAGTGAATATTGATAAGAAAGTAAGTCTGTTTAGAATAACAGTGTGTGGTTGTTTCTGAGGCAAGGAGAGTCAAAAGAATCAGCTATAGAAGAAAAGAATTTGACTTATTTTTCACTATTCGCTGTGTGTATGTATGTGAGTGTGCTGTGAGTACAAGGATGTAGATGCACAAGTGCTTTGAAACCTGAGCGCAAGTTAGATAACAACTTTCTAGCCATTTTCTTTGTTTTGAGACAGGTCTCTTGATGACCACTGTGTAAACCAGGCTGTCTGACCAGAAGCTTCTGGAGATTCCTCTTGTCTCCTCCCCTAGTTCACAATAAGGAGAGTGGGATTGACTCTATCTCTGGTTTTCTATAGGATGTGGGTTTCTGACCTCAGTTCATTAGGTTTGAAAAGCAAGTGCTTTTGGTATTTCTTTTTACTCAAGAAATAGTTATTGAGGGGCTGGAGAGGTGGCTCAGGGGTTAAGTCTCTGCCTTGCAGGTGGAAGGTCCTGAGTTCAGATCCTAGACCCCATGGAAGCGGTGGCGGCCTGAGTTCTGGTCCTAGCAGGGCGGAGCCTTGAATCCTGGGGCAGAGTAAACAAGGAGGAGGTGGAGGTGGTCCATGGTGGTTCCCAAATTCGCCTGTGGTTCTACACACACACACACACACACACACACACACACACACACACACACACGTGCACACACGCACAATTGACTAAATAATATTTTTTTTTAAAAAAAAGAACTAGTTATTGAACTCCAGTGATAATCCAAGCATGCTGGTAGGTATAGGTTACAATGAACAAGACAGGACCTTTGCCTTTCTACGTCATATAGCCATCCTCCCTCCTTTATGTTTCCTAGCTTTGGAATTTCAGAGGTTGGATTAGACAGAATGAGGAAGGATGGATACTTTTCAAACTTTGTTAAAATACTGAAGTCCCAATTTAGATTGAAGCCATCTATTGTGGAGGGTAGATTATGTTATTTGAGGGAAAAGGTTAAGGTTAGAAGTCATCACTGAAATCTTGGGCAAAGTTTTAAATAGCTCATATCATGCTCTTACCTGATATACCTTTCATCCCTTCATCTTGTCTAACCAGAGGTGCAGTGATCCCTGACAATATCTACTTTTCTTTAAGTTTATTCTTTCTCCAAGGGTCGTAAGATTATACCTAACTGAAAGGTTAACCTTCATAAAAGAGAATTCACTAAATGGTATACAGCATGGTACTTTAAAAATCAGAATTTGTGGCTTCACAAATACTTGTATCTGCAAGGGATTAAGGGAATATTTTTGTTTTGCTTTTTAGTGTTGTGTTGAGCATATATATATATATATATAATATATATACACACACTGAAGTATATATATGTACACACTCTGAACATATAAATTGTATATATACATATACACTGAACAAATGCAGTGTATATGTATATACTAAACATATACAGTATACATATATATACTATACATATATGAAATTTGGAAGTTAAAAGATCATCGCTACCTCTTTCTACAGATGGATGTGCATCTTTAAGACAATAATGTGAACTCCAAGAAGGATACCTTTTAATGAAACACAAGTACCTGCTTATCTTTTGTTAATTTACTCTCTTTATGAATTAAATCCAATGTATTTTGCAGATTCTTTTTCCTTCAATCTTATTTTTGGCTACAACTCACACAGATAAAGTTTAATTTAATATGATTTAACTTGTAAGTACTTAGAGGTATTTTCAATGAAGAAAATAAAAATATGATCCCAGGAAAACAATAATTTAAATTTCCTTAGGTGGTATGTGGACATGAGAATTAAACACTAATCCTTAAGCAGAATTATCTTCTGTAGGATTTATGAAACCTAAGTACTGATGAGAATCATAATTCAAAGCAGCTACACATTCATGAGTACACTTTACATTTACAATTGAATGCATCTTTGGTGATTGATCTGAATATTTTCCTTCCTTGCAAGACTTGAGAGAATTAATAGCATCACTATTAATTTATGGCATAATTAAAGGTAGATATAGCATGCATATGCTATTATCAATTCCTATGTCTTGAAGAGTATAGACTAGAAAGTGAAAGCCCACAAAGATGCTTTATATGGACAGATTTTTCAATTAAAAGGTGTTTCAGAATTAAACCAAATTGGATAAATTTGGTTTTGCTATAATTGTTTGATGATATACATTTGGCCAAGTTAAGGAAAGAAAAATCATTGAAACTGGTCGTTTGTTTCAGCAAAAATAAAAAGTCAAATTGTTTCAATTAAAATTTTACCGTCTCTGTCTTTCTCTGTTTTTTTTTTTTCTCTGTTTCCTGCTCTCTGTCTTTCTCCTCTCTCTTTGCTATGTAATCTTCTATTTCTCAACCTTTAAAATGATAGTTGCTTTGATAAATCCTATAATAATTTGAGGAATTTGGTTTTTTAATAGGAATATCAGACTCTTTTCAAATAAATAACCTTAGGTGACATTGCTTAATTTTTCATTCATGGAAATAAGCATGGAGCATGGTAGTAGCTATCTTATCCTTTTTCACTAAGGAATGCACTGAGAAAACTAGACAGAGATACTGTTGCAGTGCAGTGGTACCAGCAGCATATGTAAAAAGCAGGAAAATAGTTCATGGGTCAGGTCTTCACCTGATTAGAGGAGGGACAGAGGTGCTGGATATGAGTTCCATATTTTTTATAAAATTTTGATGAGTGCAGTGAAACTCTAATTTATACTGTTTTGCTTTCAAAGTCATTACCATATAAACATTTTATGATATGGCCAAATATATAAATAGATGATACAAAGCAAGCAATTTATTAATCTGGGTCAATATGAAAGTGTTTGAATTAGGATATCTGCACTTGCCCATATTCCCACATGACACTTACCTATTTTTATTAATTCTTTGTCACTTCCATACATTAAAAAAATATGAATCTGTGTGTTTTCTCCCCTTACTGTCCTACTTTCATGTCTTTCTTTAAATGTGACCTACTGACTTTCACCTGGGATGTATGTACTGGCAATTGTCTGTGTAGCTTCTGGAGTATGAATTACCCAGTAGGGGGTAAATTGTTGCGCAAAGAAGTGTCTTTCTCTTGTTTGGCATTCACCTTTGCTGGTGGTCTCTTACACTGACAGAATGATACTTCTCTGTTAACGACTAACACAGCCTCCTAAAGTGTTGGAGATATCATATTCATGTTGGTTTTCAAGATTGTTAGGTTGGCTTTTAATATGTCTTGTTTTTCAGTCATAATAGAGTTCCCATGCTAGCGGGCAGCCCAAGAAGGGGCACCAAGTTATGCCACTGAGTCCTGAATCCTCACTAGGGTAGAAGACTCACAGGGAGGTTCAGGGCCCACATAAACGGATGCTCTGGGGGAAGGGAGGGAGGAAGCAGCAGATGCCAAGGGGGGATGTGATGTGAGAGGGAGGAATGAAGGGGGGAGTGGAATGGGGGATGAGGTGGGAGGGGAGAAGGAAAGGAGGAGTGTACCTATTGAGCTTGTATGATTATTCAAAAATAAAATGTGTAATAAAATATTTCTTGTTTTTATTAAAAACAAACTAGTGTTTTAAAAAAGTTAACAACTTCCTGAAGGGAACATTTTACCCTGTTGCTTCATCTTACTTTTTACTCTGAGAATTAAGGACATTCTAAATTCAGCTTTCAAAATAAAATTTTGATATTTCCCAGAACTGAAATGAAATATGTGTGCCCATTTGATGGCTGGCAAAGATGTCCATAGAGAGGGCAGGTGAAGGCTGGGTCCAGTAGCCTTGTGAATATTCCAATCTGAGCTGTTCTTCTCAGGATCTGTAAATGTCACATTCTGAAGAAAAAGACTCCTGTTCCTCACCTTTAAGTAGGACATATGTAAAATAGGAATATTCTTTTTGAATGCTGAAGATTTGCCCTGCATTTCTGTTACTTTTGACCTCTAACTATGTCAGAAACAGAAACCTTAACTTTAATTGAACAGCTGTAGATACGAAGTGTAATTGTAACTATAACTTGTACTTTGAGAATGTTCTTAACCAAGTGATTTTCTAGATACTTGGGTTTCTTTTCTGTCCATAGTATGTTAATGTACTTGCTCACTGTTCCACTGAGCACTGGAACCACTTAATGCTAGAAAAATGAGGATTCTTGCTTTCTTTGATGCTGCATGCTACAGGAGTAATTTTTCTAAACAATGGAGAACTCTTTACTTTTTGGTTTCACTAGGGTCTTGGACCATAGTTAATTTAAGTGAACTAGCAAGCCCACATTGTTGGGAGGGGGTTTGTGTTCCCTGATGTAGCAGGTAGCAGTAGCCTACTCCGGCAAGGGTGTAACCCCACCATTCTGGCACTTTTTATGGCTTAGGATGGGATCACAATTCACCCCGCTAATCAGAGCTAGGTGTGAACCCCTTTTCTATTACCTTTACCACCAAATGTCCCTTAGCCTTTTATTTTGCCTCCCAGAAATTGGAGTAGCAGTCAGATTTTATAACAGTAGGAATGGTTGGATTCTCACTCTTCCTTTTGCATTCTGTAAATACTTATCAGTAGTCCCAGGTTCTTTTACCTAATCCACTGAAGACGAAAAAAGTATTTTAACTTCAAATTAAGGTCCTTGTTCGATTCATTTGCCTCCTGAGGTATTGATGCTGAAGCATCCTCGCATTCAACAGTTCTATGGAGATATCCTCGTATTGTGAGGCGTGATTTATTACTTGTCAGCAAGGCAGGTACATTATGATGGCACCATAGCCTTTCGTTCTTCATAAAGCAGATGCTTAAAGTGCCACCCAGAAATATTCTTGTCAGCCTTGCTGTCTCTCAAGCTCATCCTTCTACTTTCTGTATGTGATTAGCTTCTCTTTTCATTACTCCTTTTATTAGATAATTTAAATTTTACCTAATTATGCAGCTTAAAATGTTTTGTGAAGTTTGCTTTCTTGTTTAATATGAGCAAAGGCCAATATTCTATTATACAAATTTCCATAGAGGAGAGAACATAGAAAGTAAATACTGAAGTTAATACCTACCTGCTTTGGCGGGAAGGCAACTGTGTTGATAGATATTGTGAATAGTTGTTGTTTCATAGTTCAGTTAGTTACCTTGCTGGGTAATAAAAGATCCAGATATTAAAATCACCCCTTTTCAAAAAATCTGCTTTCGACTTGTTTGTTATAGAGCTGCCTTGGTTTGAGATTGCTTCTGTTGAAACAGAAAATGATCTCCTAATAATTCAGGAGATGTGGGCTTCGAAACCATTTAAGGCACTCATGAAGTTAATGACTTATTGCTTTGGCCTCCCTTACATCTTGTGATTCTCTTGTATGGTGTGTTCCCTTTTCCATGGACTTTGCAATGTATTACATTGGTTGCAACCCAGATCTTTTAGAAACCTCCACTCTGTGTGGAGTGTGTGTTTATAGCCTTTTATAAACCTTTGGACCTCTGTAAATTTGAAAACATAAATCTTAAAATTAATGTTCCATCCCATATGTGGTAGTTTAAGGACATCTTTGCCTTTTAAGCATTAAAGCACCTCAAGGCTTGATGAGAACCAGTCTGCAGCAGAACAGAGCAATGATGACAGAAAATTGATTAAGTTTTTCCTTGTAAAAATTTCATTTTCAGTCTCAATGATCCAGCACAACAATGTTACTAACCAAAAGCACACAATCTGCTTAGCAGTTCTGGCTGCTCATTATTGGTCCTTGACATTTCGATCAGAAGCATTCTTACTTTGTTGTAAAACACATCACTTGAGAACATTAATAAATAAAAACTTTTCCTTTTAATTGAAAAGCTCTCTTGGTGTGTGTGTGGGATTTCTCCTGTATCCCGGTTAGGTTGATAATCCAAATAGATTCATTAGGATGTAAGTCATAGCAGATTTGAGTAAGTTTAACCACATTGTTCATTCTTCTGAAAATATAGAAACTAACTTTATCAGGTATGCAAAAATGCACCTTTACAAGAGTCCATGATAGAACTGAGACACTCTTTAGTCAAGTGGAAGAATTTGAAGGAAAAAAAAAAAGTAAAATATCAATTAAATTCTTGATTGCTTCTGGACTTTTTGTTGACTTTTTTGTGTGTGTGTTCAGATCATACAATTTTTGCATAATCAGAGGAAAGGAGAATTGCGATTCTGCCCTAATGGTTCCTATTGCTGTTGGTGAGTTTAGTGTCTAGAAGTGAAATTTTAATTGTTGAAACTGAAATACATTGTGTCGTATACATATATTAGCAAGGTTTAATGGATTAGTATATCAGAAATAAGAAAGGATTTTGCGATTCTCCAATATAGAGAGTTTAAAATTCACCAATGGAAAGTGGTTCACCTGAGCGGGCCTCAGTAGAACCTGGTCCAGACTGTAACTTGAGGTGTTTTTTTACCATCCTTCAGTCTGGTTTATGTGGAGAAAAGTTTTTGGGAAAAGGCAATGATTCATCCTAACAGAAAAACTTTATCAACAGCAGTCAACTAAATTCGGAAATTTGTTTTTCATGAATCGTTCTGGGACTTTATTTCTTGGTCAAGAATGCTAACTAAGAAAGTTGGGAAAGTCATTCCAGGGGGTCATTGGCATTAGAAGAAAGAATCTAAGCAATGAGAATGAAAAAAAATAAAATAAAATGATAGCAGTCAAAGCACTTATTGTATGCCAGGTACTGTTTTAAATGTTTTACATTTGTTAACTCACTGATTTTCCCAATGATCTTGAATGGTAAGCTATTATCATTCCCTTTTCCTGCTGAGAAAACAGATCAGAGAAACTACTTGCTGGAATAGCAGTACCTCTGAAATTTAGGACAAGAATTAACAATATTGAGTAATAGGACTAGTTAAAGGCTTCTCTAGTGAAAATAATTACATTATTCATTTATTTGTTTTCTAAAATTTATTATTTCAGCTCATACAAACTTAATAGGTACACCAGTTCCCTCCCTCCCTCCTCCTCCCCCCGAACCCTCTGCTCCCCTTCCCCTCCCTCCTCTTTCCCCATCCCCCAGTGCCTCCCGCCCCAGTTCCCAGAGAGTCCTTTCTTGTGCATGCCTGATTTTCCTCTGGGCCCTCCTCTCCGATGACGTACAAGGACCCAGTGGCCTTTCCCTGAACCCTTTCCCGTGTTCCCCTTAAGTATAGGAACACTGCTGTGGCTGCCAATCCCTTGCCTCCAAGGATATTGGTGCCTTAAGCAGATGTTAGACTTTGTGAGGTCAATAGTGTGTTGGACATTGTGCAAGGCATGTAAAGTCCAATTATGATTGCTTCAGCCCTAACTTGTATGGAGTATCTTAAATATCATTGCTCCTCCCATCCTTTTGCTCTTACACTCTTACTGCCCCCTCTTCTGCAAATGTCCCTGAGCTTCAGGATGGGGAGAGATTAGTCTGACCTAGTTCTAGGTGGTTGATATAGAGTCTCTGAAGTTCTGGATTGTGGTTTGTTGATTTTCTTTTGCAGTTTTGCTGCTCCTGCAATGCCCTTCACTCCATTGTGATGGGCACTGTATGTCACCCCCTGGCCAGAGACAAAAAGCTGTTAAACTAGAGTCTTGTTATAAGAGCACATTCAAAGGTAGATGTAATAAAAGTGGGAAACCACAGTGAGGGGGGGGTCTATCACCCATTTGCAAAATGGTTACTTTTTTTCTGCCAGACTATATGCCCTCCTCTTCTGGTGAGATCATACCCCCTCAGTAGTAAATGATCAGGAACGAAAGTCTGTGAACTTAATCAGATGTCTCATTACTTATTTGAGTCCTTGATAGAGGCCTATTTTCTCTGCTGTAACATGGTCCCCTCTCTCCTTGTTTCTGGTGTGGCCCTCCTACCCCATCCCTCCTGTTCATAATCCTTGCAATTATTGTAGGTATTACAGAGATTTATCTTTGAGTGTCTCTAGGTGGGCTGGGTGTGTTTGACAATAAGAGCCACCCATTAGGGAGTACATACAGCGCTTAATTTTCTGGGTCTGGGATACTTCACTTAATATAATTGTTTCTAATGACATACATTTCCCGGCAAATTCCAGTAATTCATCATTTTTGATGGCTGAGTAGTACTCCATTCACCTTTTCCTTATCCACTCGTCAACTGTTGGACATTTGGGTTGATTCCATGACTTTGCTATTGTAAACAGTGCTGCTATGAACATGGTCGTACTTGTGCTATTGAGGTGAACTTCTGCTGTATGGGGGGTTATTCCCAAAAGTGGGATAGCAGGGTCATAAGGCATTTCAATCTTTAATTTGTTTAAGAATCTCCAGACGACTCGCCAGCCTGCATTCCCACCAGCAATGTAGGAGAGTTCCCCTCTCTCCACATCCTCTCCAGCATTTGTTGTTGTTTGTATTGTGGACTTTTGCCATCCTGACCGGGGTGAGATGATATCTCAGGGAAGTTTTGATTTGCATTTCCCTGATGGCTAAATAAGTAGAGCATTTTTTAAGATATTTGTTAGACATTTTAATTTCATCCCTGGTAAAATTTCTTTTGAGTTCCAGGGCCCATTTTTTAATTGGGCCATTGGTTTCCTTGGTGTTTAGTTTTCTAAGTTCTTTGTGCAATCTAGACAGCAGAGCTTTATCAGATGTGTGATTAGTGAAGATTTTCTCCCATTCTGTAGGTTGCCTTTGAGCTCCTGTTACAATCTCTTTATCTGAACAGAAGCTCTTTAATTTCACAAGATCCTAACTGTTGAGAGTTGGTAGCACTGACTGTGCCATTGGATGTCTGCTTAGGAAATGTTAGCCTAGCCCAATCAGCTTGAGGGAGTTCCCTATCCTTTCAGCTATGGTTTTTATAGTCTCTGGCCTGATATCAAGGTCCTTGATCCATTTGGAATTAAGTCTTGTACATGGTGACAAGTATAGGTCCAGCTTTAATCTTCTGCATGTGGAGATCCAGTTTTGCCAGCACCATTTGTTGAAGATGCTGTTCTTTTTCTATTGGATTCTTTGGGCCCCCTTGTCAAAGACCAAATGGCTGTAATTTTGTGGGCTTATATCTGGGTCTTCAATCCTTATCCATTGATCTGTGCATCTATTTTGGACCCAGTACCAGGCTGTCTTTATAACTATGGATTTGTAGTATAGACTTAGGTTTGGTATGGTAATACCTCCAGCTGTGTTTTTGTTACTCAGGATTGTTTTTGCTATCCTGGGTCTTTTGTGCCTCCATATGAACTTTGAGATTGTTTGGTCAACTTCTTTGAAGAATTGCCTTGGGATTTTGATTGGTATAGCATTGAATCTGTATATTGCCTTTGGTAAGATGGTCATTTTTACGATGTTGATTCTGCCAATCCAGGAACAAGGGAGGTTTTTCCACCTTCTGGTGTCTTCTGCTAATTCTTTCTTTAGGGTTTTAAAGTTTTCATTGTAAAGGTCTTTAACCACCTTGGTTAGGTTTATACCAAGGTATTTCATTTTTTTAGGGGCTATAGTAAATGGGATTGTTTCTCTCAAGGGCTTTTTCACTTCTTTCATTCTGGGCATATAGGAAGGCCTCTGATTTTTGCACATTTATTTTGTATCCTGCCACCCTGCTGAACTTCTCAATTAGTTCCAGAGCTTCCTGGTGGAGTTTTTGGGATCACTCAGGTATAAGATCATGTCATCTGCAAATAGGGATAGCTTGACTTCTTCCTTGCGGATTTGAATCCCTTATATCCCTTTCTTTCTTATGGGTTCAGCTAAGACTTCAAGTACAATATTGAATAGAAGTGGTGAGAGTGGACAGCCTTGTCTAGTTCCTGATCGAAGTGGGAATGCTTCTAATTGTTCCCCATTGAGCATAATCCTTGCTGTGGGCTTGTTGTATACAGCTTTTATTATATTGATGAAGGTTCCTTCCAGTCCTACTGTCTCTAGCATTTTGATCATAAAAGGCTGTTGGATCTTGTCAAAGGCTTTTTCTGCATCTATCGAGAGTATCATGTGATCTTGGACTTTGGACTGGTTTACATGATGAATTACATTTATTGATTTGCGTATGTTGAACCAACCTTGTGTGCCAGGGATGAACTACTTGGTCCCCGTGAATGATCTTTTTAATGTGTTTTTGAATCCGATTTGCTAAGACATTGTTGAGAATCTTTGCGTCTGTGTTCATCAGAGAGATGGGCCTATAGTTTTCTTTTTTAAGTGAATCTTTATTAGGTTTTGGGATTAAAACGATATTAGCTTCATAGAAGGAATGTGGTAGTGTTCCTTCCTTTGCTATTTGATGGAACAGTTTAAGGAGTATTGGTGTTATTAAGTCCTTAAATGTCTGATAGAACTCTGTGCTGAATCCATCTGGTCCAGGACATTTTTTGGTGAGAAGATTTGAGATTACTTCTTCAATTTCCTTATATGTTATAGGACTATTTAAATAATTCACAACTTCCTGATTCAATTTAGGTAAGTTGTGTTTACTTAGAAATTCATCCATCTCTTTTCTGTTGTCAAACTTCACAGAGTATAAGTTTTTGAAATATGATGTTATAATTCTCTGGATTTCTTGGGTATCAGTAGTGATAACTCCGCGTTCATTTCTAATTTTGTTAATTTGGGTTTTCTCTCTCTTGCTTTTGGTTAATTTAGCTAGGGGTGTATCAATCTTATTGATTTTTTCAAAGAACCAGCTTTTTGACTGGTTGATTTTTTCTATCGTTTTCTTAGTCTCGATTTCAGATATTTCTCCCCTTATTTTGCTAATCTCCTCTCTTCTACTGCTTTTGGGATCAGATTGCTCTAGTTTCTCTAAAGCTTTAAGCTGCATTGTTAAGTTGTTTATTTCTGATGTTTCCATTTTTTTGATGTAGGCATTAAGAGCTATGAACTTACCTCTTAGAACAGCTTTCATTGTGTCCCAGAGATTTTGGCAAGTTGTATTTTCGTTATCATTCACTTTCAGGAAATCTTGAATTTCCTTTTTAATTTCTTCCTGAATCCAGTTCTCATTCAGCATCATATTGTTAAGTTTCCAGGAGTTAGCGTATTTTCTCTTGTTTGTTGTGTTGTAGATGTCCAGCTTTAGGCCATGGTGGTCTGACAAGGCACAGATTAGAGTTTCAACTTTTTTGTATATGGTAGATTCGTTTTGTGGCCCAGTATGTGATCTATTTTGGAGAAAGTTCCGTGTGCTGCTGAGAAAAATGTGTATTCTTTGGTGCGTGGGTGAAAAGTTTGAGAGATCTGTAAGGTCCATTTCTTTAAGGGTTTGATTAAGGTCCAAAGTGTCTCTGTTAAGCTTTTGACCTGTTGATCTATTCCTTGTTGAGAGGGCGGTGTTGAAGTCCCCAAGAATTATTGTTTGGGAGTTGATTTCTTGCTTTAGACGCTGTAGGGTTTTCTTAATGAACGTGGAGGGGCCTGTATTGGGTGCATATATGTTCAGTATTGTGAAGTCTTCGTGGCGAATTGTACCTGTGACTAAAATGTAGTATCCATCTGTGTCTCTTATAATTTTCTTTGGTTTGAAGTCCACTTTGTCTGATATCGTAATGGCTACCCCTGCCTGTTTTCTGCTTCCATTTGCTTGTAGAATTGTTGACCAGCCTTTTATTTTTAGGGCATGCCTATCTTTTGTGGTGAGATGGGTTTCCTGCAGGCAGCAGATTGATGGATTGTGATTTTTAATCCAAATTTGTAATCTGTGTCTCTTGATAGGTGAGTTAATTCCATTAACATTTAGTTTTATAATGGAGAAACTCTTTTTAATTCCAGACATTTATTATGTTTAGTAGTTTTTTATGTATAGTGCTTCAGCTTTTAATGGTGTTATATTTGCCTTCTGTTCTCCTGGATATGCCTGTTTTTTTCTTCAAGCTTGAGTATCATTTCTAGCATTTTTTGAAGGCCTGGTTTGGTGGACATGTATCCCTTGAAGTTGTCTTTGTGCTGGAAGATTTTTCTTTCTCCCTCGATCATGACTGATAGTTTTGCAGGATAAATCATCCTGGGTTGACATTTTTGTTCATTCAATACTTGAAGTATGTCTCTCCAAGCTCTTCTTGCTTTTACTGTTTCGACTGAGAAGTCATTTGTTATTTTAATAGGTTTACCTTTAAAAGTGACTTGTTTTTTCTCCCTTGAAGCTCTCAGCACCAGTTCTTTATCTTCAATGTGGAGTGTTTTGACCATTATTTGGTGTGGCAAGCTTCTGTTTTGGTCATATCTGTTTGGGGTGTGGAATGCCTCTTGTATATGGATGGGCCTCTCTCTTTTTAGATGAGGAGTTTTCCTTGATGATCGTTTGAAAAATTTCCTCAGGGGTGGTATTTTGAGATTCTTGCTCTGGTATTACATGAATAAGCATGTTAGGCTTCTTCAGGGTGTCCCATATCTCCTGAATATTTCTCTCAAGTATCTTTTTGGCTTTAACAACCTCTTCCATTGAGCTGGTTAATATTCCCACTTTATCTTCAAGATCTGATTCTGTTTTCTGCTTCCTTAGTTCTGCTGATAAGACTCTCTGTGGAGTTCTGGGTTGAAGATAACTTGTCTTTTAGCTCAGTTTTAAACTCTGCTTGAGTCTGCTTTAACTGCTCTATGCCAGTTTTTGTTTCTTGCACCGTTTTTCTCAACTCCTCCAAATGTCTGTTGTGTTCCTCTTCGAAGCGATTGATTTGATTATTTAATTCCTCCCGGATTTCCTCCTTCATAGTATTGAACATGGTAATGATCATATTTTGAAGGTCATTATCCTGGGTCAGGCCTTCTTGGCCATTTTCCATAGCTTTGTTATGGTTGGAGTCTAACATTATGGGATTAATTCCTTCAGTGGGAGATTTGTTTACTTGAGTGTTGTTTCTCATTGATTTTCACTTTGACTTTGGCATTGTCGTTTTAACTCTTAAGATCTTCTTTCAATTTCTGTGCGTTTTTCAGTAAACTGAATTATTTGGCCTGGGGTTTTGGGGGTGGGCGGGGACCGAGCTTATGGAGGTTGAGGTGAGTCCAGGCTGGACCCCGCAGGTCCTGGGCGGCAGAGTGGGGGAAGGAAGGATGGTGTCGTTGGTGGGGCGCTATTTAAGCCTGGGAGACCTGGGGGTGGGGCCTGGGCGCAGAGGGGGTGCCCTCTCCCCCTCCCAGGCCCTGCACGCCGGGCTCTGGCTGGATGGTGGGAGGAGCTGGGCCCCTTGGGCGACCTGGGGTTCCAGGGGTGGGCAGGACTGAGCTTACCTAGGTCGCGGGGTGCCGGCCCGGCTGGACCACGCGCGCATCCCAGGAGGAGGAGTGGAGGGAAGGGAGGATGGGGTCGTCGGCGGGACGCTATTTAAACCTGGGGGACCTGAGGGCAGGGCCCGGGTGCAGAGGGGGTGCCCTCTCCCCCTCCCAGGCCCTGGGAGGCGGCTCTGGCTGGATGGTGGGAGGAGCTGGCTCCCTTGGGCGGCCTGGGGTTCCGGGGTGGGCGGGACCGAGCTTATCTAGGTCATGTGGTGCAGGCCTGGCTGGACTGTGCTTGTCCTGGGCGGTGGAGTGGAGGGAAGGGCTGCTATTAATTTATTTGTATACATATATTTTAGGTATATGTGTGTATACATTTTGTATATCTATATATGTAAAATGTTTTTCCCTTCTTTGTTTTTCCTTCAATGATAGAGGGAAGAGCGAGTATAAAAAAATAGTGTCCATCATTCTCAGAGCTGTTCCTGCAATGGTAATATCAGCATTAGAGAGAATATTAGCATGTGTACAATGAGGAAGCATTTTGGCCAGTGGCCATTATGCTTGACTGCATTCACATGGGTAAAGGAGTCACAGGTCGCTTGTTCTGTGGTTCAGGACCTCATTATAACCAGGTAACCATGTCTGTAAAAACCAACCAACCAACCAACTATGGTTTGTTTCATATTTTTGATTCAGAGTTGTCTTGTGTGTCTATTTTTTAATTATGTGTGTATTTGTGTGTAAGTGCCATTGTTTGGCAATTAAGTTTGTGAGCAACCTGTTATATATTTACTCTATGTACCCCCTTCACCATCAGTAGGTGTCACTATGATTCTTAATAGACCTTAAAGTAGTTTTCTTGTGGAGTAAGAGTTGTGGCTCAACTGTTTTAAGTGCTTGCCTGAAAGGAAAAAAAAAAAAAAAAAAGGCAGGTATCCAGGTGTCCAGGTCCCATGTAAAATTCCTGGCAAGTATATGTCTGCTAGTATTTCCAGCACCAGAAAGTAGAGCCTGGGAATCCCCAGAACAAGCCCTTTAGCCATACTAGCCTAATGGTGCCCTTTGCATTTAGAGACCCAGGCTCAAAGAATATGGTGTGAGAGTGATCAGTGTTCCCAATGTCACCCTTTTAATCATACACAGACACACACCTACACTTAGATGCATGTGCACTTGCACATATGTGCACCCATCATATTCAACCAATTTGATGTGTGCACATCAAAATGAAAAAAAACTAGCTTTTTACTCTAGTAAGCACTTTTTTTTTTGGCTGTGAATAGGCTTAACTTGATGGCACTTCTTTCCTGTTCTTTGTCTTTATATTGGAAACAAACATCACTGTAATTGATCAAATTATAGAAGATATAGTACTTTTATAGTAGTTTCTAATGAAACTGTATATTTTTTGTTAGCTTGGAGACACTGATGTCTGTTGGTGTGAAGCTCATTTTGATCCCATCTGCAAGGAGTATTGGATTCTTTCATGTCTTCTGGTTCCTTAGCATCCTCTTATTGGCTTTACTAATGAAATTACTGTAACAGTGAAGTATCTTCAGTGGAACTATACATTAGGCATATGAGTAGTTTTTCTCTGTGTAATTCAATAAGCTTTAATTAACAATCTGTCTAGTTTGTTTTCCCTTTACATTATTTATCCAGTTCTTACTAAGTATTAGGTAATGTCGTAGGTGCTGGAATATATATCAGTTGCTTAACATTTAGCCTGCTATTAAAGGTACCCATCAATTACCTGTGAGCTCTGCTGCAAAGATGAAGTGGATGTGCAAGATTATGAAATCTATGTTCATTCTAACTCGTGTGCAGATATTATTAGACTTAAAATTCAAACAATTAATTCTTATAAAACACATTAAGCCCTGAATATGGCTATTCTATAATGCAACATTTTCTCACAACTCTTTCTTTTCTTTCATGTCTGCCAGCCTTCTCTTCTTTCCCCTTTCCCTCTCTCTTCCCTCCCTCGGACTTTCTTTTCTTCTTTTTTATTGCAGAATCATTAGAAACAAAATGGATTGAACTTTATATTACCATGAGCTAACAACACTATTCTATGTAGACAATACATTGAGTATATTTTAAAACTTGGTACAGAGAAGGCATATACTTCCTAGTATCAAAAGAAGATTAAACAGCAGTTAAATGTGGTTCCTGTTCTTGCAAAGTGGACCTAGTATTTTATTAACTGTCTTGATGCATTATTTCTGGGATGGCTAACTCTTATTTGCTTGGATCTTGTGTGTGTGTGTGTGTGTGTGTGTGTGTGTGTGAGAGAGAGAGAGAGAGAGAGAGAGAGAGAGAGAGAGAGATTTTCTCAAGTACTTATTTGAGAAAGAGGGGAAAAAAAGGAGAACATGTATTCTATTTTTGCGTTTCTCTCACTTTTAGGATGTAGTTGCAGATTTTCTTTGTAGGAAAATCCATAAACATCAATTTTTTTTATTAAGGGTACATTCTCTCAATATGGTTTATCAATACCAGTGGGGACCTTCATCATCTGGCTGAAATAAAATTTGCTATTTTATGCATTACAAATGTACTTTTATTCTCTGTCCATATTCTTTGAAGAGTAGCAATTGTGAGCAGTTGGCACTTAGAGAATGGGCTATTATTCTTTTTCAAGGGTAGAGTACAAACATAAATAGCTGTAGATTTTTGGGGGGGCCTTTGCTTTTTCTTCCTCATTCAGATTCATTAGTCTTTATTCTACCCTTTGAATTACAATTTGGTTTATATTATTTTGCTGTTCTGAGAATATTTCAACCTTGGCTGTTGAGGGTTCTTTTAGTAGGATATGGTGACTCTGCTGTTCATACTAATGAAGAGTCTCTTCTTTCTTTCTCCATTTCCTCCCATATGTCTTCCTTCATAAAGAATTTGTCTATTTTCTTGCTCTCTGGCTATAATGGTTACTCTTAACTATTGCTGTGAGAGAACACCCAAAGTCAAATAACTTAAGGGAGAAAAGAACCTTAGGGTTCCAGAAGAGAGATACAGTCTTTCATGGTAGAAGTGGGATGTTTGGCTGGCTGAAATTGTAGGCAGGCTGTCATTTCAAACATCCACGTAGCTGCAGTATTCCTAGGTAGGCTCTCTTGTGTTCTTTGGTTCCTTTTATCTGGTCTTTTTATTGATCCAGATAATCTCTTTAGGTAGTCTCAGCCGATCTCAGTTAATGCCAGTTGTGTCAGGTTGATATCCAGGATTAACTATCACACTGGCATAATAGTCACACTCACCTTTTGTTTTCCTTACTCTGTCCTAGAATCAAACAATTATACAAGAAGTCTGGGTTGTTTGGTCAGAGGATATTAGTATCCAATATCTGGGTATGAAGTATAGTCACTGCTACTGAGATATGATTTCTTGTAGACTCTGTCCACTGAAGAGTATGTGTTGGTTACCAAAAATAAATATATGCATCTGTATATGTGTTATTTTATTATTATTAGTTCTAATCATCCTACTTTAATAACAACTGACCCCTCCTCCAATAGTAATAAACTTGACTACTTCCTCCACACAGTCATTTATACAATGAGTCTATTGTTCTGTCTGTCTGTCTCTCTCTTTCTCTCTCTCTCTCTCTCCTTTACTTATTCTGTGTGTGTTTCTTTGGCTTTCATATATTCTCACTATATCATATTTCCTTCATGGTTTATAGTAAATTACAAAATCTGAGAGTTATCCTTTTACTAATCTGTACAAAGTCAGTCCTACTCCCAAGGAATCTCTGAGTTAGGGCACTAGGAGAGTAACTCGGAGACATTCTTAGAGGCTGCAAAGCTGACTCTTTGAGTTGTCATTGTCTAAGAGTTCCTCAGAAAAAATCATTTTATTATACAAATTCCATGGGCAGGAAGTGAAGAAAACACAACGTCACTAAATATATTGTACTGGTTTTCATTACATGGTCATTAGTTTTCACATCAAATGGGAAAATAGAAAAATAATTTCTCTAATAAAAAAAGGAATATTCAGTGGCAGCCACCTTGAGCACACTTCTGTGAAAGTAATCTGTGTATCCTTTCCTATCAGTGATTACAGACAGTAATTTCATCCCTGAACTTGGTACTCCTTAACAATGCCACGTGACTCCTGAGATTGCATCTACTCTGAGGCAGTGTTCCTCAGCAATGATTCCCTGCCATTAGCTCAAAGCCATCTTTCCAGAAGGAACTGGGAGCCTGAGAACAGGTTCACCTTTGGCAGACCTGCAGTTTGAGATTCTGTCACTGTCCCATAAGAGTCCCTGTCAACATATTGTTCCCCCTTTACCAGGCCAGTGAAACAGACTTCGAATCTTGCCAGAAGTCACTTATACTGTCAGTAATTTTGAAAGTTCTTTAAGTAACGATGATTTTTTTTAATCCAAGAATACCTTATTTTCACCTTCACTAGCTTCAGAAATGTAAGACTGTATTGAGGAAATTAAAAGTAAAGAAGTAGCTAGAAAATTGAAACACCCACAAATATTTATTTTCTAACTGTAATAAATATTTGTTTTCTTCTAATATTATTTGCTTAAATTGCACATTTTGTTCTTGTCCTTAGAATAAAAATGGTCTGTGATCATTCACAGGAACTAGACATTAATAGTTTCCTTTAGGATATTTACCTCTGTGCCAGATCTAGGTAGTGTCAGATCTGTCTTAGGGGTCTTGAGATAAACCATGTCCCTGGAGGGAATTTATTCATGCCTGTCCAGAGTCATCAGAGCCTGTGTTTTGTCATCTTGATGTGAATATGCCACTTGACCATTTTATGCTTCAATGGGGCAGGCTAGTTCCTTGGTGGACTTTACTGCCTCCTGGAGCCAGGTGAAGACTGAAAACATTTCCTCTCATCTCTGCTGGTTGCCAGCAAGCAGAACGTATCTTCCCTGCTGTGACTCTGTGCTTTGCCTTCCTTGAGCTCAGTCTCTTGGAGTTTGTTGAAGTTGCCATATTACTTAGGCTGACGCCACTGGCTAAAATCATTGTCCATGAGTTTCACATCTCTTGAGAAATCATGGAATATTTACTTGTTTTATCATGATAGCTGCTCAACAGCAACAATTTGGGGAAATAGTTGCAGTTTAATTGTGCTTGAATGTATTTTAAAGGATTTTTTAAAAAGTTTTGTGGGTTTTTTTCCCCCAGAAACTAGTCCATACTTAATGTAGAGATTGTACCCTTTTAATCAATGTATACTTTATCTTAATCAATTTGACTCATTTCATATTTCGTTAAGAGGAAGTTTTAGATTCCAGTGACATTTGAATCAAATCTTATTTTATAGCTTAGTTTTCACAGTCATACACATTTTTTCCTATCCCAAACCCAATCATTTTGAATCACAGATATATGTCACTTATTCCTTTTTAATGCATAACCTTTTCCTTAGCAAAGGAAATCATATGGAAAACTAAATAGGAACTTAATATGTTGACAACATCTAGTACTTACTGAGAGAAATGAGGTCTCAAATAATGAAGCCCATACTGAAATATAGTATAGGTAATTTCCTCCCTAAAGAACCTCCCTTTTGCTGGTATGTTTAATAAATGTTTGTAGACAATTGTATTGTCTTGATTACAAATAAATCATTGTTTTTCGACTGCATAAAATTGCATCATAGACTTGTAGAAGATGATCGTATAGTATATTAAAATGTAATAGTAAGTACAGTGATTTCTCTATGTTGATTGTAAAAATCTAATTATGTAACATGTAGAAATGAAGAGAAAATGTATTAGAATACAAAGAAATGGGCACATGTCAAGTAAATATTTGAAGTTTGTCACTAATTCTGTATTGGGGTAAACATGTTTAACCTATCAATAATGAAAACTAGTATTTTGATAGTGCAATTATATTATATGAAACCGAATGAGGTTACAAGAATCTAATTTTCATTGTTGAATTGTCAACTTATTTGGAAACATTAACAAAATTAGTTATTCAGATTTCTGTTCAAAGGAAGAAATAACAAGGGTCAATCAAACCTTGTACTATTATTGCTTCTAGGTAAGGCAAGATTAGAGCAACTATGCTGGGATGGGTCTCTCAAGGTCTTTGAAAGTCTTTGAATTTCCCAAAGGCATCCCCCACTGTAAGGTTCACCCTAAAGGAACACCCCTGCTGAGGAACTGACTCCAATCCTCCCAGAGATAAGACCAACTTCACTATGAGAGGATTATGGAGATGAGCTGTCCATAGTAAACAGTTGATCTCCAACCCCACCTAGGCCCAGAATCAACTGGGTTGGGCTGTAATGTGAGCTGAACAATGAAGAAAAGCCATTTTTCCCAGGCCTGCCTAACCAATAGGGAAAAGCCATTTTCCCTGTTTTATGTTTGACCCTGGCAGCCATGTTCACAAATCTCTATTCTTTCTCTCCTAGTCCTTCACTCTGCCTTTTCTCTTGTCCTGCCTTTCCTCTGTCCTCCTTTCCTCCCATCCCTACCTTCCCTTCTGTCCCCTGAGATCCATTCCCACTTCCATCCATGCCCCCAACAAGTCAGCAGTTATTTACCATTGTAGTGCATGTTTATATTTTTAAACTAAACAGTTTCAGATACATATGAAGAAGGGTCATAGAACAGCAAATGAAAGTTAATCTGTGATAAAGTAGTTGTTACACAGCCTTTATCTTCTGCTTGCTTCAAAATGTCTTTGCATGGGAAAGAATGTAGTAATGACACAATTTTTAAAGTGATTTTTCCAAAAAAAATGAAAGCAAGTGATGTGGGAAATGTTTACCTTGTTTTATTTACTTCTTCTAGAAGGACCAAGTTAGCTCGAAAGCCATCTTTGACACACAAGACAAAGATCTAAGAGGAAATAAAATAGAACGTTATATATTTATTCTGAACATCATACCTAAGGCCTATACAAAAACTTAATCTTCTTTTTCCCCCAGCAAAACACTAACAGTATGCTAAAAAGAAACCTTGATTGAAGTTTCAAAAGCAGGGTGGAGGTAATTTCAATAATTTAAAAAGCTGTTGCTTTCTGTAATAAAAATTGATGCCATTTCTTTTATTTACTTGAATCCCTGGTTGTTGTAAATACCTTCAAAGTAAATTGAGAGGCACCTAATCCATGTTTTTTTCAAAGACTTGATTCAGTGTTTTCACGAACATTTGTGTTGGAATTCTGAGCTATTTATATGTAAATGAAAGTCTAGTGTAATTGGCACAGGGGGAGCCTGCTAGAAGCCCAGTAATCTAATCTAAGTTGCAGGTTCCCCTTTCTCTTATATCTCCATCATGGCACATGAGGGCAAACTGTTTGATCCATGTCAGCATCACTTTCTCTTATAATGAAGGGAGGAAAAGGGAAACTTTATTCTAAGGATTAAGTGGTAAAATTTCTTTTTATGTCACATACCATCTTAAAGAGAGCTGTCAGGTTTTATAGGAAGCAAAAAATGCCATTAACGTCTAACAACTTGGAGTAGGAATTTAAATTTTTTGCTTCAGGTGGTACAAGGAAGGTGAAATAGTGCAATGTGATCCACTTACTTTTATTCAATTTTACCTTATCGTTTCATTTTTAATGAGTGCTGCTTTGAGAATTTAGTAACAGTGGTACCATAAGAGCTTATTTTTCTGTTTTTTTTTTTTCATTGTTCACAATTTTTATGAACACAGGGAGGCTTAAAACACGTTTACAGTAGTCAATACCCAGAGAAGTTTGTTACTGCTTTTCATAAACTATGGAATGCTCTTTAAACTTTGAAATGTTGAGAAGAGGCTTTGGAGTCACAGATGCAATTCTAAAATACACAGTGTGAGAGAGCAAAAAATGAATACTGAATTAGTTCAAACGAGTTTTTAAAATTGTTTTGTTTTAATTCTTGCAGCTCTATAGTCCCCCTTTCACCCATATTTCCATCCATTCATTCCTCCAATAAATTCCTGCCTTCCTGGAGACTACATCAAGCTGTAAAGCAGAGTACAGCCTGGAGGAGAGCTAGTCTTGGCTTGATGCAGGAAACACTCTCACCAAATGTTACAGGGTCCCAGTTCAGGGGCCAAATGAGGTCCCTAATCAGGTGCCTGTAGAAGGATGGTACCAATGATGCAGGGCTCTTGTATTAAGAGTTGAAGATTGAAACCAGAACACATGTAGAGGATTAAGGTAGAGTTCATTAAAGGATAGAAAGGCTGGAACTCATGGACTGCACAGTGGAGTACCATAAGGGGCTAGGATGCCCTAGAAAACTCATGGACCCTTGACATGGAATCCGTGAGGAACAAGGAACAAGAAAGGGACTCATGGCATGAGGGCCCGGGGGCCAAAGATGGCTGCCAGGACCAGGCATGTTTATACCCCTAGACAAACCCAGGAAACTGGCTTTTTCTCATTGGTTAACTCCCATTGGGGCCCAATCCAGTTGCTCCTGGGCCCATGTGGGGGTAGAGACCACAATGTTTGTTGGATATGGAAGGGTCATCTCCATAATCCTTTAGTAGGGAAATTGGTCATCTTATCTGAAAGGATTAGAGTCAGTTCCCAGCAGGGATGTTCCTTCAGGGAGAGTCCAGCAGCTATGCTGGGATGGGTCTCTCAAAGATCTCTGGAATTTCTCAAGGCCATCCCCCCCCCACATACACACCTGCTGGACTCTCCCTGAAGGTGGGGGGGGGTGGCCTTGAGAAATTCCAGAGATCTTTGAGAGACCCATCCCAGCATAGCTGCTTGAACCTGCCTCAGGCTGTTTTCCACAATTTGGGCATCCTGGCATTTCCTAGTCTAGTTCAAGGCTTCTCAAGCTTTTCCTACTTATAACTCCTTTTCCCCAAAAAAGTTTTTATGGGACCCCAGGTATACAGATGTATAAATTAGATGCCCTAATTGAATATGTACTGATGATAAATCATGAGGAAATTTACTTTAAAACGATATTTATATACACATACAATTTTATCATTTTTTTAAGAGGAAACTCTGTTGTCAACCTTAGTTTCACAGGAAATCAGGGGAAAGCTGACAGTGCAATTTAAATATAATTTAAAAA
Organism: Typhlomys cinereus; assembly: GCA_023101885.1. Taxonomy (NCBI): domain Eukaryota; kingdom Metazoa; phylum Chordata; class Mammalia; order Rodentia; family Platacanthomyidae; genus Typhlomys; species Typhlomys cinereus. The sequence goes on from JALPQD010000145.1 coordinate 4,011,568, forward strand.
TCATACTTTTCAGCCTTTGGGGCAATACACAGGGAAATTCTATACAAGGAAATGCCAGGTTTTCTATGCAATACCATGAACAATAGTTGATTTTGTCATGATCTGATAAAAGTCAAATACTAACATCAAACACTGGTATTAATCAAAGTAAATTTTTTTCCTTTGTTAGCTAAAAATCTTCATGAAAGTTCTAAGTAATAACATTTCTTATAGCATCCTGTAGCTAATGAAACTGACCAAGAGAAAGCATAAATAATAGCCACATTCTTATGTCATATATTTGGTACCTGCATCCACTTGAGTTTTTTTTTTTTTATTCAATTGTGTGTGTGTGTGTGTGTGTGTGTGTGTGTGTGTGTGTGTGTGTGTGTATGTGTGTGTATGTGTGTGTGTGTGTGTGTAGAACCAGGGGTGAATTCCAGAACCACTGTGGACCACCTCCACCTCCTCTTTATTTACTCTGCCCTGGGATTCACAGACTCTGCCCTACCAGGACCAGAAACGCAGCCCCCCAACCCCCCCTCCCTGGCCTCGCTTCTGCCCAGCGTCTATAAGTGGGGTCTAGGATCCAAACTCAAGACCTTCCGCCTGCAAGACAGAGAGTTAACCCCTGAGCCACTTCTCTAGCCCCCACTTGAGTTTTTGACTAGTGATATACACAAAGTTTGTAAGTGGGTTATTCACCATCAAGAAATAGCATAACATGCATTTTAGATTGGTACAGGGTAGAAAATGGAAGGGACTGAGGAGGGAGAAGGAAAAGAGCTACAGGGAAAGATGGTCTGCAGGCCCCAAGAGGGAGTTTTGCAAGCCATTGGCTCTCCTTCCTGTGTGAAAAATCTTTTCATTTGAAGTGAGTTATTTATAGGCAACCAAAAATTTAGAAGTTCTCCTTCCAATGTATGCTAATTTCAGTACTCCCTTAATTTAATTCTCATTAACATTCATTCTCTATTTTCCCCAAACCAATCTATTCTAATAATGTCTTATATGATTAAGGAAAAGTCAAAAAAAAAGAAAGAAAGACAGAAAGCTGGGAAGACAGCAGTATCTATTTTCTATTGTCCTCTTTTCTTTTCCCACAGGTAAACAATGCTAAAGATGTTTGTGTATTGAGTATTGTAGTTACTTGTTAGTTACTAAATTGTAAAGGAAGCATGTAATTATTTGTTAGTCATCCATGGGATGATGAAACTCCCTTTCTTCTGTCTAGCACTAATCCAAACCTCTCTCTTTGGGTGGTGCTGTATCTCCTGAGATTCTTCACTGCCTAGGATCAAATGTTGATAGGCCAACTATTGTAGATAGTTGGACTAGTAGATATAGTCCTCTCTGTAGTCCTGGGTGTGGCAGCTCTATTGAGTCCCAAGGGAGGTGACTGGTAGTCACTTCTCATAGGCTCTTACAGTCTATATCCCCTCTCCTGCAAGCTTCCCTGAGCATTGAGATGGGGGACAGCTGGTTTTGATGGCCTGTTCAGGAGTAAACACTCCTAAATCACATCTACTCTGAACTCTAGTTATTTGTGTTCTCTGTATAAAGTATCTTCCATTACAACATCAAAATTTTTGCTTGAGTGCTGAGAAGCTTTTTTTATCTAAGGGTATAATGAGAAATGTTTATAATGTGCTGGGAGTAACCAGTTGGTCTCTGAAAGCCTATTTAGTGGTGTAGAATACATACCTGGTATTGTAAGCCCATCCAAATACAAATAGAAGAAAAGATCATAGGTCCTTAATGGGAACAAGCATCTTTGTGTTGACTATAAAAATTTGATAGTAAACTACCATCCTAACACTTCCAATCTCAAGATGTATAATCTGAAAACACTCACTCTTCCAAATGAGGTACTGTTCCCAGGATCCTCAAATTAGAATTTAGACATATCTTTCTGGAGATCATGCTTATATCATCTAAAGTGGATGGTTTCATTGTATAAAGTTCTAGATTATTCAGAGTAATATATTATCCCATGGGACTAAAAGTTTGTGAGATTGATTGTGAGGAGAATAATGCAGTTGCTTTGGACATTATTACTATAACAATTTCACCATTATATACACATGTTAAAGCTTAACTATGTATACACTTTAAATGTGTAGCATTTGTTGTTTATCAATACTAGCATAATGAAACATTTTCATAATCTACAGAGTAACTTGTATTTTACCCAGATTTTTTTTTCTATGCTTTACATTCTTCCCTTTTCTATATAATAAATTATTGACCCACAATTTAGTGGTAGAGCTGATACAACTAGCATTTTTTGTATCTTCTCATTTGTGTGTTTGAAGTAGTCATCTATAAATTGCTTATGTATTCTACTTTCTCTTATTGGTGTCATGAGATTGTAAATGGAGAGATCCTCACACATCTTTTAAATTGAATATTTGTAATCTTCACAGGATCATTTGTCCTATTTGAACTTTGATGAGAGTAATGGACTCTAGAGACATGAAATATATTTGTGATTACAAATCGTCTCATAACCTTCTAAATATTATTACACCTACTCATGGGTTGTCATTATCATTTGAATAAGATTGGATGTTTATACTCATTTGAAAAGGGGCCTTTTGAACTGCAACAGTTTAGGTGATGTGTTAACATGTCTATCAAAACCACAGAACTTGAATTTTGAAGAATCCATTTAACATTTAGTTAGCTGAGGGAAAAAAAAAAGTGTGAAATCAAAGCTTCCTTTGGGCAAGCCTTTACCACGCTGCAGATGCTAGGTCAGCAGACAGCTTGCCTTCAGGACGTTAAAAGTCACATGGAATTCCATGCGACCCTGCTCCACATACCACAGCCTCACGCACACAGCAGCATAGGCACAGCATCATCTGGGACCCCTTTTTCCCATCAGAAGCCATACTGCTTCAGCATGGGTCACTCTCTTCCCCAGAGGGTGTGAGTGAGTGGTTGGTACAGCCGTGAGGTTAACTTCTGTTATGCCTTGTTCACAGTCACAACCAGCTGTATCTGCTTGATGTGCTTGCTATCTTTTTCAATTAATTTGGCAACATATCCCCATTAATCAAAAGAAAGAAAGGTCAGCATTAAAAATTAAAAACATTCTTATCAGTGATATCTTTTGTTTTGTTTTCCATGCCATCTAAAGTCTGTTGTGAGGGGAGTCAGGTAAGGAATATATGGAGATACAGTAATTGGGTAAAACATACCATGAAGCAGTGGCCACTGTACTTGTGGGGGGGGCGAGGTAAGGAGAGCTGCATGCATGGCCATACTGTGTGTGGAAGCTGAGGAAACCTCAGGTTTTCTCTCCTTTCCACCTTATTTGAAACAGAACCAGGTAAGCTGGTTCTTGGACTTTTGGGTTCTTCTTGCTTCCTCCCTTTTATCAAAGGTACATGGAGGGCTGTAGACACTTGTGCTGTTGTGTTCCAAGGGTCCAGACTCAGGTTGTCAGGCTTGTGTAGCAAGCATTTTTGCCCACTGAGTCATCTCCCCAGCCGTGAACAGTGCATTTCTGTTTTCAGTCTGGGGTCATCCTCCATCCATGAGGAAGGAAGAGATTTTTTTCCCCTTGAGGGATGATCAATGCTTCTTATTTGTTTTTGTTTGTTTGTTTTTATTTTTTACCCAGCACTCATAGTGGATGTTTCATATGACTATCAGTAATAACAGCTCTTTTTCTAGAACTTCTGTAGTAGGAGCTTTTCTCAGAGTGTTTCATGAGAAAAGAACTAGGAAGACCTTACCTCTACTTCCTACCAGTATCTCTGGAGGATTCTATTCATTTTCTTGCTCCCGGTTTGAAGGATCACTTGTAAAGCACGGCTTTGATATTTATTTGTAGTGAATGTTCTGTTTCCTTTGTAGGGTCAATGGAGGACTTTATGGTTGATAATTACATCCTGAAATGATGCATCTAGAGAGCTGATGCATTTTTCCTATTTTCATGTGTACCTGTGAGAGAGTATTTTGCATATTTTGCATGCCAGTGGATATACTGAGGACTAAGACTGATATCTAGCATCATCCTCCATGGTCTTTTGCCTCATTGTTTTGGGGGTGTGTCTGTATTTAACTCAGAGTACAGTTAAGATAGCACAGGATGTTTCAATGATTGTCAGTAGTAACAGCTCTTTTCTAGAACTCTTGCAATAGGAGCTTATCTCAGAGTGTTTGATGAGAAATGAAGTCTAGGAAGACCTTACCTTGCTCTGGGGAATCCCAGGTTCTGTCTTCCAGGAGTAGAATTAAGCAGGCCACCATGCCTACCAGGTATTTTATGTAGGATCTGGGGATTTGAACTCTGGTTGTTTTATTTGTGGGGCAAGTAATTTAACCATTGAACTATTACCCCAACTCTCGAGTTGTATTTCTGATATACCAAATGTATTTCTCTCCATGTCATCCTGATCTTAGGATTTTCAAGCTAAACTCATGACCCTGTTTAATAGGAAACAGGAGATTTAGCAAAAAACGGTTTCAACTTCATACTGGGATGTGTTAACAGAGTGAGACTGATTCACTTAGCATGGAAGGAGGTTAACATAGACCAGTCTACTTAGGAAATGTTGTCAATCAATTAGAATGAAGAAGGAATATAATTATAAGAAATATTTATTTTTTATATCTTACTTTCAAATACAGTTTTCTTTGGCTTATAAAAATAAATATTTGCAAATAGAAAAGGAAATGTAGAGGGCAAAAGTGGAAGAGAAAAGGAAGGCTGGATCATAGAAAATTACTTTGTCTTTCCTGAGGATGTATCTAACCTATGGTTAAAATGGTTTTTGTTTCCTGATGTAAATGATAGAATATTATTGGTGCACTCTCTACATTGAGCATTGGCATTCTGAATTGTGTGGTTATAGTTAGCTGATTAATTGCATTGTGGTTTGTATCCCTGTTATTTGAGTATTCAGGAAATTAAAGTCAAATGAAGAAGTACTATATCTATTGAAATTTTGAGAATTTTTTTCCCCCAAAAATGAACAGAAGTTTAGGAAACACTACATGACAGACTTAATTTAGTTCTGTTTGGAAATAATTTGAACTATGCTATTGATTTTAAAATGTTTCCTCTCTACCTCCTGCCTTAAGAATGTTTTAATAAATGCCCTCTTTGTGAAACAGAAGTTTCCTAATATTGTTCTGAAGTTCTTTTTCTATCATGTTTTAGTGCATTGGTGATAGAGAATGAATTCTTTCCTTGAACAAAGTTCTGTATATGCTCCCACATTTTTGTGACAAATATGTGATTCATATGAGAATACAAAAGGAATATTTTCTGAAAGTCCATCAAAGGAACATAGTACAGTACTATATACAACTATAGATTTCTTACAGACCTCAGAGGTTATACTGAAGTGTGTGCATGTATTTAAAAATAATATTGTCCTCTGTGTAGTTTTCTGCTAAGTAAGAAGGGAATTCAAAGTAGGCAGTCCAATAAGTGCTTATAAAATATGCAACATATATCTTACATTATCATTTGATATGCAGCATGTTGTTGTAGAATAGAAGCTCTGCTAACATAGAAGTTCGTGTCTTTATTACTGTGCTTGAACCTGCAACAGAGAAGGTATCTGACTACCTGACACAGAGTCAGGAGTGAGGCCATCTTCCAAGGTTCGGAAACTTTGGTAAAGAGATGGCATTGTGTCCCTGATGTGGAGATGTGTGTGTAGCTAGAGTCCAGACACATATCCAATTGTGAATCAGAAATACACACGAAAGAGGAGTCATTGAATTTCTCTCAATTTTTGTTCTTCCATCATCTCCCCCCTTCTCTCTCCCCGCCCCCAGGGATAATTAACAGTGTCAGCAGGCCATGTTCAGAAGCCCCTTAGAAGGGAGGCCCTTCCGTACGCTGATTTACACTGCCTCTTCCAACACTTTTCAACTCTCTAGGCACACATCTGACTTTCTTTTGTGTTCCCTTTCAACCTTGCCTTTTCTTTTCTAAAGTCATGTTCAAAGGAAGACAGAAGACCCGTGGAAGAGAAGGCTGGATCCTTTTTCTCTTTCAGTTTGACTTCTTGGTTCTTTGAAAAGTAGGTGGAGACCCCCTTGCTTCCTGCCTCCCCTTCTCCCCCCTTTCCTGGATGCCTCACTCCTGCTGGAGCTCCCCTGAGAACGGGGGTGTGACAGCCACTGCAGCTTCCCTGCTGTGAGTCCTTCTCTGATTTCTGACTTCCCACTTTGCTCTCTCCCTGCCCCTTGCCCCGCTGCCTGAACTCAGTTCAAGCACAGCACTGTGGGGCCTGGGCATGCAGCTGCAGAGAAGCAATGAGCTGCCAGTCACTGCTGTGCCCCACCCTCCTGCCTCTTCAACACTCTTCTCTCTGTTTGCCACTAGACATTTCCTTCATGCAGAGTTGATTTATTTACCTTCTGTAGTCATTCAATACAATTACTGAGTGGTTACACTATAGTAATGCCCAGAATGTCAAGACAGTGGTCTCAGCTTTTAAAGAGCAGAATTATCTACATAGCATCTAGACATAGAATTATAGCATATCTTTCTCCTTTGTATGTAGTTGACACTCAGCTAGTACAATATGTCCACTAAATCAGTTAAGTTTTTCTCAAATAAACCTGCAAGTTTATTAGAAAGATTTAACCATTGCATATGTATGTATAACATTAAAATATAATTATCAAATGAATATTGATACAAAAGTTCTCATTCACAAAAAGAGATTTCTTTTATTAGTAAGAGGATTATTCATAGCAACCAAACAATGCAGTTTGAATCTTGGTTTATCCATTTACTTGCTGTAGTATCAAGTAAATTTGCTTAAAGAGCAGCCTCACTTTCTTTGTATGTGAATTTGGAATAGCAATGGTACCATCTTTTCAAGCAATTGTAATTTGAAGGTTAAACAGATACACATGGTCTCCAATATATGACCACTTGAATTTAGATGTTTGGACTTCATGATGGTGTAGACATGCACATTTTCTAGAAACTATACTTTGATTTCAGTCTTTCCCCAGGCTGGTCCTGTGTGGTGTAATACTCTAAGGATGCTGAGCGGAAACAGAGGTCACAGCTTATAATCATCCATACAGTGGAGAATGAGGATATCCAAGTTAACATCTCCTCTTCTAAATTGGGATGTTGGGCTGGTCATATGTACGGAGTGAAGTTCTGATTTGTGAGATGAATTTAAGATGGGATTATTTGAAGAGCATCAATATATGCATAGTGGTAACAGTGTCACAAAAATAAAAGACTATTCAATAATTCTAATGAGTTTTTTTGTTTTATTTTGTTTTTTGCTTTTTGGGTCTTAACTGACTACTCTGGCATTAAATTTTCAGTTGGGACAAGAGAAAGTGTATCTTTTCTTTCTTTTTTTAATGCTCTTTAAAATTTTTTATTTTAATTTTTTAATTTAATTTTTTTAATTTGACACTTCAGACATGAATACAATGAATTCATGTAATTTTCATCTCTTGCTGCTCAATCCCATTCCTCAATCCTTTTCTCATTATATGTGTTCTCATTCCAGCCAGTCTCCCTCCTACTTTAACATATTTTTGGCTATAAAGCCCATTGAATTTCATATATGATGTCTATATTTTGCACTTGCTAAGGCATGGGTGACTTAATCAGTGGGTAAATTATTATTAATATTTTTTAAAAACTGTCCTGTGATTCAGGGAGCTCTCGTTTATACACTGCTTTATGCTACTTCAGTGAAGTGTCTAGTGTCAGGATGATCGTGCACAATTTGCAATCATTATCAACACTTGTTTCACAGAGCTGTGAATAGGACTATGTCCTATTAATATTGGGTCACACCATGCTGCCTGGTGACTTTAATGTTCATTAGAGCTCAGGGTAACTTAGCTACACTGAAAATTGTCTTGCTACCTTTCAGGATAATGTAGTTGTAGAAAATTATTAAATTTTTCCCATTTCTGAGAAATAACCAGGGTTCATATAACAATACACTAATGATGCTGCCTTGAATTGAAAATACACAAGCAAACAAAGGCAGTTTAAGAATAGCTGTAACTTGCATGTGGCTGATGTTTTATATCAGAATCCAGATGCACTAAATTTCTATTTTCCAAGATGACTAGCTTTTTTTTTTTTAAGATACTGTGAAGTAGGTGTCTTGCTTTGGAAAAATAGGCCATTGTATGACATGCTTTGTAAAGGCAGAGACCAGATTTCTGCTCAATGGGTGTTTCCTGTGAAACTGTTTTTATGGGCTCTGTTCTTCTGGGGAGGACCACTATGTCTGTCTACAATGAGGGGTCTGGATTAAAATGGGGATCTATTCAGAGGGCTGGGTCCAGGTAGAGCTGATTTTCCTACCGTGGAGGTCAGAGACCATTACATGAGCAAGAGTCAATACTGGAAAATCCTCCTTCCCATGCATACATGGTGAAGAAGGGCATGAATAAGATATAAAGACAAGTTGAAAGTAAATTGGATGAGAATGAATCAGAAATAATAAAAGGATGATGATGTAAGAAGAGTGGTAAGATTTCTGCAACCTGATCAGAGCTGTGAAACTTCTTGTTTTCCTGCCACTGATTCTGTGGTGGTTGATTACCTTTGGAAAAATACGGTCATCGCATGTATAAGTCTCCTGTTCACTAACCTGCACAGCAACCTCTGACAAAATGAGAGGCATCATGCTATCCTGGACTGTTGACACTAATAGAAAATACATGTTGACAACAGAGTTAAAAATGAACCATTATATTTAGGGAGCAGAATTTGAAATTGTCTTGACGATGATCATTATAAAATGTTTATTGAGATGTAACAATTACTGTTATCTTAGCAAAGTTTCAAAGCTATTTTCTGCTCAAGTTTTCATTAATGCTAGCTATATCTTTGAAATGGTTATCATTTTATTGAAAGATATATACGAATCACTGAACTTTTTTTTTTAAGTTCGAGAAGAGAGGAAGGCAATCTTGAAATAAGCATCCTTGTAGCTAATCACCCTCATGCTAGCTTCTTATCTGAGTTTAACCTAGATGAAACACAGGGCTTTTAGTACAAATTGAAGATGGAATTTTAATTTTAGATGGTGAGATAAGATGTCAAAACATCTTCTTTTTTTTTATTTCCGTTCATACAAACTTAACAGGTACACCGGTCCCCTCCCTCCCTCCACTTCCCCCCCCCGACCTCACTGCTCCCCCCTCTCCTCCCCCTCCCTCCCCATCCCCCAGGGCCTCCTCCCTCCCATCCCCGGAGCATCCCTTACTGTGCATGCCAAACTCTCCTCTGGATCCTCCTCTCTGATGAGGTGCAAGGACCTAGGGGCATTTCCCAGAACCCTTTCCTGTGTTTCCCTTAAGCTTAGGGACACTACTGTGACTGTCAGTCCCTAGCCTCCAAGGATCCTAGTACCTTTGGTCAACAAAACATCTTCTTGAAGCTAAATGATCCATGTAGTTTTTGTTTTTGTTTTTATTTTAAATGTACACTAAATCTCAGGCAATTTTTATCCTTGATATTCTCTGGCATTATGCCATTGTTCTTAGTATAACATTATTAATGCTGCATATATTGTCTGAGAATTCTGAGGGAATTGGATGTAACAGCTTAAAGAAAATGATTATTAAGATATGATTAGATGCTGCTTTCTATTTCTCATTGTTGGAAGGAAGGGCTGCATAGTTTGCATTGGCTTGAGAATCTTTGGCGCGGGTCAGAAGCAACAGAAGGACTAAGTATGCCAATCACTTGATTTCTCAAGCCTTTTAAAGAAAATATTATAGAATCTGTATTTTGTAATATATTCACTATGCATCAAGTTGTACACCCATTCCCAGAATCTGTCCCTCGGATGAATATCTGCCTTTCCTCTGAAATAACCTTGTGACCTTTAGTCAATTTACTTCAATTTCCCCAACCATAAGTAACCCCCAATCATCTACTTTCTATTTCCATAGCTTTGTCTGTTCCAGAAGTTCATATGCTAGGTTTATGAATTATGTGGTCTTTTATTTCTACAAAATCTACATAATATAAAATTCACTTTTATTTTTAATGATTTCATTGTATTTTTTGTAGAGATCTGTATATTTATACTGCAACTAAAAAGATCTCCAGAACTTTTCATTTTGCAAATCTAAAACTCTGTATTCATTAAATAAAAACCTTCCATTTCCTAAATACCCTAACTCCCTAGTATCTACCTTTCTACTTTCTGTGTGTATGATTTTGACTAAATTTAAATGTCCTGTCTATGGAGAATCACTGAGTCTCTGTCATTTATGGCTTATTAAACGTCCTTAACATTCATTTATATTGTAGCATGAAGTAGGATGGACTTTCCTCTTAAGACCAAGCCATATTTCATTGCATATATTTGTCACATCTCTCCATCCTGATGGTGATGAAAGTTTAGGGAGTTTCTACCTTTTGTCTGCTATGAATACTGTTGTTTCCATCTTTGGAATGAAAATATCCTTTTGAGACCTTATTGTCACGTTTTACTTTGTTTATTTGTTGTTTGAGTATATGATGTGGTGATTCTCCTTTTCAACTTTGAAGCTGTGCTGCTTTCCGTAGACAGTGTTATTTTGCAATTCCTTCAGCAAAGTTGAAGGTCTCCACTTTCTTCACATCATCAACAACATGGATGTTTTGTTTTGTTTGGCAGCAGCCATTCTAAGGAACGGGATACAGTGCAACCTAATGAGTGATATCTCACTGTGATGTGATTTGCTTTCTCAGGTGTTTGTGGCATTGCATATGTGTTTATAATCTGTATAATGTGGATATTGTCTCCTCAGAAATGTCCTCTCAGGTCTTTTGTCTAGTTTTTAAATCATATGTACAAACATTTTTTAAAAAAATTAATATTGAAGCATTCAAATTTGTTCTGTTTTTTTCCCCTTATTTGCCCATGAATTTGTTGTCATATCAAAAAAAAATCATCCCAAATACTGGTACAACATATGCACATAATCAACTTTTAATTTCAAAAAAAGAGGTAATTAATTCAAGAGTCATTTCTATCTAATATGAAGTTGATATTCTGATTTATTGGTATGCCTTTTGTTGTAAGAGATAGTTTCCAGCAAAACCAAAAGATCTTGTAATGAATGTATGAGTCAAGAAAAGCCAGAAACATGTGGAGCTCTCCTGGCTATCGAGAGCTACTTGATGTGAGGCAACTTTTGTGTGTCTGCCTTCTGAAGAATATGCTTAACCAGACACTGGCAACAAAAGGAAGAAACATATATTTGTTTATATATATATATATATATATATATATATATATATATGAATAAAATCAAAGTAGATTATGTTTAATCTATTGAGATATAGCACAGATAAACTAAACTTGAACAAATGGTTTGCATAATTCAAATTCTGCTATATAAAGTTGGATGACCATGCAAGGCACATGGTACTTCTGTATGGACTGGATTCTCTTGTGAGTTTGTGTGGGGAGGGGTTTGCTTATAAGAATATGTGCATACTTCTCCTGTTTGTACTCTCACTCTCCATTCTCTTTCCTCCTCTGCTCCTCCTGGGAGAATGGTTTCCTGTTCACCCACCTACTAAAACAGAAACTTGGACAGCCTCCCTTAGTCTACAGCTCTATATACCTCTCTTCGAGCAGTCACTGAATGAGAATTTGTTCTTAGATCTGTTCCAAGATTGAACTTCTATCCTGCAAGCCTCTTTCCTTCCCAGGCTCACTACAGCAAGCTCATCTGCCTTCTGTTTGCCATTCTTTTAAATTTAGTATGGAGTTACCCCCACCCTTATCTGTAATCCCACAGTGCATTGTAAAGTTCTGGAGGTTAGAGATCACTTCAGCCTATCTCAGTACAGCAGCCCCAGTACAAACAGAGTGTGCAACCCATTTATTATGAGAAATAGAGATATGTTGGTGAATAAAGCTGCAGTTCATATAAGCTGTATGGAAGGAACTGTCTTCTTCCCAATTGCAAATATTCCTATGATAATCTAGTAAAATTGCTGTGTTCTGCTTCAAACAAAGGAGTTAAAACAAATTTTCTGGAAATCCATGGCCTTATCTGCAAGGTGAAGGCAAAAGCCTTTACAAATACATCTGTGACAAAAGGGATAGGAACAGGTTACTTCTGAAGTTGCCCTAACTCATCCACAAAACAAGAGTAGCTACCACAAATATGATACATCCCAGTGTTATCTTTGAATCTATATTTATATACCTTCTAAAGTTTTATCTCTATTAAGGTTCTTTGAGCTGTTTTATGTGGAGAGTGTCTTTTCAATTTGTATTTGATTTGCCTCTCTGTTAGTATCTTATAAGCATTGCTTCTATGTGAACCTTTCACTGTGAACTGGAAGACTGTAAAAGTCCAGGCAATGAATGCTTTCTTGTTTATTTGCCTATATGAAATTTATATTCGCTTTTTATTTTATTATCTACATTATGAAGTGCTGTTCCCACTGCGGTGAGGTGTTTTTGAGGGTAATTGCCATATCATATGAAATGCTGAAGACTCACTAAGAAAAAAGTATAATATAAATTCAAAGTCATAATGGAAATAATTGCACTGTTTCCTCTAAAAACTCATGTGTGGACATCTCATCAGAAATGGTGCATATGAAAATCAGCAAGGTCAAATTTTAACTGAAGTAGCTAGCTGTAGGATTTTTTTTTTGTTTCTCTTCTCATATTTTTGATAACGTGCCTTGCATTTCAGCTCCTCAACTAATGGAATTCTCTCTTCCCATTCCCTTTTTTCTGTTTCACCACAGTAAATACCTATATTCCTTAGCATGGGACCAAGAACAGATATGTTCGCTCCTTTTGCTTCCCATAGCAATCACAAATGGCTCTGGAAAAGCCAGATGCAGTCATATGTGAAGTCCCAAAATAAACTATACAATGACCAAGGGTAGAAGGATTGTGAAGAAGCTGAGCTTGTTCCTTTATCAGCAACCTAGTAATTCCAAGCTTATATGGCATATCCTTCATACCTGACATAAAATCTCTTCCCTGAGAGAACTGATCTACCATCTTTCAATATCACATATGGAAGGTGAATGTTTTCCCCTTTTGTTTTCTTGTCAACTTTTTCATTCAACACAGAAAATAATATTTATGTGACGATGCTTGCTTGACATGCTGTTGATTGTGGCTGTTTACATGACAGTATTATGCCAAAACTCATTTCTTGCCCAGTGGCAAAGTTGTATGCCATCATATCTTACCAAAGGTTGTCTTAATTGGACATATTCTTACTCAGCTACAGAAAAAATGATTTTTGTATCCCACGGGTTCCTCCTGACTTGCTCTCTCCCTAGGCTTCATCTCAGTGGAAAAAAACACAGTGAGGAGTCTCTTTATTTCAGCAAACTGTTTCACAAGTAGGCTACATCCCTTGAACATACATTTTTATGAATAATATGCTCTTTAATGATAGCACAGCCCATTTTGGATGCAGCATTTTGGATGCCCATTTAGGATTAAGAGAAGGGAAATGCATTATATCCCAGGGTAAGCAGTGTGGCTAACATATCCTTACACGTGTAACTGAATCTGATACTAATGAACACAGAAAATAGAAATACACTTAAAATTTAGCAGGTTTTCTGAGTATGGTTAAGGTAGTATACTGCCTTTTCCCTTTCCACTGGCAACTGGTACTATATCTTTGAAGAAACTATTAGGTGGAAACCTTGCTTTCTCTGTAATCACTGGCACAAGTGCCATTCACTTCTGCAACCCTTTCCTGATCATTTCTCTTATCTCCTGCCTCTGAAGCACTGTGATAATCTCTCCACACATGCTGGGAACACTTTCATTGCTGGGTCTGTGCCTTGACTCCTTGTTCTAGTAGCATCACTGAACAGTAGACATTCAGGAATCCCTCAAACTGGTGTTCAGTTGAAACTACTGTCTTAACCCTGACCTCCTGTTCACTACTAAATATAATAGCTGATGTTTTCAGCTCTCTTTCATGATCATTGAAAAAGCATGAGCTTGAGTAATCTCATTTTTTTTCAGTGTGCCTGGACTGAAGTTATAGCTACTTTGGTAATGTTCAGAAATATATGCAATACCAACAGATCCATTTTCTTTAGTGTAAAATATTTGTCATGCTGTGATCTATATGTCTCCTTTCCTTTTAAAAATTTTATTGAAATATAATCATTGGTAAGAAGCATGCTAATAAGTCACATGATGGAAATCTCTGTAGTTTAAATATGAAATATCCAATTTGCACCATTTTATTTTTGAGCTCTTTGCTATTCATTTGACCTAATTTGAAGCAGCTAAGTGACTGTGCTATCATGTGCGTGGAGGAACACATTAAAATGATCCAGCATGATGGTAAAATTCATCGTCACATAAATATTTGTCAAAGGGAAACCTCAGTTACATTATGAAATCCATAAAGCTCCCTGTCTGTCTTTATTTGGTATTTATAAAAATTTATATTTGGCATAGCCAATCTTTGAAAATATGTGTCAACAATGAAATATACTTAAGAACAATCAGCACAACAATATGTCAAGGAGTTATAGTTATAGAGTATTCTTCCTGAATACTCTCTTTACTCCTACTTCTCCTGTAAGGTCTGCAGGAAATTCCTGGAACATTTCTCAAAGGAGCCTGCAGATATGCTGATATGGTTACAGCTATAACTATTCAATTAGGACTGGATTGTAACTCAGCCTGTGGCTAGCTTGTTTTTTTGCACAGACACTGAAGAGAGTTCATGTCTTAATTTCCTGAGTAAACAAGAGCATACATTTCAAAATCAAAATGTTGCCTTGAAGCAGTGTTACAGAGCACAAATATGGCTTGGTGCTGTTGTTTAATTGCTCTTCTGTGCTTTTGCTCTGAAAATCATAGCATTTACTTCTCAGTTTCTACACAGGGTTCTCCAAACCCTTGGAGCTGCATTCTAATGTGGAATAAAAACATCAATAGGATGAGCACTGGAGACTTTAGACTGTACTTGTAGTGTTGTCAAAGATTCTCTTTCTCATTTTGTTCCTTCAAAGCATTTTGAAAACAAAAATTAAAAACAGGTATAATTCAAGTCACATAAGACATGTTACTTAAATCAAAAATTTAAAGATACTTTGATATACCAATGCTTATAGAAATAAAAAAATGGGTTGATTGAGATATATCCACAAATGTACATATATATGTATGTATTTACATGTATTGTAGTATAAATATATATGTTCTGCATTGCATCTCCGACTAAATTGAGTTACTAACACAGTGTTAACAAAAGCATTGCATTTATGTTTTTTTACCTAACAAGGAGGACACCCACTTTGGCTAAAAAAATTGCTTAGATATGGTAAGGTTATTTATAGGCACTCTTTTTATCTAGAGCATTCATTATGCCAGATGCTAAGTTTTTAAATTGTTTATAAACAAAAGATATATACACAGGTGGTTATGCTAGACACATAATACATAAATAAAAACATGCTTGTAAGTTATATTAAAAGAATGAGCATGTAAATGTAAAAATGTTGTTGTCAAAGTGATCAAGGAGCTCATATGCCAAAAAATATAGATATTGGAACAGCTGTTGCCAGTGGGGCTATTTAGGAAGCTGTTCATGAATAACTAGCTGCCCACTATGATGACCTGAAGTGGCAGGAGGTCACTGCATATTCCTGCTGTCTCTAAGACTGCCTTATTCAATTTCCCAGAGCTGTTGTCTGTTATCACTCAAGACTGGCCAATATTGTACCTTTCCATTTTTAACTTTCCCAATTTACACAAAAGATTACTTCCCCCTCAGTACTCATGTACTGTGTGCAGTACAGAATTCTAGAATATAGCAATAAATCCATTGACTAATGTTTTTCTTAATATAACCCACTACTTTGTTTCATGTGTAGCGGATGGACAGTAAAATATGTGTGTATCCATAGTTCATATTATTTTGTTAGCCAAACAGTACTCCTGCAGTATCCACATGTCCTGAAGCTGGGATGATCCCCTTTGGAGGGTATTAGGCTTCAGCATTGATTGACCAGCCCCTTTTTCTTAGAAGGAATTTATAATCTTACTCTCTCCTGAATGCATAGATGTCTCCAAAATCAAATTCAAATTAATGAATCAGAGTCCGTGAGATATCAAAATATATCATTACAGAAGATTAGACATCCCATAAAGACAATATGATTTGGTCATATATACCTGCAGCTTTCTTTACAGGGATATTAGTTGATGATGAGATCTGTGGATTAATTATCTGCTCTCTGAGGCAGCTGCAAATTCCAGATCTTGACTCCCAGTGATCAATAGATGCAAGAGAGGTCATTAAAGATTGGTGAAGTATCTGTCATTTTAAAGTTCCCCCAAACTGTATCATTATAATACATGAACATATAATATAGAGATCAAAACAAATAATTTACATAACATTTGAGTGGTAGGTAGGTTTCTAGTGGAAAAAATCTGATTTCTTATTAATTTATTTACTTTTTTCTGTGCTGACTGATAAATGCTGGTCAGTCTTTCTGAGTAGACAATTCATAGACTTATAATTAAGACAGCAGGGATTCTAAATGTAACCAAAAACTTGGAAAGCAGAGACTGAGATACTGTAGTCATGGCCTATGAACAGGATATAGGCAATAATTCTTTGAATCTAGAATAGTAAATTCACAAATTCTATCATTTTCAATGATAAAATAATTGCTCTTAGGCTAGACTTCCAAATTGTTCATCACCTACACTTTGCTACATCCCATCACAACCTGGAACAGTTGAATTAGATTTAACCACATTTATTTAATAGCTTTGATACAATAAGTGAGAATAATTTTCTTCTGTTCTGAACATATACTTGAAAATTTCCACCTTGTATTTGTATTGCCAAGTTTTTATTATTATTATTAATGGATTGATTTCTAGAAGGTAAGTAAAAAGACTACCAACACTGTGTGTTCTGAAGGCACAACCATGTCCAGCTTCAGTGGGTGATTAAGTACGCACTAAAAATGCATGTCTCATGTAACACAATACATCTTTGACTACTTGGGAAAAGATGTATTATTCTGCTCTAGTCAGATTCTGTGGGCCACATTATTTCTTTTAGGGAGTAGTAGTAAGTTTCTCAGATGATCTTACAAACCTGGCAACATAACATCAAATATTTATTAACATTGGAAGGTATTTACTCAGTGCCTTATGAGAATTAAATATTTCTCATGTAACTGTATTCGGTTTGGGTATTGGTTTTTCTTCTGTAGTTTAGATAATTGAGCTTATGAAGTAACAACCTTTTATACCAATACTGTGGGTCTGTCCTTTCTAATGGGTTATACTATATATACCATTCTCTGCACCTGCTTTTCATTCATCACTTATCATCAATAGCATCAATTCATTGCATTTTCGTGAAGTTTATCAATGAGTATACTACTTGAGGACTTGCAAAATGACATTGTTTTTTAGTGTGATAAACACATAACTGATTTTTTTAGGTGAACTTCCTCATTACAATGAAGTAAAGAAAAACCCTGGAATTTAGAATTAATAACAAATCCTCACTCAAAATCATTGCTATAGTTTTATATTTTTGTGTTTCATTTTATAATTTTTACTCAACTCTGACCTAGTTCAGGTGTAAAAAATTAGGGGCTAACATATTTTTTAAATATTATTATTTTATTTTTCTAGTTTTACAAGCATATTCAGTACTTATTTCTACTTCTGTCCATCCTCCCTCTCTTCTATCCCCCTCCCTTCCCTTCATCAATCCATCTCACTCCCTCCCACTCTCCTGCCTGTATGTTTTCTTGGACCCCAGGGTTCCGTCTGACTTGTCTACCCTTCTGGGGGTCCAGGCCTCTTACTCCATTTTAATGAAAATAGTTGACCTTAGTTATGGTCAACTTAGTTATGGTCAATATTATGTCAATTAGAAAATGAGCAGATTTTTGTGCGACTTGTACTTTTTAAAATAGTAAGTAGTTTGATTACATGAATAAATTAACGTGCAATTACAAATAATAATTTTTATATTTATGCACTTTTTTGCAAAAGAGAAAAAAAAGCCATTTTGTTGGTCAGTGTATTACACAAGCTTCCAAAGTGGAACTAATATTTCCACTTACAGTTGAGAATAATGAAGTCCATCAAATTATAAGTAATAAAAGTTTCAGGGCTCAAATTTAACCAGGCTGTTCATACTCAGTGTGCAGCAAAAATGTTTAAACAAATAATTGTGAAATTAGCCATAACAATAGAACACTAGGATGATATAAATACCTCTAAAGGTATTTATGTTTGGATGTGCTAGCAGAGATATGTCTTCATGTATTTGCCTCACGATAGACACTCATAGCATTGGGTGACTAAAGAGAATGTTCTAGGTTCTAAGAGAACCTTCAGCAAAGTCATTGCACTGTCTGGACAAGCAATATGGAGGGAATGGTGGCATTGACATCCCTCAGGGTCCACATTCTGCTATTGAATTGCTTATCTCACCCAACTCTAAGGACCCATTGAGAAAGAGTTTGAAATGTCATCTTTTCAGAAGGAATCTACCTTTTGAATGTTCAGAAATCTTAGGACAACTCATCAAAATAATTTCCGTAGTCACGATGCCTGGAGGCCGTTCTGTACACTCTGTGGTAAACTGTGCACAGACTTCCTGAGGCGACATGCCCAGATGTCCACTCAACCATATATAATTTCTATAATATTATTGACACTTTATAAACAAATACAGCAAATTCTACCAAAGTCCAAACTTAGTGAGCCATGTTTCTTGAGGTTATTTACAGGTGAATGGGCAAATCAAAGGTAGCTGCATCATTGAAATCCCACCCTAGCATGGATGAACTACCCGTGGCAGCTGAAAACCCGGTGCTGTCTTCACAGGTAGCTCAGCAGGTCCAAGAGTCCACTCTCCTTGGTTGTCTTTGCTGCTTATATAACCTTGGGAAGGGAGGGGCCTTATGAATTCTGTAAGTTTCAGGGATTTCCTGAGATTTGTACCCTGTTTACTTCCTGAGTTTTAGGGAGCACCTAGGATGGAATGTTTCGATCTATAGGTAATCACTATCCAGTATGAACCTAGAATCAGAATAGTAGTAATAATTTGAAGTTAGGCAGATTATTTTTTTCTTTTTTAAGTAAAGGACCTCTTTGATGTAAACAGAGTTGCTCTATCCTCATACCTTCAGCTAATTTTATAGAACAAGAAGAAAAGGTCACAGTTATTATCATATTAGTTATAGATTATATATCAGTGGTGGGATAGGGATGCTTGATTTTTGTTTGTTTAGTTACTTTCTAATTCCTTGTCTGTTCATATGGATTGTCTTTGTACAGTGGAGTAATTTGTGCATAGTAATTTTTGTAACCTTTAGCTACTCAGCTAAAGGTTATTTATTTATTTATTATTTATTCAATTGTGCGTGTGTGTGTATGTATATGCGTGTGTGTGTGTGTGTGTGTGTCTGTGTGTCTGTGTGTGTAGAACCACAGACGAGTTCGGGAACCACCATGGACGCCTCCACCTCCTCCTTGTTTACTCTGCCTCAGGATTCACAGGCTCCACCCTACCAGGACCAGAAGCATAGGCCGCCCCGGCTTCTGCCCAGCATCTATACGTGGGATCTGGGATACGAACTCAGGACTTTCTGCCTGCAAGGCAGAGGCTTAACCCCTGAGCCACCTCTCCAGCCCCTATAATGATTTTTTATAGCTTATTTTTATTTCATCTTACACTGTGAAAGTTTGTTTGATTGTTTTCCATAGTGCCTGGTTTAAATGAGGTACCCACGAGAATACTTCAACAGAAGAGTTCTACCCACCCTTTTATAATTAGAGAACTGTAGCTTGATTTTGGCATGTCAGTAATACTGCTATTACTTTTTGTATTTGAACTTTCACTTGTAAATGTCAGCAGTGAAAGATTTTGGCAGTTTATTAATTGTGAGATTCCAATAAATATTTCTTTAATTGATTCATGTAAGGTGTAATTAACTTCTTCCATAATTTTATGATAATTTTAAATATTACAAAATCAGTCTCTTTTGATATTAAAATAGCTAGTGCCAATTGATACGCTCAAGTTTTCTTCAATATCTCTAAATATAACATGTCAAAGATTATTTAAGGACATCATATATTTAATAGTTTTTAAATTTTTTATCACACTTTCATCAATGATTAGACATAAGATATTAAAATGTCAGTTACAATTATGATTCTATGGATTTTAATTATCCTGGAACCCTCATCAAAGATCGACTTTTGAAATGGTGTTTCAAATAATAAAGTATTATATAATTTTGCTTCATAGGAGGAAAAGATGTTTTAGAGAAGAATGACAGATGCTTGGTACCTTTGTGAAAGTGAAAAGGGTGTTTTCAGCATTGTTTGTGACACCAGTCTTTATACTGAGATTTCCCAGGCAAGCCTTTTTGATTGCATTTATAATGTGTCTACCCATTACCACACCTGGTGACACAGAGGTGAACTGGCCAATCAGTACCATTGCCCAGGCATAGCATGTAAGGGTTCTGGCTGGTTCAGTGCACTGGCAACTAACTTTGGAGTGACTTATCTCTTTCAATATGTTTTGGTCCACTGACAAAAGGAAGAACGAGATGTCAAATTTTGGTCAGAACACCCATATTTTCAATCCATTTTAGAGGAATCATCTGTCTTGTAATGCCCATGATGAAAAAATAAATTGTACATGTGACATATTAAAAGGTTTTTTTCCCCCTGGAATGAAACCTCACCATTCAAATTCATCATAACCTTACTTTCATTTATTTACATGACTTCACTTTTTTTCGGTCTCTTGTAACTTTACCTGTGAAGGCAATGTTACTGAGCATAAAAATAATAGATTTTTCAGTCACTTTTAGTTAGAAACAGTTAAGCAGGATAGTGTGTTTGTCTCCCATCTCTCATGAAATAGTTTAAAAGGGATAAACATTAACCAAGCAGAAAAATTCTGGGCCGAAAGTCAGCAGCATCCAGAGGGATTTAGGTAAGAAGTACAGCTATAAACAAGGATTGATTGAGAGTACTTCCATCCCATCCCTGGTCTCTGTTCCCAGAGCAGAGTTATCTGTCAGGTGTTTGGCAAAACAAATACACAAATAAAACAGATGGCACCTCTGCACAAAAATTGGATGGATCAAGTAGGGCAAGCAGTAACTTCTATTGAGGACACCAATGTCCTGCTTTGAAGGCCAAAAAGCTCTTGCTCTGCCAATGTGGAGAGATATAGGGAACTTATCAGATAGTTGTCTTCTCTTTTACCTTCTTCAAGTTGGAAAGTTTCTTACTCAACTTTGACTCTTTCCTCCATTCTGCATTATGCCACATGTATCCAAAGAAAAAAGTTGGTGGGTAAAAATGTCCTTGTTACCTTCCTTTGGTAGCTGTAAATATATTGCCAGTGATGTCCAGGCTCATGAGAAAATGCAAAAGCATTGAAGTAAGGCATAAAAAAGAGAAAAGTTGATACTAGAAGGGAATTATTATTATTGTTATTATTTTGTTTAGAGAATCTCAGTAGCTTTCATAAGTCACATCTAATGTTTAGAAATATTTGCTAACATACTGTATTAATAAAACAAGAACAAGGAATACTAGAACAAATGAGCCACAAAAGAGCTAGAGAACATTTCTAATGAATATAAATATCATGTTGAAATGAAATCAGATACTTAGAGAACAACATTGAGAAAGTCCTACAGAACATAGATCCCAGAGGCAAATAGAAACGCATATGGAACAAATGTCATGTATATAGATGCTGCTGCTGGACTAGCTAAAATCTAGGAATCTCTGAAAAACATGTAGAAAGATGCCATCACTTGAAGACCTGAAGAAAGATCTTTTGTTTTTTCCACATGCGGTGGATGCATGCTGAAGTTTTTAAGTACCAAGGATAGATGCACAGTCACTACTTTTGCTCAGGAGAAGGAAGAAATTAAAAAAAAAAAAAAACAGTATCCACACAGATTAGATTTATACCTTACTTCTCAGGAGCTGATCAGAAGACAGACGATTATTTTCAAAGTTCTAAGTGAAAACTTTGAGTTGGCATCTATGCTCCTTCTATAAAGGCAGATTGAGACATTTTCAGATATTCAGAATTCAGGACTTTTTTTTCTAATCTACCATCAAAACGTGTGATTGATTAAAGAATGCTTTCAGTTCTTACATATCTTATCTATCCTAAGGGCATGTGAGCTAAAGAAGTAGTCAAATTTTTCCTAAGAACTAGGTGAATCATAGGAAATGAAAGAACAGAGGAAAGAAATGTTGCCTAAGTAGCTCTGCACTTAAGCAAAATGTCTACTCTTCTGAAGCATCGGTGATGATTGCTAGAAACAGTATACACAGAAGAGACATTCCATTTTGTGGTAAGAGAATCATGTGGCAAATCTATATGTCATTACTGCTCTTTGCTATAGCAAAACTCTCCATTTTGGAGAGCAACTGTAATACTCAGGGAAGCAATCATTTTTGGAAGCAAGGTATGGATTTAATGGCTATAACAGAAACTTTACAATTAAACAGATAAGACTAAAAAGGACACTTGAGTTACACTTTCATAATCTTTAACCACTAAGTTGTAAAAGCCACGCTTTTTAAAGACAGTGAGAAAGATTAAAATTTCCAGCTTGGCAAAATGAAAGAAAGGTCCTTTCAGGTCCTCCAATGAAAAGGGAAAGTACACAATGATCTGGGACATCGGGTCTGGTCTCCTGAGTAAGGTCAGTTTGTGACAAGGAGATATATAGTCATCTATACTGACTGTCTATTAAGAGTAGGTATATCTGGGCTGGTGATGTGGCTCAGATATAAAGGTGTTTGTATGTAATCTGGTGACTTGAAGTCTGTCCTTGGAGTCCACATAGACAAGGAGAGAGCTGACTTCTGTAAAATTGTCTTTACATCCTTTCACATGCGTGCAGTGGTATGCCTGTTCTCTCTCTTCTCTCTTCCCCTCTCTCTAATAGATAAATAATAGGTAAAATATGAAAAGCAGTAGGTATAAGTTTATCTTATGGAAGGAAAGCACCAGCATGAACAATGGACAGATATGAGAGTAGGAGGCAGAGTTGGAAACAATTTCCACATCCAGACCTTTAATATGTCAGAAACTAGTTTTGTTTGATGGGTTCCGCATGAAAGGATTGTCTAAGATCTGATTCTTCTACATACCTCTACTGGATCCTTTTCCCTTTTTGCTAACTGTGATTTCTTATTTTTAATATGAGGAGTTAAGACTGAAAAATTATTTGTATACCACGTGTCTCACAAAGAATTTGTGCCCATAATACAGTGACTGCTCAAATCTCAATGAAAAAAAAAAAAAAACAGTCTTCTTAGAAAATGTGCAAAAGTTTCTGGGAGATGGCTCAAGGGCTGAAGTCTTTGTCTCGCAAACAAAAAGACCAGAATTTTGACTCCTAGATCTCATGTAGTGTGGTGGTCCAGAAGGCATTGTTTGGGAAACTCCAGAGCAAAGCAATAAGGAGGTGAAGTAAACCAGGATGGTTCCTGGTGTCACCCTTGGATTTCACAGGTACACATACTCAAGTGCCCTCTTGAATAAAATATACAAACATATACACATACACTCACAGGGAGTGTGTGTGCACAAAAAGAAGGAAAATATGTAAAAGACATGAACCACAACAACAGAAAAAAATTGAAAAAATACATGGATAGCAAACAGTCATATAAAAGGTTTTAGCACCATGGCCATAAGGAAATACAAATTAAAACTTTAATGTGATATGACTATATGACTATATAGCTATTAGATTGACAGAAAAAAAAATCACAGTAGCCACACTAAGTGCTGTGAGGGATTTAGCAACTAAGACCATCCAAGTTGTATTGTTAGAATCGTGAAGAACACTGCTGCTCTGGAGAACAGATTCTTATACAGGTAATTGGTGGGCAGACACCTGTGTAACCCTAGCATGGGACGCTGCTCAGCACTAAGTAAGAATGACATATGTGTATACACATACACACACACACACACACACACACACACACACACACGCACACACACCACATAAAACTACTTAGATGAATCTTAAGGGGATTATTTCGAGTAAAAGAAATCCAAAATAAATTACATTCCATATGATTCCACTCTATCACATTATTGAAATGACAAAATTATAGAGATAAAGAAAAGATTAGTGGTTAACAAGGGTTTAGAAAGATGGGGAAGATATTAAAGGTAGCATTAGTTCCCTTCATGGTTCTGTACCTTAACTTTGATGCTATCCACATAAATTTAAACATGATGAAATGACACAGAGCCCAAAGTGCATACCACCACTCCCCCAGTAGATACACACACACACACACACACACACACACACACACACACACACACACACACATACCCCTAGTGCAATCTAGGCAAGGTCAGTGGATTGCAGCCCTGTCAGTACTGATGCACTACACTATGCTACTTTGGAAAAAACTGAAATGGAGAGCAGGCAAGAAGAACTCCCCGTGTTATTTCTTCTAAATCATTGCAAACCTACAATCATCTCAAAATAAAGACCCAGAAAATGAAAAGGGTCTGTTTCTCATTGCTCCTTAGATACCAGTTGGCTTTTAAAGATAGCATCACATAAAGAAGGCCTGCTTAGCTAGTTCTCTGTCTTCTGATCCTTAAACCAATGTTTAAAAACAGAATCTGTCCATTTTCTAACAGCGTTACCTCTAGAACACATTTCTAGTGTCCTTTGTGGATAATATCCTGCTGTGTCTTCACTGAATGATGGACTGTGTTATTTTCTATTCCTGACATGTGCATGCATGTCCAACTTCATGCTTTGCCAAGCCTTTCTTCCTGTTCTTTAGCTACATGGACCTTCTTTCAGCTTGTAAAATGTGTCATATCTTCTTCCACTACAAACATTTTTCCATAGTATTTGCAATGGTTTAAGACAATGTTGCTTGTAGTATCACTTATTTACAGAAGCCTTCCTTGAGCTTCCAAATGAAGGTTGTTATTGTATTTTAAATTTCTTTCATATTTTGATATTTCAAGAGTACTTATACAGATGCAATTGCATGATTACATGCATTATTAGCTGATTTTAGTTTTTTAGGAGAATCAACAGAAACTCAAAAGTATTTTATAAATTGTTCCCAGTTACATGCTACCACAGTGATCAAGCTGAGATTTAACCTCAGGTATGTCTGGTACTAAATTTCATGTGTTTATCCCTGTTTGTATTTTCTCTATACATATTTCATCTTCAAAAAATTCATGTCATGAGTCTGTAAATATACCATAAAAGGAATTGTAAAATGATCTAACTTGCAGAACTGTGTTAGGAAGCAAACACACAGGTCTAGCTTCTGACCAATCTGGCTGAAGATAAGGTGCTTTGCAGGCACTCAGAGAAAGATGCAGCACATCTGAATCCAGTGGTTCCTTTTCCAGCCTATGTAACATATCACCTGCCTCCAGACCTGGGAAACCATCAGATTCTTAAAATCTCTAGCCAGAAGAACAAAGTTTATATACAAATATCTCAAGCATTGTTTATGGATTTTGACAATCTCCTTTTCAGTGGACCAAGCTCATATATATATATAAATCCCATGTATCTCTGATCACTCTCTTGGTTTTTTGCTGGCCTGATATTCTGGGGTGGGGGTCTTCTCAAACTATTCTTCAATATCAGTATAAATTATGCCTCAGAAATGGCCTAATATTGACTACAAACTTCTCCTAACCAAGGAAATTGTCATGTTTTATCCACGGTCCCAGCATTTTTTCTCATTGTATCTGAAAGAGCACTGGGAAATGTCCTTCCAGCTGTGTTTCCTCACAGTAGCCTCAGGTGTTCTTGGTCTGTGACAGTAGGCTCTAAGATTGTAGCTGCTGTTTTTCCTGACCCTTATTTCTAAGGTTTACACATTTGTGGGAGCCCATGATCATCTCTGCTACTTCACTTCCCTCCTTGCACGCTTCAAAATGTCCCTTTTTCTTTCTAATAGAAATATGTGATTGCAGTAGCTGCCTGATTTTTCTCTCTGCCTAGAATGCTCAATAGCTGTGGCCTTTTTTTTTCTGAGAAGACTTACTTTCTTTTAGGTCACACAAAATATGTTCCTCTATTTCGCGCCTCAGCATTCTTTTCCATGTACTAGCAATTAAACCTTTGCCCTGGCATTAGAAGCTCAGGGGCAATAATGCTTAACTCCTTCCTGCAGCTCAATACCATGTGAAAGACATGCTATCACTCTTGATAAGCAAATAAGAGGTGCAGAGATTGTTTATATTTATCAGTTAGCTTGTTATACTGTTTATTTATATACATTTTAACAAAAATTAAAATGGTAAAGGCATAAAGAAGAGAGATGTCTATTGGATTTTTTCTTCTTTTTTTAAGTTTTATCTTATTTTATTTGTTTATTTCCCAATCATACAAGTTGAACAGTTACCCCGGTCCTCTCCTTCCCTCCACCCCTCCTCAGTACCCCTTGTACCCACCCCCCCTTTGCCCCTTCTTTTCACCCCCCTCCCTCCCTTTCTCCCAATGCCCCTCCTTCCCCACTTCCCATTCCCTGGAGTATCCTTTAGTGTGAATGTCAAACTTCCCTCTGAGTCCTCCACTCTAATGAGGTATAAGGACTCAGTGGCATTGCCCAGAGCCCTTTCTTGGGCTCCCCTTTAGTATGGGAACACTATTATGACTTTTAATCCCTTACCTCTAAGGAGCCTAGGAACTGTGATCCATGCTAGATTTTAGGGGGTCATTGACATGTCAATCATTGCTCAGGTAATGCAAAGTCCTATTATGGCTACTATGGCCCTAACTTGCGTGGAGTATCTTGCATATCATTGCTCCTCCCCATCTTTAGGCTCTTAAAATCTTACCGCCCTCTCTTTGGCAGATTTCCCTGAATTTTAGGATGGGGAGAGATGTGGCTGGTCTGGTTCCAGATGATTAATGTAGGGTCTTTGATGTTCTGAATTATGGGGTTTTTTGTTTGTTTGTTTTTTCCAGTTTTGCCTTTCTTGCACTGCCCTTGCTTGGCTCCATCCTAATTGGTATTGGAGGTCACCTCTTCAGCAGAGATAAAAGGTTGTTTAAATGGAATCTTACTGTAAGAGTAGATTCAAAGATAGATGGAATAGGAGTAGGAGACCACATTGGGGGGAGGGGTCAGTCTCCCATTTATAGGATGGTTACCATCTATCTGCCCTCCCTGACTGGTGAGATCAAACCCCCTCAGTCACAAGTATCCAGGAAGGAAAGTAGAATGAGCTTAACCAGATGTCTTGCTACTTACTTGCAATACTTGATGGTGACCTATTTTCTCTACCGTAGCATGATCCCCTAAGAGATGTGTATTGTTTCCTCAAAATTATATCCACATTATAGATAGTGAGGAGGGGAACATGAGGGAACCAGAATATATTTTGGGACTGCTTCTTGTTGTGTAGATGTTAAGAGCTTTTTTATTATTATTATTTCTCATCTACTTGTCAAAGAAGGAAAGGAGGGAGAATATCCTTCATCCTTTTACACATGTAATATGGGAACAGCACATGTAATCTCTGATGATTTTTTATCAGCTGAAATATATTTCTTTATTTGAACTTAGCCTTAAGGGAGACTGTAAGACATGGTTGGTAGGTGGATTCTTTCTTTCTTTCTTTCTCTCTTTCTTTCTCTCTTTCTTTCTCTCTCTCTTTCTTCTTTCTTTCTTTCTTTCTTTCTTTCTTTCTTTCTTTCTCTCTCTCTCTCTTTCCTTCCTTCCTTCCTTCTTTCCTTCCTTCCTTCCTTCCTTCCTTCCTTCCTTCCTTCCTTCCTTCCTTCCTTCCTTCCTTCCTTCCTTCCTTCTTCCTTCCTTTCTTTCTTTCTTTCTCCCTCTCTCTCTCTCTCTCTCTCTCCTTAAAAAGAGCATTATTGCACTCAGGAACAACTTATCTTACTGTTGTATCCAGGCATGGAGTGAGAAAAAGAAGCCTTAAAATAATGTCAAATGTGGGTGGAGTTCCTATTACTTGTGGAACATGGAAATTGATTTGAGAACTTGAGGGCTGAGCAAAGATCAACTATGATTTGTCAACGGGAAGCTGGGCGTGTATTTTCCCTACAAGGCAATATTATGTTGAGAGGTTAATAGAGAATAGCTAAGTATTGTTTAAGATATATTTAGATGTTAAGGGTGATATTCTTGCACATTATTTTGTAATTGGCATTAGAGATGGAATGAGTAGGGCCAAGTGGAGACTTTCCTTGTTTATTTTGTTTGTTTTTGCTTTTCCAAATAAGGACCATGTAAGTTTATATAGCAACATGGATCCTGAGAAAGGCAAGACAGGCATGATGAACATTAGAGATGCAGACATCTCCAACATGTGGAGAGACTTAAAATGTCAAGTCCAGGATAATGTGTTTATTCTGAGCAACAGGGATTCAAGAGCCTTGGTCTTTCTCTTGTCTTTTGTTTGGTGGTGTTTGTATCTTTGAGGTTTTGATAGAATAAAGTGACATATATTTGCCTTTAAACATTTGTTGGAATAGTAATGTCATACCCAGGTGGCATTCTTCACAAGAGACTCAAATTGCTGGATGGGGAAGAGGGAAAAGTTTGGAATTTAAAAAGAGATATATTCTTAAATCTTCGTGTCCTTTTTATGAATTGAATAGCTGAAGGACTATTTGTCAAAGCACACCAAGCAAGATAGCGAGAGAGAGAGACACAAAGAGAGAGAGAGTGAGAGTGAGAGAGTAGGAGGAGGAATGAAAATCCACAATATTGACAAGATTTTTAAAAAGTTGAGGAACAGCGAGGCGACAGTCTACTTTCTGGAGAAAACAAGAGCAAGCAAACAAACTCAAATAGTTTGCTCACTGGGGTATCATGGTAACTTGAAGAGAACAGCTGTAGTGCAGTTGACTACTTGTGCTGAATGGGTAGCATACAGCAAGAGCTGTGGTGTAGTTGTTTTTCCTCCTTATTGTTGAAAGGTATGAGTCTGCCTATTGGACACATGCATCCATTCTTGTGAGCTGCAAGGAGATGGAAGAAATTGAAAAGCTGAAAGACTGGAAACTTGCCCCCTCCTCTCCTCCTTTTTTACAACTGTTTGATAAGATATTGTTATATAGTGTAATTGTTATACAGTTAGTTTCTTTCTCATTTAGTTGTATTAAGTACCACTGTGACTTTTACAAAGTGATTATGTACAAGCTGGGGAGATGGTTTGGTGGTTAAAGTGTGTGCTTCACAAAAAAATCAGAATCTGTACCCCAAGGTCTCATGGACAAATGCAAGGTAAGTATAGTAGTGGTCAGTGTGTAATTTTAGCCCGAGAAGGCAGTGTGGAAATCCCCCAAGCAAGCTGAGTAACTAGACTAGCCATTGGCATACTTCAGGTTCAATTAGAAACCCAGGCTCAAAAGAGTAAGAAGGAAGAATGATCGATTGAGGATTATTCCCAGTATCCACCTTCAGTGCACATAAACATCACATGAACACTCACACACACCAGCACATACTCATACACATATGTGCCCACCCAAATGAAAACATGCATATACATGCATATAACACACACACACACTGACATGAAAATGAAAAAAAAATAAAAGATTAGGTACTTTTCCTTCATATTTCAAGTTTAGATTGCTAAATCAGTAATTTTAAGTAGATTATTGTCCTTGTATTATAAAATATCTCCTTTTGGATGTAGCAAATTCTCACTAAAATAAAAAAGTTATCACCTAAGTGAGTTACAGGTGGAGTTAGCTGACTTATTTAACTTCATGTGCAAGTAACCTAAAAGGACAACAAGAATTCATTTGCAAAGAAGTTGGCAATTTAAATAAGCATTAACTGTGGGTTTATTTCTGAATATATTCTTAATTAAAGTTATATTGATATAGGCTGAGAATTTTGATACATTTGGATGAACTTTTCATGTGAACAGATATTTGAGTTATGTGAATAAACTCCCTAATGAATCTGTTGTTTGTTACGAATCTTTTGCCAAGACATTTATGATCTTAGTTTAAAAAAAAGTAATACATCTTTATTTGAATGTTAAATGTGGCTTAGATTTTGTTCAGAAAGTAAAACTAGACAGTAATTATGATTTATCTTCCTTTTGAGCACGGACAGCATTATTGATACATCATCATTATACTTCTTTCTTTTTTAATATTTATGAGCTATTTTGTGCCAAAAGTGGATAGCAAATCACTAATCATTATGCATGTTATTTAATTCATCAGCTGTTAAATACAGTTAAGTATTTAAGTTACTGAAACCACAGGAAGTTCTTACTTCAGTAAATATGTTACCATAATTTGCATTGTACTTTATAATTAATAAATACCTATCAAATATTCACCATGTCAAATCAATTATTCTAGGGGAAACAGCAGATGGAAGGATGGAATGTAATATTTTCTTTACTGTCAATTTATGTAAAGTCTTTTTTGGAAATAAAAAAATACAGATATAGCTATAGCATGTATTATGGTATATGTAATGGAAAAAATATACAAAATATAATGAAGGTTTAAAAAGGATAAAATCAACAAAGATTGAGACTAGAGACAGTTTCATGTCAAGGGAGGGTCTGTAGGGAGCTGAGCTACAAAGCTGGGAAGGGATTTAGAAGCAATGAAAACTTCAGCTTCCAACTTCGTAACTTGTATGTATGAGATACAACAAGTTTGATAGCAATTTGACCATGTAATTACCAAAAATTAATTCAGAACTAAATGTATGATGAGTCCATGGCATTTCTGTGTTGCACCTCGAGACTCAACTGAAGCCTTGGTTCTGAACACACAGTGTGAATGCTTTGTACCACACATGCCCAAGTGCCATGCAATACCGATGAGCACTTCCTAAAACACTCTAAATCCAGTCAGATTCAAGACTGTGAGTGTTAGGAATTGCAGTCTTTATAGTACTAATAAATCTTTCTGCTTTTATCAAGATGTAACAGTTTAATTACCCAAAAAAAGAGATTTTTAATATTTTCATTTAATCGTTCTTCACCAGGTATCAATCTAGTATATCCTTGGATTGGACGTAATAGAATGTTTCATTTTAAAAAGTGCTGTTTGAGTTTTATAAGAAATTCTTCAATAAATTTAGATTAGAAATAAGAACAGAACTTCCAGCAATTCCTGAAATCACCCTAACTGTGCTTCTGCCATTTTTCACTGTGTCTTAATTCAAACACGGTATTTGTAGCACTTGAGAATAAAATCAATATATTCATCATTTCTGATAAACTGTTGAAAATGTTTCATAACCTGTGGAATCAGATATTAAATCAAGATTCAGTTTTTTACCAAGAAAAAGGCATGTCCATCTCATTAATATGCAATCTTCTTTTTGTGTTAATAAATGGAAAAATTCAATATGTACCAATTCTGTTATTGAAGAAATTTCTTTATGATTCATTATCAGCAAATATTTAGCCTATATACTTATATATCTAAGTTTCTGGAGACATGTAAAAATTTCTCAGGTGAAAAGGAGTGATGAATAGATCAAGTTTAAAAAGCTCTCGAGAGCTAGGTGAAAGCAGAGAAGGAAAACATGGCCTCAATTTAGAGTAAAATAATTGTGTGAGGTATCAAAGTTAAGCCCAGGAGGATGCCCAGCCCAGGATGATGCCCAGGCTGTGCCCATGCCATGAAAGTTGTTGACACAAATGTAGGCGGCTGCTGTGGTGAAGGCACTGCTTTTGAACCATGTATTTCCTGTGAAGTTAGTGGCATCTATTAATGTTATGTCTTTCAAAATTAGAAGATTATTTTGTGGGTCTGTGTTTGCAGTGAGTTGTAACCATCACTAAGAGGGCCAGTGTGATCCTGTGGACTGAAAGTGGCTTCAGAAAAAGACATAAAGTGAAGACCTTGATGCTGCTATCCTTTGATAGAAGCAAGAGCTAAAATATCGCCTTTCTCCACCATGTCCCTGAGGCTTAATGTCTGGGCCTCTCCTACTGGCATAACTCTAAAATCACACTAATAAAAATGTGCGTGCGTGCACGCGCATATGCACATCACACACAAGAAGTAGTCATTAAAAAGAAAACACAACTACAAAACTATAAGCTCTCCTTTGGTTCCTGAACTATGCCACTCATCATAAATCCTAAAATATGTGTTTATTCTAGTTCCTTTCTGAACAGCATGATTTTATTGCATTGCATTTTTAGATGTTAGATATGACAATCTGTTTAATATAAACATTAGAATAAGTCACCCTGTATCTAATCATGTTTTGAACTTCTCTATTTTTTAATATTCTAGGAAGATCAAAGACTGAAAATAGACTAGGCTTTTCTTGACCTCCACAAGGCTTTGTCAGGGCTATAACATTTTCTTATATGTACAGAGCATTATCATTTATTAATCTTCTGTGGACTTTGCATTGATCATCTTAAATGATGTGGGTTGAAATACCAGCACTATGTAAACATTTTGTAGGATTTGTACTAATCCAGTTTAACTTGTGAAATTTACTTTTAATTACGAAACACACATTTTCACTTTATTGTATGAAAATTAGAAAATTTTTCCTTTGCAAGGAAGGCTGAAGAAAGAACATTACTATGTGATATGAATAAAAGGTGCCACCCATGAATCTGAGTTTGTTCTTGCTTAGGAACATTTCAGAATTTCCATTATCGAACAGTGTATAACCCAGGACAGTAGGGTCAGGTCCCTGAGTTTGCCTTTCTGTATACACAGCTGGAAAACAAACATTTTTTACAGGAAAAAAAAAAAGATGTTTCCATTCTTGTGTTTTCAAGGAAATTCCCGGTGTTTTATAGCTTCAAGCACCTGGCACTGGTTTTGGGTTGCTGGTGAAGAAGTTAAGTAGTAATCCCAGCTACAAGAAAATAAAGGCCTGGATTTCAAAGAGACAAAGCCAAGGAGGATTTTGAAGGGGAAAAGTAAAACCAGTTTGTGTGATGCCCTGTTGCCAGAGACCTTGATCATTACTCTATGTGGTCTTAAGTAAGTAGTAAGACAAATGTCCTGTCCTCTCACACTTACTAGCTAGTTAGAAAGTAATTAAGTTAACAAAAAAGCTAAACATTTAGGACAATAGAGCTTTCATTCAGGGGTGTTAAAATAGGTACACAAATAATTCTGTGATCTTAAATCTCTCCTATGATGATTTCTTGCCCACTTATTATATATGAATATTTAAATTTG
Organism: Typhlomys cinereus; assembly: GCA_023101885.1. Lineage (NCBI taxonomy): Eukaryota > Metazoa > Chordata > Mammalia > Rodentia > Platacanthomyidae > Typhlomys > Typhlomys cinereus. The sequence continues at coordinate 4,044,749 of JALPQD010000145.1, forward strand.
AATTTATTGCTGTGATTATTAGCAGAATCAATGGTCATGTATTTAACTCATTATCAAATCTCCCATATGGCTAAAATATTCCTTAATGCTTCACAATTATGAGAGGAAATTATATACTTTTTATAGTTGCAAAGCATTAAGGATATTGTCACAGTGTTTATGTACTATGATTATATACACTACTAAATAATGTATATATATTACTAAAATTCCTTGTTCATGTGTTTTTTTAATTAAGTGTATTTATTTAAATCAGTAATTTATAAATAGTTGTTTATACTTACTCCTTTATGTTTTTTTATGAAGAATAATAAATAAAGTCATGTAGAAGATTTTTACTGAGCAAGGCTTTTGTTGAAAAATAATTGCTAATGCATCAACAGAAATAATTGGTGGCACAAATGACACTGAACTCTGCCTCCATGGTTCATAGTGAATGCCCTGAGTCCTTTGTTGTCTTTTGTAAAAATAAAAAGTATATTTCAGTAACAGTAGAAGTTAATAATTTTCCCTACCAAGATTAATCTTTTAACTTTAAAGTCTTAATAAATATTTTCTATCAGATATGTATGGGGGGGGAAAGAAAATGTGTTTTTATCTTTTATGTTTATTATCTTAAGAATATTTCTTTATTGTATAATTAATTATATCATTTGTTTGTTAATATTTTATGACAGATATTATAAATGGTTTATTTGTATAGATCATTAATTGCAGAAAAAATAAAAAAGCAAACCTAAATCCCAACATTCAAATGCAAATGACTATGGAATAACATCTTTCCTTTCCAGGCTACTTCTTAGACAGACTATTTCTCTCCATATGTTCACTTTTTCATTTGTAAAAAGTGAACTGATGCTGAATGTAGTGTGTTCATTCATGTTACAGTATAGATGTCCTTCTAATTGATCAGGGATTATTCTAGAGCATCATGTTTTATAACATATATACTTTTACTTTTTAGGAATATTACAGTTCATTTGTCTCTTCGCCTGCTCGATAGGTTTGGGTTTCTTTTTGAACATTTTAAAATAGAGTTCTTTTTTATAGTACAAACAAGTCTTTTGTGTGGATCATATTTGTTTTTGATGTTCTCCTTGTCCTTTGTGGCTTCTTTTACTGCTATGGCCTCATTTTTACCTCTCTTTCCCAGTACATGTACCAAAAGTTCCTTTCTGATCTTCCAAAGTCTGTGCTTTCTGTTCTTTATGAATACACGCTAGATAGCATTTCACAGCTTCTGTGGCTACGCGAGTCCAAGAAATGTTAGCAGAAGACACTGTGCTAATTATACACCAGTCTACAGTATGTCCCAAGTTTGCACTTTTCATTTTGTATGCCTTTTCCGTTGATTGGGATGGAGGGGGTTTCTCAAATGCCATAAAATTCCATGTGCTGATAATAAAAAGATTAGTCTTAGTCGTAAACTGTTACCCTAACAAAGTTATTTGTGCCAGAGTTAACTTTGGTGGGATTGAGGTCATTATGTAATTTTGAGTAGTTGAGCAGTTGGCCTATGTGTTCATTATGCCTCTACATACTGAAAACTTAGACTCACACTCCACTTTCAACATTCTCTCCTAAACAAACCCAGAATCAAGCCCTTAATGCATGACATTGTGATAATATGCATTTTTCTTAAGCATTGTTATGTTAGCACAATATTTGAGAAAATTCAGGACATCAAGCTGACAAGAATAAATGTGATTTTTACCTAATGCATTTAGCAATATATTTAAGCAAATGTATTTTTCTTACCTAATTCAAAGTTTTACCCATACTATCTGTGAGATACTAAGTTTTAGCCAAAGCAGAAGTTTTGTTCTTCCAGATATTTGGACATCTGCATATCTGTTGGCCATGGACAGTTTGTGTGCACGTGTGTAAGGCTCCAAGTAACACATCTTACCTAGCCTAGGATTTCCAAAGTCTCATGCCCTCTAGAACCCTTGTTTTAAGTCTCACTTACTAACATCTTAGAAAACTAGCATTCTCAAAACTAGTATTCTGTGGAATATAGCTGGAAGGCTATTCTTGGGTGTTGCTGTCAGAGGAAACATTGACATAATTGACTTAGAAAAGAAAGTGGAAAGGACTGTTAAATTTTGCATGAGGTTCTAAAGAAAGATGTTTTGGTTCAAATGGAGATGTCATTGTGATTTCAAAAAAGGTTTACTGAGTAAAACACAGCATACTGTGAATACCTGTCAACTCTGATTATCTTTTCCACTGTCAAGAGTTTTAAAAAAGACCATTTGTTTTTGTTAAAATTCAACTATTTTGCTCCTTGACATCTTTATAAATATTATAGATTATTTAATTCTCTTAGAAATATGTTAAACCCATCTTTCTTGATTCTTAATGTGCTATCTGTGCACATACAATTATTAAGAGCTATGAAGTAATCTTAGGATTAGATATATATATATATAAAAGTAAACTATGAATATTTAAGATTTTTTTATCTTTTGATGAGAAATTTTATGATGCCAAGAATTATCACATCACCCTTTATTTCTTTGGATAAACAGGTGGCCTAAGAGCAAAAATGCACTATGGCAAGTAGGTTGTTGTTTGCCTCTTTTTGACCAGCTATCTAATTGTATTCCAATACATCCTGGCAATGGCATTCCAGCACTGGAGACAAATTGAAGATGATGCTTTACAAATCAACCATCTGAAGCTCAGAGAAGCTGTGAGATTTGGCCCAAAATCATAACTCAGTCTCTCAACTTTGAAGCATGTATTCTCTTCTCTGTGTTATATTCTTTCTCATTTATCTTTTAAAAATCCTGTTAGTTGAGACAAGCTTCGCACCTAGGGAAGGTAGCTGACAGTCTCTAAGGCAGGATTTGCAGGAGACACAAGAAGCCTGGAAGCAGCTTATTCTCCCCCACAGCCTGTACTGTTTGACTTGGTAGATAGAGGTACATGCTGTCTTACCCCAAAGGCTTTTTTCATTCTTGTAAAAATTGCCTGGAGGAATTTATCACAGAGATTAGATAATCATCTTGGTTTCTGAAAGCAATACCTGAAGGCAAAAAAGGGGCCACCCAGCTGTGCTGAGGGATGGCCGAAGAGAACTCTGAACTCAGTCTACCTTACAAGAAAAGTTTAGCATTTTCTTTTCTTCCATATTTTTGGGCACTCAACATAGTTTAAATGAAATAAATACTTAATGAAATTAATTCAAAATAGACTTTGGAGATCATCAAAATGTAAGGTATAATTGTGAGAAATTTGCTGTCAGCTGGCAGAAACTTGAGTTTGTCCATACCCCAGTCTCTGTAAAGCTAAGTTTCTCATAAAGAATTGGCAAATTTCTTTCATTTGATATTTTCAGATTCTTTTTTAAAGTTCTGTCTTATAGCTAACAAGAGATAATAATAGTATAATAAATTTCTTTTATTATCAAGAGAAATTTTAATGAAATTTTATTTATTGAAATTTATTTGGAATATTTTGTCAGTTTTATTAATGATATTCAGTTTCTGATTATGGATGTCAAATGAAATGCAGATTTATGACTGTGAGAGAAGCCATTCATCACACTTTTTCCTCTTTTATAAAATAAGCAGAGAGGAAAAGACTTTTACTATCTGTGATGTCATGCTACAAGTACATTTTATATAATAAATATAAAGTCTACATTCTAAACATTTAAAGTTAATATTTTAAAGAATTTCTGAAATTGGCTAATTTAGAAGTGCCATTATAAAATTTCTTCTATATTTTGTGATACCATATTAGTATCTTTTTTTCCAAAGCAAAATTTATCAGTTATTTTACAAGTTGGTTCTTATAGTGATAATTACTATATTTTGTTACAAAGGCGGACTTATACCTTAGAGATGTTATGAAAGGTGAAAAATTCTGTGGTATTAGAAAGTGAGCTACAGGAAGCAACTTGAGAAAACCAGTCAACTAGTGATAATTAGATTGTGCATGATTATGTATGTATGACTATTCACATGTGGAGGCCAGACATTGACATTGGTTGTCTTTTTGAATGCTCACTTTTTTTTTTTTTGAGAAAGTTTTTCTTTCTGAACCTGAAACTCTTTAGTTCACCAGACTATCATGCCCCTGGGATATTCCTGTCTCCATTGCAGGCACATGTATGCCACCATGTAAGGCATGTAAGGCATATGACTACTTAGGATTTGAACTCAGTTCCCTATGCTTCTACAGCTAGGACTTTACCTACTAAGCCATTTCACCAAACCCTTGAATTGGTTTTCTATTACCACAGAGATAAAAAAACTATGCACTTAATAGCTTAAAATAGCAAAAGTTATGTTGCTGCAGTTTTGTGGTTGAGAAATCTAACAAGATCTTACAGGGTTGAAATGCAACTGCTGGGCAGGGCTGGTTTCCCTTCAGGAGCCTCCAAGCATAGATGTGCTTCCTTGCCTTTTCCAGTGTCTGGAAACCACCCCCAAGTCTTGCCTTGTTCCTGATTCCTTGCCTCCACTCTCACAGCGGGTAACATTCCACCTCTCAAACTTTCTTTTGCCATCAATTTATTTTCCTTAAGCTTTTTGTTTTCTTTCTCCCTCTTTCTTCCTTCTAAAGACTTGTTATTCCAGTAGGTTTACCTGTAGCATTCAGAATAATTTCTTTTGTAAAATAGGCACCATCTGAGCAGCAGTTTATAAACGTTAAGTCTACTTGAAAGCTTAATTTTGCAGACCGCCAGTGCTCACATCTAACATGCCTGCAGAGTCCTGGTATTTGGATGCCATCTTCTCTCTGACCATTCTTTTCCCTGCCCTGCTGGCTTTACAGATCTGAGATGCAAGATGGTGCATAAAGGTTCCCTTAATTTTTGTGTCTTACACTAAAGGATGTGCTAGGGATGGGGGGGAGGGGGCTCTGAGAAAAAGGGAGGGGGGAAAGGAAGGGAAAAAGGGGGGGAGGGAGCAAGGGGGTCCGGAAGGGTGGAGGGAAGGAGGGGACCGAGGTATCTGTTAAGTTTGTATGAGTGGAAAAAAAATAAATTAATTAAAAAAATTTTGTGTCTTAGGCATTTTTACTATAATTAGGTTAAATTTATACTAATCAAGCTATTTTTAACTGAAGAGACTAATACTGACCTTCATTTACCAAGAAAAATAGTTTTAGCCAGGGATGGGGGTGCACAACCCCAATGGAACCATTTAGGACATTGAGCATATGTCTGTAGAAGCCTGAAGCATATAGTGATTTTTAGAAGAGTGTGGGCTATATAGTAAGACCCTATTTCAAAATACACCAAACAAACAAACAAAAAAAGGAGTTTTAATAAAATAGCCAGATGTAAATATTAGCCATTTCTACAAGGCTTTTGGGGGAAATGTTACTAAAAATAACTTAAAAGAAATATGAATACCTAAAGTAAAGCCATTGCTAACTTTAGAATTCAGTGAATATCACAGCTCTGAATTTCAAAAGGCTTCAAGTACTCTTTTTACCTCTTACACAAAGTCATTATATTTTGTGGTGAAGCAGTGACATACTTCCCAAATCTAGTGTTTTGGAATGATTCTAAATCTTGTATTTCAGTAGCAATTCATCCATATAACAATCTTAAATCTTTTCTAAAATTCGATGAGGAGTTTTCTTTCTTTTTTTTTTAAAGAACTTAGGCTCTTTTTAGTGACTGATAACACATAAGTTAAGAGTGCATAGTGGATATGATTCTGATATCTGCTACTACATCTTTTTTTTCCCTCAAATACTGTGTTTCCTTGTGTCAGTCACAGGTAGACCAGTGCATCTATTCATTTGTTCCATGTTCTAACAGCTTAAGAAATGAAATTCATGTGGGAGATAATCTGCTTGGCTTGGTGTTATATCAGGTTTTGGCTCTTTATTCAGTCCTAAGTGACTGGTCAGGTAGAGACCCAGTATAAACATGGCATTTGGGGCTTATGCGTATGTACACTCCTGAATCTTAGAGGTGAAATCCTGGAGGTTGATTTCTGAAATCTTAGTAACTAAACACTCAGCAACTGAAGAGTGGCATTTTTACTCTTTTCCTTCTCTTGATACTGCTTGGAAGTATGTAGGTAGAGTCCTTAGAAAGGCTGATGTGAGACCTGGAGAGTTGTTTCCAGCATGCCTTTCTAATCATTTAAAGCCTTATCAGAACATATGTTAAACATTTAAAAATTCATCTCTAGTCAATAACATAATTTTAGTTATAGGATATAACAAATATGTAAGTGTAACACAGGAATTAAGAGAAATTGCAACTCTACATATTAAAAGCATTTTTGTGACTTGACAAAGGTATTGGACTTTTAGATTCTGATAACTCAAATTTCTAAATGAAAGGAAGGGAAAGAATAGATGGAGGCAATGAATCTTCAAATGAACTCTGGGAAAGTCCCGAAGAGTTTAAATAATTGCTGCATAGAAGTAATATCTATGAACCTGCCAAATGACTGGCACAGATACTACTTCAGGGGCTGTGGAAATGGCTGGGTGGGTGAAATGCTTGCTGCACAAGCATGAAGACCTGATGTGGAGTTCGAGCACCCACATCAAAAAGTCAGGGAGTTTGTCCATGAGCCAAGCACTACAGGGAGCGGGTGGGACAGAGATAGGCTTATTCAGAGGGCTTGCTGGCCAGAGTATACCTTAATGTTATTCTCCAGATTCAGTAAGAGAAACCATCCCAGAAAATAAGGTGGAAAACTATTATAAAAGACTCTGACATGTATATACAAAAGCATGCACACACGCACACATAACACACGCGTACGCACGTGCACACACACACTCTCTATTAAGTTCACTTGAAGTCTGGAGTCAGAGAGTCATAATTTTATACTACCCAGTACTTACTTGGTTTTTCTTTGTTTCATATATAACCTGCTATCTAATGGCAAAAGTAACAAGCTTTATTTACAAAGTTCTCATATAGTTCATATATATTAATAAAGTTCTCATATAGTTCAGATATTTATTTGAATATTGTTGATGTTTGCATGACTACAAATGTAATTAAATTCATGTAAACATATGATGTTCAATGATGATAGGAATGATTTTAATGATGTGTTTCTAAATTGAGGGCCAGAATATTCAGGAACAGTTTTTGCCTTTATTTAACCTATTCCTTTGTTTTGGGAAACTATGAGGCCATTGTAACGATAAGGCAATTTGACTTTTCAAATAAAATGAGAAAAATTATTTGACTTACAGAAGTTTTTACAAAAACATGAACTGAAAAAAGGGTGATTGTGCACTTGTAATTGATGTCAGCTTATTTTATTTCTGATATAGTTTCTTTTCTCTCACATCTGTGGAGTGTGTGTGTGTGTGTGTGCGCGCGCACGTGCATGTGTGTGTACATGCATGTGCATTAAAGAGGGCACTGTGAGTTTCTGTGGAAGAGGCCAGCCCAAGAGTGACTTCAGGAATGATCCTGTATTGCTTTACCTACTTACTGCTTTGCTCTAGGGTCTCCCAGTCTCCACCTTTCAGGCTGTTGCCATTTCCATCCAGTGTTTTTACTTGTGGGATCTGAACTTAGGTCCTTTTTCTTGGGATGCAAAGGCTTTAACCCATGCGCCATCTCTCCAACCCCTTGACTACATACTTAAAAGATCTCAGGTTACAGGAAAAAATAAAGATCTTTACAACTGTGTATTCAGATTTGTATTTCTTGAAATGCACATGTGAACAAACAGAAGATGCTTGGTTGTCCTTGTAGTTATACATTCACAGCAAACTGCCTGTTGTAGCAAGTCATGAACCACATATGTCAGCTCTTTTATCATGCCCACAAATTTGCTTCATTTTTGACCTCATGGTACCTCCTCCAGGGATCACAAACTTGGTAGGTCTTCAGCCTATTCAGCCCAAGGATGTTCTACTGAGACTACCAACAAAGGTGTAAATTTTGATGTTTTGTGTACCTTCCACTTAACATGAATGCTTATACTAAAATGATTCAACTAAAAGTACTTTGAGTGACTAGTGATCTATCTAAGGTCACAGTGCTGCTCTGAATAGGTAGTTCTCAATCCATGGCTTCATGGAGGTAAGTTCTTGGATATATGACCTGATTCACTTTTATAGTTTTGACTCAGTGACACAGCAGGGTCTAACTTTGGAGTTCAATAGATCAAAGATGTCTTTCTTATTATTGAAAACATGAGAATTACACAGGGAAAATCACTCAGGTTTTCTAAAAGAATCTGAAATCAGATAGTGATAGTTATAAATTTGTAGTTAATAATTAATCTTCCTTTTTTAAAAGTAAGTGAATTCTTTGAAAAAAAATATTGCAATGTATATATTACCTTAGCCGTTCTTCTGAAGGTTTCTACTAGTTTGTTAATGAAATCCTTTACATGGAGTTCCCTATTCCTTTTTTCTGAGTAGCTCGACCACCAAGCATAAAAGAAGTTACTCATCTAGTCCAATCTTGAATTCAATTGTCTTCAAGAATCAAATTGAGAAAATGGGAGTGGTCGCTTCTGTGGGCTGTATCTTCTCATGAGGCAAAACTAAACAAGGTAACGATGAAAGAGCACCAAATTCAGGCAAAGAGATTCTCTTTGCATTTCTACTGTAAAAACCATAAGCAAGTTAGGAAAAATAATTGTACTTTAATGGATTGAAAAGGAGGTACTTTCTTCAGCCTTGAATGTAAACGGGTTCACTGTTCTGATAAATGCATTTTTGTATTTTGAAAAAAAATGTAAAAAGATTTCTTCTGGCTCTCAGTGTTGCTTATTACTTCAATATTAAATTAGAAATCCTACCTTCTCTTTTAAATGTTGGTGATATTACCCAATACATAGGTTTCGACTAGCTGTAAGTTTCTTTATGAACTGTTTCTCCTAAAAAAAAAAAAATTCTCTTTCCAAGACTAAGGTTACAATATCTATATGTACTGTAAACATAAATAACTAGAATGTGGTGTGATACTGTACCTTTTTAGCAAAGTGATAATAGTAGGATCTACCCCTGGGGTCTATGACTTTCCTATCCATAAGCTTTTGTCCAAGTCTTCAAAACCAGGAATGAATTCCAATTGGAGAATAAGCCTTAAAATCCAATCAGAATGTAATTAGTTATCTCAGAGGCATGACTGTTACAAAATGGGCATATCTTGCCTGGAACACAAGGTTGTTAATGAGCTCACAGGGTTTACACCTGGGTATAAATGTTGATATTTATATATTTCTAATTATTTCGATCTCTTGAATTTTAAAACTCTAAATTTTGGAATTCAAAGATTATCTCTTTTTTAAAAAAGATAATAAATTGATCTGGGGAGATGAGTCAGAGATTAAAACCTTTGCCCCACAAGAAAAGGACCTGGGTTAGGATCTCAGATTCCATGTTAAAATGATGGATGGAAATGGCAGTAGCCTGTCTTCTGCCTCTGAATGGTGGAGCCTAGAAAACCCGAGAGCAAAGCAATGAGAAAGTGGAGCAATCTGGAAATTCCAGAATGATTCTGAATGTCACCTTTGTATCTCCACAAGCACACACGGTACCTTCTTATTTACATGCATACACACACACACACACACACACACACACACACACACAAACACAAGTAACCAGGCATTTCAACTTCTATCATTCAATATGCAGTGTTTTATCAAAGAATTTTAAAGATCTGAGTTTAAAATATGTACCAATATCTATCAGTTATCAGATTTTAGAGGGAAGATATATATCAATCATTAATGTATTCAAACTAGGATTATGTTTTTTTCTTTCTCACGGGAAAATAGAATATTTTGTGTAGATAATCATATTATAAATAGAACTTTTCCCATTAATAATATGTCACACATACCAGAATTTATCATGTTTATACAGTATTTAAGAAATTATAAAGCCTGAATAAAGGTAACTTGTTGCATTTCGGAGGCCTGAATCCACAGAAGAGTAGACAAGCCAGAGTGAACCTTAAATTCCACAGAAGCATATAGGCGGAAGAGTGGGACAGAATGATGAAGAGAAGGGAAGAAATGGGAAGAAGGAGGGAGGAAGAGAAGCTGGGATGAATACTCAATATGCTCGCAAAAGTTGAAAAAAAATTTTAAAAAATGTATAAAAAATTTTAGTCTTTTAACATCAATTTCTCTTCAGTGTTTCTTCCACACATCTTCCTACTGATTTTATTTTAATTGCCAAGACAATGGAAATAGCAGAGGCCTCTGAGATATGAAGATATAATTTCTAGTTGACATTGGATAAACTCACACTCGTAGTTCCAACTTTGGTACTAACAATATTGTTTTCAACTTTTGAAAGTCTTTATTTGCTATAACATAGGTTTCTTATTATACAATACAGACAAAATTGTTTCACTTTTTAAAAATACTACAATAGTTAAGTCTTCAACAAACTAAAGACTCACGATAAAATTCCAGGAATATATTAGAAATAAAACAATTCATTGTCCTCCAAAATACATGAAATAGCAAATAAGAATAAAAAACACATCAATGTACATCATCTGTCTGCTTTCTAGCAGCTTCATCTGAATCTTCTATGCTGAGGATGTCATCAGTTGTCCTTGTTTTCAAGGATGTCCTAGAAAAGCTTTGTGGCATATGCAAGGCATGTTTTTTAACAAAATGCCATTGTTTGCATTTTGTTCCCTAGTTTTAGAGTAAGGATTGATTAATTAAAATACACAATAGATTAAAACAATTAAATTCTCCTCACTTTGCACACAAAAGTGGTTGATTGAACTATTATGTTTCACTGGAGCAAATAAATTGCCCAATAAAAATACATTTAGCACCAAATTTAACAGCTCATGAGCTGATGGAAAAACATCAACAATGTGCTACTCCTAAGAATGGCTTATAAGCTATATCATCTTTAGCTACTGAAAATACATGAAGACCTTGGTAAGAATGTAGGAAAGAGAACAGAAGAGAAGGAAAGAGAATAAAAGAATAAAAGAAGTGAAAGAACATGAGAAAGGTTGAGAGAGGTGTAGAAATCATGTGTCTTCTTCTAAGAAGTCAAGTTGAGCTCACTCTGTCAGCCGAGTTGCTCTCTGGGCATAAGAGACTACACAGAACATATCACTCAGGAATCATTGTAGGGAAAAATTCCTTTTGTGGTCCTAATTTCAGAGGTTGTAGCATCTTTCCTACACATGGAGCTCTGCGTTCTAACTTATCTCATTTTGAAATTCATTCTACACAAAGCAGATACTCAGCAGCTCATATTTAATAATTTCTGCAATCTCTGCAATAGCATTCCTGGTTATCATCTGTTTAGTACTGATGAGAAAAATGCTAAGGCAGGAAATGACTTGCTCAAGATGCTATAACTAGCTAATGGGTTTAAATGCTTACTCTAGATTAAAGGAAGGTCTGTTGTTTCCTAAGCTAGTATCACAAAGGACCTCGCACCTGGGTTCCATTCACATAACTGGTCTATGAATTAATGACTTACCATGAATTAATAGACTTGTAGCTCAGAAGTTCATGATAAAATTGGTATTACTGTTTGTGTTCATTTGAAAACCTCTTATTCCTTTTGCTCCTGATTTACATAATTCATTAACCAATGAGGCCATATGCTTCAATGTATAGAAGCTTGGTTCTCAGCTGTGTTCACCAGGGTGGTCTAAGACCACCTGCACCAGAGTCACCTGAAAAAGCAAACTCTAGATTTTCCAGGTCCACCACCTTGACTTTAAAGTTTGGAACTAGGTTATACATCAACTTAGGTATTTATATTTGTTACAACCAGATCATCCTTTCCAAATGCTTCTTCACTTGTTTTCTTTTTAAGTGCATGTGGGTAAGTAGGTGTTGGATATAAAGAGAATAATGTAATTTTGTTCGTACCCTCTCACAGTGTAATTTTACAAATACGATAAGTAGATAGATGATAGATGGATAATAATAGATAGATATAAGAAAATATACAGCAGATAGGAGCTTCTGAAAGAAGCTAAAGAAGCTCAAGAGCTATTCATCATACCTCTGGCTTCATGTGTGGCTTTTCTTATATAGACCATCACTGATCTGTCCTTGTGCACCCAGACGTTGCAAAATCTGTGCTTATACTTTAAAGCTATTTTATCATTCCAGTTTAATGTTTGGTAGTTTAAATACAAGATTATATTACTAAGCTCAGCATGACCGAAAACATACAGGAAAACCTAAAAGATTACAGGAGCATCCATATGACACTGTTAATTTACATGCGTTCAAAATATATTGAAAGCTTTGGCATTCTGTTTCATCCACATGAAGATATCTAAAAAAATGCATATTTTGCTGTCTGTGACAATACAGCTCATTGAAGTACTACTATATCTTTTGTCCCATGTCAAAGAAGCATGTTAAAGCCATTTCTGCTGTTCATGGTGGAGAGAAACTTCTACACATTGATATGGCACCAGGTCAATATGTTACTTTAGCTGAGTTTTGCATAAGACATCTAGGAGCTATGGTCCCGAAAATTAGCTTTCTGGATCAAGATAGTTTATTGGTTGGCAATTAAGAAGAAATTCTGTGTGCATTTTCCAAAATTAAGGTTAAGGTGATAAAGCAATTGAGCTTCTTAACACTTAAAGAAAGGTGGAGGTGAAATGAAATAGCCATTGAAAACAGCAAATAATTAATTGAGTCTCTTTGTTAACAGGCAGGAGGTCAAGTACACACAGCCACAACAGTGATGCCGTCTGCATTATAAACAGCTGAGTCTTCGACTTGAAAGTGATTAGAGTGGATTCTTGAGAACTAATTAAAGTGAATTTTTTTTAACTTGGAAAGGTAGTGATGTAGTTTGAAAAATGGTGCAAGAGATTAAAGAATGGCCAGTTACCTTATTTGGAGCTCCCCATAAATTCTGTAGAATGCCAGTGTTGAATTTCATTTCTTTACCTTTCTTTTTACCAAGTCAGGTTCCACATTTGTTTGAAACCTATAACTAAACCTTCTACAGTCAGACATTGACTAGGTGATTAGATGGCTGTAAAGAGTAAGATACTTTTATTTCTACACACTACAAGTTAATGATAATAATAATTGAATTTGTCTCAGTTCTGGAAACCATTGAATTAGCTGCATCTCCTTCATAGAGTTGTCCAAATATTATGTTTGCATCTTTAAAACCTAGCATTATGAGGACTTAGGGAGTTGGAATTGTAAAAGAGGAGTTCTTCAAGAAAATTTCCATGTATGTGTAATGCAAAGCACTATAATACAAAATAATTGTGTCCAAACAAAGGAAGAAAGCACATCTTGCATATTGCCTGCTTGAAGAATAGTTTTGCAGATAGGTGTTTGAAAGGTACATTGAGGTGATGTTGAAGAAAACCTGGAAAGACAAATTGAGAAAATCTCTGGAACACATCACAGATTGTGCTATAAAGACTTGGAGGGAGACATCTCTGTGCCAATGAACAGCCTGGAGGGACGGGCTTACGCTGGAGAAAGCAAGACAAACAGATGGCAGCCATGAGAAAGCGCTGATGCGGGGTGGGAGAGACTGTGCGCATCAGCGAGGCTTTAAGGGCTCTATTTTAAAATGAAGCTGAATCAGACAATATGGGAGAGAACTATCTACTGGAGTTTTGTCTCTTCTATAGGCAGATATTTTATTTTAGGAAGTAATGGCACATTATTTTCAAGTTTGAAATGGAGTTTCATCATCTTGAAGGAATCAAAGCATCTATCCATGTGGTCACTCTGGAGTATGGTGCCATTACCTAACAACTAACTCACTCTAATGTAGATTCACCCCCTGAAAACATGTTCCACTGGAGCTTGCTGTTCGCCCCTCATGTTTGTGCTCATGCTTCTTGGCACAACCCCCATACTACCATGAAACAAAACCCTTAGACTCCCTCCAATCTGATAAAGAACAGTGGGTGGAGAGCATATGTTTCTGAAAATCTACTTTTATTTAAATCAAAGCTGCCTGCTTACATTTAACCCATAGACATGTATAACCCAGTTGGAAATCATTTCCTTTAATTCCCCTTTATCTTGATTTACTGTATTGTCATAGAAGCCTTAAGATTGGAAGGATTCTAGTACCCATGTCTGGGAGAGACTCATTAAACCTCAGCTGTGAAAGCCATATGAAAATCAAGCCCTAAGAGCTTCATTTCTGTGTGGAAAGGAGAGTTTGCTCCTCCACAACTGTTCTGGTGTGAACTGTTTAATGTGTTTGAGCTGCAGAGTGGTTTCGTAGCCTACGGCATGTGAAGCTTGTGAAGAGCATCCACATGACATCTGTGGAGATTAGAGGTCTTCTTGGGTGTGCTCAGAATGAGAGAACCATTGCTCAGGAAAGCAGGCCAGCCTTTGTACCCTAGCCAGTATCTTCCAGCCCAGAATCAGAGCAGCTTCCTGTGGAGAACAAATGGCCTTGGCCTGCTACATGTTCCATTCAGAAAGATTATATGGATTGAAATATTATGGGGGGTCCATAAAAGGAGTGCCCACTCTGTGTGCACACTGAAGAATGAAGAGAGGAATAGGACTTAGGTTGTGATCCTGACAAAGCATTCTTATATTTAAAAAGATATACATAAGCACATTTTATTAGTATTAGATTATGGGTGCTTATGTAAGTATCAAGACAAAATCTACTTTGTGAAAAGATTTCTTATAAGTTGAGATATGCTCATGAATTTGAGAAAGGAATTGCATTGACATTTATATCTGAAGCAATAGCAACCAGAAGTACTGACTTAATGGCAGATCATTGGAGCTCTGGCACATTTGTAAAGGAGCAGTTGTTAAGTAAAGTCCCTAACAACCCTGCAGAAAATTGTCTAGTTGATGGGAACAGCTCAGTCTATGGTGGATGGAACTTCTTCCTGGGTAGTGGAGCAAGATGGAGGTAACTGGTTAAGGAAGTTAGCATCCTTCTGTATACTTGGCCAGACATGCGGGTCTGGCAAGTAAAGATTGTCCCTTTCTTCAGCAGTCTTGTAGATATGATGTAATCAGTACCCTTGGCCCTTGGTGTTGGCGTGAGCTCTCCTGTCAAGCTAGACAGGGAATGTAACCAAGAACAGTAAGCCAAGATAAAACACCTTTTTCCCTTAAAGCCATTTGGTCACGAATTTATCAGCAATGATGTAGAGTAACTGAAACACCAGGCTTTACATATGATTGACTCAAGTTGTAAATACTTCTGGTGTAAGAATATAATGGTATGATATACACGAATATGTTGGAATGATTAAATCATTTTAATTAACAATCTATTAATTTTTTATTTTGAAAATTTTTGTTTTAAAAACATATACCTTCTAATGTTTTAACAGTATTCAAATATATTATTATTTATTCATGTCACTGTAGTGTACACGAAATCTCCAGAAATTCTGTCTCACTGAAACTTGGTGCCTTTCACGAACATCTGCCTTTTTCTGTCTCCTCAACAACCTCTGACAATTCCATATGTAGTCTCCATTTGTAGGGATATGTTGCCCAGATGTTTTCTCCATTTGTAAGAATATGTTGCCCTAATGTAACAACAGAAAAAAAGGCAGACATAGATTGTGAATGACATTAGAAGCAAGCTTTCTGTTATCCTGTGTCTCTATCAAATGGTGGGAATCCAAAGGTAGCAACTTCCAGGATCTGCCTCCCAGGGGAGACAACTCTTTCCTCTTGCTCTCCTGGTTCACTTTCACTGGCTACTGCTCTGTACCTCTCTGGACTTATCCTAAGGAGGATAATCCATCTGTTACTTCTTGGAAGATTTGTTCTTTTGCCTCAGAATTCCTTGACTGACTTTTAATTCTGTTAGCTCCTCACTGTCAACTTGTTTCCTTTTTTTAACAGAGACAAACTTCAATATTATTTAGCTTGTTATCAATACATAATCATAGGAGCTGTTTATTGTAGTATAGGAGAGAGAAAATATATAGAAGTTCATGATAGTGTAGCTGCTGAAGCAATGTAAATGACCGTTAAAGTGAACAAGTAAATGATGATGCTGTCTTCAGCGGTTAGTAGTTGTAATTGACTCTGCAAAATTCCAAATCTTGTTTATTTTTTTTCTTAAGACATTTGCTTGTGCTATTCAGTTTGCTGTTGGGGGCAGAACGTTGACATTTTCAAAGAGCAAATAGTCTGTAGATAGTAGAATCTAACTGAGAACTCTTCTCCAAAATGATAGTGGTATGTTTTAAAAATTAATAAGTTCTACAGGACTAGAACAGAAATGAGTCAAGATGCTTCATATTCTAGTTAATGTCCAAACCTCCATGGTGGCAGTATTTTTCCTGAGAGTGAACATTAAGAGAAATAAGGATGGAGTTTCAATGACTGCGCAATCTCACCTCTTCCTACACATATACCTAACCCAATTTTACTAGGAAATAAATTTAGTCGTATAGTTGAAACATTAATAATGCATGTCACAAAAGTCACTAGAGAGCATATTAATCCATAAATATGAATGGGAAAAAAGAACATGGAATAGGTACAAATTATTAAGTCATAAAACTAAGATACACTAAAATACTTAACTTTATTTTGCTACTAGTGATTTTAAGTTTGTTTCCATGAGCAAAATCTTACATTTTTTTTCAATTCACAATAAGCATAAGAGATTTCTTAGGCAGTTCAAGTTAAATTCAGCCAGTTATACTTCTTTCTCCCATCAAAACAGCCCCTAAGTGCCATGGAATTTGTAGTATGACAGTATCGGGGAGGGCCCTGTACCCCTTGTTGGCATCCTTGGTGATGGACATTGGCTTGCATAGTGCTCAGGTATTTGATTGTTTCCCTACTATATTTGGCTATCATTGAAATGTTTCCATTTCTATCTGACCCTGGAAAGTGTCATTTGCTAATCACAGTCTTGGGACCTAAGGGTAAGGGTGGGCTATCAGAGCACACTCCCATTTCTTTTACTGCAACTTCCTTTAAGAACTAAAGATGGGATCACTCTTTGATTTAAAATGCTTCTGGTTGTTAAATTCTAGTATGAATGTTCCCATTGTTATTATTCTACTAAATTTCTTAGTTTTTTCATAGTTAAGTGAAGACATTTGTTTTTCAAATTCAAAATCAGTCAGTTACAAACTGTTGCAACTGATTTTAATTGCAGAAGTTAGAACCATAATATACATTCGTTGATTTTACATACTCAAGGCTGATTTCCTAATGAGACCAATTGCCAACTGTGTTTTACTAAATTTCTCCTAGCCATAGTTGTTAAAAATGAAATATTTTGAATGGTCACCAAGAAATTTTCTGAATCACAGTGTCTTTGGGTACACACTTTTGTTGCTTCATCACTGCTGTTAAAAAAGCAAAAACAAACAAAAAATAAATCCCCTTCATCAAAGTAGTTGTGAAAATGAATCTGAAGCTACTGTGCAAGGTTATAGTCTGCTGTTCAGTAACTTCTTTCTAGTGGGGCATGGGCTTGTTTGGAGGGAATGGCCAAAGTGAATTACTTGTCCCACTTCCTTGTTGCTTTCCCACCTTTTGAAAGAAGACAGCATAAATCTCAGTACTTGAATTTTTATTTCTCTTTAAAGGTTTTTTTTTTAATATACATATAACAGTCTTCTTTCACTGTCTGAGATTTCTTTGCAGGAAGAAAGACACCTCATATTGTGTGAGGTTGAGAATGAACCTAATGAACAACAAAAGTCTATAATTTCTACATTTAAAACATTCACATGTTAGCAAGGGAAAATGAAGCTGAGATACTGGCCTTTAGAGTACTAATTAATAGAATTGTGTTAAATATTAAAAAAGGACCATTAAAAATGTTTCTGCAAGCAGAAAGTTCCCACTGCAGATAGTGAAACTAGTATATTGAATCGAATGTTGAAAATGATTCATTTTCCCTTGCTTTTACAGATAGTCCTTATCTAATTTAAAACCAAACTGTGACTTTTCAATATGAATAATGTTAGATTTAGTTTGCATGTTTCTTTCATTAATTATGTAATAAAACTGAGCTGAACCTTCTAGATGTTTTACTTTGCCTTCTATTGTTACAAAATCTGAAAGTCCTTTTGTGAGACAGATTAAAAAATGTAATCTATGTAAAGTCTTAAGAAAAGAACAATGAAATGATGATCTTAGGCCCAGTCAATTGAGTTCCTTTTTGAAATTATTTGAAAGTAGGGGTCAGAGTTTACTGAGCACTCACTAGGTGCTCAGGCTAGCTCATTTATAAGTTTTCTCTCTGTAGTTATATGATGCCATACTAAGAGACATACTAGGAATTTTTCATGCATGAATGCAGACCTAAGAGTTGACACATAACCTTTTTTGTCAAAACGAGATTGAAAATTTTATGTGAAAGCTCTTGTCTGCTTGGCCAGCTCAGAGTTTATTCAATAAAGATACATGTATGACATAAAAAAATTTCTGTAAACTATATTCTATTGTGTGGCTTCTGGCTGAGGATTCTGGTCTGATCTCTCCTTACATGTCCATGGGAAAATCTTGTTGATATGTAGTTTCCTGTAGTTATCATGTAACTCATCTCAGAGGTAAAACAGTAGCAGTATCGATTCTCACCTGATCCCTAGTCACTGCAGGAGGCATATTTACAGGACTTGAGGAGGACATGCAGTCACTAAATAAAGGACTATTTATAATCCAAAGACCTTTCTAAATCCAAATCCTAAGAAAAATATGCCAATCCCTAGCAATCTTTTCCTATATTTAAAAAAGAAATAAAGTACTTAGTAGACTTTCCTTCTGTTGCTTACTTTGATGGTTAGAATGATAGCACAATTGACATTTCAAAAGTTATGTTGATATAAAATTATAGTTTAATGCTTGTTCATTTTTTAGGTAGAGAAAAAAGGTCTATCTAAACACAAGGGATCCTGAGATAGATATCATATCATACTTTTTCCTCATTGATCAAGTCTCATGTTTTAATGTGTGCCACCAAGGTAAACACTAGTGTATCAAAATTTAGATGGAGTGGAATGTGTAGCCCAGTGTTAAAACACTTGTGTAACAATTAGAGCTCCATAGATTTATTCTGTCCCACACAACACACACATACCTGAATAAATAAAAAACATTGATTAAAGACTCACTGAGATATACATAATATAATAGCAATTACTGGTCAATGATTGTTCTAGTTCTGCAGGATCCCTGTATG
This sequence comes from Typhlomys cinereus, assembly GCA_023101885.1. Lineage (NCBI taxonomy): Eukaryota > Metazoa > Chordata > Mammalia > Rodentia > Platacanthomyidae > Typhlomys > Typhlomys cinereus. The sequence goes on from JALPQD010000145.1 coordinate 4,063,850, forward strand.
TACTATATTGGGGCTATAGGATTTCTAATCTACAGGAAAATCTATCATAATCTTAGTCAATACTGAATTATGTAAATATTGAAATATGAACATTTCAGATGGAAGTTTTATAATTTCAGCATAAAGAGAAGAAGATTGTTTGGTCCAGGCTAAGTATATCTGTGTGCTATCAGGATGAGGCGAAGTCAGGAACACAGACTATAGGACATATGTTAATCATTCTTCTCTATAAAACATGGCTTCTCAATCCTCCAGAATCAAAGTTACTAACCTTTGGGAAATGAAAAAACTTGTAGCTATAGAGATTTTGTAACATAAGATATGATTGTGTTAGACCTGCTACCAAGTGACAACAAAAATATTTCTATCATGATAGAAAGTATACTTCCACAGCAGATCATTGAGCATCCCTTTGGGAAATCCTGATTAGAGACTTGCCGAATCAGGTCAGACATACCTGCTGAGTCTTATGCAGTAAATCAAAAATTCTATTCTTCCCACCCAAACCTCCTGAGAAAGCTCACTTGGTTGAATCATGAGCATGAAATGGGACATTTACAATTCAGGTTCCAGGAATAAATATCATAATGTATTGCATGTTGTAGAAACATTACAAAGTCAAATATAGACTTAAATATTCCTTGGGTAGCACACGTTGTATTTCTGATTTAAGTCCTCCTTCTTCACTTACGAGTTTTCAGATTGTCTAGGAGACAGGCAAGTGGCCAGGAATATTAAGACAAAGAGATGTTTAATAACTTTTATAATACAAATCTGTAATAAGTCTCCTACTTCTACTACATCAAAGTAATTCATTCAATAGCATAATGATTAAAATATAGATATAGATTTTAAGCAGTAATGGAATTAATGTTAGTAATAGCTTTTTTCATTTTGAATTATTTGATTAGATTCATGGTTTTAATATTACATTAAAATTTATGGATGTATTTGAAGTAGTAATTCATAAGCCTTTAATTATATAGATAGCTCACTTTGTATATTCTACCTTGTATCATAATTTTGAAATGTAAATTGTTAAGCATCTCATAAGCTTATAAATGTTGCTACAACTGTTTTTATATGAACAGATTATTTTTCATGTTATTTTATTGATAATAATTCTAAGAAACTTGATGATTTGTTCATGTCTTATTCCTGTATTGGTATTTTCATATTATTTCTTTCTCTGTTTCTTTTCCTCATCCTTCTCTTTCTATTTTCCTAACTTTGACCCTTTGAGACAGAGTCTTACATGCAACCCTGCTGAAGCTGAGTACATTATGTAGCCCAGGATGTTCTTGAACTCTCTGTCCCCCTGCTTCAGCCTCTGTAATGATGAGGTTTCAGACGTGACCATCACACCCAGCTCATCTTCTGTAACATCTTCCTTTAAAATATATGTCCAACACGTTATTGACCCCACGAAGTCTAGCATGTGCTAAAGGCACTAGGATCCTTGGAGGCAACGGATTAACAGCCACAGCAGTGTTCCTGTGCTTAAGGGGAACACAGGAAAGGGTTCTGGGAAATGGTCCTGGGTGGGTCCTTGCCCACAGGAGAGTTTGGCATGCACATTAAAGGACATTCTGGGGATGGGAGGGGGGAGGCACTGGGGGATAGAAAGGGAAGGGGGAGGGGAGGGGAGCACAGTGGGGTGGGGGGTGAAGGGAGAGAGGGGACCTGTGCACCTGTTAAGTTTGCATGAGTGGAAATAAAAAAAATAAATTAAATAAATAAATAATAAAATAATAATTAAAAAAAGAATCTCTCAAAAATATATTAATTTTGTGAAAAACAACAAAAGTAATTGTAGCTACTTAACATGATGCCATGTTCTCTATAAGATGCATTGTGGAATGTGAATTATTGAATCTGCAGAATGACAGAGTGTGCATATTCAACATTTCTAATTTCTTGTTTTATATCTTAAGAAAAAACATCTAGAAAAAACATGCATTTGCTGGGGGCAGCCTAGCTAGATGGCTATGGTTCACATTTTCTGTGGAAGTTGCTCAGAAGCACAGGCACTACAGATTTAGCTGGTGCTTAAAGAACCTGTTTCTAAACTCTTCTTTGGGACTTATGTAGATGGGTTGCTCTGCGCACAATCTCTCACTGGGGCTGTTCAAGATGGACAAGGCTTTCCCCAGAGGAAACAGGAAGAGAATCTAGAAGAAAAGATGAAAGGAGGAAGTAGGGGAGAGAGGTAACAGATAAAGCAGAGGCGGAAGAGCATGAAAGGCATAGAGGTGAATCTCAGTAATGATATTCCCATCTATTTCCCATACTCTTTTGACCTCACAGATCATCCTATTCCAATGTGGAACACAGCCACTCACCATAATATTCCAGGGGGGGCAGGGATTTCTTTAAGTAGCATAAATTCAAGTAAAGATTTATCATTATCAAGTTAATGCAAATAGAAAATGTCTTTAAATCCTTTGGAAACTTGTGGAGTTCTTTTAATTTTTAACTTTGGTAATCAAGGTTTTTACTTTAAATTCTATAATATTTAGATAAGTAAAGCTAAATGTCATTTGAAAAAATTAGGAATTTTTTAAAATAGTACTTCCAATCTTCACTGTTTACTGAAAGATTTAAGTTAAGCTCTTCTGTTAATTTTCAAATGACATAAAATTTAAAGAATACTGTCATTTTCATACTTATGTTGTCTGCTTTCATACTTGTACTTTTTTTCCCTTTATTCATCTTTGGTAACAACAATTTAATATTAGACTTTACCCCTCAATGATAAAAATTCTTTATTTCTATTTCCTGTTGCTGCTTCTAGTTTGTTTGCTTGTTTTTGAGACTGGGGCTTATACCCAGGCTGGCCTAGAATTTGATATTTACTTGAAAATGACCTTGAATTCCTTCGTAATCCTCCTGTATCTACCTTCCTAGTACTGGAAGTTCAAGAGTGCACCATGCCCATCTTCTTTCTATGTACATTTTCGCTGAGTTTCATCATGACTTCTTTTTCTCCAGAGATTTATAAAAAGAATTATTATCTCAGCAGTACCTTTGTGTCACTTGAAACCTAAATAGGATCGATGTCACATCATGGGTACAAAAAACATTCTGGAATGGCGTTAACGTAGCTTCTTTTATAATACAATTTTTTCATTTTCTTAAATCAACATAGACATCACTGATTATATAACCCTGTTTCCACCCTCCCAGGTCTCCTAAAAACCCAGAACAGAAAATCATTAAAAGAGTGATTGCTCTTGAAGGAGATATCATAAGGTAGGTACCCAAACTAATGTTTCTGTGTTCAAGTTATAAATGTCTAGATTTTTTTAGTGTGTGTGTATGCATGTGTGTGTGTACATGTTTGCATGTGTAGTTGTGTGTACTTTTTTATGTGGGTACATATGTACCACAGCACATGTGTTGGAGACAGATAGATCCAAGCTGCCACTGTTGCTCAGCTCTCCACCTTGTATGAGACAGGGTTTCTTCACTACTTCGCAAGCTCGGCTAGCTAGTCCTCTAACTGCTTGGTTTTCCTATTCCCCTTCCATTTTCTGTAAGCACCCATACAACAAGGACTTTTAAACACTGAACCATTTCCCCCTCCTTAGATTTTTAATCCTGTTTTTTTTTTTAATCACATCATTTAAGGTTAAAGTAGAAAATGTGTCTGAGGGTCAAATTTTGGAGGCATGTTACATGAGCTGCTGTTTTCTTTTTTCCCCATTTTCATGTGTTTGTGTATTTGCATGAGTATTTGCATGTACACGTGTGTGTGTGTGTGTGTGTGTGTGTGTGTGTGTGTGTGTGTGTTTGTGTGTGTAAATTTGGTAGTGGGAATCATTCTCATTACTTTGTCACCTTAATCTCTTGAGTCTTGATCTCTAATTAAATCCAGAGATCTCCTTTACGGCTCGTCTTGCTAGCCAGTTTGCTGTGCCTGGCTCTACCTTCTAGGGCTGGATTTACAGGTAAGATACACCCTCCACATACACACCATGGCAATTTGATGTGGTAATTGTACATCCAAACTACTTTGCTTGCATAAGAAGCTCTGTAACTGCTTAATTATCTCCCCAGTCCAGGAATTGCTAGTTCTTTACTGTATGTCATTAACTCTTTCAGAATATAAGGTGTACACTAAAAGACCATTGTTCTTAAATTCTAAAACAGGAAAAACAAATATTAAACTACAATTAACCACTTTCTCTGTTTATTAAACTATTGTTTTCCAGTTATTAACATTAGAACAATTAACAGTGTGACATCAATATATGTTAAAAAGTAAAGTCAAGAATTTGTCATTATTTTAGCATCCCGTACAGAAACATAGATGAATCTTTAGAAATCATAGTGATGGAGACAAATGGGAAGAGATGAGAAACTAATTTCTGCATTAATAACAAAAGTAAAAATTATAGATTGTTTTCTGATAGTTCAGCGCTGGAACAACACAGCATAGTACATCTTGGTTACCCGACCTGCTGCTAATTGAAGAACAGTACTTGAGATGAAACAAGCAAATTGTTAAGTTCATGGCATGTCTCATTTTGATTGCTTACTTTCAGTGAGATGAGGCCACCTGTGTGCAATATGGCAGACAAAATGCTGTGAAAATTTTATTTAGGAAGTTTCCTGATCTTTACTTACCCTCAAGAGCCCTGTTCTAAAATATCTGTCTTAATGATGTTATAAATCAAGTGAACTAAATAAAATGAGCCTCAGTCAGTTTTAGAGCAGACTTGAGACCAGCAATTTTGAAACGATAGTCTGAAGACCCCTTGAGTCCCTAGGACCCATCCTGGGCAGATCAAAACTACATTCTTCATGATGCTAAGAGGTTATGTGTCCCTTTAATTCTCATTCTCTTGTGAGTATATGATGGAGCTTTCCAGAATTATGATATTGCAATAGTTTGAATTCAGTAGCAGATACAGGAACCCAACTGTCTTCTGCTAGACAGTGTCTTCTGGCTAGACACTAAGAAGACTCAAAAAAAAAGTAAAGAAATTTCTTGATTCAGTGTTTCTTTTGAGAAGCATACTATTTTTCTTAAGAATACATTTTAATAGCATAAGTTTATTATTAGTCTAATTTGATAAGTATTTCTTAATTCTGTGGTAAATTGCAGCTCTTTTGTGTACATTTATATGTACATTCTATATGGTAAATTGCAGCTTTTTTGTACATTTGTGTTTGTATGTGTACATGCAGGTTCATGTGTATGTGGATGCATGTGAGTGCATGTATGTGTGTGAGATACTGGTCTATAACTGAACAGGGAGGATAGACTGTTAGCCAGTGAATTCCAGAGATCTGACTCTCTCCACCCCCTAGCACTGGGAGTACAAGAGCATATCCAGCTTTTTTTATTTGAGTTCTTGAGATCAATCTCCTATTCTCCTGCTTATATGGAAAGTCCTAAACTTAGATTGTTGATGAATATTTCTTGAGCCTTTCATTTATTATTGAAAATAAAAATTGTCCTGATATTAAACAAGATATGTAAACACATGCAAATCTTTCCTGTTACTATCTTATATAATACAGAGGAAAGCTTTGTGTGGATTATCTATTTGAATATTTCTATGTATATATGTATGTATGTGTATATCCATCTATCCCTTATGAATATGTGTGTATGTGTGTATCTGTGTTTGTGTGTGTGTATTTGTGAGCACACACATGCATATATGTGGCATATGTAGCATAACATGCATATGGAAGTCAGAGGACAACGTTGAGGTGTCTGTCCCCTTTCCACTTTGCTTGAGACAGGGTTGTTTCATCCTGATGCATAAACTAGTTGGCTAGCCTTTGAATTTTTGGAGATTCTTGAGTGCCTCCTATGTGTTATTAGTGAGTTCAGTTCACACATGCATGGCAACCATTTTACATGCTGAGCCAAGTCCCCAACACTGCTTTTTTTTTACAAGATTTATTGATCTGTATTTTAAATGTCCTACAAGTCACACAATTTAAATACATAGTTCAGTTTGTTTAGTGTAAATGTATACTAAATTGCATAACCCTTAACCAATGTAGTTTTTGAGTTTGACCTCTTAGGCCTTTCCATATGTTTACACTCAACTCCTGCTCCAATTTTCAACTCATGTAGCCACAAATCTACTTCCTGTCTCTAATAGTTTAACCTTTTCTAGAAATTTTACTTGATTGGATTCCTGCAGTGCATCTTTAGCATCTGGCTTGCTCAACTTAGACCACTGTATTTAGATTTATTTGTGCTGTGTGTGCGTCTGGCATGCTCATTGGTATTACAGGGACACTCTAGCTTGTGGACATGTACATTTTGTTAGAAATTTACAAATCAATGGGCATTATGATTATTTCCAGTTTGAGGGATATTATGAGCAGCACTGTGAACATCTGTGTCTTTGGGTGAAAGTATGTTTATTTCTATTAGGAATGTCCCTAAAGATGCAAGGTGCCAGTTTGTGTTTAACTTTTTAATAAGCTATTCACCTACTTGTACAGGTGAGTGTATCATTATTTCACATTCCATCAGCAATGCACCAATGTTCTGGTTTCTGTACATCAGTGGCAACATTGGCTTTGTGAGTGTTTTTGACATTTAGGCATTCTGGTATATGTAGTTTTGTTTTTATTGCTCTGAAACAAATTATGTGAATCTTCCCAAAGGTTGGGTTGCTATTCATATAGCTCTTCTAGGTAGAGTTTCTGTTAAAATCATTTGTGTATTTTTATACAGTTGCTTTCATTTTCAGATATAAGAAGTCCATTCTCTTTGATTCTTTCAAAGAGTATGGTAGAGTGGCTTTAAAAAAAGAGGGAGTATATTAATATAAAAGCATTTAATTTTCATTATCTACAAAAATCATGTTGAAATAAACTGGTGACTCCCTCCCTCCCTTCTTCCCTCTCTCTTTTCCTTCCTTCCTGCCTTTCCAAATTCTGGTTCCTGTAGGAAATTGAGAAGAGTATAAATTTAGAAAATTACTTGCTCTCTATCTGTGAATATCCAGAATACACTGTCAGTGTTGAGAAAACTGAATGTGGATATGGTTCAAGTCCATTGAAGGATGAGTGAGCAAAACTTGGAATCATGCTAAGCAAATTGAGTCACAAAAGACTGCAGATTATTATACAATCCAACTTATAAGAAATGTCTAGAACAGGCAAGTTTATAGACACAGAAAAAGGTTTGTGAATCCTGTAGGCATGCGAGAGGGGAATGGGAAACACTGCTAATGGATACAGGGTCGGTCCCTTGCTTGCTTGTTTTTAAGGGGTACAAAAATAGTCTAAAGTACATCGTGGTGACAGACAATTAGATACACTAAAAATACTGAGTTGTTCATTTTAAGTGGATAAATTTTATTTTACATGAATTACATCCTGATAAAGCTATTGAAAAAAAAGAATCAACTGAACGAACAAAAATTTTATCAATATAAAGTAATTTAAAACACATTTTTCATTATCACCTAAAGAGAAGATAACTTTTTATCGAGGTATGTCATCATGAGTTACAAGCTGAATGGTCAGAAGTATAAGATTACAGACCTTTGCACAAGGAGAATCTGTCCAGCAGACATCTGAGGTATGTGACATATATGTCACTTTCCTCACTGAGTCTACATTGGGTTGACATACCAGAGCCTCACGCAGAGTCAGAGTTAGAGTTATGGGACAAGAGTGGAGGCTGTGGTAATAGAAATGGCACCCTATTCCCCTACTGTTGGAGCCCACATAGGTGCCAGTTACATACTGATGCCAGGATCTGTGGCCCATTTCTTCTCCTTCTTTCTCCTTCAGCCCCTCAGTCAGGAATGGCCTAGAGAAGAAAGGACTTACGCTTAAGATTTCAACCTAGTAGAATATTTTGTTTAGTTTCCCTAAACAAATTTTTTTTTCTTCTAAGATTTGACACCTAATTATCCTGACTTCTTGGGTTTTCAATTAGTAACTGACAGACAATCAGTTCTTGCAATGCTGAGAAGGGTTAGGAAGTTTTAGATAATAAAATATTGTTTAAAGATCATCCTTCTTCTTTATGTTGTGATCTCTTTCTTAAAATGAAATAAAACATCAAGAAAATTGGATAAAGATGCTATTTATCTACCACAAGGACAAAGTATACTAGTGCCCTAGTCCCCTCCCTTGTGATAAGTAAGTAGCTTTGGTCTGTGATGTGGACTTTCCAGTCCTCCTTTCTGGGTTTATTGCTGGATTGCTTAGTAGGCAAACGAAACACAAATGTGGATTTTGAAAATTTACTGTCTTGGAATGAATTTGATATCCGTGAAGAGATCAAAACCAATTTTGCCTCTTTAGAATTTCATTATACTTACTGCATATACATAAGTGTCAGTAATTTTCATAGTTTAAATTACATATAATAATAAGAAGAGTGGAGACATAACTATTTCAGAGGTTAAACTTATTAATAAAGACTTAACTTTGTCTTGTCTTCAATGATCTGCAGCTTTCCCTCCACTTACGAGAAGTAAATATGTACTTACTCAATCATAGTTTAAATAATACTTGTTTTGAAGATACCACAGAAGCAGTAACCAAGAATCAGGTCACATAAGAACACCAGGTGTACTCCCTTTGGACTTCCAGTCTGGATCACTTGTGCACATTGCTTTCCTGTCTTCTGCTGAATTCCTTGAGTGTGCCTCAAATGTCAACCACCTGAGATCTTTCTGTAACCTTTAGAATACAGATATAGGATATATCCACTTACAGCTAGTCAACCGTGTATGGGGTAAGCACCTTCCTTTGGGAAGACTCGTTAACCTGAGCAAACACCCTGTAGTTAAAAGGAACCAGTTGTGAGGGGATTGGAAGAATGATGGGTACTAAGAGACGCCCCAGATTAGGACATCACAATTAGCAGTGACTGCTCAATGTTAGTTTGGAATCCTCAGTTCAATAAAACTAGACTATTCTCCTTAGCATTTCCTTTGACTCCATTCTCTAAGGAAGATAAACTTTTTAGAGTTTTTTTTTAATTACAGAAATAACATAGCCTTGCTGGATTTAAAATGATATAAAGAACATTCTTGCTCGCAAATGCATCTTATTTTTGTTGTTTAAATAGCTAGAAGTGGAATTTTAGGTATAAAAGGATGGTTAAGATTATTGTTAGTTTTTACTTCTAATTTATATTGCCAAGTTTTTCTCCCAGAAAGTTTTTGTACATTTATATTTATTAACACTATGTGAAGTACCCTTCTCAGAGGAAATTTATTTAAAGGTCATGAGGCTGTGGACTTCAGATTCAATAGTGAAGATATTTCAACACAAATTCTGAGATTAGATGATCAGGTTTTTCATTAAATCAGTTCCCTTATAGGTATGTTGACCTTGTAGTCCATCTGCAGTCATGTGGGCTAACAAAAAATCATAGACTTACTGTAAATACTGTGAGAGTTTCTTAATGATTTCTTTCTGTTACTCAGCTGCACAGTTTTCAAAGCCAAAGCTTCATAGATGACAACATTGTATTGTAAGGCCAAGGGGTTGGATATGCCTGGTAGGTCTTTAATAACATTCGTTTTAAGCATGGGTACTTGTAGTTACTTTATTTTGGCTTCTGTGGTACAGAATTGTGGATTTATTTGGTCTTAGGTTCCAGAAGGGACACAGTCCATTATAACAGGTTTAACACAGTAGAAGGCATGTCTAGAGACAGACACTGAAGATAGTTCAGGTTGCTTCAGCCATCACGGAGGCAGAGACAGTAAGAGCAAACTGAGAAGAGCAGAACCATCAAAACCTCAAGGCCCACCCCATGCCTTCCTTCAGTAAGGCTCTACCTCCTGAACATATCATGACCTCCCCAAACATTAGCACCCAATAAGATAAGTATTCAAACACATGGCCTGTATGTGTGAGGGGTATCTGACACCCAAAGCAAGACAGTGCTGGAAAGACACAGTGAAAAGAGCCATGTTCCCAGCCTCATGCTGATGATGTTCTAGTGGTTGGAAGCAGAAAATCAGCAAATTTACGCATAGATGGATGAAGAAGCAGGAAAAATGGGCAGAGATAAGTGAGGTAGATTCTAGTTAAGGTGTTCACTGAAAAACACTGTTTAAGAATATGATTGTGAAGTCTTGGAAATCAGTGAAAAGAGGAAGAGAAACTAGTATCTGGTGGAAAATCATTGAAGCCAAGGAAATAGCAAATGCAAACCTGAGACTGAAGCACATGAGGTTACTTCAAGGACTTGTAGGAAACCAGCATGTAAAAGAAGAAAACTGAGATGAGAGATTTGCAACCCTTTCTGGGTCCTTGGAAGGATTTCAGATTTATCTGAGTAGGATGACTGACCAGTAGAAGCCTTATGCATTAGAGTGATATGATCTTATTACTTTGAAGGGATGCCTGTCTATTGTGTGAGAATAGATTAAATGCATACAATGTGACTCAAGCAACTGATCAGAGACCTTCTCTCTTAAGAAAATGCTCTGGCTACTTATAAAAATAGTTAAGTGCCTTTGTTTTACATGCATGATCACTGCTTTATTTCTAGTGACTCAGATAAAAATAGTCCATTATTTATAGTTCACTGATCATGGTTTTATTGACAGAATAAATGATCGTTTTGAAATATATTTTAGAAAATTCAGCTGAATACCCAAAGCCATAGAAAAAGGAGACTTTGGGGGTCTGTACTTCCCTATCTTAATGTCAACTGTGATTAAAATCATTGATGATTGCTTGAGTCTCCGAGTCTCTTATCTAGGAATGTGGTCATGTTCATAAGGCTGACCCATTTGGGTCGTCATTTACAGCACTAATGAGAAGCTAATGACAGTGATATTTAGACATGCTCATTAGTTCCACCAAAATATTTTCCATAGTTATTTGCTTTTCCTTATTAATTTGTTATGACCCACACAGAAACACTGCTTTAAATAAAAACAGAATATGAAAAAAAAAAACTAAATTGCAGTGCTCACTTTGAGTCACCCACAAGGAAGTGTCTAGTATCAAGACTGACTGGAAGAATGATTGTCTACTGCTTCTGGGAGCTTCTGTGCCCAGTCAGCAAGAGGGGTCAGCATCATTTCTCCTCTTACTGAGAAAAATACTCGACATTTTTTGCACTTGGAGACTTCATATAGTTAGCAACCTCAATGAAGCAAGTAAATGGATTCTTCTTAGATCCCATGGAAAGGATGATCATGTGATTTACTTAGATCCCATGGACAGGATGGTCATGTGATTTATCACCTAAACTAATAAACTTTGGAGAATGAAAGAGAGTAGTAGTATTTATACATTGAGATAATCATCATAAGTCAGGACTGCCAAGGCAAACTGCAACCAGTGAATGTCTTACCCATGAAATGTACTCAACTTAATTCACTGGGTATAATTTGATTTTTGGGTTGTTTGTGGACCTCTTTATTCAGACAGATTCCAAAAAGTGTTCTTCAAAAGCAATATAACTTCTTGGGTCCAGGAGGTCACAGGCGAGGAAGGATCAGTCATGCCCACTATAGAGTCATTTCCTGCCAGAGAATACAGTGAGTGTCAAGCTCTTTGTAACATAGATTGACTTTGCATAGCAATTGGAAATAGGGAATCATGGTTCTTTTCTCATTAAAAAAATATTTAAATGATGATTCCTCTTCAAGTCTAAAGACTGTATTGGAAAACATCAAAACACCCAGAGTTATTAAAAATCACTCTGGCATTAGGAAAATGAAACCTATTGAATCGCTAGAAATTAAACATTTTAAAGTCTTCTGATTTTAAATGGACTATTGAAGATATGGAAATCAATGTTAGCCTATCACAGACAGTTGAATTATATTAAATTGCAGCAAATGATTAAGCATTCTAAGAAGAAAAACAGAACCAAATTGAGTTTTCCTTGGTAATACTAAAAGGGATGCTTGTTTAATAACTTCTTCTTTACAGTTGGCACAGTAGCTCAGGAAAACAGAACCCTAGCTTATCTATGTGGCTGTCCTTAAAAGCTATTCATTGATTTATGGCATTTTTGGTAAAGGGAAAATTATGGATGCTTTCTGTACTAAAAAGGACTATATTAAAGGAGCTATGTGCAAGGTTCTGATAAAGACTGTAGAATAAAATATTTTGGAGTATGGAAGCCCATTGATTTTACAGTTCTCCTGTCAGAGAAGATTAGGTGATTCCCTCTGAAGATGGAGGGTATTCATGTACCTGTAAACCTGAAAAGAATATTGTCAGAAATTTCTGAGGCTTTTGAATGATGAACTTTGATCCATGAATTATTCTGAAGTCAAAAATAGCACACATATTCTTGTTAATACCTAGAGTCTGAGCAGTGCTACTGTGCAATATAAGGAGTTGTATGCTCATATAAGTGTCTCCAGGTGTGGCCAAGGGTTTAGTTATCAGCACATCAGAGGTATGGGAAAAATATGTTTTTCATCAATTTCATTAGAAATTCTTTCTTTGATATTATTATGTGGAGTACTGTGACTTGCATGCTTACCTCACAATCCTGACAAGTAGCAAAGGGGTATCAGCAAGAATTAAATCAGGCTGGGACAAGAGTGAGTCTTGGAAAAGCCAAAAACCAAGTCAAATTTATTATGGAACCTAATCCCTTATGTACAATGACACGTGGAGGAGGGTGGGGGTGTGTGATGTCAACAGTGACAGACAAACTACAGGTGCAAATACAGCCCTGCCAATCCTTAGACATGTTAATATCCCTAATGGCCCCATACAAGGTGGAAAAGAACAGGCTGCTGATGGGTCAGGAACGAGTTGATACAATTGCAATGATAAAGCTCTGTGCCTATCCTTTAGGTGTGGTAATCAATGTCTAGATGGCTTCCAAAGAACAGGAAGGGATATGTAAAAAACATTTCTGCCCTTGATCCCAATTGGAGACTTTCCCTGCCTGTTGCAGGAAAATCAGTAGGAATCAGCCTAGACTATACTAGCATAGGCTTGCATCTGTGCTGGCATAGGCACAGAACTATGCTGGAGTAGGAGGCACACTGCAACTGAGACTGAGAGGGATACCCTTGGCATCCATCTTCAAGAAATGGCGATCTCAAAAAAAAAAAAAAAAAAAAAAAAAAAAAGAAAGAAAGAAATGGCGATCTCGGGCTTGAGTGTTCCCTACATTATTATGTCATTGAATAAAATGGACATTTCTTTTCATGAGAGAGAAAACACTCTCATACACACACACACACACACACACACACACACACACACACACACACAAATCCATATACACATATACAAATACTTATATGTCAAGTTGATTCCTAAATACAATAAATGTTATAAATGCCTATTTTTGCATCACAATTATTCCTGTAACCAACTTAGCAATGTAGGGATAATTCTAGAAGCATTATATCAAGCATAATATTTGCACTTTGGTCTAGGAGGGCTTGACATTTGCTGAAAGATCAGAGACCATTGGAGTGATGCATTTAGAGTGAAGGTAATCCCTATTATTGTGACTGTGCTTCACCTACTCTGCCTGTAGTTTCTCTGCATTTTTTCACATTCTCATGTCTCCTGCCTCTTAGGGGAAGGTATAAAAATCTTCCTTCATTTGTATTCTATTTTAATTTAGTGGGGAGTGGAACTGGCACACATAGTGCATTTAGACCACCTTAATTCAGAGTCCAGCACTGCCTCTAACTCTGTTACTTTGACTGATTATTCAGTTTGGCAGGGCTGCTTTTCCTCATCTGTAACCTTCCTTGATTTTTATCATAACCTATCCTCCACATGGCTTTCTTGAAAATCTCATAAAATGTTTGTGACTTGATCAGTACAGGTCTAAGCACATCATAATGTGTTTTCAAATGTCAGACTGTGACAGAGGTCATGATTTAATTGGACCGTACTGAGCGCATTGTGTATTTACTATTTGTTAGACTCTGCTGGGTTCCAGCATTAGAAACATTAGAAGTCATAGGTGATTTTTGCTCTTAAGAAGTTTCTCGTGTGGTGGGAAGACAATAAAGACAATCTCAGAGAATGTAACAAGGTAGCTGCCATGGTGCAGATGTGTGAAAGTCTACTGGAGCTTAGGAAGGGGATGTCTGGTGGGTCTGATGAGTTAGCTATGGTGATCACAACTGCCTGGTAGATGTGGGAGATGAGGAAAGATCTCATTCTCCTTCTTAATTGCAAAACATTGCTTTCTCAGTTTGGAAAATTCAAGTGATGCATGTGAACTTTGAAGAGAAGTTCCTCTTTTCTCTTGCCTCTCATTATAGCCCACACATCTGTTGTGCTTCATTCTGTGTCTGTGTCTCAGGAAATTCAGATCATTAAAACATATTTATCATATAGAATTTTCTATGAATAGTCAATAAATAATACTTGAGATACTTCTTTAAGGAATCAGACTTCCCTATGGATGTATTATATCATTACACTCATGTTAGTATATGTATACTGGTAAATATTTGAAAGTATAGCAAATTCTACAATTATTTATTAAATAATGATCCCAGGAATAAAACATAAAAGACCCATATTAGTTGTTAGCTGTGATACACAAACTGAATAAGCCATTCATACCAAATTAGAAAAAAAAGTAAAAATGAATATTGAATATCACTCTATCTACCATGACCATGATTATTAAAAGAATTGTCGCAACCTTTATGTCCTCTCTGGGCAGACCATGGGCTGTAGTGACAGCTGTACTCAGGTCAGACATGTGAATTAACTCAGGTAGGAAACACCTCAACAACAAGCCCCATGTCTCATCATCTAGTTGGATCCTCACACAAATCTACTTGCTTCACTCTGAAAGTGAGAAATCAGATTCTGATTTTCGATGCTTTTTTTTCCTCCCTGAGGTGCTTTTCTCTTTTCTTGGTCTGACTCTGAGGCATCAGTCCCCAATTCTTCCCAGAGTCTCGCTCCTTCCCCCAAGGTGGGCAGAGGATATTTCCTAGTAGAAAAGCACATTGCACCTGCCATTGCTTGGTATATTAAGGTTGCAGCCTCCTTTACTGCTTTACATTTCTTAGTGGCAGACCTTTCTGAAGTGGTGAGCTCCAAGTGAAAAAGAAATACTTTCTCAAAAAGAGAATGCTAACTTATGTACATTTCTTTGGACTAAATATTGATTTTTATTTTTTTCTCTACTCACAGTAATGTAAGCCTGTCAAATATTTTGAAAGGAATTATAAGTGTAATTATCACAGAAGGAAGGTCCATAGATTATCATGTAAAGCACCTTCTTAAAACAAAACTTAGAATTATAATTTCAGCTTAAATAATTACTAAACAATTAAGAAACAGTTGATTCTTTCCTTTTCTGTGTATTCTAGTTAATCCCATTTAATTTAATGCTGACCACTGTTCCTCTTTTAAAATATGTAGAGGAACAGTTTGATTTAGGGCCTAGATGTCATTGAAGATGCTGATTTAATTAATTATGGATGCATTAACAATCATATTAATTTTTGCATAAAAGATATTTGTCAGTAGTCAAAACAATGAAAGGTAGTATGAAATAGTAGGCAAGTGCTACACTTAATATGGGATGATTGAAAGATCATTTGCAGGTCTTTTCTTGGTACGCTTTATGACCTTGGCAGCTGTTTACTCTATGAATTTGACTTGCTTCTTTCTTTGAGGATTATATTGAAGATCAAATAATATCTTTTTCAAAACAACATACCCATATGTTAACTTTAACATACTCTCAAAATTTTTCTTTGTCATTAATTAATTTTCTAGTCTTCTCCAGTATTAACAGAATGTCTTGCCCACTTAAAATACTAAATAGTTTTCATGTGTCTGTTGAAATAGTTTTTGTCATACTAGTATGGGAACATAGAGCTGAAATAAATGCTGAAATTAAAAGAAACTAAAACACTGTTTTTATAATGTTTATTTTATTGTGTTCATTGTGTTTTATTGTTTCTATTTTCATGAGAGCTACTTTGCATGTCAGTGAATGTCACTATAATGTTGTTGATTGAACTCACCCATCTTGCATAGCAGAAAATTTGTCCTTAGTGATAAGCAGCTCCTCATTCCTCCTCACTCCCATCACAGCTAACCACCACTGTACTCTCAGCTTCCAAGTGTTCGATTATTTTAAGTAAGACCTGTAAGTGTAATATTGTGGTATTTTTCCTTTGGCTTAATTTACTTTGCATAATCTCCTCATATGCCAGGATTTCACATATGCCAGGGTTCTCCTGAATAATATTCTACTTGTATATAAACCACATGTTCTTGATCTGCTCAGATGTTTGATGGACTTACCTCTTGGTAGTTTTGGTGAATATGATAACTGAACATCTAAGGACTAACTTTTCTTTGAGATCCTGATTTTAATACTTTTGAATAAATATCAAAACTCTGCTTTGCTGAATTATGTAAATATTAGATAATAGCCTTCCCTGCTCTCTCTACCCTCCTCCCACTTCAGCTTAAATTTCTGTGGTTTCAGTTATAGGTAATCATCTTTAACTTGGAATTGGGAGTTCTGCATGTAAGCAGTGGAGGCTTCAGTTCTGCCTTGTTCTGAGCAACAGGCTGCTTTTTCATAGTGTTTTGTCCTGTCTGGCCAGTCTACTGCCCACTTTCACTGTAGAGTTTACACAGGCCACTCACATATCAGTTCCTTATTTCAATATCAGCTACTGTTTCCAACTCTCTCATGTTCAAATGATCCCTGCTCTACTTAAAAAAGAATTGGCCCTGAAGTACAACTATAGCAATAGTAGTAGCATCTCAGATATGTCCTAGAGAAGCTGTAAAATATTTCCTTAGTGAAAAGGTAGAACAACAATGAAATATTCTTAGTGAAAGAGGAAGCATTTATATAACTTTCATTATAGAATACAACTATAATTGTGTTTTATTATTGGTTATTACTATTAATATCTTATGATATCTAATTTGTAAATTAAAATTATTTTTCATGTGTTGTAAAATAATAGTTCACATAGCACGTGATATGTGGTCTACAGTCAAATACATCCACTGGGTGTCTTGGAGTATATTCCCAATACAGAAGGGGTATTATAACCATAGTCACCTTTATTTATTTTGAGGAACCTTCATATTATTTCCATAGCAACCATGCCACTGTACCTTCCTTCCAATAACCTAATAGTTAAAACCATGTTTTTAAAAATTTTATTTTTCTACTTTTACAAAAATATTGAGGATCTATCCCTGCTTCCCTCCATCCCCCTCCCTCCTTTCTCCTGCCTTTCCTTCATCAATCCTTCCTTCTGCCTGTATGCTTCTATGGATCCCAGGGTTCCTTCTGGCTTGTCTACTTCTGTAGGGGTTCAAGCCTCTATGGCATACTAAGTTGCCTTTCTTCAGGCTACTCACTGATAGGGGCAGTTCCCTTCACACATCCAGCATTAGATCCCAAGGTTTCTATTTTATGTTCTTATCTTTCTTTAGTTCCTAGGTATTCTGGGAGGGCTCTTTGAGATTGTAAGAACCTAAAAATGGGAAGGCTCACCACTGGACAAGACATTCCACTCAAGGAAGGACTAGGGACTCACTATAATGAGACTTGTCCTTACAAGATCTGCATAATGACTGACATACCAATATGCTAAGAAAACTCTACTGGGTACTTTGAGTTGGGAGTGAACATGTACTCAAAAATGAGAATAGTAAATTTTGTTGCCCAAACAGCCTTTTGTTAATATAGAGGAACAGTACTGAGAAAAGGAAAATTATGTTAGAATACCATACTGTGCTTTTTATAGCCATTCCTCTAAGCCAGTATTGTTAGAACTAGGGTTATATTTTGGCTCTTGTTTCTCAACCTGCATGTGCTGATCCAAGCCAATAGTTAAGAAACAAGTTATTGGGACTCTTGATGTTGTTTCGTTTGTTTTCCTCCACATATTCACTGTTCTGGAAAATATTCAAATGTTCCCTAACTTATTGGTAGGATGCCTGTGGACAATGTCCTTGTCACAGATAATGATTATTCCCATATTCTAAGTGTTTATTTTAAAGCTCAAGTCTATGTTCGGTGTTTTGCAAAATTAGAAAATGTTCAGTACAGAAATATTAACTATAAATTATTAATTTAGAAAAGAACATCTTTCTAGATTTTTTTTTCCTATGGAGTGCTACTGCCTGTGAGCGTAACTAGTTCTCATTGGCAGAACTAATAAGATTTTGAAAATGAGCATTTTGGTAGTTTTGATTCAAATGAGAATTTGAGTGAAAAAGATTGATTTTTTTTCATTATTAGGAGACTGTCAGTTGTTGATACTTTCTTTCAAGAGAGTAAATAGTGTGATGAAACTTGTATATTTGACTTATGCTAACTAGCATGCTGTTAACTTTGGACTCTTCAACAGAACACAGGGGAACCAAGATTTTCAACTTTGTTTATTACCCAAATAAATTCAACTCCCTGACCATGCTGCAATACCTGATTCTGCTAAGCAGCCAGGAGCAGTAAGTGATAAATGTGGCTCCCCACATTGCTTCACCTGGAGGTGCTTTGAGACTTCCAAAGAACATTTCTGGAGTCTGAATTTCAATTTTACATACATCAAAAAGTAAATGACTATTTAATCTTTTATTATAGCATGAAGAGGAGCAAGTAATACATACTGGAATTTAGTAGGCTGGGAAGCCCAAACTGAAAGATTTTCTATTTGAGATGAAAGTATAATGAACAGTAAGCTTTACCAGTACACAGGATATGGTAATTGAAGAGAGGAGAATGAACAGATTAGAGTTTAGTAAATGCAAGGGGAAGTAAGGTGACCTCTAAAGGAATTCAAGGACTGTCTTTGGGGGATTATGTAAATTAAGTCCAAATTCTAAAGTGAATACTACTACTATCATTAAAATGAAGAGAATGCTTACTAACAGATAGAAAAGAGCCTAAATTGATGTTTCAGCTCTAGTATCCTCACATGACTATATAAAATGATTTTTTTGTTATTAAAACTTACCATATTCTAAGCACTGAAGTGAAAGGAAATCAAGAAAGATGATAATGAGGAGCTGGAGAGGTGGCTCAGGGGTTAAGCCTCCGCCTTTGCAGGCGGAAGGTCCCGAGTTCGGATCCCAGATCCCACGTATAGATGCCAGGCGGAAGCGGGGGTGGCCTGCTCTTCTGGTCCTGGTAGGGCGGAGCCTGTGAATTCCGGGGCAGAAAGAGGTGGAGGCGTCCATGGTGGTTCGCGAATTCGTCCGTGGTTCTACACACACACAGACACACACACACAGACACACACACACACACAGACACACACACACACACACACACACAGACACACACGCGCGCGAGAGCACATGTACACAGTTGAATAAATAATAATAATAATAAAAAATTAAAAAAGAAAGATGATAATGAAACTTTTACCGGCAATATACAAAAATCACATTGTCAATAATAGCTATTAGGATAATTTTAATTTTATTTAATAGCAAAGATCAAAAGCGTTTTTTACTGTTGTCTTAACCTGAAATCATTTTCATTGCTAGTAAGAGTGAATAATGTATATATTGACTAGTCTTCATTTCCTTTTCTGAGAGCAGTTTACTGTAAAATCATTCACTTTTAATGATGATAGTGTTTTTCTTGTCAGTTTTAATAGATTAAATATGTTAACTCTCATATTCAGAGTTAATATGTTTCCACTTTGTGGTTTGATTTTACCTTCATTAATTCTCAAAGGTTATTTAATGGAGTAGAGTATGCAGACAGTTTTAGAATCATTAGATCTCACTTCTCAGTTTCAGATCCATGAAATGGACTTTATTAATGGAATCATTTGGCATAACTTCTATGTTTCTACTATTGGTTTTATACTTGTCAGTGAGTTAATACTAATCAATCGTGTGATATGCAAATATGATTTTCCTATAAATTGTGTACCAAAGTTTTCTCAATATTGTTTTCATGTGCAGTTGTGTGTGTATATGTGTGCAAATGGCACATGGAGGGCAATTTGTGTGACTGTGGAAGTCCAAGGGTAATACTGGAAATCATCTGGGATTGTTTCTAACTCTTTGCTTTGATCTGAAGTTTCCCAGGCTCTGGAAAGGGCAGGCAACCATTTACACTGAGCATTTTTATGTGATATCTGGAATCTGAACTCAGATTCTTCTGCTTAAAAGGCAAAGACTTAATCCCTGAGCCATCTTTCCAGCCCTATGTTTTAAAGTTAGAATATATTAGAATTATTTATTGTAGAAGACCATGTGTATGTCTAAGTATATTATGTTTTCAAGTTGTCCATTCAGTGGGGGCTGTTGTTTTTATCTACTCTCTCTCCTGTTTCTCATATATGATCAGGCCCTAAGCATCAGCATTTCCTGGGAACTCATGTGAAATGTACATTACTGATCTTCACTCTTTCCCTCTTAAGGAGACACTGTGAGAGGGAACTCGGCAAGACTCAAGGTTTCTAGACACAGCGAAATTTGGGAATCTTTTCCGATACTGGGTTTCTTGCTAACTGGCTGAATTTGATCTAAGTACATTAGTCCATTTTCATTTTTTTGTTGCTGTTGTTCTGCTCAGTGTGAATGGTGCTGCCTTCTTATGGGGTGGATCTGAAAGTCGCAAAGCCTTCTGCGGCTGGACGGTCACTACTGCTTTGCTATTTAAGTGCTTGTGTTTGGGTGAGGAAGTCTGCTGTGAGAATATATGCAGTAGGGTCAGTTCCTCTTGTTGCCTTTGAATACTTAATATAGGCTCAGATCCTGACCACCACTTTGGAGTCTCTGCCTTCTCTATGATCACAAGGCTTTAGTAAATAGAAATATGTGGGGCTAAATGGTTTTAAACATACCTCTTGAATACTCTGGTTGTTATTTGTTATATAACACTAAACAGATTTCTACAATATTGAAATAAACAGGAAAGTGTCTAGTACACACACTATTGCAGGCTTAGCACTAGGAAGAATTCTTCTTCATTTCATTTACCTCATTTACCATGAGGTATCTTAGAAATGTCTTGGAGAGTTCACTAAACTGGAGGGATGGGATAGAATGGGATGGGAGAAACAGGCAAGGAAGCTCACCAGCATGGTATGTTAACCAGTCCTTCTTACTTCCTCCCTAAACATTAGTGCTGAATCCAAATTGCTTTCCCTCTCTTATCCTTGACAAACTTCATTTATACTTCCACAAAATATTTTTAATGTTAATTGCATGATGTCTCCTACATTCTTCAGCACAATGTGCAGCCCTCATTATCTGAGTGTCTAGTCTGCCACATTCTGCTGTGTGTCTAAGCCATTGCAATAATTTGCAGGCCTTTTTTTTTTTTTTTGGTAAGCAGCATACTCTTTTGGTATCATTCCTGTTTTGTTTTGGTTTTCTGTGTCTTAGGAATGTGTCTTGAAAATATACCACACGTGAATGCACAGAAGTGTGTCCAAGGGAGAGGATCTTTTCTTTTTTGTAACACTAGAAAACTTCAAAATATATGGCAGTACAACTAATGACACTGCAGTACATTCGCATTCAGAATACTCTGGGATAATTAGGAATGAAAGGAGAGTTGTGATTGTGTATGAACACAAGCATGAACACGTGTCAGACCCTGACCAATTTTTTTTCCTTCATCATTTATTTATTCAATTATGCGTGTGTGTGTGTGTGTGTGTGTGTGTGTGTGTAAAACCACAGGCAAATTTGGGAACCACCATGGATCGCCTCTACCTCCTCCTTGTTTACTCTGCCCTGGGATTCACAGGCTCCGCCCTACCAGGACCGGAAACGCAGGCCACCCCAGCTTCTGCCTGGCGTCTATACATGGGGCCTAGGATCCGAACTCAGGACCTTCTGCCTGCAAGGCAGATGCTTAACCACTTAGCCACCTCTCCAGCCCCCTTCATCATTTTTTAAGACTTCATTTCACCTTTCTTTATAATCTAAACAAATAGATATTAGCAAAATGAATTACTTTTGCACTTAGAAAACTGGAATGTGAAAAGTGTGAGGCAAGTATTCCTTGTATGTCTACTCTTTCTCCTGTCTCTGTCTCTCTAGCTTATACATATAAACTCTAGTGTACATGCACACACATACATGTGTAAGGATAAAAATACATATACACATGACATGCATGTATATCTATAAGATATACATATGTAGGTGACCCAAGTCAAGTATTGCTGTTTAAGCTATTCTACTGATAGAATTGTATCTTTCTGTGCTCCTAAGTACACTATACTGATCCTGTCATACATTTACCACTCATAGTAAACTTTTCTTTGTATTCCCTATTTCTGCTTATATAAGTATATGGATAGTAAAAAGTTTCCTACATGAAATATGAGCATTACTAATAAGAATTATGACTCATATACAATAAAATCGGATATATATGTGTGTGTGTGTGTGTGTGTTTTATATATATATATACCTTTTGGTTCTGGGACTTGTTTGTTCCAGAGTTGGTCATTTTTAAAAGTACTTAGTACTTAGTATTTTTTGACAATGTTTATCTGGCAAGATAAACAGTAAAAGTGTAAAAAGTCTTTATCATACATGTGTTAGACACACATTCATTGTGCTTTAAAGCTATGCTTTTGTGCTTTATATATTTTTGCACTTCTCTACATAGGCCCATGTTTTATACTCTATAAAGCAGTCCTTTTCCATTCCCATCCACTTATTAACAAACTCCTGCCTCATTCCCTTCCTGGAACAGCTTTCATCTGCTCTGTTTTCATGGTAATTTATTAAACCAGCAGTATGTATTAAAGCCAGCAGCATAGCCATCTCTCTTTCCCAGGAGCTCTGTGAAGTCAGGGCCAGCAACTTTTTTTTTTTTTTTTTTTTTTGAGCCAAGCATCCAGCATAAGCCTGCCTAAGAAATCTAGCATATTGAGAAATTTAGCATATTTGTCAAATTTAATGACTGCAGAAAGCTCTGTGCAATATTTATACAACTTTAATCCTGAATATCACTCTGCGAAATGACTCTTACTTATTTTGGAAATATTTCAACTTAGTCCAATTAGTATCAATCCCAAACCCTTGTCTTTAAAAATGTAAACTCTCTAATTTGCCGAACATTAGTTTTTCATGTTACTGAAGGTTAAGGAAAGCAAGCGGTGAAGAATATTGAGTCTTAGCCATCTGTTTCCCCTTCTCTCTCCAACAGCATAACTGCCTCGGGGATCCTCAGGGATTGGCCCTGTGTAGCAAAGGGGATGTGGATATGCTTTTTATGTTTTGCTTTGTTTTGTTTTTTTATAACTGAAAATACTTCAGCCGGTCTGCGTCAGTCAGCCTAGGCTAACCGAGTATGTGGTAACAAACTACAAGCAATCTCGGTGGCTTCCTGTTTCATGAAGTCTTGCTTCTCACTCGTGTTCACTGTGGATCACATGAGGCTCTGCTTTGATTTCTTCCTCTAGGGACTCAGGATCACAGGGATTAATAGTTTCAGGAATACAGAAGCACACATGAAGTAACCATGGAATGAAACCTAAGATTTCAGAGTGGCACAAATTATTTCCATTAGAATATTATCCACTCAAATAAGTCACAAGGTTAAACTTGCTATCAGCAACCTTCCCATCTATATGAAAATGTTAAATGCTATAGTTAAGTGCTATACACACACACACACACACACACACACACACAGTATTTAAAAGGATCTGTTTTTTTCCTTGTAGCAGTGTGTAAATTCAGTAGACAGATATCAAATGAGCTTGTACCACATAGCATGTAGGAACATTCCAGCTTCTTACAAGACGGCAGGAGGAGGATATGACCCCTACAGGTAAATGGAATGTAGGGGATATAAAGTGCCTCGCAACAGTAAAAGGCTTCTTAATCCATAATAATCATAAATTAATTCATAAACACATAACGCATCCAAAGTTTTACTGGCAGCGTTCACCCACATTGCAGCATGCTTTGCTGCAGCATTGGTTCTAAACACATGCCTTGGCAAATCTCCATGTCATTCAACACAAGAACACCCTGGAGGAAGCAGTGCAGTTCAGATTCAGGAATATCATATATTATGAAATGCAGTGTCTGTACTGCATGTACAAAAGTATCCTGTTCTTATATTAAAGATATGATTTAATTATAGAAGCCATGTCATTAAATGCTTTCCTACCATCATCCTTCAGCATTAAGTATCAAGTTAGGGGGTTTTTAGGATTGTATTATATATTAATATCTGATTTTAAAAATTGCTCTTTGAGTTGCTGACTGTCCATTTCATAAAAAGAATCATTAAATGTGTTTTGACTTGAGACTGGGACAGAATTTCTGGCAATTCCTGGAATGACCTTAAACATATTTCTACCATGCTATACTATGTATTCATAAAGTGATATTCTCAACCTTGACAAGTATGATATCAAAATATTGAAAAATCTGAAAAATATAGAAGATTCTTTAATCCTGCAATATCAACTCTTTCTTTAATTTTGTGTAAAAATAAATATGTCCATCTTACTAGTAGGCAAATTTGCTCTCACATTTAGTAAATGGTAAAAAATATGTGTAGGCCAAACAATTGTGTTAAAATAAATGTCTTTATGATTTGTTATCAACAAATGTTTGGTTTTTTTTGCTGATTGCTTATCTGGGGTCACACAAAGACAAAAGAGCTGTGGATGGAAAGTTTCAGAAGCCCCACTGTGAGGAAGGGTTGCTAAGGTAGAGATCTCAATGTCATAAGAGCCTGAAGCACATTTTCTATTCCCGCTCAGTAGTCAGGTTTTCCCTGCTCAGAGAGCTTCTGGAGAAGAGAAAGCTAGAATCGGGATAGTGTAGAACTGAACATTTCAGCTACCGATGCCTAAATTAAGTTTCCATTATTTTTAACCCCCAAAGAACATATTTTCCATATTTATTACATCTACCTATCTCTCACTTGTCATCATGATTTCAAAATTTTCACAGTAAGTGCATATTGAATAAATACACACTTGCATGTGTGATGATTCGGGAGTAACACTGACTTGATTGGTCAACGATCATACTAGCTATCATTGCTAGTATGTAAAAAAGATCTGCTCATGTCGCTTGTAAGCCTTGAATCCTCTGGTAGCTTGGAAATCAGCATAGTCTACCAATTGAAGACACAGCCCAGACACCAAAGTTTTCTTGTTTCATGATCTTTCTTTGTCCATTGCCTTTTAAATATATATTTTGATGGATCATATTTTAAGAAATGATTAGGTGTTTCAAGGGAAAAAAAAATCTTTCTGCTGTTTCTGAAGTGTACACAGCTGTTAAACTTTAATTAAACAGGTTTTTTAGGAAAGGGGACTAGAGACCAAGTTCATAAAAGCCAGACAGATATGCTTTGCAAATGAACAAGAAAGCTAATTAAGCCAAGCAGAGGAGCTTAGTATTAATTTTTAAAACCCTTCCAGTATATTTGTTGTAAATCTTCACAGTGCTATTGCGTATTTTCTAATGAGTTATTCTACAATTTAAGTTTAGCATTTGGTTGTCAAGGATTCCTAGTCAGTTGGAAAATTATAAAATCTTGCCACATTATGTTAATGTTTATTGCAAGAAACTTAACTCTTGAATGAAATATAATTTGTCGATGAAAATAAATAGCAAAGCTATGCTTCCAAAATAGGATTTGCAAGTTAAATGACAAAAAGAAAAGAATCCATAGCAACCAGAGAAGTTAAAAAAAGATTATCATCAGTTTCTATATAATAAATCAAAATTAATAGGATGCATTTAATAGTCACGTGATATTTTTACCTTATTCTTAAATCTTTTTATGCAAATCACAACATTTTCATTGGCTAAAGCACAGATCTGTCACTTAAAAGAATAATTGAGCTACACAGTGCCCTCATCATTCTGTGAAAGAGGAAAAATCAGATGTACATGCATTTGAATAGGTTGTCTCACTGGCAGAGAGTTCACAGCTGGGCTACCTTCATAATTCTCCTTGGTGTCCTCAATCCATAGATTTGGCAGGAGTATTATTGAGCCTTAGGTTTCACCTCCTCTGTAGGAAAGGCACACAAGAAAATTTTCAAATACATAGAAGTGTTTCAATGAAGCCTGCTGGGAATGAGTGGCATAAATAAAGCCAAATTGTGACTTATTTAAATTACGCACCATTTTAAATCTTTTGTCTCTCATTCAACAACAAATGCCAAGGCACCGCTTTATTCTCTCTATAGGATTCTGAGGCATAAAGTAAGTGTTGGGTGTATACTTAAACATACTAATGCAATTATAAGAATTTCAAATCATGACCTAATCATAACCGAAAAGATGTTTTGTGTATTTTAAACAAAAGGATCATAGAATGATTCACTTTATAGACTACCACAGAACAAGCATATATCTGAGATTGTCAGGAGCTTTCTCGTCACAATAGCTTCAAATAAATGAAGATTTAGAAACAAATTGTGCTAGCAGTGTAAAGGGTGCAGCATGTTGTCTCACGTGTTTCAATTGAAGCATTGTGCAGCTATAATCCTGTCATCAACAGAATATCCCTGTAAATGGGATGTTTCTCCCAGTAGGTTTCCATGATAAGCACAATGTTTTACTTATGCTGGAGAGGAGAAATGCCCACGCCTCTTCTGAGAGGTGCATTCAACCTTAAGGGGTATTCTTACTCTTGGTTCTTATTTCCATTTTAAAGACTGCATTATCACTGATTATGCTGAAGGGAACTCGCCATGGCAGCAATTTCCTCTGCTGTGCTGGATGAACGTCAATAGCTATGATTGGTCCCCTAAGTGCTTTATCAGACGGCTTCATTCTTATAGCACTTTGTCAGCATGTGATGTGGTAATGATTAAAACACCACATAGGGTCTTATTCCTCATACGGACTTTCCAAGTGCTTTTATTTTCTTCTTAAGGCTGACGGTAGCCAAAATATAACATTGGGTTTGTTCTTTCTCACAGCACTTCAAGTAGTCTCTGATCTTCTAAATACTCCAGGTTGTCATTTGTGAATTTAATTACTTGCTTACTAAAAGTTGGGCATACATTTGTTTAACTCAACACTGCTTCCAGGTTGATTCAGTGGGCTTGTTATATCTGAGGTGAATTGGGACTGGAAAGTTATTTAGCTTGCCATAACTTACATAGCTAGCTGATGGACTTAGCTCCCTTAACCCTTAGTGCAGTTGACTGGCTGATATGCAGTGGGAATCTCTCAAGCTCAGTACAGTTTTCATTATTCTGCTGGGTACCCGAATGCTTGAGTGATATCTTTTATTCCCCAGAATCCATGGTTTTGCTGTTTCCAATGGATAACCACCAAACATATATATTTGAAATTCAGTTTATACTGAGAGTATCATTCTATAAGTATTGAACTATTTTTTAAGTATTTTAATGATTACACCATTACGATTCCTCTGAATTTAGACCTCTGTCTTATTTCGAGAGCAAAAGACTGTGGACCAAGGATAAAGTTATTTGTAGTATAATTGTTTTGTGCATGAATTTTATAACATCGAAATCCATTTTCCTTTTAGGTAACGATGCAGAGGTTACTTCTGCTCTGTGTGTGTGTGTGTGTGTGTGTGTGTGTGTGTGTGTGTGTGTGTGTGTCTGTCTGTCTGTCTGTCTGTCAAAGCGAAAAACTGTCTTTTCTGTGTAAGATTAATTCTATTGTTTTCTGCTTTATAGAGTCTCATAGAAATCTTTAATAGCCTTCTATTTTTAGTTTTTTATCTATTAATAATGTGTGTGTGCATGCATATGTATACCTGTGAGCATCTGTATGTGGAGGCCAGAAGACAACCTCAATTGTTATTTTTCAGGAACTCTTCCCTTTTTTGTTGTTGTTGTTGACAGGTTCTCTCATTGGCCTTGAGCTCAGCAGG
Source organism: Typhlomys cinereus (assembly GCA_023101885.1). Taxonomy (NCBI): domain Eukaryota; kingdom Metazoa; phylum Chordata; class Mammalia; order Rodentia; family Platacanthomyidae; genus Typhlomys; species Typhlomys cinereus. The sequence goes on from JALPQD010000145.1 coordinate 4,091,631, forward strand.
CTGGGTTGGCTAGACCTGCTGGCCAGTGAGCCAGGAATCTACCTGTTTCCATCTCATCAGCAACAGGATTGGCATGTACCATCATATTCTAGTTTATATGGGTTCCAAGGGTGAAATGTAGGTCCTTATGCTTGCTAGACAAGCACTTTATTGACTGAGCTATCTCCCCAGCCCATAGTTTTACATTCAACTGGCAAATAATTGTACATATTTACGGGCTATTAATTGACATTGTGATACATGCTCAGCTAAGTATGTTATCCATCAACTCAAGTAGTTCTACTTTCTTCAGGGTTAGAACACTTCCAATCCTTTCTGTAATTTTGAAATATGCAATAATACGTTGATTACTTAACTTTGAAACAAAACACTAGAGGTGATTCTTCTTATCTTGCCATCACTTTATACTTGTGGGTCAGTGTTTCCTCCTTCTGGTATTATCTTACTAGGAAACTGAATTTTCTAGATTCAATGTATAAACACAGAGCCTAGAGGACAAATTAAGTGAAGTGGATTCTTCTCATGTTGGCGTAATTACTACAGGGATATGCCCACATTATTTTTTTGAAGTTAGCTTTTGAGCTATACATGTTTTCATGTATAGTTGCTGAGTCACGAGTATGCTTTTCCAAGGAGAGTTACACGCATAATCTTCCTTTACAAGAGGACAGAATAGAAATCATTTTGGTTGCCTTCCTAGACATGAGGGCTCAAGAGAATGTTTCATTCTCCGAGACCTAATAGTGTTGCCAAGAAACAGTTTTTAGGGAGTCCAGGAGACTGTGATGTCTTAGGGGCACTGCACAGTCTCTGCATGTCAGTCCAAGAAATCTCAGTACATTATTTTTTGAACCCCTGAGTTTCGTGATATTGGAACCAACTGTTGTATCTTTTTGCAGTTATGCACTAGGTCCAGTTTGCAAAATCTGTCCAGATGTATAGGCTCTTGAGATGCTTTTTAAAACAGATTGCTGGAATCACTTTAAATCAAGTAAACTTGAAAGACCTAGGAATGGAGCTCTGAGACATCTTAAAAACAAAAACAAGGAAACCCAAAACCTTGCAGAAGGTGCCTAGCACTTTCTGAACTCTCGGGGGTATTCTCGTATAACCATGGTTGAAAATCGTTGTTCTGAACTTCCTTCTACCTTTGAGAAAAAGCTTTAAAAGTCTTTACAATGTTCTGCCTCGCAGACATATCCTTGAAAGTAGTTTCTCACAGGCAAATAAAGAATTATTACATGTAATTTGTATGTTCATGACAGATACACTCTGTTAGTCTCTGTGCAGACTACAGAATCTGTATTATTGAAAGATTAAAATTGTGGTATAGTCAAACTTCATTTAAAATACTGAACATAATGATGCACACCTTTAATCTCACCACTTAGCTGATAGAGGGAGGAGAATCAGGAATCAAGTTATCTGTGGTCACATAAAATTTGCAAACAGTTTAAACTACATGAGACTCTTTTTCAACAAAAATAAGCCAGGGATGGTGGGGTAGAATGATTTGCATATGAAATGATCTAATATTCAGATCTTCATTTTATGTGTATGTCTTCAAACTCATCTTCTGGTAAGAACTGTGTATTATGTTTTAAGAATATTCTTCCTTTTAGGTAGCCATTAGGAAAAAAAATCAATTTTATTTTTAATCAAAAATTTCATCAGTGCTTATCATATTCAAATCTGCAAGTCGTAATTGCCAAACATAGATGAGTCATTTGCATTTCGTGTTTTTTCACTTAGAGGAGGGTGTTTATTGGAAACATATTTTCAGGAATGCAATGTGTTTCTCTCCCATCTGGCTCAGAAACCACTGACTCAGAGCAATGACAGCACCTGGGTTCCTCACCTCAGCTCCTGTTGCTTCGTGTCTCCCTCAGCTGTATCCTGTTTAAAATTCCACCCTCCTCTGCTGGAATGAATTCCGAAGCAGAAGACATTTGAGACTATGAGTCGATGTCGCTCCCCCCACTACTGGCACCTGGCATAACGCTACCCAGAGCGTAGCTTCTCCTAATATGGGAAATGTGTGTGCTTTTGCACTTGAGGGAGGCTTCCAAACCTCACATGGGCTTTAACTCAGGAGTTGGGTGGCCAAAAGCTCACAGTCAGGCAAAACTTTCACTAAGTCAGTGTCCTTGGGTTCCTGGTTCATGAATTCAAGGAATGAAAGTCCAAGGGCCTCAGAAGGATGGATTTTAGAAGGAAATTTTATTACAGGATTATAGATAGGAGTTTAAGAGGAAGAAAGATGGCAGAGTTCCTACATAACAGAGTGGGTCCCTGGAAATGGGGCACCTTAGAGTTGTTGGTTTAGGGATTTTTTTTTTTAATAGGACCCAAAGTAGAGGCTGGGTGAGGAGTTGGGAGGTTGTCATTGCACCCATGCATGAGGTATCCAGGTATCCGTCAACTTTGGCACATCCTTATGTCTAGGCCTGTTAGTGGTGCTCAGGTAAATAAAATAAAGAATCAGGAGCCAGAGTAGGAGCCAGAGCCCCCTTCTGGCATTCCTGATCTCTGGCCAGAGTGGAATCAAAGACATTTTGGCTTATGAAAACAAATAAAAATGAAACAGTTACTTTCAAGTCCTAAGCTGACTACCAGTTTTTATCTCCTGCTTGTGTCATACATGTGTGCTCATCATGTAGTAGTGGCCCTTTAAGATAATAGACACTGGTAAGTGCTTTGGATGAAAAGTGCTTTGGATGAAAAGGTAGGCCAGGAACCAGGAAGAGTCAAATCCAGATATGTGGTAGAAAGAGAGGCCTGGAAAGAGTCGTAAGCGGCTTCACCTCTCACCCTTGCTCCATCCTCGCTTGGACAAGCATCATACTCATTCCTCTCCTCACATCTCAGCAAAACTCTTTTCCATTCAATTGGTTTGAAGGCCTTTGGAGTTTCTAAGGGTCTTTTTTTTTTTTTAAAGATCAAATAATATATAAAAGATTGACCTACTTTGTATTAAGAACTTCATATGAACAGCACTGTATGGGCACTGAAGGAGAAATTTTATGTCTGCATAAGATTAACTGTTAGTCATTGTGCACATAGAGCATAACCGAAGCCAGGAATCACATTCACATGAAGTGACCTAATAGTAGGAATATAATTACAACAACGCTAAATTTCTCATGAAGTATGCAAGGAATGATGACTTCTGTGTAACTAGTGAGATGATGGTGTTTTCATCTTGCTTCAATGTTTCAGTGTTCACCTGGAAACTCAATGACCAACATGATGACTAAGCTTAATATCACATTTTCTAAGACTGTATCATGACAATTTCTATAACTTTGGGAAAGTTCTTAAGTATGTCAAGCTTTGCTGTGCTCAGAATGATGGAAATAATAATTCATCATATCCATATGACCGTGCTGATAATCAAGAGTTCATTGGGGTCCCCTGAGGAGCTCAGTGAGCTCTGCTCCCTCTCTCCTCTTTCTGCCTGTTAGCATTTTCCTTGGTGGCGTGAGTGGTTTAGGCAATGAGCTTCCAGGAACAGCTGCCTGCACCACAGAGTAGCTGAAGGTGGGGAAAAGATGGTAATAGAGGCCTGCTACGCACTCTATACTGCAAGGAAAGACGATTTTGGTTAAGAAAGGAGAAGAATATGGGAGCAATGAAGACATGGAGAAGCTGGTCATCTGCTCTCCAGGACACTGGTCCATAGACAAAAACAAAGTCTTCAGCACATGGGAGAGGTGCACCATTGCAGTCCTATTGAAGCACTTTGTTATTATGGGTTGACTGACTTGTGTTCTGATTTACAACATCCATTCTTATATATATAATGGAATGATTAAGAGGATGTTGATTAACTGAGAGCTGATTATTTCTGCTGATCTCAGACTAAATGTACTACAGAGACTCTGAAATATTTGACTTTGGGCATACTGGTATTTAATAGCAGTAATCATCCTGTGGTCATTTTCTTATTGGGAGTGAGAAGAAATTCACATTTCAGTCATTTCATGACATTCTTCTTTATAATTGGCACCTTCTCAGTCACTTCTTATCATAAAAGAACCAGGAAGTGATTCATTCCTGATTTGTTGATGCAAACCCTTTTTGGTTGTTATTTAATTTGGTTGTTATTCATTTTGAGACAGATATAGGTAGTTGTTTAGCTTTGAAAATTCTTGCAAACTATGAGCCTGCTTAGCACAAGATGTTGAGTAGCTTGTTGAATCATGTAAAGTTAGGTACAAAAAGTCGATCTTGATTTACAGCTGTTGCATGAACAATACAGTGTAGGCTAGTGAAGCACATTATCTGCAAATAATACCCTGGACTTATATAGAAGCAGTCTGGAAGGAGAGAGACTTACTTCAGATTATACAATTTTTGCACAAGTGCTCTACAAACTGTGAAACCCTCCAGTGTAGTAAAATGGAATCCATGTGCAACATGGATTTTGTGCACATGGATAGCTTTACCTCACAGCTTCACATTGGAGCTTCTATCATTGCCAAGATCATAATAGACCGTACTTTTTCTAGTGAAGGGTAAGATGAGGTATTAATAGAAATGTTGATCAACCAGTCAGTCACAACGTCTTTTGTTGATTATGATTACAAAAGCAACTTCATTAGCCTTTAGATCTCATGAGCATTAAATGGCATCCATTCTAGAAGTACACTGATGCATGTTATATTTCTTATGAATTCTGAATATTTTGTCTGCTTCTACATTCACTCCAATAGAATGAATGTTGTGTCAATGACTTAGTATAGGTGGGGCTATATACACTACCCAAGTCCCAATTTCATTTATCCCATTATAGTTTGGAATTAACAAACAGAATATCTTTGCTTCTGTCTTTACATAAAGATAATTTTCTGCTCTTTTCCCATCCATCATATCAAGGAGGAGGAAAAAAGAGTGTGGCCAATTATTTCCTTAAGGTATCCAATTGTACAGATTAGAATATTGAAAGAGAAAAGAAAGCTATGGTCAAGTGATGAGATCCTATGGCCAGGTCCTTACACACTATGGCTTTGAGGATAGAATTACAGGTGCCATGTCATAGCTTACCTGGATTTTATGTGAATTCTGGAGATCCAAACTTCAGTCCTCTTGAAAGTGTTGGCAAGCACTTTACCCTCTGGCCTGAGTTTCATCACAGAAGCTTACATAGTGAAGGAAATACTGACTTTTAAGCAGTCTTCAGACTTTCATCCTCATATATGACTTGCATGCATGTGTTCTCTCTTTCTCTCTACCTATCTCTTTTTTTCTCTCTTTCAAATGAATAAATAGAATAAACATTAAAAAATCAAGACAATACCTTTCTATTGAAATTATAGCAAATTGTTACAGACTCTACACATTGTCACAGAATAATAAATAAGCAACACAATTTTATTGTCTTGCAATTCTGTAGATCAAATCTGACATAAATATTCATGCTAACATCCAGCTTTTCTGTATGAAAAAGTTTTGTGAGACAGTCTACCTCCTTTTCTCTTCCAGTGTCCAGAGGCTACTATGTTCCTTGTCCCTCTCTCCCTGTCCTCTACGAGGTGTACCTCTCTGGCTGTTCTTCTGGCCTACTAGTTCTGTGTCACTCTTCCTCTGTGTCTCCCTTCCCTTTCAAAGGATCTTCTGATTATATTGGACCTACCTGGATAATTTCCCCTTTCTTCTTGTTTTCATGGGCTCAGAGATCTAGGCATGGACAAGTTTGGGGAAGGGCATTTTTATGTCTTTAGCAAAATAGTAAGGAGTCAGCTGGACATTCTAGAGCACCTTCATAGAGCTCTGGTAAGTGCAGACCTTCTCTGTGTCAGACTGCAAGGTTCCCCAAAAGAAAGTAAGAATGGAAGAGGAGATCGAAGGCAGAGGTTTTCTTGACTTGTACATCCTTTGAAACCACGGATCATTTCTCTCTCTTTCTGTCACCTAGAACAGAGTTACTTCAGTCAGACTGTGTGTAAGGGAGAGGGAACAGAGTTCAACTAAAGAAATGTCAGAGACTTCACAGACATGCTTTAAAACTACCATAGTCATTGATAGTATTTACAGCATCCCTTAAACAGCTCTTCGTGGGGAGAACAAGTAAATAAAACAATGTTTTCATGGCTCCCATAAAAGGACACTGTGTGTAATGTAAAAGATGATGGTCCCACTAGTATCTGTACAAAATTCAATAACGAAATTCACAGAGATGTTTATTATAGCATTTCTAGGTGTTAGTACCAAATATACTCGGGGAAGAAAATGATTTTATGAGTTGCTAAAGGTTTTCTTTAGTCCAGGAATAAAAGATTTTTAGTATAAAATCTGAAGACTGTAGAAGAATTAATCAGCTACATATATATCCATGAAAGTTATGTTTTATTATACAACTTCAAATATACAAAGATTATCCTTGACAAGAACCATGACAATTATAATCCATATGGCTAGTTAACGGTGGGGCTTTTGGTTTTTAAATGATGTTAAAATCTAACTATTTGATGAAATAAATAACTTGTGATCTTGTGCACAGCTATCATGTTCAGTCATAAACACATTGTGTAAGAGTCTTGTAGAAAATGCACATTTGCTGCTCGTAATTGGTTCCTCTACTTTTGTACAAAATGATTGTAGTTATTAACTTCTTGTTATTTATATTTTTGCCAATGTTTAAACCAGAATTGATGTAGAATGTGACTAGAGTGGATAAGACTAGTGGGAGGTATCTAAATTCCTGTCCATTCTGAGATCATGTTTTACTAAGATGTCAGAAATTACTTTTGTTTATTCTGTCTTCCTAGTTTTGATTTCTTTAAATTGTCTTCAATAATATTTTTTTCTCTCTCTCTGAATTAAGAATTGGGTCCTTGAATCACATGTATTTGGCAATTAGTGCATACATGAGCAGTCTAGTCTTCTCTTTGCAATTAAAAAATGCAGGATACAGACTGTGAAATGAATGAATAAAAGATAATTGCATTGCATACTTAATGGCAAACCAAGATCATTGGCTTTTTAATGTCCTTTTATCTAAGTATCCTGTATTTTTTCCTACTTTTAGTTAATAAGATAGGAGGGTAGAATGCCTGTCAGAAAAATCTCTGTTTTTACCTCAGGTTGTGTGGAAACCAACATGTGCGTGATGTTGTATGTGAGAGAGTGTGGGTGTGAGGGTGGTTCACTTATTTACTTGTGATGGCGATTGAGACTTGAGGTACATTCTCTACAGTGAGCCTCCACCTTAGTCCCTCATCTGCAAATCATGCATGTCCTACCATTGTGTGTGTGTGTGTGCGTGTATGTACGCGCATGTGGTTGTAGGTATATATAGGTACACATGTGTACCCTTGCTAGTGGAGGCAAAGAGCCTGCTGAGTTAGAGCATCCATAGGCCTTCTTGTGGAGAAATAAAAACAAATGAAACCTAATCTCTACTCACAACATTTTACCTGCTTCAAGAAATACAGTCCTTCTCACCAAAAATCATCTAAGTTTGTTTTGAAAGGGAGCTGATGTAATACTGGGGAAAGGAAGTCAGTGATGTTGCATTTTTCATTGGCTAAATCCCAGCTTCATGCTGAAGAAGGCTGGCTATGCAAAGCTATATGGCTGCCTGTGAAATCATACAGTGTTTGAAAGGGGATAGATATGTAAATAACTCTGGGGACTGATCCAATAGGTGAACTTACCTTCTCGTGATAAGGAGAGTTGACTACTACCTAAAGGCCATTGAAAATGGGGAGATTTTTGACAACCTGTGAACCAAGGTGAAACCTGCTCATGGGCATGTGTTGAGTCTGGGCTTCAGCTGTCCGTCACTGAAAATAAGTCCATTGTATGAAACAACCTCTAGGATCTTGGACAGTAGCGCTATCTTTAAAGTACTGAAAAATCACTTTCTACCTAGAGTAGAATAGAGGGTAATGAAGTGATAGGAAATAATGTTCTAAATTTAAAAATCAGATATTTTAGTCATAATTTAGATCCAGTTAGCAATGTGTGGATTGTATATTTAGTTGCTAACTAATTAAGACCATTATCAACATATTTATGTGTAAAATATATTTCTTACACTACATTTTCTGAAAGGAAATGCCCAGATAAAATCTTCTCTGTTTGAAAGTTTAAGTTTTATTCTTTTATGAATTCACTTTTTATTTTTAAGAGTTCACGGTCTCTTTTCTTTTTATACTGATATTAATGATACCAAATGCATATGTACTTTTTATATAGTGAGTTAATTTGTTGGGTAAGCAACCTTATCAAGCACCTTATTTTAATTAATATTGTGAAGTTTTTTTTAGCATGAAATTATATTTTCCTGTTTGTAATCAAGCAGTGGAAGTCCTCTCCAATAGTACAAGAATTGCTTATTCTTGAGAATAAAATTAATGGTTATTTTGATAACTTTTTCACCACTGAAATTTGGTCCATCATAAATAAATAGCAAGCTATGTATTTTCTTTTGCATTTCCCTGAAAGGGCTGAGATTAAAGAGACAGTTGTGGATGAGAAGTGAGGAATCTCATACGTGGGGCTTAGCCACGGCCATAATCCCCTTAGCAGCTGCCCTAGGCTTGTTTCTTGATAGATATTTGTAATGGTGAAATACTTGGAACAACTAATCTAATTGTCAACTGTGCCATGCATTGGGACAAATCAGAAAATCAATCAGATTCCTACAGCTTCTAAGCTTTATCTTGTTACACAGAAAACAAATGTCTTGACAATCAGCATGATTGTCAGCCAAACACTGCAGTGAACATTCAACAAAAGGACACTTTGCTCTTGCTAGACAACAGTACCTCACATTTTAACAATGGATGGGGGAAATTTTTTCATAATTCTTAACTACTGCTAAAGCAGGGCAATAACATTGCAACAGTCTTCTTACACTTGTAGCCCCTCAGCCTAACCCAACCACTAGATTAACTGAGGAAAACATTATTTTAGATATTTACAGATTTCTCATGGGTTTTCAATAATTTAATTTTTAAACTTCCTGAGGAAATGATTATGCCAACTAGATTTAGTTTTTTTTTTTAATCTTCTTATATCATTACCTAAAATAGAAGAGATCTCAGTTAGGAGGGACATTTTAAATTTATCATGCATGATTCTACTTGGTATACTTAAATATAATCAGTGAGTTGGTCATCTACTTTCACTACCAAAGTTTTTTAAGCTAATTATGTTAGGCAATGAGCAAACATCTCTAGGATTTTAGAAATCTAGTCATTTCTCTCTTGTGTTTTTGATGTATGTGTGTGCATACATGGCATTGAGCACTGTGGAGGCCAGAGGACAACTTTCCATGGAACTGATTTTCTTCATCCACTTTTATGTGGATTGTGGGAATTAAACCGTGGATTGTCAGATATGTATTGCAAGTGTCTTTATCTGCTGAACCATCTCTTTGACCCACTCTTAGGATTTTATACACAGAAACCTATGAAAAGTTAGCACTGCATGCAAGTCTGATGTTACACACTTGATTACAGCTGGCACACGTTAGTGTATGCATCCTTTCCTGAGCTCTGGCTTTCCTATAGTCTCTTTTTTTATTATCATTTTATTTTTCTAGTTTTACAAGCACATTGAGTACTTATCCCTGTTTCCCTCTACCCCCTTCCTTCCCATTTCCCTTCTTTATATTCATCAATCCATTCCACTCCCTCCAACTCTCCTACCTGTCCACTTCTATGCACCCCAGGTTTCCTTTGGCTTGTCTACTCTTGTAGGGGTTCAGGCCTCTTGTGGCATGCCAAGTTGTCTCTCTTTGGGCCATCCCAATGATAGGAGCATTTCCCTTCACTCATCCAGCTTTAGTCCCCAAGGTTTCCACTGTGTGTTCTTATCTCTCAAGTTCCTTGGTAGTGTAAGGGGGAATGTTGGTAGATCAGTCATTATGCAGATCTGGTAAGGACAAGTCTCACTGTAGTGAGTTCCTAGATGCAGCAGCCTGACTAAGAGTGGAATGTCTTTTCCACCGGTGAACCTTTCCATCTTTAGTTTCTTAAAATCTCACAGCCCCCTCTACTGTGAGGTTGCCAGAGTCTTAGGGTGGAGTCCAATAGTCTCTTTAGAAAGTAACAATTTTTCCTACAATTGTACAAATTCTTCTATTTTAAGGCAAAGAAGAATTATTATTTCCTTAGAATCTAGATTCTGAATGTTATTGGTGAGTGATGAAAAACACTAATGGATTAAAGCATATTCTTTTTTAACTAAAGGAAAAACTGACTGCTGACACTATTTTGTCACAATGAACTAAATGTAGAGTAAGGTTTGAAGTTCCAGCCATGGTACTAGAACCATGTATACTGACTCCAAAGCATTATCAGAAGACATTTCCCTGGCTGGTTATGTTGGAATGCTCCACTGTTAACTTCTAGGAAAGATGGAGTGCTCTCCTTGTGCCAGAGCTCTTTCTACTTCCAGTTTTCACATATATATATTCAAATAATGCCCCTGTAGTGTGCCATGGGTAAATTAAGCATATCTGTTATTCCAAGATCCAAGATTTCACATTACTGATTAGATGAATATATGATGTGATCTCGGACCATGTATGGAAAAAGAAGGGTAGGGTGGGGTAGGAGGATGATCTCATGCATTTTTCCCACAGCCTGGTTTCCTAGAATTCTCATGCTTAGCTTCTAATGAAACCCTTGAAAAGGAGAGTGAGACGAAGCAAGGAACTTGGTCTTCATTGCTTAATTAGATGTTAAATAAAGCAGAGGCATACTGGGGGATGTGCAGAGGTCCTGGTCGCAAGTAATATCACTTTTTGGTGCTCCTTGGGGAAGGTATGCTGCAGATAAAACATCTCAGTGTCACTGCCTGAAGCTACTACTCTGCCATGAGAACAAACCCCTTAGAGATTCTGTTACCTTAGAGAACCTTACCAGATGGGGCTAAGCTTCCCATCGCCAAGGTAAAGAAGAACCTCCAGTTTTAAACAACAGAAAAATGTAGAAAATTGCATTATGAAATGGGTGCTTTGGTGTATTTTTCAGGACTGGATGTCAGAGTTCATCTGAGGCTTATGTAAGTAGAGAGCGGAATCACATCAAACAAAGTCCATCTAATTTAGAGATATCAAAGATTAGAGAGTATCATGTATTCTTGAATATATATGTTTACCATGTATATATGAAAATATTCTACACTATTCTTCAAAAATATTCACAGTTATATTATTTAAAGAATTCCTATTCCTTTTTCTTTCTCAAGAATCTAATAATTCAGTGTATTATTTTAGAGCAGAGACATAATCTTAGAAGAGAAAAGAGAACATTTCAAGGACAACTGGAAAATCCGAATCCAGTTTGCAATTTAGTTAGTTGCTAAGCAATCTTAATCTCATAGTTTTGATGTTTGTGTTAAAGTTGCATGAAATGTTACTATCAGGGTAAGCTGGATGAAAGGTATATTAAAACTGTAGAAACTATACATATGTGTGTGTGTTTGTGTGTGTGTGTGCAAAAGTCACTTGAGTATGTGTGCTTGTCGAGTCCCAAGGGTGGCATCAGGAACCATCTCCACCTCCACCTTGCTCTGGGCTTTCCCTGGCTCTCCATTCTAGGGCCAAAAGTGCAGGCATCACCATTTCCACCTTGTATTTTCATATAGATGATCTGTGATCTGAACTCAGGTCCTTTTGCTTTTGAGGCAAAAGCTTTAACCCCTGAGCCATGTCGCTAGCCCCAGAAACTGTACTATTTTATTTCTTCTCTGTAAACTTAAAATTTTCTCAAAGTAATTTATTTTAAAAAATATCATTACAGTTACTGAGGAAAAGAGGTGTAACATGAGTAAGAATTATGACAATGATTGAACATACTCCACAATGATAGTTTTGATAGTTGCTTTTTCAAAAACTGTGAATAGAATGAGAACCAGAAGCTTATGAAAGTGTGCTCAATCTTAATCTAAAAATATTATTTAAAAACATAAGAACTCTCAAGACTAATCCCCAGCAGAAGGATTTGTGGACATGCCTGAAGTTATGGAATTTTCTCAGTATTTTAGGGCACACTTAGATATTCACCAAATTAGAAAGAAAAACTTATCATTTTAAAGGTCTATCTTAAAGACATCTGGTTCTTATTTTCCAACCATAAAACAGTTTCCTTGTCCTCATAGGTACTCAGTGTATCAAGTTTCGTGGTCACCCATGGAAGAACTTGGCGCATCCCACTGAGTTCCTTTGTGGATCCCATACAGATCATGGGCCAAAACTTAATGTTTCTTTATCTCCTCTAACGTCTACCACTGCAGACTGAGGTACTCTTGAATTTTTCCTTTTTCACAGAATCAATGAATTCCATTACAGCACATGTGCATATTGCAGACCTTTCCTGTGAAGATCTCTGTGGTTCCCTTTCCTGTTCACTTTGCAAGTGAAGGCAAAGCTTGAGAGAAAACACTTCCATTAAGCTTCTGCTGTCCTCCAGATGCTTGAAAACATAACCTTAATGCTCCCCAGGTTGAAATGTAAATGACCCATAAATGAGATCTCCATGGACAGAGACAAGTCCTTGACTTGCATAGAGTCAATGTACTTGCCAAGTCAGTTGTTTCCAAGTTTTATTTATGATGTCAAATACTGAACAGTGATTATTTAAAGGGATGAGGCACTTAGATGTATCTTTACCACAATTTTCTACAGTAGCCAATTTTGCCTCTTCAAGATTCATTTTACTAAGTCATAATCAGACAAGTCAATCAGCAATTAATTACTAGTAATCTGTCATTTTAATCAGTCTATTTAAAGCAGTCAAATAAAAGTTATATTTGACAGCAAATATACTGCTAAAGGAAAGCCATGTCAAAGTCAGTTTCTGGAAATGGGTGGTCTTCAGGTGGCCCAGTTGGTGTGGGCTAAATCAAAACATCAGGCAGAGGGATGGTGCATTTTACATACAATGCAACTGCTGTATTTTAAAGGTGACTGAGTTTGATCAGGGTTTTATTGGTGCTCACGCTGATCTACTTATTTATTTTGGGGGGATGTGTCTCAGGAAAGATGAATCACCAACTTCTAAGGGCATCTTGAGAAGATGTAAAGATTTGATAAAATGTTTTCATAATAATGAAAAACACAGTCAATATTTTACTTTGGTTAAATTTGGGAATTATTTGGGAAAGTGTTTTTAATTTTTTTTAATAAGGGGTGAAATAGAGAAGAAACTCAGGAATGGTAATATAACAATGAGTAAGTTATTTCTTGTTCATTATGTTATAGAAGGGTATTATAATGAAAAGGACTGAAACAGGCTAAAATTTTGGACTAGCAAGTTCAGGGATAGCTAAGGAATAGTTCTCAAAGGTCTCAAGTATTTCCTTCTTTCTTTAATACAATTTAAAAATCTTTATCATCTAGCTAGCAGTTATTTCTTGTTTCTTTCTGGGTGTGGCCTGTGGCTTCCACTCTCTCTCAACTTTTGAGATAGTAAGCCTGGCCTTGAACCTCTGATCCTTCTTCCACGAGTTCTGGTGACACAGATGTATTCTACCACATAAGGCTTAGTGTGGTACTGGGGATATATCCCGGGTCTTTTTTTTTAACATTTTTTATTATTATTTCCGCTCATACAAACTTAATAGGTACACCGGTTCCCTCCCTCCCTCCTCTCCCCCTAACCCCCTGCTCTCCCCTCCCCTCACCCCTCCCTCCCCATCCCCCAGTGCCTCCCGCCCCAATTCCCTGAGAGTCCTTTAATATGCATCCCTGACTCTCCTCTGGACCCTCCTCTCCGATGACATACAAGGACCCAGTGGCATTTCCCTGAACCCCTTCCTGTGTTCCCCTTAAGCATAGGAACACTACTGTGGCTGCCAATCCCTTGCCTCCAAGGATCTTGGTGCCTTTAGCAGATGCTAGACTTTGTGAGGTCAATAGTGTGTTGGACATTGCGCAGGGCATGCAAAGTCCAGTTATGATTGCTTCGGCCCTAACTTGTGTGGAGTATCTTGCAAATCATTGCTCCTCCCATCCTTTTGCTCTTACACTCTTACCACCCCCTCTTCCGCAAATTTCCCTGAGCTTCAGGATGGGGAGAGATTAGTGTGGCCTAGTTCTAGATGGTTGTATATCCCGGGTCTTTATGTTCTCGGTGTACTCTCCTAACTGAACTACATTCACAGCTCTCTTCCTTCCTTCTTTTTTTTTTTTTGTAATCTAAATGCAAATTACTAAGAAGAGAAAATCTCCATAGTGTGGAGCATCATAAACAGAATAAATATCTGTAACTCCCTATGTCATAATGTCATGATAGATGTTTTGAAGCTTCTGATGTCTATACTGTCTTAGGCTACAAAATCCAATGTTCAATAAGCACAAAAAGTAGAAAAGGAAAGAAATGGCTGAGAAGGAAGACCTGCTGACCACTAGGATGTTTGGTTACATTGATCTATTGTCAGGTGAATGTCTAAGGTAAGCAGAAGATGTGAGTCAGGACAGTCTGTTGTGGTCTGACTCTTACTTAGCAATAGTCACCTATTAAGTTCTTGACACATTTTATAAGTCTGATATCATTTTAAATGCATTTTCAAAACTATGTTTCTGCCATGAACCTCCATTAATTTCCTGTTGGCCATCTGGGAATTTTTAAATTGCTTCTCAACCTAGCAACTAATGCTTTTGTAAAATCTATTTTTGAATAGACAACACATTATCAAGGTTTAGAAATTTGAAAAGACTTATGCATAATAGAAGGTAGCCTCCCACCTCTCCTGTAGTCTTGCAACAAGTCCCCCTCCTTCCACTGGCTTTTATGAGCACATGACAGCAAGGAAAGATGTACTGAATTTATGTTCTCCAATCTGCCCTTTGCTCTTCACGAAGGATCCTGGAAAAGATTCAGACTGGCTTGAGACTGGATCCTTAGCTTTCTTTGGGGTTAACAATGAAGTCACTTTTTTAAATTATGTTTTTTAGATAGTTTACAAAGTTGTGTTTATGGGAAGGTCACAGGCCCTAAGGTGGAATGCACCATTAATATTCTTAACTGGACATGTAGTAGGTTTACCTTCTGTGAATATATGTTTACACCCACAGACTAATAAGACTTTCAGTCTGGGTCAGAGAAACTTCCCTCTGCATTGAGTGAGGGAGAGCTAACACAGAGACTTATAACACTTATAACACTAGTCAAAGTGTTCAGAATAAGTGACCATTGAGTGCACATTCCTAAATGGAACACCTGTATCACCCTCTCCAAGGATCACTGTGGAAGAGGAGACAGAAAGTAAGTTCGTAAGATTGGAAGAGGGGAAGGAACACTATGAAATGCTATTTTCTGGTCATGACATGGTCAGTGAAATCATGAACATACAGTGTCTTTGGTTACCCACAGAAACCATGCAAACACAAACGCACACACACACACACACACCACATGAAAAAAGAAGGGAGACTATTTTAGAAGAAGAAAGGGAAGCAGGAATTACAAAGGAATAAGGGCAGTAATGGAAGATGAGTATGTCTTTAATATATGGTATATATAGTTATAAAATACAAAAGTAAAATAATCTTTGTGGAATTTTTAGGAAGATCAAAATGGGAGAAGATAGTAAAATTTTAGCATTGTCTCTGATATACAGATTATATTCACTGATATCATTACTGGAATCAGTTACAACCTTTAAATGAAATAAAAGTGACTTATTCCCTAAGATTGTCATAAACAAATCAACACTGGTGTTTTAATCAACATAAAGCATTCTTTCTCTGTTTTTGAGGTCAGAAATCTGTAGTCGCCATGCTGAAAGGACTGTTCTCCCTCCCTGGGACCCTTCCTTGTCTCTAGAAACTTAATCTTAGCTTGCAATCCTTAGTTAGTTATTTCTATAAACTTTCACTTTTCTGAGTAATTCCAATTTCACAAGTTCTGGAGTTTAGAACACTGACTTCTCTTTTGGTGAACTCACTACAGATATTTTTGAAATTTCTTTCTCGGTAATTGGTCCACTAACTGGAAATGTTTTGGAGAACCACTGGTCTGTTGACAATTATATTGTTGCAAATACAAAAGCACCAATTGGCATTTTGTTTTTTAACAGCCTCACCTGGGATAAATTTTTAATGGGAAACTGTATAACAGAAATTTCTTAATGTGATGATATTTAAACTGCCAGAAACCAAAGAAGTATGCATTATTTCTGCTTGGTTTGTTGGCAACAGTGTGGATCTAGGCATGCATGGTGTGTGTCTGAAGGAAGGGGTTTAAAAATAAAAGATTAATGGGCTTAATTCTGCTCAATAACAGACAATCGGGCTTCTTGCTGCAGCATCCAGGGCTCACTTTCACTTTCTGTTGTAAATTTCCATCCGGAGATATCCCATCTCCTTTATATAATAGAATGGCTTATCCATTCTGTCATAGCACAAAAGACTTGGAAGATATAGAGGCACCAGATGCATTTTCTATATATCTTTTTGGAACAGAAAAAGTAGAGAACATGTTAAATTTTTCTGGTTGAAAACCATATGATCCTGCTTCAGAGAGTCACCATTTCTAACTGAGAAAATTCTTGATTGTGTTACAAGCATTTAGCTAGAGACATTATGTGTTGTCGTATGTAAAGTTCCTCTGTCAGGGCCATACAATTGGAAATCTGGTTTTGGTGTTTCTTCTCTTGATTAGCTTCCAGTAGCTGCATGTACCCATTAGAATAGCAGAGTACTAGGGCCATTGAGTTATGATATTCACTTTTCAGCCCCTCAGCTGAGGTGAAATTATTGTTCTATTCTATATGCTGATTCTTCTGTCCTTAACGTCTTTCATTTTGTTTAGATATGATCTCATGTGTCCCAGGCTAATTCCCAACTAGCTATCAACAGAGGATGGCCCTGGGCTTCGGATTCTCCTGTCTCTACCTTCTGAATTCATGAATACAAATGTGTTCTACCAGGTCTGCTTTATGCAGTTCTAGAAATCAAACTTTCTACATAATTTTTTTCTTTTTGAAAAGTCTAATGTTAATAGAAACAGACAAACAAAGAAACCAGCAAACACACACACACACATACACACACACACACACACACACACACACACACACACACACACATTTAAATAATTTTTAAACTATAGAGCTTGGATAGCTTACACAGTACCGAGGAATACTGTAGAAGCTTCTGGGGGACAGAAATAATCACAGGCCTTACTAACTCATGAGATCTGCAAGTTCTGATAAAAATCACCATGGCAACAGGTGACCACCAGTGTAATAGTGGCATGACCATCAAGGAGGGAGACAACCAACAGCTTTCTGATTGGACTCAAGACCTGCTTGTCACACTGTAACATATTCCTGTTACTGTTAACTAGAACAAGAACCTAAAAAAGGGAAGGAAATAGATCAACAGGAAAAAAAAAAAAAAATGAACCTGTGGGTAGGAAGATGGTACACCAAACTGCTCTGTAAATACCTGTTATTATACCCATAGATTAGAAGAACAACTAACATCCAGCCTAGAAGTCTTCTGCTACAACAGAGGTAGAGGATCTCAACACCCTGGCAGGATACAGCCTAGGGCAGTAGAAGAGCAGTGAAGTGGACAGCAATGGCCAACCATAATGCAGAGTACCAATGATTCAGCAAGGCTCACCTAGAATCAGGCCTACCTAATTGCTCCCCTTCTTAAGGCTTTGGAAACCTCTCAGAAGAGGAGGCGGTGAGATGTAAGAACCTAAAGATAGGAAGGTTCACTGTTAGACAAGAGAGTCTACTCAAGACAGGACTGCTTCATCTAGTAACTCGCTACAGTGAGACTTGTCCTTCCCAGACCTGCATAATGATAGACATACCAACATGCCCCCATAAACTACCTAGGAACGTGGGAAAGATAGGAACATACAGTGGAAACCTTAGGGACTAAAGCTGAATGAGTGAAGGGAAATGCCCCTATCAGCAGGATGGCATGAAGAAAGGCACCTTGATATGCCATAGAAGCCTGAACCCCTAAAAGAGTAGACAAGGCAGAGGGAACCTTAGGGTCCATATAAGCATACAGGCAGGAGGGTGGGAGGGATTGATGAAGGGAAGGCAGGGGACAGAAGGGAGGGGGATGGAGGGAAGCAGGAATGAGTAATCAAAATGCTTGTAAAATAGAAAAATTTAAAAATATAGAGCTTAGATTTTCTTTGTGTTATTTCCATGTATGCTAGGTGAACATTCTGCCAAGTAAGCTGCATCCCCAGAAAGGAGGTAGTATGTCCTTGAGATTTTGCCTTGCACTTCCCTCATGATGGTGACCTCATGATTGTCATGTTCATTGTTCCTGACTTCCTCTCAATAATGTCCTTAGAATGAAATGTCTACGCCTTCCAAAATAACACTTGCAAACCCAAAAACTGAATTGTATATAATGTTAAAGTTCCTCTTCCTAAAATTGCCTCATTATTATACATCTAATTGTGCCTCAGATTTTCTTTTGATATTTTTCCTTCTTAATATTTTGATACTTATACAAGCACATGTATGCATTGTAATTTAATAATATAGACCTTGGGTTTTCTTCAACTTGCTTCCAGTTGGCAACCCATCACAAACTCTATATAATAACTAATATAGCTCATGAACACATTATTTGTGAGTTCTTATCAGTATTTTACGGTTTGAGTATATTTCATGTGCTTTAGCTATTGTTGAACACTTGTGCTGCAATGACATTGTTAAGTAGTTTTGCAGTTGCTTCTGCTGGAGAACATCCTTAGTTGCTGGGATTCAGATAGTGATAGCCAAATTGCCTGTTGACAAAACAGTAAGCAGGAGACAGATGACTCAGCCTTCTTTCATTTTTAGTGTTCTCTGAGGGTTAAGTTTTAGTTTGTTTGTTGAATTTCTTTTTTGTCCTTTTCTCTGTGTCCTGGAGGAATTCATCTATAAAGGCTAGACTAAGGCCTTTGGAATATGGATGTATGACGGCACTCAACAAACTGCATATACTACTACATGGAAGCTCTTCTTCAAAGAACTCCTTTTGCCTTTCAAGAGGAGATATTTCATAATAGCTTCTGTAGAGGAAATTATTTTGTTGTATTTTTATTATTCTCTAAATGTCTGAAATAAGTGCATGGACTTTCCAGGAAATCTTGAAGGATTTGATTGAATCAAATCCACTGAAGGATTTGATAGGTTAAAGTGCGTACTATAGTAATTGTCTCTTTCTTTCTTGATAAATACAGGGAAAACTGGAGAAATGATTTTTGTTTGTGTTGCTAGGAACAAAAATGAGGATTTGGCTACTGGATGAGAAATAAGAGGCTTTATGGTCTGTTCAATGGTGTGCTTTTAATACCTGACCTATAGAGGATTTTTGAAACCTCCCTTTGAAAACACTTTGGCCAACTTTATCAGAAGTCTTCTCCACTTAGGTATTTGAATATGAATGCCTATATTTATAGTTCCTGTTGTGCTATTCTAACAGGGACAGACTACTTATCCTTTGTTCTTCTGTTTCCATATGCAGGAAGATTGAATAATTTTCACATAATTGAAATTAGAGCATGACTGCTAAAATATAGTTTGTTGAGTGCTTAAAAACCCTTGGATAGGAAGACAATTTTAACATAAATTAATGCTTTTTGATTTACATTTTGTAATGTACTTTTAATTCCATTTATACATCTGAATTTGAATTCATGCATTTTTATTACTTCTTTCAGATTTAATTTAAGTTCTTTACCAAAGAAGCTAACTCAGGTAAATGTTGGTGATATAGCATACACTTCTTGATTGAGGAATTTACTAGTCTAAGGTCTATATAATTAACTTTTAATTTCTAATTATTAATGATTATCTGTGTTTATGGTTTCTTTTTAGCTGAATGAAAGTATTATAAATTACTTTTTAGGTTTATGTAAAGATTTATTAAAGATTTCCTTGGATAGTAATTTCAAAATTGTTTGTCTGTGTTCTACTGTGGTGTTCTGTAAAGCTTCATTACCTTTGTAGAAAGACATTTTGTGTGTGTGTGTGTGTGTGTGTGTGTGTGTATTCATATATGCCTGTACATATGAATGTGTATGTGCTTATATATTCACAAGAACACACATGCTCTTTAAAGACACTGAATAAAAAATTAAGGTGGTTCTCTTCTAAATATACTTGGGTTTTTAATACATCTTGTACTAGAAGCACTTTCTATATGAAATTTCATTAGTATGAACATGTAGACAGTTTATTTATCTAAGGTTTTTTTTCTTAGAAACCACATTATTTTTCAGTGAATAGGTGAAATATTTTAAGTCCCAGATAATAGCACTTATGAATTATGTATTGCCAACTGAAAATATTGAGTGAAAAGGAAATTATCCTGTTTCTTTTATGAAGTCTGTCAATAGTATATGTCTATGTGACAAGATCACCGTGAATTCCAAGTCAGTGTTTTACAGAGAAGAGCCATCACCTTTTTCTTGTATGTGACTCAATTTCTCCTGGGTACCAAGTCTCTTCATCTTGTATACTCCAAACTATAGCTTTGATGCCCCTCTTTCAACTCAATGTTTAGTCTGTGATGAAAATTTCAAAGTCTCTGTCTCTGATTCCTACTTAAAAAAATACTCTTGCTATCACACCACAGACTTCAACAAATATATTAATGGCAATTCCCCTTACTGGTTTTATGTCTGTAATCTAACACTGTGTTTGTGGGGGCATTACAGGAATTAAATAAATATTTGATGAGTGAGTGGATAAACACTTCAAGAGTCATTAGAGCAACATTATTAAATACTGTGCTCATCATGACATTTTTGCTGTATCCAGATTCCAAATGAATTTCTAAACCCAGTGTGAAAAAAATCCACTCTTCACCTTAGTGTTTCAGAATCCTATTTACTTTTATCAATGCTCTTGTTGAGAATGCTGTACTGTATTTCCCTAATAATTCATGCTTCACCATAAACATAGACATATCATTCCTTTATCCTGTGTTTTACTCTGGCTTTGCTGCAAAGCTCTTACTTTCTACTGGTCCTCTCAAGACCTAAAACTTAATGAAGCTTCCATATTTAGTAGCTCTTTTAATCAATCTTCACTACACAGACAGCATAATTCCCTCCTTCTTCCCTCCCTCCTTTTGCCCTTCCTTCCCTCTCTCCCTACCTTCCTCTTCCTTCCTCCCTCTAATGACTCTTCATGCTTCATCACTTGGCCAAGTCTGGCAGGGTCATATGGCCCTGATCTGAAGAATTTGTAAGGTATGTGTAACAGTACAGTTCTATAATCCCAGCACTCATGAGGTAGACAAAAAGAGGATTATAAATTTCAGGCTAGACTGAACTAGGTAGTGGGACTCTTATCTCAAAGAAGCAGATGGGGGATGAGAAAAAAATGAAGAGAAGGAGTGTAAAAATAAAAGAGGAGAAGATGAAGGAGAAAGAATTAGAATTACTATTTGTGGGAGTCTGGAAGATTATTTACTTAGAAGTGTTTGCTGTGTTCAGATCTCCAGCATCTGTGTTAAAGTTGAATGTAATGGTGAGTATTTGTAGCACATCTAGCCTAATACTGATCTTCAGGTGAAAGACCCCATCTCAGAAAATACAATGTACATTTGAAGTTGCCCTCTGATCTCTGCATCTGTGCATGTACAGAGTATATATTTACACACACACTTGCATATCACATGCACAAATTATTTGTAGCTGCAGTTACTTTTCTTTCATAGCACTTACTTTAGCTATAACATCGTACAGTGACTTCTTGGTTAATGTTCACTGTTTCTACCTAATTGGAAATTCTTTTGTCATGATGGGCCTCTTGTTTTCAGTCATTTTTGTGTCCCAGTACGTGGCAACAAAAAACATTCATAGAATGTTTATTCTTTTTTTTGTGTATACATTTCCGTGTGTGTGTGTGTGTGTGTGTGTGTGTGTGTGTGTGTGTGTGTGTGTGTGTGTATGTGTGTGTGTCCTTGTCAGAGCCCACTCTGTATGTCTGTAGAGGCCCATGGGTGATTCAGGAATCATCCTGCATCACTTCTACCACCTTTTTATTTCGCTCTGGAGCTTCCTAGGGCCAGAGGTGCGGAACACTGCCATTTCCACCCAGCATTTTACATGAGATCTGGGTCCAAACTCAGGCCCTTTTGCATACAAGGCGAAGGCTTAACCCCTGAGCCAGCCCCTGAATGTTTATTCCTTGAAGTGAACCCAGAATACACATTTGAACTCATTAAGTTCACTCACAATTTTATTCTATAACATTACTATCCTTGTTGTTTATATCATCAAAAACATAAATCTTGACGTACGTGTAAAAACTTTTAAGAATAAGTATATGAATAAGGTCTGTCTGTCTGTCTGTCTACTTTTGTTTTTCACCCAATGAACGGGGAACTTGACAGTTCTTTAGCACCTTGGTACCTTTCTCACTCTGTGTGGTATCTGAAAATTTTAAGTACATTTTTAGTATAAGTATACACCTACTTTCAGACAAGATTATACACAGAAAATTCTGAAATAGCCTCAAAGTCTTTCACGTTTCAATAGAGGGAGCATAATGATTTTACTAGCTGACTTTGTTGTAGAGTTTTCTCAGCAGAGTGAACACTAAATCAGCTATCAGGCAAGTTCATATTAAAGGAAAGATGTTCAAAGAATTATTCCACAAGGCTTCTCATGCCTGGATCTTCAAAGAACACTTGCATGGTCCAGTGATGCTAAACTATAAATAATTTTAAAGGAGAAAGAGAAGTTTGATGGTTTAATAAGAAAAGGGTCATTTTATTCTAGACACTGAGGTTTCTGGATACAGAGAAGTTGTTAATAAAGATAAGCCTTTTTCTCCTTTAGCAGGTGATTTTGTGAATTTCTTAGAAATATCAGCTTTGAGTTTCTTCTTTTCTGAGTTTCCTCATAGAACATAAACCGTGTAATATCTGTAGGCAGCCATACAAAAAAAATTTGGAGTGAGAAAGGTCTTCATTTCTCTCCCTATTGCTCATGAGCCATATCAGATCAAGTCCCAAGTACTGCTAGTGCTGCCACATGAATAGATCTTGACATTTGCTTGTGTCCCTCCCTACTCTGCCTGGGATGTCCCAGCACAGCAGCAACCACTTTGCAAAATATCCCAACTTCAGGCTTGACCTCTCCTTGCTTCTAATTCTTTCCTCTCACTGGGCAAAGATCCTTCTGGTATGTAAATCTCTATAACGACCACTTAAAACTGTAAAATAGCTCAAAAAAGAAATGAATATGAAAAATATTTATATTGTTCATAAACACACAATCATATGAATACATACAAACATGCATGCACATGCATGTATACACGCACCCACAGGTATGCATAGACACTCTTGGAATTTTATCTTGGGACAGTAAATGTAGAGAATACAATCAGTCATCACTTTACTATAATGATAAAATGACAGAGTAAGATGAAGCCTAAAGGGATGAAAAAGCTCCTACCCCTCCCGAAGCTGAAGCCAAAGCTAAGGCTTTGGAAAGCCAAGAAAGCAGTGCTGAAAGGCATGCACAGCCACAGAAAAAGATTTGAGCATTACCCAACTTCCTGTAGCCCAAAATCCTGTGGCTTAGGAGGCAGCTCAAATACCTTTGGAAATTCCCCCAGGAAAAGCAGAGATGACCTCTATGCCATCATCAAGTTCTCTTTGACCACTGAGCCAGCCATAAAGAAGATAGACAACAACTCACTTGTGTTCATTGAGAATGTCAGAGCTATCAAACACCAGATCAAACAGGCTGCAAAGGAGCTTTATGACATCGATGTTGCCAAAGTCAATACCCCTATCAGGCCTGATGGAGAGAAGAAAACCTACGTTGAACTGACTCCAGATTATGATGCTTTAGATATTGACAACAAAATTGGGATCATTTAAACTCAGTTCCACCAGCTAATTCTAAATACACATCTTTTTCACAAAAACTTTACAATGTTAATTCATATGATCCTAATATGTGAATATGTGTTAGTAATGTGTTTTTTCAAAAATGTGAATTAACCAAATCTAAGTAAGGCTGAAAAACTTACCCACGTGTCTTGCAAAAGTAGTTCTGCCCCATGCATCCAATGCTTGGACCCTTTCCCTCCATCATGCCCAGGTCTACCACCTTACCTTCATGACATGATAGTGTGGTATTTTGCTGAAACCTTCCTTAGGTTGCTTCTTGCAGGAACTCTGGGCACAGAGATGAAGAAGTCACTGGTAGAAATTCCATGCAGACCCAGGTGGTCTCATCCAAGCATCCCTGTTGTGAATTCTGCTCTTAACTGCTTTCCCATTTAGCTCTGTACCTGTGCAGCCTAGCTTGGTTTTTATGCAGGATACTACTGCCTGCCTTGTATTCTGTTCCACCCGTTGAGCTAAATAAATGTTTCCAGTTAGATCCTTCACCTGAACTACTTTGATTTAACTCAAGCTTACTACTGTTGTAAAACATTTGTCTGAAGTTTATGACCTAGAATGCCCACAGCTGAAAGGTCACTCCCTCATAATACTTTGGTTCTTAACTGCTAAAATTCATGCTTTAAAATATAAGCTGTGATTTCTACTAAACATGTGTGTGCTAGCTATGTTTTTATTGCATCATCTAAGCTGATTAAATATTATACACTTTGATGAAATGTCATTAAGGAAAAATGAAACTATCAGGTTTTGAAAAACTCAATGAGAATGAATTTCATTCTTAAATGGCTATGAAATGTGGTATGACAGCTGCAAAAGTCCAAGATGGATATATAAAAAATCTATAAGGATTGTATTCTCAGATTCTGCCACAAATACTTTTAAGTTTTACTTTAATATAAAGAAAATAAAAGTGGAAGTTATGACAGTGCTATGCAGATGTGGTTTATAAAAGAAACACCTCGGAGGACTTCAATGCATAGATTTATTTTCAGAGAATGATTTCTTAAAGGTTGGCAACTGAATTATGCAGTACATATTTTATAATATAATATGATTTATAAATGTCAATGTGTTTTGTATACTCCTTTAGAAATGTAAAAAAGACTGACAACTATTAGTCTAAATTGTATAAAATAAGAGAATTCTATTTTTAAAAGAACACAATACTAAATATACCATCACACCTATGTTCATCCTAGTCATAGAACATGGAGATCTCTGATACCAACAAATGATGTACTTTCTGATTTCGTTTGAATTTGAGTATCGTTTCATTTAGCTTGAAGCATTATTTCTTTTCCTTTTTCTCTTTTTCCTCCTGATATAATTTTAGGTTTTTGTTTTTGAGGTAAGGTGGTCTGAAATATTCTTCTAGATGCTTCAAGACCAGTCATACACTCCTATAGATAAAACAATGCAGAACAAGTGTTAAACCATTTAACATGGGAGTGGGATGCATTTTTTTCCTTCTCTCTAGGACAGTTTTAATGAGTCTAATTTTTGAGACTAAAAGAATATATTACGTGCTTTCCTAATCTGGGTATTTTAGCCTATTCGTCTCTAGGGCCATTGCAGGTTTGGCAATGACATAGAAATTAATAACAATAGCATGGTGCTGAGAATATAACACATATGACAAGGGAATTATGTCAATTTGCAGTGGATCAGATCCAAAGACTCATTTTCTTTTATGTAATACACCCGAGCTGCTCATTTGTAGGAGCAAAGGACTGTTAGTAAAAGACAGGCAACTGAAAGGCATGACCCTAAATGTGATCACACAGCTGAGGGAGATGGTAAGTGGCCAAGAAAGGTTTAGGTGGATGGAGATGTTTCCATGGTAAGCCTGTTATATCTAATCAAAGTGGTATTTTGTAATCATGATGAGAATATAATTATAAGCATTTATTATCTAAGTGGAATGATTTTTGATAAAGGCGAAATGGGATTGTTTTTGTTAGAGTGGGATAGGTATCCAATCAGAAGACACACAGTTATGTTATGTGTTTCTGCTGTTTCAGAGGGAACAGATCCTCTCTTAGACTGGCTTTTTCTGGCAGATGCTGTTTAACTTATGATGTGCTGGAGCTTAACAATTGAAGTTCCTGTACACTCTTCTTTATTGGTGATCCTTCTACAGTAAGTTCCAAACAAAAGGGGACAAGTTGAACATCATAGGATCCACAAGAACCAAACTCCAATATCAAAGTAATGGTACAAATATAAAGTTGGACATATAGTGGACTGAATTGAACACAACATGAAGCCCGGAGACAAGTCCATTTCTGATACTGACCTTAGAGATGGATGCTCTGAATATACAATGAGAAAAAGGAAAATCTCTTATGAAATTGTGTTAGAAAAATTGTATATGCACATGACAAAGAATAAACTTGGTCTACCCATGCACAATAGTTAACTCAAAGAAAACTGTTGACATTTAAGCCCCTAAACTTTAAAACTGCTAGAAGAGAAAAAGGATTTCATGATGTTAGTCTTAACAGTAATTTTATGAACATGATACTAAGAGCTTAGCAAAATCCAGAATTAGAACTAAGTGGAATTGTATCCTACACAGTACAGCATCCAATCACGGTGAAAAGGCAACCTTTGTAATGGTGGGAATACTTACAGTCATGTTTTAAATGCGATTGTCCCCCATGGGCTCATGTGTTTGAATCCTTAGCTGATGTCTGGAAAAATCTAGGCACCTTTAGGAGGTGGAGCTTCGCTGGAGGAAGGGGCATCACAGGGAGCATGCCTTGAGGTTCTGCAGCTCTGCCCTGTTTCCAGTTTGATGTTGCTCTCTCTCCTTCCATGATGATGGCTATGACCTGGGCCACCTTCAGCTTCTACTGCCCACCACACCTTTTGTGACATAATTAACTATATCATCCCTGGAACAATAAATCAAATAAATCTCCCATTCTCCCTTATACTCATTGACTCGCAACGTCAGAAAAAAAAGGTAACTAAAACGCACACCATAAATTATTTGGCTGATCTAGGTTCATATGATTTATAAGGGATTAATCTTTTCAGTATATAAAGAACTCTAACAAAAGCTTAATAGTAAATAAGCCTAATTGAATTAGAAAACAAGCTAATAACTTCCAAAGATTATCTCCAGAACAAAAATACATGGTCAATGGAAAAACATGAAAAAAAATCACTAATCATGACGGAAAAGCAAATTAAACCTGCACTGAAATTTCACATTACATTGAAAACAGGAAAGAGAAGAGATGCTAATGAAGTTGTGGACAAATTTAATCCCTTGCACTGTTGGAGTAAATACAGCATGATAGATCTGCTGTTGAAATAGCATGGATGCATTGCCATGCATACTCTTCAATCCACAACTTTGAGTTATTCAAAAGTATTTAAATGAAAATCTTAGCATGACTGTAATCCCAACACTTACAAAGGAAAGTGAGAGGATTAGGCTCATCTAGTGAGTTAATTGGAGGCTAGTTTAGGTCACAGGAGACCCAATCTGAAAGAAAAAGAAAGAGAAAAAGAGAGGGAGAGAGAGAGAGAGAGAAGGAGGGAGGGAAGGAAGGAAGGAAGGAAGGAAGGAAGGAAGGAAGGAAGGAAGGAAGGAAGGAAGGAAGAGGAAGGAAGGAAGGAAGCAGAAGGAAGGAAGGAAGCAGAAGGAAGGAAGGAAGCAGAAGGAAGGAAGGAGAAGGAAGAAAGGAAGGAGAAGGAAGGGAAGAAAGGAAATCTTGAAGTGTTGTCTTTATGGTGTCTAAAGTAAAGTTCATAATAACCAAGATGAGGAGATTACCTAACTGTCCCCATATGGGTGAATGGATAAAGGAAATGTTATATATGTATACAGACGATGTATATAAAAGTAAAATACTTTTCACACTTACAAAGGACATTCTCCAATATACAAAAACATAAGTGAACAGTGAAGACACTGTGCTGGTGAAATAAATTACCAAAGACTAACATCATATAATTCCACTCATGAAGTATCTCAAACAGTTAAATTAGCAGAATGAAAGAGCAGATTACTGGGTGTCAAGGAATTGGAAACAGATGGAAATTAAAGTTATTAATCATTCCATAGAGTTTCAGTTAAGCAAAATGAATGAAATGTAGATATTCACTGCATGCTCTTCTACTACACTCAATGTATTATGCTCTTGAATCCTTAAAATAGCAAATCTCATAGTAAGTGTTCTTAATACAACAAAAGCTTAAAAAGTAAAACAAAGAATCATTATCCAAAGTAATTGATCAAACACCATTCATACTAGGTATTAGATTTATGAGCAGTGTTAGATTGGGATGTGTGGGAAGCTAGATCCCCACTCTATGAAAGGTTGGTTGAATTGAAAGTATATGGAAGAATGGTTTTTGTTGGTATCTGGGTCTATTGTGCCTCTGGGACACCAGTCCTAAATGTGAGGATAATTGGTTTTTTACTTTGTCACCCTTCCGCCCCCTTCCCTCTGCTACCAGCACTCTTCAGGTGTTCCCTATTGGCCACATAGTAGACAATATACAGTTTAGAACAATATTTAACTTACTGTATGGTTTGTCCCTAACCTCTTAACTACATTTACTGTGTCCCACTAAACACATTTTAGAGCTCAGGACTTTTTCTAACATGAACCCTGACTGCCCAGTATCATCCTTGTTCACTGATGTCTCTACGTTTACCTCTTATGGCAATGTTTAGGTTTTTATTTTCTCACTTCTCAGAACAAGTTTAGCCCAATTATAAAGGTTTTCTTAGAATGTGAGATACTATCTGAGAGTACAGGCTTTGGAGATATGTGAATTAAGTTCCTTTATCATTTTTGTTACTTGACAAAGTCTAAGTGATGTTGTCATTTATTATGCTCTGTCTCTCTCATAAAACACATAATTGTAGTACCCAGAACCTGTATCTACATCCATTCAAATACATTGCAAATCAAGGTCACATCACTGTGAGTAAAATACCCACAAGAAAATATTTGTGTGTCATCATTTCAGCTTCATAGCTCAGTTTTCACAAACTGAGACTGTCATTGTTGACAAAGTATTTCTTCAAGTCTCATATTTCTCATCTACAAAATGATTGTGTTATCTGGACATTTATGAAATCCTTTACAATTTAAGATATTGTGCTATTATCAAAGTGAGAGAAATAGCAACCTCAAATCGCTTATCATATTTTAAAGAGAGCTATTACAGGAATTCATGTCCATTCGTTCTCAATATGTATTTATTGAACACCCATAGAAAAATACCAATAAGGCACAGTTTCAGAAACTAAGAAGACAGTGCTAAATAAAATGGTTACTAGCACTGCCTTTGTGAGAGAAACAGAGAAATAAAGTAAATCATGAGATAATGTAAAGCTGAGAGAAGTTTGATGCTATGAGAAAAGCTTCCTGAAGGACAGAATGTAGAGGAGGAATGATTTCATATAACGAGAAGACAAAAAAATGAGAACAGAACTCCCTTAGCATATTTCATGTTTCTGCGATAAAATACTTTGACAAAACCAACTTCGAGAGAAAAGGATTATTCTGGTTCACAATTCCAGATACAGTACATTCATTGATGAGGGGAAGTCATGGCGGCAGGAACCTGCCAGAAGCACCTGTTTACAGCACATCTACAATCAGAATGCAAAGAGCAGTTTTTCATCTCATTCTCCTTGTTTTATAAAGTCCAAGATCCCTGCCCTGGAAATAGTCCTACCCATAATTCGAGGTGTCAATTTGACAATTACCATCACAGCAATATATATTAGGGTAGAAACTTAGACTGTGGGAAGAGCTTTGCAGAGGTGACCCAGTCAGGAAGGATGCTGAGACCACAGAAGTTGACAAAGGAGTACAATGGAGATGAGATAAAAGTATAACTAGGAGCCAAGTTCTGTGAGACAAATATGCCCAAATGGGGTTTGCAGAATTTAGAGACTGTTTTTATTGATAATTTCTGAAAAGCAGATGCTATTGGAGTCTAATTCATTGAAGCCAAAGACATGCTCTATATATAATACTTAGGAAAGTCCCTGTTGCAAATTATTAGTTGCCTGAAAATGTCCACAATTTATAGGATAGCTTTAAGTCAGACACACTTGCAGACTAGTGTAAGAATTTTTAGTCAGGTATGGTAATTCACAGCTGTAATACCAGCACTCAGGAAGCTGAGGCAGGAGGATTACCATGAGTTTGAGGGCAGCCTGAGCTGCACAGTGAGTTCCACAGCAGCCTGGAATTCAAAGTGAGATCCTGATCCTGTCTCAAAAAAAAAATAGATGGACTAGAGGGATTGAAGGAAAATCTGAAGAAAGGTCTGAAGAAGAAAGGAAGGGAAGGAAGGAAAGGAGGGAGGGAGGAAGGAAGGAAGGAAGGAGGGGAAGGGAGGGAGGGAGGGAAGGACTGACTTTGGTTTTATTTAAAGTGTGATGGTAATCATGCAGGAGGCTGACTTAATTGATCTGCTGTGTGAAATGAAGAATGACTGAAGCAGAGGACAGTGGAGACAGAAGACTAGAGAGGGGTGACTGTTGGGGTCCACAAATGAGATACAAGTGACTTAGAGCCATTGCAGCTAAGGAGGGGAAGTCAGAGCACTCCAGAAAGAAAGAAAAGTGAATCTGATTTGCTTTTCAGCAGTAGGTGACCTTGTAGCTGGCTTTTAAGTTTCACAAGCTGGTTTGTATAATTGAAGAATTTACATTAGGAGGAGAGCAATTGGTGAGCATGGCGGGGTATCAAGAGGATGTGTCTATGGAGGTTTGACTCTTCAAATTATGTCTTCACATAGTATGAGAAGTTACATGTTTTCAAAATTGATTCTACCACTGGAAGTTGATTTCTTATAGATCAGAGACATTCAACAGACAAGCTCCGTAGACACCAAAGTCAATTGTATGCTGTTTATTATTTCATGGTGCTACATTAGAAGTTAAACAAACTCAATCAAAGTGATTTCCTGAATGTTTTTATTCATTTTGAATATTCTCTGAGTTTTCTCATCCATAATGGAAAAGTCTGGATTATACTCAAGAGTATATTTCCTGGAAGGAGAGAAAATTGCTCTCCAATTATTTTCTGGCTTAGATAATTGGTAGGAAATATCTTAAGATATGTGAAACATGAAATCTGCTAGAAAGCTTTAAGGAAATTTGGTATTTTGCAGGAAAGTCACTTTGGTATGCATATGCTCTGACCCATAATTCCATTCCACTCAGTGGCCCAGAGAATTCACAGGGAGGAACCTTACACCATGTAATACTGTTGTGCAGAAGGAAAAAGTTCTCTGACTCCTATAATTCACTCACCTTATTATATATGCATACTGGCTGCTGGACATTGTTATATAGACTTAAATATCAGCTTCCTCTAGGTGAAACAGCTGATACTTGAATTAGTAATATCCCTTATTTGGTACTCCATAATATGTAATGCTAATGTTTTATGACAAATCATGTAGCTGTCATGTAATAATCTAGATTGTGATTATTATCTAATTATGATTATTGCTTGGATAAGTTTATTAAATTCCTATTAAGAATATAAAGTTGAGAAACACATGATATTTAGTAAACCTATCTAGCTGACTCACAAGGAAGTTTCATTATGGAAATCTGCCTCATTAGACAGGAAGAATCCCAGTTCGAAACTTTCCAAATTATAGCCGTGGGTTATGATACATACACTGAACGGCACATTTATAAAATTGTGATTAAACAAGTGAAAATCTATGTCCAAAAACATTGCATGTTTTTAAACTGTGAAAATTAGAGGGATTTATAACCATTGGAGGCCATAAGTAAAGAATCAAGCTAATAGAAAAGCATCTTATCAATGAACTAATAATTTGCAGGCTTCTGTTACAATCAAAAGTAAAGTAAATTAATAATTTTGTAGATCTTGATTAAAGATTGCCCTGAGTTCTAGAGATGCTAGAAAGGTTAAATCCTTAACGCTGAAACAGGAATAGAAGCAGGGGCTTCCGGTGTTTTCTCCAGAAGAGTACAAGCTGGTTTCACCTTGGCAAGAATGAAGAATTGGTGAAATTCCTTTCCAAGGAAAAAGTGTTGACTTTGGGGCTAGAGTATAATTGCAGATTCTTTATAAATTAGGTTATAAGAAACACTTTACACTTGTAGCATGATGGTAGTGGTGAACGTATGGTGTGTGTGTACATATTCATATGTGCCTTTGCATGTGTGCACATAGGCTGACACACACATGTGGGGGACAGGGATTGATGCAGACCATTTGGCCAGTAAGGTTTCTCCCCGACACTGGGATTATAGGCATGCAGCACATTACCTCACTTTTTCCGCAGGTGCTGGGGATCCATCCTAACTCAGTTCATTTGCTTGAATGGCAAGGATTGTACCATCTGAACCATCATCATGGCCTCCTTCTCACATCTTACCCTTCTAATTCTAATCACAGATGAGTAGTAATTTCTAGGAAAATAGGAAATAGGGGTATTGTTGTTTTAGTTTGTGATCCCCTCCCCATTTTACCTTCCTTATATAGAAAAAATGCCAACTATTGGCTAAATACGAAGACATTTGAGCATCACCGTCTAAGCAGGATGGGTCTCTTTGGAGACATCCTGCTGGAACTGGCATTTGAGAACTTCTTCACTTAGTGAGTGGTGTAAGCAACAAGTGAGGACATCTAGGCTTGTGTAAATGAAGGTGAATGCCATGGACTCATCTGTCCTTTATCCTTCACTGAGCTCACCCATAACATTTCTTTATTCATTCATTCAGTCTAACAAGGCAGACATCACAGGGGGATTCCTTGGAGGAACTGCTCTCAGCTAATATTCTTAGCATCTATAAAGTACTTTTTTGGTTTTATTTCATTGCTGTAAAACAGTAGATTTAAAATATACACACACACAGACACACACAGATACACACACACACACACACACACACACACACATATACATGAATGTATTTGTATTTTAAGTTCATTGTGATTGACTTTTTAAAATTAACTTGTAATTTACATGAAGGCACAAACACCCTATTTGGAAGTATTGTTTGTAGTTTCTTTTTTTACTTTGCTCTTTATTTTTCCTTCTTTCTCTTGTCCTTATAAGTTCCATTATTCCTTCAATTTATAATCTTTTGTATATTACCAAATTTTTCCTTGTGCTTCTTCCATATGTTCTTTATTCACATTTGTTGTCTTGTCCTTATCTTTTTTCTTTCACCACAATCAAAATATTACCTGTACTCTTTTGTCTTTGTAACTTTTTTTTACAAATTCTCTTCAGTGATTTGACAGTATTTTATATGTCATCCATTGGAATTTTTGTGTATTTCTCCATTTGTATGATGCTGAGGATCTAATCCACATTCTTGTATATACTAGGCAAATGCTCCACTTCTAAATGCTACTGAGTCAATCCTTGCTTTAAAGTATTATTTTTGCTTTCAGGTTTCAGGCCACTATGAGCAATGTTATAACAACCAAACCAAACAATAAAAAAAGACTTCATTGTACCTGTGTCCTTATATTGTTACTTTTATGATATTTTGTCCCAGGAGTAGAATTGCTAAGTCATAAGGCAAATGATTTTTTTAAAATTTTATAGATGCCTCCAGATTGCTTTTGAAAAAGATTATTAGTTTTTGTATCTCCTGAGCAGTATGAGAGAGTGCACTTTTCACAAACCTGTCAGCAGTGGATGTCACTATTGATTATAAAGGAGTTTTTTATGTTCCACACAATCTACATCTTTCTGAACACTAGTGAATATGAATGATGTGTTTTCTAATATCTATCACATTTATGTCTATCATTATATCTACCAGTCTGTCATTTAGCTATCAGTTATTTATCTATCATGTGTCTAGTTTATTATCTGTATGTCATCAACTATCTATCTATATCTATCATCTGTCTATCTAGCTATAAGTATTTATATCTGCCATCTACAAACAACTATATCTGTCTGTAGTTTCTCTGCCTCTATTATCAATCAGTATATCTACTTACTCTCTATTTATATATGTAACATTTATTATCTGTCATTCCTCTGTCTAATCTATCTATCTATCTATCTATCTATCTATCTATCTATCTATCTATCTATCTATCTTACCTATCTATCATCTATCTCTCTATCAGGATCATCATCTATCTAAATGTTTATCATCTATCTATTTCTTTGTGTATTATCTATATTTGGTGTTGGGGACCATCTAAAAATTATCAGTGTACTAAATCTCTGACCCACTGCATGCCTTCTTACTTGCTTACCTACTTTAGATTAATTTGTCTTTAGGGGTGACT
The DNA here is from genome assembly GCA_023101885.1 of Typhlomys cinereus. Lineage (NCBI taxonomy): Eukaryota > Metazoa > Chordata > Mammalia > Rodentia > Platacanthomyidae > Typhlomys > Typhlomys cinereus. Next base: position 4,125,780 of record JALPQD010000145.1, read on the forward strand.
CTCTGAAAGCACTTTGTATAATGTCTGTTGTATGTCAGCATTTACCACATGGCTGTAATTTAGTATATTAGGTTAAATTTTTATTTGTGGAACATTTTCTTTGGAGACTCAGGCATTTTTGTGTTTTTCAAATAGAATGTCATTTTTATTCTTTCTTAGAAAGACATTTTCCTATGCATGTTAGTACATGAGTTTCAAGTTTCTTTTATTGATTTAAATACCAATTTTAAAATTAATTATAAAATTTTATGGTAATTCAGGGATATTGATAGTTTATGCTACCATTTTGCTAGTAAGTTACACTAATAACTTTAGAAATATGATAGAAATATGTGATATATTAAATGAGTTTTCCTTTCTGTCATTTCCTTATACTGCCTTACCTCTACCTCTGAGACTATGCTTATTTCCCTCAGACATTATAAGTTTAAAATAGTCCATTTGCCTAATTAATGTATAAATTGTTCCAGGCCCATTCCTCTGTATTATGTTTGCATTTTTACTGCCTAACAAGTCTTGATACTAATGGACACTTAACAGATCTTTGTTACATTAATTTGATTTGGAAAATATTTTTCTTTGGATGTCTTTATTAATATATCATAAAATAACTAGATTTAGTCCATAATTCTGAAAATTATGTCTAGCTTATCAGTGTATCACCTGACAAGGCTGCATGTATCATCTCATTATATGTGACACAGTGAAATGGATTCTTTGTTACCCTTCTAACAAGGAAGGAATCTAAGACCCAGAGTCCAGATCTTTTGCTTAGAAAGCAGCAGAACTCCATTCATTCTTTCATAGTCTAACTTGGAAGCTCACAATCATTTTGCTTTCCTGCTGCAAACCTTCCTGTCTTCAAATATCTGAGGTGATATTTTGATTGATTGTTTAGTGAGATCTTTAGATGCTAGTCATTCCTTTTTACTTTCATACTAACTAATCCAAAGCTCATTACATTTCTAAGAAATGAAATAGCTTACTATCTTTTTAAAATTAAAAAACTGAAGTTGCATGTCTTAAAGTAAAATTGAAGGATTGTTCACAGTTTTTAAACATGTAAATATCATTAGAAATTATAAGAAAAGCACTGAAATGTGTTTTTTTCTACTTCATAGCTAACTAGCACAACATAGAAAAGGCCAAAACAAAATGATGAATGATGCAAACACCTAGAAAATCATTTCTAGAGGGACTTTGTAAACAAGTGCAATGATACCATTTATAATAAATATTGATTGGAAAAAAACTAAAAAACTATGCATTGCAAGTATCTTGTTTTATTTAAATTGGTTTGCCAGGAAACCATACCTAGAATAATAATAGGAACTAGTATTTCTAATTCACAATGAAGTCGAGTCTAATAGTGGGTAAACTGGTCATTTTGTGTGCATCTATGACTTGCCTTGGTCCTAATCATGATTTACCAAAACAAAAGTTAAATATACACAGCCTAGATAATCCTTTAATAATACATGGTGTTATCTTTTATATATTCTTTCACCTTATGACCTACCTGGAATTATGACAGTAATGTTGATACTTTCATGTATCTAAAGTTTTTGCTCAGTGTATTTTTAGGTAAGTGGATATTGGATATAACAGCATAAAGGAGGTTAAAGAGAAAAATCAATAATGATGCCTTTAGAATTAGTATTTATATACATTTACTTTTTCTACATTAAATATTTTCATGAGAAAGTGGTTTGTATTTTTTAAATGACTTTTATTAAACTTGTTTTATGACAACTTTAGGTCACAAAACAAAAAAAACTCACATTATACTATTTAATTTTTCTTTAACAATTTCATAAATACACATAAGGCATTCTGAGTACTCTTCTCCTCCCAACCTCTCATCTTCTACACATTCCTTTCAACTCTATTTCCTCTCTACCAGTCCTTTTTCCCAGATTCATAATTTTTGTGTTTGTTTTATGACCCATTTAGTTTGAGCAAGACCATGTATGTGATCATTGGATTGTAACTATACATTGGAGCAAAGAACTGTGGGAAACAGCTCTCCCTCTCCCTGATTCTGTCAGTATTAAATAGCTCAGCAGTGAGTAGTTCCTGAGCCGCCTTCTACCCGTGCCTAACAGTTTGTAGACCCACTGTTGGGCAAACCGACTACAAGCCTCCACACGATCATGATCTCAATGGCTGTGTCTAGCCCTCATTTCACCCACAACAACTGTTCTGCAGCACAAGCAATCCTGCTAGGAGGGAGATTACAGAGAAATGAAGAAATCTCCTTCCCTACCTTCAATCTTTGAGGACTCCCCTGTTACTAAGAGTCAGACTTTAAAAGATCTAGAAGTTGCCTCAAACCTCCAATTCCCAATGGCCTCTTTCTCTGGTCCCATAAGGAAGCTCTTCTCTACTCCCTGCTCATGGGAACCAGAGGCATATGGGAAATCTCCACATGGGGAAAATCTCTAAGTTGTGAGAGGAAAGGACCTATGCAACATGGGTACTCCATTTCATCCACACAGAGCACCTGGTGATGTAAGAAGTGCCCAGCTAAACTCACTACATCATATTCTAGGAAGATATCTATCAGGAAGAGGATTTAAAAGTTCTGCTCAGAGAATCCAGTTGCTTCCACAGGCTTGGGTGTGACTTCTTCACACCCCTGAACCCATTTGCCTTTTGGGTCTTGCCCTGGCTGCTTTCATGTTACAAGCAACAGTATCTTGGCTTTTATTTTATTTCAATTAATTTATTCTTTTCTCTACTCCTGCCACTATGTCCATATCTATTTAAGTACTGAAACTAGTCTGTGACTTTCCTTAAGAAAAAGTTAGTACATAGCTTTTTCTTTCTACATGTTGGCATTAGAAGAATTACAAAGCTATAATATCTGAGCATGGTTCCTCCTGCTCAAACCAGTCACTTTATGTCACTTATTATATCACCTTATGATTGTATTATCACAAGTGGTATACATCTTTTAAGGTGTGATACAAAGACGGAAAGTAAATATTTGCTTAGATTTAATTCTCAGATCTACAATTTCATGGTAAAATAGCTTTGGAAAGTACAACTGTAATTTCTTTGGCATTTTTCTCTTTATCTGTGGAGTTGCTATGATTACCAACCACCAAATGGTTTTGCAAACAAAAAAAGATTATGCCAGCACTATTGTATCCAATAGGTGCTCAATCCACATTGGTTTATTTCATTTTTATAAAAAAATGGACCAGAAATGCAGAATTACAATGTTATTCTTCAAAAGTATAACTTGGCTTTTTTCTCCATTTCCTTCAATTTTTTCTCTTGTTAGTCAGAAAAAAAAATGGAGATTATAGAATTTCATTGGAGAAAAATCACTGGATGTATCTTGAATTTCAATGCTGTCATTAGAAAGTTGTTAGTGCAATATAGGGTTTTGGTATTTTGATGATGTTTTTCTATTTTTAGTTATAAAGGACACATTTTCTTAAATTTATATGTAAGTTACCAACAAACCAATACTTCATGTATTCTTTTAGTTAGAGTCAAGTTAATATGTGATTCATTAGAGCAGATTAAGTATGAAAGTTATTGTCTATATCCAGTAAGATCTGTAATATAATAAAAGAGAGAAGCACAAGCAACCATAAAAATCAATATACAGAAAGGTAGAAAGCAGATAGGGAGACATACCACACAAGGATACCAGAAAGCTTCTGTGATACTTCAAGGCAGCTAGAAAAGTGAATGGCTACTACAGAGCTGTATGTCAGTAACAATGTATCCTTGCATATTTAGATAACTATTCAAGGAGTAAAGAAAAGAACCCCCAAGTGGTTGTTAGTGCTAGTGGATCCAGAAGATGGCTAACTTGTGTCTCTGTTGTATGTCCTTTATTATCATGTAATACATTATTTTTTAATTTGAAAATAGTGGTTTGTATTTTTAAGATTTATTTCTCAAAATAATCCAAGTGAAATAACTTTTCATAAATATGATTTGAATTTCATACTGATTACTGAGTCTGTTAAGTATTTATCAGTTATTCATATCTAGATTCAAATATTCCTAATGCCTTTTCTGCTTATCCTAGCCAACAATATCAACTTTTGAACATTTGTGGAGTTAACACTGCTTGACCTTCATTCACACATTTATTCCCATGTAGACGAAATTATTGCAAATGTTTCCAATTGACTTAATTTTGCTATGGTAATTTAGATTGTCTAAGTGTGTGTCTGCTATTTTTGTCTATTAGGCTTTTAGGTTCAGCCCACTCCTCTCTAACCCTACCTCTGTCATGTACCTTCACATGGTTGTCTTTTAGTAAGTGTTGATTAGAACAAAGAAAAAGGATGTAGAGCTGGCTGTATCAATACAGCCTGGGCACATACATTCTCCCCAGTCCTACAGGAAACTTCTTGGCATCTGATACTTAGTAAATGTTGCCATCTTTCTCAAATTCTCACTAAGAATCGTAGTGATGTTCATGGATAGTCAGGTCATTTTTAAATAAATGTTTGAAAAGAGAGAACATTCCTATTTTGAAGAAAGTGGTCAATTTGTGCTCCAATTGCCATGTATATGCTCCTATAATCTAAATGTAGGGGAAATAGTCAAGAATACCTATCATTTAAATAATTCCTAGCAGTATTAAGAGCTTTTGTATTACATTTGGAAAATTAATTCTGCAATTTTTATGGTAAAGATGTGTGAATTTAATTTTTAATAAAAGAAAACTAAGTAGATTTACTCTCATCACTTAACAAAAGCCTGGAGCTCATTTAAAAATATTTCCTCTTTTTCATCATGAATATATATTAAGACCTCTTCTTGGAAATCTGTTCTTTCTAATTTATTTATTTTTTTTTTTAGTTTTACAAGCATATCAAGTACTAATCTCTTCTTCCCTCCATCCTCCCTCCTTTATCTTAATCAGACATGGTCCATATTGGGATAGAAAGGAAATTATGGTGAATGTTTTCGACTGGTGACTAACTAGCCACAGGACACCATTTAAATAATTTTGACCTCTGTGTCTTTATCTGTACAAAGAGGACTTAGAGTCCTCATAAATGTAATCCAAAGTAATTTTAGCTATAGATGATCCATTGTCCTTGAATACTGGTTGCCTTATTGGTTTAAAAGGGAGGAGCCATGGTCTTCCTAAGTCAGCATTTAACCACAAAGAAAATATCTGGCAGCATTTGGGCTGAAATGGAGGGTGGGCCTATTGAGCAGCACAGTGGTTTGCTTGCCATGCTTTGATAGGGAAAAGATTCCTTTTTTTTTTCTAGAATCATCTGGATCCTGTTCAAGAAACGGAGCTGAACATGACCATTAAAGAATTTTCGGTCTACTTCCCTGCCTAAAATTCTCATATAAGGCAAAATAAGCACCAAGAAGCTCTCATGATCAGACCCAGTTTATACCCCTGTCTCCTCTAATATAACTTTTTCAGGACTCACTGTTCAGTATTATTGTTGTTATTATTATTGTAATCACCATCATCAAAGATTGTGTCCCTTTTTCTCTTAGGTAGTATATGCATAAAACATGCAAATTTTGCAGCTAGATTTTTTTTGTGATTGGATATTTCTCTTTTAATGACATCTATACACTCTTATTACAATTACAGCTGAATGTCATCTTATTTTGTGCTTTCCATTGATTCTACTTTTCTCATTTCTGTTAATGTCCTGTTTACTTTTGAGTTGTCTAGAAAAAAAATCTGGTATCTCTACTCTTTTAGAACAATTTAAAAATATTCCAGCAAAATTTGACTTCAGTCATTTATCTGCTTTTTACATGTTATTAGTATAAATAAAGTGATTCATGTCCCCAAAGCAAACATTATTTTTCTGGCTTGTGCACATTTGATAAATTTACATATTCACTATTAGTGAGAGGTTGTACAGGAGGTATACACATATGTGCAAGTGTGCTCATCCATGTGGACACATTTGAAGGGCAGAGGATCCTTAGCTGAGCCCAGAGCTCATCATTTTGGCTACAATGTCTGACTAGCAACCCCTCAGGGGCCACGTGTGTCCACATCCCTAGGATTGTGCTTCTAGGCACATTTCTGCATTCAGCATATATGTATATACAGAAGACCCAAATGTAGGTCTTCCTGTTTGCACAGAAAGCAGTTTAGCCACTGAGCCATCTCCCCTGAACACACTACTTTCATTTTAATTTTCCTTTCTTTTGAACATTTTCTCCCCCCTGAAATCCATTAAAAAAGAGTCTTCCTTAATCCTTATGACATGAACTGCATATTGCAGAGCACCTAAAAGTACAACATCTAGGTTATACCACAATCCAATTCTTAAATATCTAAAGGCTAACTTCTGCTCGTGATGATAAAAATGTGGAGGCAATCCTCTGTTTGGAAATTAGCAACGGCAACATTACAGTTCTTTTTAGTCATTCAGCAACAGGCAGCTCAAAACTGTGATGCACGAGAGAAAGGAGCAAAGCAAAGTGAACTTTATGATCCACCTTGACTTTCTGTCTCCAGTTGACTTACAGAGGGCAAAGAAGCCTAGTTATTGCTCAACCTTGAGAAAGCAGGCTGGGAAAGAGTACTCAAGGAAGGAGGCAAGCACGGTGGCAGAGTTTTAGAGTTCAGTCCTTTAGTTACAAAGAATTTTTAAAAAAGTCTCAGACCAAAGGCTGCTCTGAAACTCACCTTAGCACAACTGAAGATTAAGGTTTAAGAGGAGTAAACCAAGACTCAGAATCTAACTGCATACTGTAGCAGATCCCAACGTTCCCAGAAGGGATGTGTGAGTATCCACCAATCAATTGTGATGATAAAGCGAGTTTGCACTTCTCATACATTACCAGAAATGAAAAGAAGCACAAAAGCATGACATATTATGTAAAAGAGAGAAAAATTCAACCAATGGAATAGATCAAAATAAATTTTAAAAATGATGATAGAAGGAACTCCAGGGATCTTACAACTATGTAAACATTATAAATATGCCAAGGTTGTAAAGGATAAATGCTTTACCAAAGAAGATGTACATAGGACAAGTAAGCACATGGAAAGAGGCCCAGGTTTATTAGTCATTAGGGAAATGCAAAAGAAAAACACTGTGATCCTCTAAAAGGGCTAATATTTGACAGTGGTACTATGAAGTGTTAGCGATTCAGGGAACAACTAGAAATCTTGTACACTGCTTATACACTTTGGAAAGCAGTTTGGCAACTTAAATGGTCACTTACCAGTGTTTTATGATGCTATAACAAAGCAGCATAGGCTGGATGATGTCTTTTAAAAATATATTCTATCTTATTTATGTTTTTAATACCATCTTTTATTTAAGCATAGCTAAGCATGCACAATTTCCAATCTAAAGTCTGGGAGATTCTAATTCTGGTGGCTAATTCCTCAGGAGATCTGATATTTTGGATTGCGGGCTCTTCTTGGCTGGGAGTTATTTACAGAAAATCTGAAAACCCAGATTAACCCTGAAGAAATTTATGTTCACCTCTGCCAAGTTCCCAGTTAAGCTAACTCTTAGCTTTCCTAGATCGTGCTAACCATTTGAATTTGAGCCTGAAAAAATATAAGGATGTTTTCCATTTCAGAGACCATCACCAGGTGGCAAGTTTGATCTTCATTTTCCTTTTAAATGATTTTTCCATTGACTCTTGCTACCAGTGATGATAAAGAGAGTTCACACTCCTGATTTTTGCCAGGATTTGAACCTTTTACCCTTGTTTCCCTTCAAAATAATGAAACCTTCATGAGTCTGAAATCCTGGAAACAGTGAATGCCAATAGGACACCATTCTTTAACAATGAAAAAAGTCAATAGAATGACTTGTAAAACAAATAAGGAAAAATATTCCCAATCAATTGCAAATTGTTAATGCAAATTACTGAGAGGGGAAGGAAAAAGAAAGAGAGGGAGTGAAACTTTTAATGAAGATTTGTCTTCTTACAGTACCAAGAATTACATGGACAGTACTTTTGAACTCAATTGATGACATTTAAAAGTTCCAGAGACTTAAAAACATTGCCTTCAAGGTCAAATGAAATTGGAGGCAATAATTCTTCATTCCATTTATAAGACCTAGGTAACTTGTCTTGGTAAAACTACTACTAAAAATGTCTTTTTTTAGACAGGTAGTTAGAATACCATACAGAGCTCATTTTTGACTGTCAAAACCAAAATTATTTGCAAGCTATAGATACATGCAGCCTTGTGGGCTGCACCTCACTTACCGGTTAAATCATCTGAAAGATTATCTTGTCTTTCTTTTATGCGAGTTCAGGAGCACAAAGCTATTTAAAATTCCTTCTCTAGAGGAATTCTATTAGAAGTATTGTATTTCTTTGGCAGTCCTAAAAAGAACTAGCCCAATATTTTTCCCATCATATTTTTTCAGCAACCCTGGGTTGCTGAAATAATCTAAGAGATAGAGCATGAACCCTGCATATGGTGTCAATGTTACCAGAGTTCTACAGCTCTGGCAGCTTTTCCAAACATGTCCATTATCTGGGTTATCAGCTGTGTATTAGCATAGCAACATTTAAATATGCAAGAGAATGGTAGGAGAAACTACAGACAGATAGACGGTGCTTTCATCTACTACTGATGTCCATGCCTTTGAATATGCACACAGAGAAAGATTATCCCTTCACTTGTTAAGTCCTAACATGTCCTAGACAAGTTAAAGAGAAAAGATTCATTGTACCATGAAAATAATTTATAGCCATGTTGGGAATGGAATTATTGAAGTGTGGTTCAGGTAAATTGAAAAGATTGATATTAATAAAGGATGAACCTAATAAACACATTCGAAAAAGCAATGGACAAAGGTTGATGATGGCAGAGATAGTTGGCACTTCTTGGGTTCCAAGTGTTCACCATAAAGATACCTAGTGCTTTCCTAAAGAGTCTCAACTGTAAAAAGACAGATTTATACAGTGTTTAGTACACAAGCTGCATGAATTTATTGATAACATTGTGTTTGCTACTTCTTTTCTTTTTGATCTGCATTTGTAAATGAGGAAATTTACCTTGTGAGGTTTTCACCAAGTTGCTCAAGGTCGCATAAACTTGAAAGCATTAAATCAAATATAATAAGCCAAGACGAGTCAATTCCAGGGATTAAACTATATCTCTATCTATCTCTATATCTATCTATCTATCTATCTATCTATCTATCTATCTATCTATCTATCTATCTATCTATCTATCTATATATCTATCTATCTATCATCTATCTATCTATCTATCTAGTTTCTCCTCCCAGTGCTGACATCTAGCTACTAATCTTCACCTAATTTACCACTGTAAGTTAAGTCTTACTCGTCTCATTGTAAAGATGGGCACATAAAGGCAACTCATTACTTGCAAGTAATAGTATCAAGATTAAAATTGGCTTAGTCTGTTTCTGGAATCTACTAATATGTGCTTTCACAGTCTTATTCCTTAATGGCATCATTTTTTGATCTTCAGTTTAACATGAATTTGTTGCTCTTTTAGCCAGTATTTGTTGAACACTTTGTACAAGTGTTCTTCTGGATTCTGGAAATATTCTAGGGTGGAGGAAAGATAAATTTCTGCAGACTTAATGCTAGTAGTGAGAGACAGACAGTACAGACTTGTGTTGAGGGACAGCAAATGCAATAAAGACATTATCTCTAGAAGATAAAGGCTAAAAGATGTACTTAAGTTTTAAACTAAACTAGTTCACTGAAAAAGTCTTTCATGTTCGAGGAAATATACCACTATCACTGGTGGTTTTGTGGTGTTATTACTTACTTTCTGTCACAGATATCTAGATTCTGGATTTTAGGACACTGCAACACAGTCTGACTGTCCTATCACTGGTCTGTCTTCTAGAAGAATATGTTGTTCTTAAAACCTGCCATCATTTCATTGCAGAAATGATTTTATGTTGGATTTGCTTTATATTTTTTTTGAAGACCAAGAGCCTCTTGTACAGTGTTCTTAAGCACCTTTACACTCATTTTTTTTCTAAATATTGCCAATGAGCAGAAGGTTTTATTGTATCTACCATGATTACTGCTGCTATCATTGCTATTTTACCTTAATTTACTGGAGGACACTGTCACGTCCCATTCCTTCCACAGACTTGAGCAATTTGTTGGTTTTTCTACCCACTTGGCCTTAGTGTCCTTAGAATCCTTCTCTAATTTTCTAGTTTGTTACTAACAAGTAGTTGAATGCCCCCATGAAAGCTGCTTGACCAATAACGTTCCTAACAACAAAAATAATCTTCTTAGGTTGAATGGCTCAAACAGGAAGAGGCAAGCTAGCTCAGGCAGACTTCAATTAGAAGATGGTTTTATTTAGAGAGCTCTACCTTTGATGCTCTGAACCTGCTTGTATACACACGTGGATGTACACGTGCGCAAGAACACACACACAATCCATGCACACACACATTAGTCCCACTTATTCAAGGAGAATATGCTCTAGGACTCCCAGAGAATGCCTGAAATATGAAAAGAATTCTAGATAATATATACATCTTCTACTATATATACATATCTATGATTTTTCAATGGATGTTGAAGCAATCAATTTCTAAATATTTAATTTATAAGCATTTATCCTAAATACCCAGCTTAATAAGGTGAGAAAATGTTTGGATTTATTAGGAGAGTATACCTTTCCAGCAATTAGATAAAAGGGTCTTTTCTTTATTATGGACACTCGATGTGGGATATTAGTTCTTAGAGGTATTCTCATGATAATAGCAGGAGTGAAATCAAGAACTAACAGAATGATTTTAATTGAAGAACATTTACATTGCAGAGCATATGAGGATAAAATATGTTCAATGTGTTTTCGCTTTTCTCCAAAAAAATGATGAAAATCTTCTTCCCTGTAGTAATTAAAAATGAACAGCAGTCATTAACTTGCTATGGGGTTCTAATGGCCACAACATTGCTTCCTTGCATGAATGACTTACTGATCTAAAGCAAAGTAGTTCAACACTGAAATTATCTTGAAAATTAAAATCCGTCCTGGATAATGAATAGTTTCAATTTCTATAGCACCAATTTATGTGTATTTTTCCCTTTTTATGCCTTCTGTTCAAAGGCAGCTTGCTAACTAACAAAAATGGCCTTGCAGAGCTTCAGCATTAAAGAACAGTATGCCAAACTGCTTCTGAACTCTAGTTCTGGAATGACAGTCACTCATTCATTCATTCACTCATTCATTCAGCAAACCTTTATGGAGAAGCTTCTTCAAGCTAGTCATTTTCCAGGGTGTTTAGGAAAGAAAACAACAACAGTCTCGCTCCCAAAAGAATTGTTATTGTAGGATTTAGTGCATTTATTCTAATTCTGTCTCTTATTTAATTGGATGTTTCCTAATTCATTTAACCAAACATTTGTTATTAGAGATTTGGGTAAATTGAATTTGGGAACCAAGGACTATGAAAAGGTTGTGTTCCACCTAGAACTAGGCCAGCCTAATCTCTCCCCATCCTGAAGCTCAGGGAAATTTGCGGAAGAGGGGGTGATAAGAGTGTAAGAGCACAAAAATGGGAGGAGCAATAATATGTAAGATACTCCACACAAGTTAGGGCCGAATCAATCATAATTGGACTTTACATGCCCTGCGCAATGTCCAACACACTATTGTCCCCACAAAGTCTAGCATTTGCTAAAAGCACCAAGATCCTTGGAGACAAGGGATTGACAGCCAAAATAGTGTTCCTATGCTTAAGGGAGACACAGGAAAGGGTTCAGGGAAATGCCGCTGGGTCCTTGTATGTCATCGGAGAGGAGGACCCAGAGGACAGTCAGGCATGGGGTAGGGGAGGCTCTGGGGGGTGGGGAGAGAGGGGTGAGGGGAGGGCGAGCAGAGGGGTGGGGGGAGGAGGAGGGAGGGAGGGAACCAGTGTACCTATTAAGTTTGTGTGAGTGGAGATAATAAAAAATGTTAAAAAAAAAAGAAAAGGTTGTGTTGAGTGTCAATCAAAGTATTTATTTTTCCACATTTCTGATTATTTGTTTGCAACGGATTTGTACAAGTACAAGAATTAAGTTAAAAGGCATAGATGTCTTAGTCTCTTAAAACTGCCAAAGTAGACTCCAAAGAGAAATAGAAACAAAAAGGTTTTTTCTTTTTATCATTTTATGTTGCTTCTAATAGTATACTAGAGAGAATAAAGTCTGTCCTTACTCCCTTTACTCATCAGTGTTAAGAATATTCTAGTAAATGGATAATCTGTCATTAGTGTTTAATCTTCAGAATTGTTGAAAATTAAGAATAATGCATAGCCAATAAAAATTTTTCTGAATTTATATCTGACAAGAGATCATCATGATTTTTTTTCTTTTCTTTCTTATCATTGCTGAATTTTAGTATATTAACTCCTATGAGTAAATCAGAAAATTTGAATGGTAGCATAAAAAATTAAAAAAATGAGAAGACATTTATCATGCTGTATTAGGTTCCATGAGTACATATTTAAAAATAGTGAATTCAGGTTAAGTCGTAAAACATTATGTTTGGTTCTAGTACCTTTTATTAGGCGAAAACAATTGACTCAAAAATGCAAAAGCATAGAGACTGTGGTAAGATTTACGAACCAAACCAAATATTACCCTTTAAAAGAATGTAGTTTTAGGGAGAACCATTTTTTGTACTTATTTTAGCAACTTTTCTGGCCTGTTTGACTTCATCTCAGATACTCTGTATTCTTGCTGCACTTTTCTGAATTGTCCTAATGTTTTTCTTTTTCTTTTTCTAGAACCATTGGACACAAAAATCGTTATGTCAAAGTTCCCCGTGGTCACATGTGGGTTGAAGGCGATCATCATGGACACAGTTTTGATAGCAATTCTTTTGGGCCTGTAAGTTGTCTTACATCTTGTTTTTCATAGAATTGGATTTCAAATGTGGGAACAAGAGTAAGTAAAATAGGTAGATAACTTGCTCTGTGTTACTGCCACTGCTGACATGAGTCAAGAATTTTGTTGGCGATCATGTGTTATGTTTAGAAAGTCATTTTTAACTTTTGTATACTTATGCTATCATAATGTGTGTGTGTGTGTGTGTGTGTGTGTGTGTGTGTGTGTGTGTGTGTGTTTTATGGCAAAAGTCTTTAAAAACGTCAACTATGTACTGAAATATGCTTTTATATGGCACCCATCCCAATGTTTATATTTTCAGTTAATGACAGATGTGGTGTGTAAAAGACACATGCATATCACTTTAAACCATTCATTCAGTGCAAGAGTACTAGAAACCATGTGAGTAAGGCAAGGCAAGCAGACTTCAATTTTCTCTTATGGTCACAGCTTGGCCTGACAGATGAACAGAGGCCATTTTAAAGAAAAGACATTACAAATATAATGTAAATTTATGTGGCACAAGAGTCATCCTAACGAAACAAATACCTCAAAACATGGTGAAATTCATCTACCTAAACATTAGCTAGCTTTAGATAAATAACTGAAGGATGTGGAGAGTATGAAGAAAAAAGAGTTACTTGAACAAGGTCTGTTCAGACTGACTTTCCTCAGCTATGACTATCCATTGAAGAATGTCTATTGTCTTCAGCTGGAGGGAAAACAGCTTTTGCATGGGACTTTTTAAACCGTTTTCTCACCATTTTTATTTATTTTTTCTACTTTTATAAATGTATTGATTATTCATCCCAACTTTCCTTCCTCCCCCTTCTTCTCATCCTCTCCCTTCCCTTCACCTTCCCTCCTATTCCCTCACACCCTTCTGCCTGTATGCTTCTGTGGATTTCAGGGTTCACTCTGGTTTGTCAAATCCTGTGGGAGTAGTATTAACAGGTTACCTCTCTTCAGGCCACCCTATTGATATGTGCATTTCCCTTCACTCTCCAGTTTTAGATCCAAAGGTTTCCACTGTGAATCCCATTTGATGGGTATAATAACAGCTGCCTGCAGAGCAGTTTGATGTTCTGTCTCTCTATGTGGGGGTCCTCAGGGATCGCAGCTCTGTCCTGCAGGCCAGTCCAGTGGGTCCTCCACAAGGGGAATGAGGAAAGGTGAGTGTGCTGTCCGCCCGCTCCCAGCCCTCCTTCCCTTCCCAAGGACAACCAGACGCCACAGGGAGTCTAGTCAAGCAGGAACTCCTTTATTGCAAGTCCGATATAGCTATCTTATAAAGGTAGAAACCGCAAGGGGAATTTCAGGGCGGGGAAATGGGCAACCAATCATCTTTAAGGTCAAGTCAGCACGCAGGCTGTATGTAGTGAAATTTCTTTAGAACATCCTGAGCTATTCCCTCCTGACTTCCTCCATCCTGAGCTGTTTAACCCATCCTGAGCCGCCCCTCCTGACTTCCCCTGAGCTGGTCAACACATCCTGAGCTGCCCTCCAGACTTCCTCCATCAAAACATCTTTGTCTAACCTTGCCAGATTATTGAGGATCACCTAGACCGAGGCCCCCACATCTCTACCTATAGGTTTATTGGCTGTCCTCACTATTTATCTATTTCCTTCCTTTTTTTAAGGTTCTTGTTCTAGTTTACAGTAACAAGGACGGGTAATATTCTGACAGTCAGAAACCTGTTGGTTGTGTCCTTGGTGCTCATGCCACTATTACACTGGTGGTCCCCTGTTGCCATGGCGATTTATATTGCAACTTACAGATCTCAAGCAGTTTATGGGGCTTGTGTTTATTTCTCTCCACCAGCAGCTTCCACAGTATTCCTTGGAACTGTGTAAGCTATCCAGCAAGGAGAAAGTCCTGAGACCAGTTCCAGTTGATATATTTTGCTCATGTTCTGTAATCTATTTGTGTTGCATCTGCAGTAATAGGGTCTTACTGACAGTTTTTGGAAAGCAACTGAGAGCCATTTGCCTGGGAATTTTAATCTACTATTTTCATGAAGAAAGTAGGGAGATCAGTATGCTTACCTTGTGTATGCAGTTTTTCAAGTGCCTTCAGTTCAGGGCCTTTAGTTCAAAAGAATCATTGAGTCCAAATGACATCTTTTGGTATGGTGTGCTATGCTACTGTTCATGTTAGCATTTATTTAGTATCAAAAATGCAGATATACTGTATTCTCATTTATAGTCCATTAAATATATGATTAAGTGTCTTTGGATGCATACATAAAGTCTCTACTTATGAATTCTTACAGTAGCTCTTTATTACAGTAAAGAATTCCCCTTAGTTAATGGAAATTGCACCTGATCTTTAATTATCCAATCTCTTTAAAAGCTTGGCCTTATCTATTTGTTTCCTAAAGCTATAGTTAATTATGTATGTACAATATTGGGCAATACTTGTATGGTATAAAATATGTCCCCATATTTTTATCTGAAATTTAAAGCTTATGGTCTACAACCAAACAATTTTCTGCATGTGTAAGGAGGAGCCAGTTATTACTGCCACTAAAGAGGCAGTTCTTTGACTCAACTTTGTCTCAAAAGAATAATGATTCAATGCGTTCAATGAGTATATAGATAAGTAGCAGGAAAGTTTAGAACATTTTATATTGTATTTTCTAATTGTACTGATGGTGAAAAAATTCTAGAACTTCTGCTTGCTGTGAATAGTCATTATATAAATATGTCATTTAAGCTAAGTTCTTCTGATAATGAAAGGGAACTAGAAATAGTGGAAATGTTTTAGGCTGTTTGTACTACAGTAAAAGTGTCTACTGCAAACTCTAGCAGCAACATGAAAGAGGTCGAGTAACCTGAGAACAGTTCTAGTTCTTTTTATCAGATAAATTATATGTACTATGCTGATGATCCAGTCCTTAGTAAAATGCTGGTAGCTTTTGGTATGTTTCATAAAGTTAATGTAGTGATTTTCATATGACGTATTAAAAATGTTATGTTACATGATTTTCCAGGTATGCGATAAACTGTCATATATAATAAAACCCTGGAAGTTGAGGCTGTTGCATTTTATTTATTCTTTATTAATATTTTAATAGGACTATTTTAATATTTATTTTCACTGTCAAGCACCAAATATTTCCCTATAGTTTCTTATTGGTGGAAGAACAGAACAGGGGATATGCCTCAGTCAGTAAAGTATTTACTATGCAATCATGAATATTTGAGTTTGATCCCCTAAAACCCACATAAAAAGGTGGAGACAGTGGTATACACCTGAACTCCTCCCCCCCCCTCCATGCTAGAGAGCAGAGTCGGTAAAATCCTTGAGGAACACTGGCAGCCTGTCTAGCCAAATTGGTGAGCTTCAGGTTGAATTATAGAATCTGTCCCAAATGTAAGTTAGAGTACAACTGAGAAAGATACCCCAAGTTGATCTTTGGTCTACACATGCATGCGAATACAAGTACAAGCACGCCCACATGTGCAAAGCACATGAACACACACACACACACATACACACACACACACACACGAGATAGAGAAATAAAGGAACAGAGCTGCTAGCAAGGCTTTGGGTATATGCCCTTGTGCATTTTACGTATTTTGCAGCTCTTCCAAGGCTCACTTTCCTGCATGATCTTGATAATGGTACTGATCTATGAACATAAAATGACCAGGTATAACATAACAGATCTGAAAATATTCTCTGCCACTTATATATATTTTTTTGAAAAGGAGGACTATGTGAACCATATCCAAAGGATAGTCTTATAAACATATCACACAAAGAAGCCACAGTATGTAAAACATTGGCAAATACATTGTGTACATCATTCAATGTCAAATTTTTTGTGCATGTTTTAAAATAAAATCTGCTTGCTAATTATAATAGAATCTGTGGTATGAGTCAAAAATACAAACTATTTTGAAATCTCATAGTTCTTTTTTTCTGTTTTTAATGGATAGAAAATATTATGCAAACTCACTTTTTGTTCATAAATCTAACCAACCAATAGGTTCCATTCAGGGAACTAGTACTGTTTTTGTTTTCCAGAATTAATAAATTAATAAAATGAAGGAAAATACTTGTTACATCTTGTATTATGTTGGAATCTCATGAGTTTTAAGCATATATTTTTAATTTCAGATGGTTGTCTCTTTTTCTGCTTCCAAACTATCTATGACTGGGAAAGCATACTCATAGCAAAGTTCCCATTGAATTTAAAAGGCAGGAAAAAAAAAAAGCTGGCTAAATTCCCCACACTTCTTGTTGAGAGCTATGATAGTTGAGTATAGAAACTTGTTGATTGGTTGGTTGGCTAACAGTAGTGTTGTTGTTGTTGCTGTGTTGTTATCATATTGGTGGTGGTGTGATGGAAACAGGTTCTACTTATATATCCTGACTGGCTATGAACTCAAAATACGATTGATTGCCGTGACCTCCAAACTGCTAGGATTTCAGGAGCACATTTCCATACCTGCCTTTGTAGAGATTTCTGAATGCATTTTTTTATTAAGTGATGATTATTGAACTCATTTCTTAATTACTTTTAACATTTTTCTAAGTCTGAAAAAGTAAATCCTAAAGTTAGTATTTTAAATGCTATTTTGATAATCATATTTTTGTTAAAGTTCTCAGGGGAAGCTTTCTGTTTATCAGTCAATATGCCTAGAGATTGTACATGAAAGTCTAGTAAATGTCAAGTTTTCTTGATAGATTCTTGTTTTATTTCTCCTCTTTAAATTAAGTAATGTGCTTTTCCCTGGCATTGACAACTTCTCTAAAGGTAGTCAGAGTTGTCTAGAACACTTATCTTCTCTGCAGAATTGATTGAAACTTTAACCTTCACTCACCTCCCAAATAACTTTCCTAATGTGCTTTACCTCTTTGAATCCTTATCAGCCAGTGGTAGAATCTGCCCAGTTTACTTGTTGCCTGTTTGTAATCAAGTAAACTTTTCTTAACTTATTAGTAGATTACAGCTGAAAGACTATCTCATTTTGATTTTTTATTTCCCAGTATGCTTTTTGTGTATTTCCTTGCATGATCATTTGCTTTTTGGATTTGTTTTATTGAAGTATATAAGCTTAAAAGAGGATAGAGTAACTTTATGAATTTATGAATATAAAGGTACTAAAACTAGCTTATGGCAATAGAACACAGTACAACACTCAGTCATGAAAAGGAACTAGTACTTATTCTTATAATCACGTCCCCTAAAGAAAAATACAAATGTAGAAAGTCTTGGTTATGGAAAATTTATTCCCCAACTTATATGGGTTTATATTTTCTCATGACTTAAAAGGAATACTTCTTGTCTGATCCATCTAAGTAATTCATTGATAAAATGAGTAGGTGCATGCACATATAAAACTTTCAATGTGCAACCTATTCACATTAATATAGAATTATAATTAAATGGCACATGATTTAACTGGAGGACGAAATGCTATGTATGCATGAAAACTACACTTATAATTTTAATGTTGTAGTGACTATTTATGATGTTAAGTTAATATATAAAATAAAGACATGAATATACAATATTACATTGTCTCCAGTTGTTATACCTATGATTGATTCTTCTCACACCTTTCTACTTGTCAACATTTTAAAGTGTCATAAAAATTTTATTACTTTATAATTAGAAATTTATATTTATTTTCAAAGATAGTATAAAAATGATTGAATATAAATGACAAGTAAGGTTACATATTTTCTTGTTTCCATAAAAATTTTTTAGAGCTAAGCCAGATAGAAACATATTGCAGATATAGTTGGATGTGAAATATTTTAATTATGAAGAGTGGGATATCTAGGAAATACCTTCACGCCAAACCTCTTGAATCACAATCATAAAATGGATCCTAACTTACGGCTTCAGTTTGAATACCTAGTGTGAGAAATAACCTTCATAAGCTTCTCTTAAAGTTATGAAAGCTGCTTGAAAGGATCCAGAAGATATGACCACTTAATTCTGCTGAATGACACAGAGATATCTGATGTTCATTTAGCATTGCTTGTCATATTGTCTATGCATTTCTGTAGCAATTCCTCTACTCTGTAAATGAGATTAGATCTTCCTCGTGACCATCTGTACTTTTATGCAGGTGGCATTCATACGTTTGATAAATCAGCCATGGTTTTCCCCTGCACCAAAAAGTAACTGATCATTACAGACATCACTGCATGTTATGCTTAGCAACAAAGGGAATATACATGAAGAAATGTTTGTGTTTGTGCTTTCATGGCCTCAAAGTTTTAAGTAGCGATTGAAACTCTTCCATCTATTTAAACATTTAAACTGATTTTATATTTATTCACTTCTATGGCTGTAAACACAACTGTGTCTGTTTCCATGGCCTCTCTTTAGCCTGAGCATTTTGTCTTTGAAATTTTTCTATCATTTTTATCAAGGTTTGTGTGTATGTAGACAGACAGACAGACAGACAGACAGATAGATGAATAGATAGATAGCAAGACTTTCTTTGCATGAGACATATTGATTCTTTCATAAGGAAGTGCCATAATAGAAATTCTAGAAGCTAAACAGAGATCAAAACTGAATACTTTAGTATCTAAAACAAATAACTTGCTTTACCTATATTGATCAAAAGACATTAGAGAGAAAGGTTTGTGTTTAAACATTTCAAGGCAAAGATGACCTTTCCTAGATATGTGAATGCATTTTGAGTTTTAGGTATGTGATAACCATGTCACCTTGTGAACAGTTTGTGTGCAGCGACCATGAAGCAGAACTGAACAATTTGGGTGCAGAAATTGCAATGAGATACTGTCTCTGCCTGAGAATAGAAACTACCAGTTATGCAAAATATAAATATTTGGTTCCAAGTCATTTGGAAGAGAGCTAATAGAAATACTTATTTTTTGATACCTACTTAAATAAAATAGTAGTCCCTAGAACATTTTTGAAGCAGTATGCCTAATAGGGAATGATAATATTAGCTAAAAGTGAACACTGAAAGCATTATTCACACAAACAGCTGATATGAAGATGATATAGAAGACAGGATGGGAAATTAAAATTGAAATTCCATAGAGTTCCTTTCAAAGCTCATGAAATTCAAGGAAGATTTAGAAATGGACAAAAATAAAGTTCATATTTTGTATCATGGAATTCTTTCATTATTGCTTAGGATATATTTTTCAGCATGTGGATTTCAGCATTTTTCTAGCCTGTGGATTCTTCAATAGAAACAATTATATTAAGTGGAAAGAAGGTGCTATATTACGTAACGTGGACAATGCTAGTTGTAGCTAGTTTAGTAGCTAGTTATATCTGTTTTAAAATTTTCCCTAATTATGTATTTTTATTAAAAATTATATGTAACTAAGTGTCATGGTTGGACATAGGTGTCAGTTTGATAATTGAGCTCTGGGCACAGTTTTGAAGAGTTAGTAATTGAGGACAGCACTGAACAAACATGAAGATGACTTCTAATTAAAGGGGAAAATCCAGTCTGTGGTAGGTGGGACTAGTCCATGTGCAGGTGGATAAGATGGGGGGAGCTGTTAAGGAAGTTTTTATTCTATCTTATACTTGGTCAAATATGCTGGTCTGACAAGTGAGGATTGTCCTTCTCATAGCAATGGATATAATATGCAGCTAGTTTCCCCCTACTGTTGGTAAGTTCTCCTGCCGAGCTGGACAAGGACTGTAACCAAGAATCCTTAGAGAGACTAAAGCTCCTTGTTCATCCTTAATTTATTTATTGGCAACAGTGCACCCAGCTGCAATACTAAGAAAACTAGAATAAAATTCTGGGAGGATTGAAAGAATTTTTTTAATGTTATCAGGATTCTATAAAAAAGAAGGAATTGGGGGGAGTTTGAGGGTTTGCTTTAAACATTTGGAGTTTAAGAGCAGATGTTAGAACAAACTTTAATGGAACTCTTCTGTCCAGGAGGGACAAGTGAGAGGGTCAACAGATACTTTAGAAACTGAGATACAGTCCAATCCTGGAGAAGCATAGATCAGAAGAGAGGCACAATCAGGTGCTCACTACGGAGTGACTGATACTCCATTCTGCAGGCATGACAGACCTTTCAGAGACATAGTCTATCTATCTATTATAAACCCATAGCAACTTACAAAATTTCCTAAGAGAATTTGATAGAGTGGATTATCCTAAATCAGTGGAAATAGTAACTATTTTGTAAAATCTTGCATTACATAAAGCACTCTAGATGCTGTATGTTTAGTGAATGAAGTGGTGTGTGCCTGGAGTGGTTAATGGCTTTCAACTGTGCTGAAAACACTCTGCTTCAACAATACAGAATAATCTTGGGACTTAGGGGAATGAATTGACATTTCATTTTATTTATTGTTGAAGTGCAGCATTTTCTTTGCGGAAGTTCTCTAGAGCTGTTAGAGTAGCTTTTATTTAAATTCAGCCATTTTCTAATAAAGAAAAAGATCATTAGGGTGTGTTGACAGGATTCAAGTAAAGTGTGCTATTCACATGCTCTGAAAAAACGCTGCTTTAGATTTTAATTGGCTATATTTTTCTTTTAGTTTTATAATACATGCTTGTTATTTAAGTTTTCTGATTGCAATAAAAATAATCCATATTTTCTAGAGAAAAATAGAAAATCATAAAACATTATTTTGGTGGTTTCTATCATGGCCTTTCACAGTTCCCTTCAAAAGTGCTAGAAGCAAATCTAGCAATCTTAAGCATATTTTAAGATATCATTTTCATTGGACTGATGTACTGAAAGGCATGCATTTCATGAAAATGTATAACCCAACTAAATGAGACATCATTATAATGAAAATATCTGCAGGAACAAAGATAGCTAAGTCTCAGAAGACGGCCCATCTCTGGAGCGGTGTTCAAAACTGAGTAGTCCCCAAGTAGTAAAAAAGAAAAAGAACGTCCCTAGGATTTGCTTCAATCAGTATTGGTTGGAATTTTTTTTCTGTATATTACAACATCAAAAAGATGTGTTTGTTAAAAGAACACAGAAATGCAGTACATTCTGGTACTGAAATAAAAACTGCCACCCTCCCAAAGAACAGGAGCAAGTTGAGCTTTCATTTCTACTGCATCAAATTTTGTGCTTTGTCTTAATTATTCTGCTAGTATGGAGATGATTTTCCACATGATTTCACTTTCAGATAGGAGAATGTCAGCAGAGTTGTCATTAGACTTTACTGCTTGGCATATACTGCTCCTTGGGCCGCTTGGTTACAAGATTAAGCATGTTCATTGTATTAGGCGTGTATATTTACTGACAGTGGGTCAGGAATCGAGACTCTGAAAAATAAGCAGGGTTGTTAATTTAGTAGTTTCATAAGTTCTTATAATTTTGTGAAAAAGTGAGGTTGTAGCTATTATCATATTGCTAAGCTGTAATTGGTGTCTGCATACCTGAGTTTACATGGAAAATATAAAAAAAAAGGATCCCATAGGAGTAGAAATATTTGCTGTTGGATACACTCGGGCTTAAAAGTTTGAGACTGAAGAAGGTATGCACATTTGTGGGTGTGGAATGCTATGTATGTGTGTGTGTGTAATGCTGTGTGTGTGTGTGTGTGTGTGTGTGTGTGTGTGTGTGTATTCTTGCATGTCTGCACATACTTGTATGTGTGCGTAGATGCAGAAACCTTGCACACCATGGTCATGTGGATGCAGATACAGGACAATGTCAGGTATTTTCCTCACCTTTTCACCTTCTCTGAGACATGATCTTTTCAGTACTCAGTATAGCAGGCGCACCAGAACTCTAACTGCTGGATTCTCTTAAAGTACTATTTGGACATTTTGGAAGAACTTTATCTTGTGAATAAGTATTACAAAATTTTAGAAAGGTTGCTTAAGGACTGATTATGTTTGGCTTCTAATATGAAGGTCAGATATTTGAGCATTTTATAGAATGGCCCTGAAAAGCCATTTACATTTCTGAACAGGAGAATAATGAGTTAGAAGAGGCATCCTCAGGAAGACTGATTTGTGAAAATTGTGAATGAAAGATTAGATTGGAAATAGGCCATAGGTAGAGAATGCAATTACTTGATGATAGTATTAATTCAAGTAGGAGATGATTAGATTCCAGAGGGAGGTATCATCACATGAAGAAGTGTGTTGATGGGAGTGAGGGTCCTTAGGAATCAAATAGTGATTGGCCGTGTGTTAGATATGCTGCCTGGAATTCAGCTTCATATGGCCATTAGAGAAATTCACCAATCACAAAACAGCAAACTTCTTTCATCCATCATCACCACTGAGGTGGTTGGTCACACTTTAACATTAAGCACCAGAGACAGAATCATTATGTTGCTGTTATGTTTTTATGGAAAAGACCAAAAGGTAGAGTCCCCAAGGTTCTCTAGTTTTCAGAGCTCTTAAACAGACATTTGAGCAGATAGTAGGGGGTCCCTGAGGAGAATTGTGCCTCTTCCCCTACCCAAGGGCACACAATGAGTTTTGTGTACAACTGATAAAATTTACAGGCAGACATTGATCCACTAATGTTTTTGTCCTGTTATACTTGGCATCGTGTCAACAGATGATGATCCAAACATTTCATAGGCTTTACTTCTTTCTCCAAACTCTGTCATATTGCCAAAGGAGTAGGTGGTTCTTAGAATGTGGAGGCTTATAAGAAGGAAAAATATGAAAAAATATTTTTTAATAATTGAAACTGAACAATAGTCAAACCTACTTCTACCTTTTCTTTCCTACTATTCTTTTTTTAATTATGTAACCTTATGCCTTTAATGTGATTGATTTTTTAAGTTACATTTATTTATTTTTCTCCAATCATACAAGTTCATTGGTGCCCCATCCCTTTCCTCCCTCCACCCCTCCCCAGTCCCCCTTGCACCCTCTCCCCCTTTTCCCTTCCTTTCACCTCCATCCTTCCTTTTCTCCCAGTGCCTCCTTCTTTGTCCCCCTCCCATTCCCTGGAGCATCCTTTTGTGTGAATGCCAAACTTCCCTCTGAATCCTCCACTCTAGTGAGGTATAAGGACTCAGTGGCATTGCCCAGAGCCCTTTCTTGGGCTCCCTTTTTGAAACACTATTATGTTACATAGCACTATTATGACTGTTAATCCCTTGTCTCTAAGGATCCTAGTGCCTATGATCCATGCTAGACTTTGGGAGGATTGTTGACATGTCAGTCATTGCTCAGGTCATGCAAAGTCCAATTATGGCTACTGAGCCCTAGTGTGTGTAGAGTATCTTGCATATGTTGGTCCTTCCCATCTTTAGGCCTACTATTTTTTTTTAATATTATAACTTAAAGTTATTCTGCCAGGCATGATAGCTCACACCTCTGATACCAGCACTCAGAAGCAGTGGCTGGAGGTTAGAAATTTCAAGGCCATTCTTGACTGCTTAGCTAGTAAAAGTCCTCTCTGAGCTATAGAAGAAGACCCTGTCTCATAAAACAAACAAAGTAAATAAACAGACTGTCACAGTTACGCTGTATTGCAGTGAGACAACATGCAGACAGCCAGCTTGAGGAAGAAAGGGTAAGTTTATTTGACTTACAGTTCCAGAAAGGAGATACAATCAATTTATTGTGGAAACATTGTGGTGGCCACAGAAGCTGGAGGTGGCTCACGTCACTGCAGACATCACCATGGAGGTTAAGAGAGCAAGCAGCAGACAAGAGAAGAACACTAGAGAAGGCAGGGAGAGACTAACCAACCTCAAGGCCCAAGGTCCACCCGTGTGACATGCCTTCTTCAGCAAGGTTTCACCTCCCAGAGTTGCCACAAGCTTCTCAAACGTTAATGTCCGCTAAGGATGGAAATACCCGAGCCTGTGGGGGACCACTCACACCCCCTTCAGACCATGACACACATAAATAAGCTTCTCATATGTATGTTTCAAACTCACAATACTTTCAACAGAAAATATATCCACTTTGTTAAAGGAATAGTGTAGATCATTCATACTCATCTGAGTTTTCCTCAGGGGAAAACTCATTCTTTTTAGGACTTCATAAAGTTGTCAACATTGGACAGTTTCTGCCTACTAGATTTGATTTTTAAAAAATTAAGGTCTATTAATAAGAACTTACTCTAGAATATGTTTCCCTTAGACCTCTAATGTTGACCAAATCATCTTCAAGGCCACTGAAGTGTCCACCATCCAGAAGTCCATTTGCCAGCTTTCTGTAGAAGCTTCTAAGTCTGAACAAAAATGAAGCATTCCTCTGCAAGTACTTATGATTATATTTAGGTTATTCCTGTAAGTTAGATTTCACTTGAAAAAACTAATGACATTATGTATTATGCTACAAATCATTATGGAATAACATAGATATTGGTCAGGTAGAAATTCTAATATTAATATTTTTGGTTCAGTCTTTTAAAACAAACTTTTATCATGTTCTTCTGACATTAAAAATAGCTTAGAAACAAAATTTTAAAAATACGTGTTTTTCTCAGGTTTTTTTCATACAAATAAAAACATGCACCAAGCAGGGAATGCTAGCTAGTATCATCAAACAAATGATTCGTTACAACTAAAAGTGTGGTTTCATGAAGCTGAGGCTTTTAGGCATAATCTATTATCCAGCTCTGATTAGAAACTAATAGGACAGATCAATAAGAGGTTGTCCATTAACATGTGTGGTACGTAAGCAAAATTTTATTGCCCATCCAGATAGTGTTGGTTCATGTCTTTGTGTGTATGCATATGTATTATGGCGAGTTATCAAAGTATATTTTATGAAGAATTTCAGTTTTCAATTATAAGTTCTACTTTGATTTTATTATTGTTATATAATGCTACTCTGTATTTTAATTAGAACAACCTTGCTTTAGCAAAAGTATTTTTCCCTTCAGATGAAAGAAAATTATATTATCTGATTGCAGGAAAACTTACATCTTTTCTGTTCTGAATATAATATATTAATGTGAAATTTATTACATGTTTTTTCCCTGTTAAAACTTCTGTCCTTCCTCTTCATTCTTTTTGGGTCCATATTCTGCAATATCTTCATTTGCTTATTTGCTTGTCAAAGTAAATTTAACGCTTGACTCTGTGTGACATTCAGAATATGTGCTGAGGAGATGTTCAGTGGGTCAAATGCCTGCTGAGTTAAAGTCCCGCGAGCCCTGGTGAGGCAGCACACAGCTGTTACCTTTCTTAGAGAAAGATGAGCGACAGAGACAAGAGAATGCCTGAAACCTCGAGAGCCAGTTAGCTTGGAGTGCGCAATGGCAAACAAGAGAGAAGGCAAGGACCAATACCACATGCATGCATGTGGTACACACACACCATTCACACACACACACACATACAGTTTATATACATAGACATACACACACACACACACACACACACACACACACAATACAAAGTAAAAAAGACTCTGAGTCAGACTGTACTCATTCATGACAAAAGTTTAAATAAGCCGTTCCTTTTGAGGAGAACATTCCTATAAATCAATAGGCCATGGGCTTTCAGGAGGTTCAGGCTTGCTGTTTCACTTTTCTTTGTGGTATTTTGGGGTAACACTCATACACAGGTTAGGGGAGAATTGTAGGCTTATTGGTTTATAGTTCCGAGGGAGATACTGTCCATGACAGCAGTAATCGCATAGGACAAGGCTCAGCCAGAGGCCAAAGCAGGAGGCTGGCTCAGGTCACTTCATCCATCATGAAGCAGGGACAGCGAGAGCGCACTAAGAGGAGTCAGGCCCAGCTACCAAATCTCAAGGCCTAACCCCTGTGGGCTTTTGTTGTTTTTGTTTTGTTTTAGCAAGGATCTACCTCCTAAAGTTGTACAACCTTCCTAAATATTAACATAAGCTGTTACAATTTGCCTATGTGTTGCCTATAAGTTCATGACCAAACAACTTAGTGGCATATGTGGTTTTATTTTATGCTTGCTTACACTTCTCCTGATGGTTCCTAGTTCAGCTTGGCCAGAGAATTCATACCAACACCAAGTGGCAAGGAACTGGCAACACCATATCAACAGGGAAACCTGAAAGGGGTCAAACCTCATTTGCAGACAGCAATATTGCCAGAGTATGCTGAAGTATCTCAATTTATTGACCAGCTCCCTCCATTTTATCCGCCTGCCCAGGTATGGTCTGCTGCCCATGAGCTGGGTTTTCCCTCATCAGCTGGAGTTGTTGAGTTGAGTGAGCCTTCAAGCTTGCTTAGGGCTTGTCTTAGCTGCTCCTACTTCATGAATGTGTTAAAAGCTTTGCTGTCAGTTGTCAAGATGAACCTGAATCTCACTAGCACATCAACTAAAGTTGCAAATATATGAACCTCTGTAGGATAACGCGCCAAGACCGTAACACTTGTTAAATTCTTTGTGAAGTTATTCTCTATTGTCTCTGTTTTAAATTCTGAAAGTTTCCAAAATGGTCACAATGATGAGTTTTTTCCTGTTCAAATGTGCTTTTCTGTAACTCTAGTTCTGATTAAAACTAAACCAGCTAACGGTACAGAGGTACAGAGCAGAATCCCTTATAGATGCACAATATATTCCGCATAGTCCTAGAAAATATATCCTATTCATTTCACAATCAGTAGTATGTAAACTGAGCCTATCAGTTTACAGTGTTTTCAAAACTAAACACACTCTCTGTGTTTCTAACTCCTGATTTCTTATACATCACAGGAATAGCCTTTTTCTGTGGGGAGGGGAGGGGTTCTTTTGCTATAAAAATACCATCTGTTGCAAGTACTCTTTTGTTTCCTCTTTTTTTTTTTCTTTTTTGAAGGTGCTATAAACCTGTCTTTCACTCTGAATCTTTGCAGAAATAAAAAAATAAAAAGTAATAAAGTGGTAAAATGCAGTGATCAGGTGGAAGTCACTTGAGTAGTAGTAGGCCTTCCAACATATTCTCAGGGACAAAAAAAATAGAACATTTGAGAGTGCTTTGAATCACACACAGGTCTATGGGAGCAGCACCTGGCTCTTTATCAGATGCTTGGCTTTTCAATCCCAGGCCTCCTCTAAAGCTTCAGGACAGTCCAATCCCATAGCTATGGTCATGGACAACTTCCCAGTTGAGTGAGGCACGAGTTCAGTGGAGTTTGCTGAAGTCAGAAGATAATCCTGGACTGATTAATTATGCCAGTGTGGCAGCATCTAGTTCAGAGTGGACTACAGTTGTTCAGTTTAAGTTAGGTGCCTATGCTGAGATAAGTAGTCATTATCAGGGAATCGAGCACCAGGGTTTTTCATAGTTTGCAGATACATGGAAATAGAAATGTTGGTAACATGTTCTGAATATGAACTCTTTGGTTTTGTTAGAAGTTTGACTATGAAAGGGACAAAGTCTCAAGTCACTACTAAGACACTTAAACCAAGAATTCTGGATGTGCTTCTGAAAGCCAAGAATCACCACAGAATAGATTTTGAGTGTGGTAATGCAATGGTTAGAATGGCAACTTAAAAACAATACTCTGATTTGTGTGAGACCAGTTAAGTATAAATTAAAACAATGAAACCCCCAAGCCTTCCAAGCTCTAGCTTTTCTGAATGCAACGAATAAAATAGCACAGAGGGAGTTTTGCTGCGAGGCTCTGACTCCAGCAACCCAGCCTGGCTCACCTCCCCATCCCACTTCAACATGGTCCTTTGGGAACAGAAACAGGTGAAGAGTCCAGAGGTCCTAGATTTGTCTTGGAGCTTTACATTTAAAGCGAAGAAGAATTGGGATAGGGGGACAAGAGGTATACATAACTAAAGGAGACCTACCTGTGGGTCTCCATTGTTCATTTCTGTTTCTGCATGGTGGTCCAAAAGAGCCTTAGTGCTTGAGGGGATAACGTGGTTCTAGGGAGCTGATCGCTCCTGCTCCAGCAGATGCAGGCCTGCTATTGCAGACAACTGACCCTTTGGTGAGAGAGTCGTGTTTCCTGTAGTCCAAGGTGACTTCAGGTTTAAGGCAATGACTGAAGACATTTAGGTGTTTGTTACCGGTCTGGAATAGGACACTGTAAAAAGCTGACAGAAAGATGGTTCTGTTGCTCTTATCTTTGTGCTTTTCACCTTGAAGGGGAGTGAGATAATTTAAGTATCCCATGTTTCTAAACAGAGACCCCATGAGTGATTAACATCCCTGTGTGCAGAGGTAAGCAGGTGACCCAGAGAAAAGAAAACATGATAAATGAAGACAGATGTCAGGCTTTATCTTGCATTTATCACATTGTGGGCCCAACTTAGTTAATGCTTTCTAGCAAAAGCAGTTTGTGAATGGATGCTAGAGAAGGGCAGCAGGTCCTAGGAAACACTTAGGTCCTATTAAAAATGCACATGCCAATTAAACACAGAAGTCTCAAACTTCAGATCTAGGAACCACATATGAGAGGGACATTTTGATCTTTCTGGGCATGGTTTGCATCTCAGGACAGTATTTGAAGTAAGGCTAGGAAACAAGAAAGGAGCCATAGGTAGTGGAGGGTAAAGGCCTAAAGGGCAGGGAGGATAAAGCACATGTGATATCACAATAGTGAGGCAGGGGAATACTAGGGATAGGAAAGGTTAAACAGTAATGAAGTGGAGGAAGGGCCAACCTCATCCATACAAGACTACTTCAGATCCATTCCTTCTACTTTATAAGCTAACTAAAAATACGTTAACAAAGGCTAGGGGATAAAGTGAGCTGCCTTACATGGGTAAATAGCTCTGTTGCCAGAATTCACAGGTTTTTTTCCCCCAATCCCAGCTGTGGGATACTTTCTTATGAATTATTTAAAAAAATAATGTGCATTATTGTAACTGCTCTTGGTTGCTCACCAGAATAAGAACCTAATACCCCACTGCAAAAGACACACACTGTAGATTCAGGACCCAGAGAAATCTGTCTGGAACTGATCTCAAAGCTCTCTGCTGACTGTACTCATAGTACCAGACCATAGTAGTTATTGGAGAAAAGTCACCAATAATCTGAACCATCTTTGTGCCATGTCTTCTACAATACTGACCCAAGGTTCAGAATATGCCCACAAGTACAATGATTAGGCAGTTTTAAGAGTAGTCATTCTGGGAAGGTTTCTATAGGTCTTGAAAGGTCATTCCCCCACTGCTGGGATTACCCTGAAGGAACATTCCCTTCCCTAACTTTCCCCAATGCTCTATTCCTGTTTGCCAAAGGATATGAGATTAGTTCTCCATTGTAGATAACCCCTACCATGAAGTGGGCCTCAACATGAACAGACCAATGAGATGTAGAGGGCCAAAAGCTCCAATTAGGTTTGCAGAAATGAAAGCTAACCAATGGAGAGAAGCCACTCTCCCCAGGCCTAATATATATTCTCTCTGTTTCCTGATTAGACCCATGGCCTGATTCATGGGAGGGAATGCAGGAATAGTCCATTAAGCCTAGTCAAAAGTCTGTGGGCTAGGGAAGTCATGGCTCCTATGAAGAAATCTACTATTGATGTTTTGCTAGTGGAACATATGGTTAAACTGTGCTGTCTAAATGCTTATATTTATGTCCATAGACTGGTGCAACTCTTGGTCATAGTCACAGAAGTTTCTTGTAGCAATGAGTCATAACTCATTAAAGTGTTAGGAATAAAGACAGTAATTGGGGAATGGGAAGAATACTATTAAAACTGTCTTCTGGGTGTGACATTATTGCTGCCAGCCTGAGCCTGTGATTACTTGCAAAAGAACTGTGCACACAGGCACACACATGGGCATGAAAGTATTAAGGGGCCTGGTTGGAAGAAGAAAGGATTCAAACGTGTGAAAGTGGGCTGGGAGAAGATAATGTGGTTGAGGAAAATTACATACTAGTGAGAAACTCTCAAAAAACATCCAATGCCTGTGCTTACTTCTCAAAGAATTTGGGTTTGGGGATCTGCTTGTATTTTTTCATCAATAATGACCTCAGTTTCTGGATTAACTGGTAGAAAAATGTAAAAAAAAAAAAAAAAAAACAGTTTGAGAATCATTGAGTGAGGAAGAGTCACATTTCACACTTGGAACATGTAAGCTTTCAGAGCCCTAGTAGTTAGCCCTGGTCTTGCTGTAATATATCTGAAGTCAAAGTCCAGCATAAGGTTGAAAGCATGAGGCCTCGCTTCTCCCAAAGTTTATGTGGGCTGTGTTTCATGTGTTGCCATCTCTTTGTGGAGAAGTCAGCTGGCAATTTTACAGCATGACTCACCCACAGAACAGCACTGAGTTCTGTGGTTTCAGTGGGAAACAGTGCCAGAAAAGATTAATGCATTCTGTTTTAAGACTAAGTGTGCCTTCCAGATTCTGCTCTCTACTTGCAACCTATGCAAATTCAAATTCAGTGCAATTTAAATGACAAAGGATGATTTGTGCTGTTTAACAAATGGGCCATTGGTATTAATCACCAGGTTTTTGGCAGTTGTGCTATGAGAGGGAGGATGATAAGTACCTCTAGGAGCTGTATGTAGGAGCGCTGTATTTGTAGACTTGGCTTGGCTGTTCTTTGTTGAATAATTAATTATAAGTCTTTACAAAAATTCCCCTTTGTCTCCCCAGTCAGTAGTAATAAAATGGCTATTGCGTGGTGATAAATTCTAAGATCTACATTTAGATTGATTCAATGTGATTGCCAGGTAGAATTTCCTATTTTTAAAAGCATTCAATAGCTCATCATATTTGTACCACATGTATGTTTCACTGAGAATTACCTTAGAGTAATATCTAAAGTATTTTAAAGCCATGTTAAAATTTTCTTTGCATCTTCTTATTTTTTTTCTTTCTATGTTTCTTACAAGAAATTATTCATCTATTTGGTTCAGGATTTGTCAAATTTTCTATGTTCCTATTACCCAAATGAGGATCTTTTCTGAGTATAGTTTTTAATCTACTTTGTAGGCATATGTGGACAGTATAACATTTCTGATAAGGATAGGAGATAGAAAGAAACTGGTCAGGTGGTTCAGAGCAGATACCTTAGAAAAGTCTCCTCTTTGGCCAGTAGCCAAAGTTGTCCTTATTTTACCTTGGCTAGAGATTCAAATTGCCAGAAGCCACCTCTAGCTGCTGCTGCTGCTGCTGCTGCTGCTTCCTTCTCCTCCTCCTCCTCCTCCTCTTCCTCCTCTTCCTCCTCCTTCCCTTCTCCTCCTTATTCTCTTCCGCTTTCTTCTTCTCTCTTTCTGTCCTCCTAAATCAAAGCCCCTTTCTCAAATCTATAGGTGAAGGAGTGACTGAAATTCCAGTTTCAGTCCAAACAAGTGTTCCTTTTGGTGAACAGCTTTGGAGTTGAGTTACATGTTAGAAATGGGCTTTACCTTGTATTCTAAATGATTTTAGGATCTCAACTTTTCAGTGTAGTGCACAGTGTTAGGATAAGGATCAGCCAACTGAAGATCATTAAGGACGAATTCCTCCCTCATGGCCAGCTTTTGACCCAGACTCCTGTTTCCCTGATAACACTAAAAGAAAAATATCATATCTGCCCCATCTTAGGCCTCCTGGGCAAAAGTATAGGATAGTCCTGACCCAGGATGAAGACATGATTTTTCATCTGCTCCAAAGATTAGAACATTACATACTATTTATTATTTATTCCTTGAAGAGTTAATTTCATTGGCCCTGTCAATCACCTGGCTAGGTGTCACCTCCTCCTCAGGCAGTTTCACAACAGGGCCATGCTGGGAAGGTCTTTGAAGTTAATCATCCTCTATTGCTGGGATTATCCTGAAGGAACACACTCTACTAATCTGGAGAAACTGGTTCTAATCCTCCACAGGGATAAAATTACCAGCTTCTCCCATCCCTTGTCTATGAAAGGATATGGAGATGAACTCTCCACTGCAGATAAATTCCTCAAAAGAAACAACTGGATGACAAGCCACAAAGTTTACTGGGCTAGACCCTAATATGAACAGATCAGTGACATATAGGGGACCAAAAGCTCTAATCAGAAACTGGATTGCAGAAACTGGAACTAACCCATAAAGAAAAGCCATCCCCCACAACCCTATAAATATCCATGTCACTGCCAGCCACCTGGGACTTCCTTGTTCCTAATGGACTTAATATATGGAGCTGGCGAGTTCTTTTCCAGCTTCCTTGCCCCACAGACTCTATGCCTGTGGTTTCTTTTCCACTCCCTTGCCCCTTGTGGGTTTCATGTCCATGAGTTCCATTCTTTCTGTCCTCTAATAAATCTGCCTTAATCCTCTACATATGTTCTGGTTTCAATCTTTGACTTCTGAACACAAGAACTTGGACATAAAGTCCCGCATCACCCACACTCTCAGTAAAACTGATTCATCTAATGACATGTTAAAGTAATGGGAGAAATCACTGTCTTCTTAATAAGATAATGTACCTATTGTTCCCAGAAGCCTGTGCAGCTGCACAATAGCTTGAAAATCCTCACTGTGCTTACCCCTTAGGCCTTCACACTTTTTGAGTTCTAAACTCAAAAAAAAAAAAACTCCATAATTTTTCTTTTCTTCAAATTTTCCATGTCTTTTTTTCAAAAGCCAAAGCATGCTTTTCCTGACACTCTGGGCTTCCTTACTTATTCTCTGAAGACTCGCTTTTCCCTTATCTGCCACAAGGTTGCTGGCTGAGGTTTTATATACCCTAACTCAAAAGATCTGACTTTCTGTCTTCCTTCTTTCTGTCTCCTTCCACCTGCAATTGCAGCTGTCAATAGTTAGACCTTGTAGTCAGGGAAGAGGACACATTTCGAGAAAAAAAAAAAAAACTGAGTTCAGATCTCCAGATCCTATGTAAAAATTCCAGGTGGAAATAGTGGAGGCCTGTAATTCTGGCCCCTGGAATGCAAAAGCCTAGGAAACTCTAGAGCAAAGCAATAAGGAGGCAGAGCAAAATCACCCTTAGACTTCTATAGACACACACACACTCCAGTGCCCTCTTATGCTCGCACACAAACACAAGGACACATACATACAAAAAAAGAGTTATAACTTTCTTCCTTCCCATTTTTTTTCTTTCAAACTCTAATGAAATGGTGCTCAAGCTTCCTTCTTTGAGGCCAATGGGAGAAAGGAATGAGAAGCAACTTCTACCATGTGCTGGTGGCACATGAAGGTCCATGAATAAAAAGAAACTGATAAGGTGGAGTGACTTAAGAAATAGGAGCTATCGTTTAGCCTTAAGATGGAAGAGCATTAGAACAGAAGAGATAGTTCAAGGTCGGAGAGGACCGGGAGAAAGCCACCATGACAGACTGGCAGAAGGAGGAAGAGAGGTCAATGTGTGGAGAGACAGGAGAGTTTGGAAAGCAGGAAAAGAGAGAGACTCTGGGCGGGGTCACAATCTTCTAAAGTCTCTGGTGTTGTTAAAGAGTTGTCAGGGAGCTACAAGGGAAGCAAGGCAGAAAAGATTGAGGTGTGGTCTTTACCAAATGAAATGGTCTCCTTATTAAAGTGAAGATTCTACAAAATGAAAGCAGTCACTAAACACCTATTTCTGTTTTTAAGTTCTTTTAGTAAGGAGTCTAAGAGCCCAAAGGCACCAGGAAGATCCCTTGTAGTACTTCCTCTTTAAACTATTTTGAATCACTATAACTAGTCTTTCCTCGTTTCACATTTTCTGTCTCTGCCAAACATCTCCATGCTGGCAATGCCCCTGGATTCCATCCTTTTGCCACTTTGAAGTCCTGCCTGAGAAAGATGGTTCCATGTCTTTAAATGTCGTTTTTATATTCCAGTGTTCAGATTCATATCTTCCAAGCTTACCACACTTGAATGTTGAATAAGTATCCACATTCAACATGCCTGTGTCACTCAGCCTACACAGGGCCCCGAAGTTCCACCATTACAACGGATGGTCCTGTTATCTTTCCAGAAGCCAAGACTGGAATTTAATAAGAGTCTTGGTGCTCACTTTCCATCACTGCAGATGAAACCCAAGGTGAACGCTATTCCCTCCACCGCAAGGCCCCAAACTCATCTTCTGTCCTTCTGCTCTAGAGCTGCCTAGTCATTATCCTGTGAAACTTCCTAAGTAGCTTCTCAACTGGCCAGTGAGCTCCCATCTTCTCCTACTTGACTTCAGAGACTCCATGGTAGCAGCCAACCCTGAAAGCAAGTCTGGTTCCTGCAGGAAACACTCCAGTACTTTTTCCATTACTATCAGTACTCAAAACATCCTACCACGTTTTCTGTGACTCACTTGACCTTGGCCTTCAAAGCCCTCTTAACCACCAAACCCCCATATGTTTTCTCTGCTCTTTTCCTATGTCCCTCTGGTCCTTAAGTGCCCAGAAAAGGCTAATAAAGTCCTTCAACAACTGGATTCTCTTCCTTAAATTTTTCCCTCATGTCTCTACATCACTGGATCTTTATTTTCTCAACTTCCAAAAATTTACATTTAATCTTCAATGGAAAATACAGATATACACTAACACCCTTGGTGCCACTGTCTTATTGTTTCACTTTTTTCATTGCACACTTAATATATGGAGCTGGCGAGTATCTTCCTGGGTATCTTATTGATGTGTCCCTGAATGAAGGATTATGCAGAAACACAATGTGTTAAGAAACAGGAGGGGAGGTAGGTCAGAATAGAGGAAAAGTTTAAAATTTCAATGGACTGGTAATTATATATTAAGAATATGGTAAAGCACAGATTTTCAGAAGGAAGTATCTAGTGGAAGGGTTAAAGGTTGACAATACCAGGGAAAACAAGAAAGAAAGCATAACAGTAAGTTATTTATATGCTTATCAGTTATTATATGCTTCTCAGTAGGATTTGCCTTTGTGTTTAAGACATCAAGATTTTTGTTATTGTAATTGGGTTTCTGGTGAGATTCTTTGAAAACTGTAGGTTTGTACACATACGCTTGAAGCATGATCCATTGATA
Organism: Typhlomys cinereus; assembly: GCA_023101885.1. Taxonomy (NCBI): domain Eukaryota; kingdom Metazoa; phylum Chordata; class Mammalia; order Rodentia; family Platacanthomyidae; genus Typhlomys; species Typhlomys cinereus. The sequence goes on from JALPQD010000145.1 coordinate 4,161,360, forward strand.
TTTGAACATTCTTATTTAAAAAATCTCTGTGTGTGTTGTGTGTGTGTGTGTAACTAGTATCTCTATGCTAGGAACATTTATAGCAAATGTTAATCAGTTGTAATGGCTGACTAGAGGCTTCATCCATACTCTAGGTGGGGGAGTCTTCTTCTATCTGGTATTCCCCATACCTTCCCTGTCTTTCTTTCCTACCTCAATAGGTACTAACACCATGTTATGTCATTTCATTTTAAAATACGCTTTCTTGCTATTTGCCTCTCCTCTTGTACAATAGAAATTAAGCTGCATAACACTGTTGCAGGTTTCTTTCTTTAGGGTTCTTGTGTTCTGGAACAAAAGATTGAAACCAGAACACATTTAGAGGTTAAATCCAGGATTTTGTTGAAAATGAGAGAAAAGGGAAGAAACTCTCCAACTCTCAGCCCAAGGAAGGCAAGGAAGAAGCCACGACCTTAAAGTAGGAAAGCATTAGAACAGAGGAGATAGCTTAAGGTCGGTCAGAAGGACAGGAGAACTGCCATAAGCACATGGATAGGAGAGGACAGAGTCGCTATGGAGTGACTGGAGAGCAGAAAGAAGAGGAAGGTGATAGATAGGTTGAGTCATAATCTTTCATCGTCTCGCATTGCCCAGGAGTTACCAGGAAAGTGAGGTAAAGACTGGAGGGTGGTGGTCTTGGTTCCCACAGGAGTAGACATTTTTAACTGCATTAGCTGTCCAGTAGATAGTAAATTATCCCCATTAACATCAGTAGCTTTGCCCTTTTTCTTCACTGCAGTGAACAGGAGTGAACGGGAGGCTAGCTCACACAGGTACCTAATATATCTTTGTTTAATTCCTCTTCTGTAAGTGAGTCTAGTGCCAGTGATATCTCAACTATGAAATGAGAAGTTGCTAGAAAGTGACAACAAGATATCTTTGGAAGAAAAAAGGATTTGTTTGCAGCTGCCACTTAGAAGTTGAATGGGGATCATAGCATAGTGTACCTTCCAGAAAGAAGGGAGATGAATTCTACCATCAAGATAGATGATGAGCCTGGAACTTAGTTTCAGCTGCTGATCTGACACTTGAAGTGTGACTCTGGGTACATTTACGAGGAATTTACATACATACATACATACATACATACGTGTGTGTGTGAGATAAATAGAAGGAACACATGTGCAAGAGTACATTTGTAGAGGTCAGAGGACAACTTTTGGGAGTCGCTTTACTCCTTTTACTATGTGGATTCCAGGGACTGAACTCAGTTCACTAAATATGCTCACAGGAATCTTATACCCCCTGAGATAACCTGTCAACTTGAGATTCTGGCTTAGTAGTTGTATGGGTTTGAGGAAGCTATATTTCAACCATTATGGGTAAAATGAACACAATACAGTTCTCATACAAAATGAAGGAACCATTAGGAGTCTGTATTCGTATAAGGTCATAGTGCTTTCGTAGAATTTAGTTCAGTGCATGTGTGGTGTGTAGTGTGTGTAAGTGTCTGTACTTTCATGCTTATAAATTAGGTAGGTACAGTAGAACTAAAAAGATATGTCTATTGAAATATTCAAAATCTCAGTTTTAGTAATGTATTTGTAAGTAACAAATTTAGAATATTCTGTCTTTTTGTTTTTAATATTGAATTTTAAAAACATATACAGTTAGCATCTTATAATTACCATTGTTCTGAATTTATAGAACTAGATTTTTTAATTGGGACATCACTGGGGAAAATGTAAGATTATGTTAATTATGGACGGCTCTTCCTAGACAGTTTTAATGGCCTTTCTGTTGTCATTTCTAACTGTGAACTGTTCCTGAAATCTGGAAGCAGAAATTCCAGAACTTATCATTTTCGTAAGTATATTACTATTAAGTTTACCGAAGTAAAACTTTCGGGGAACTATTTATGTTAGAAAAGCCATAGTATTCCCTAGAGAAAAATATTATAGTTTTGGAAAAGCTTACAGCTTTTGAAGCAGAATATTGAACTAATTAAAATCTTACTCTTTTTTTCTTTTATCCTTTTTTTATCTTTATTCCAAAAATTTTGTTTATTTTCCAAAACTTTATCTTTGCATTTAATTCAGGAACTGTTAAAACCTGCCCGATTTCCAGAATAAGAATTGATTAGGTGGTAGAAGGATTAGGTGCCAGGCTAGGTGGTCCATGGAAACCTTTGTATAGGTGCTGTGTGCACCACAGTTCTTTAGTTAAAGGTGGCCTGCATGATGACATTTTGTGTTAGCACAGTGGCCTGGTTGTTGCCTATACATCTGTTCTACCCAGGTGATCTGATGACAGAAATTGTAGCAGTAATCTGTTCCCTTTACCTAGCTCAGGACCTGACAATCAAAGGCCTAGAAAATATCAAAATAAGATTTGAATAGTTTGAAATGAATATGCAGCAGATGTGCTGTGCTGTTAACAGTCCGCAGCCCCATACTCAGTCTGAGTCTGATGGTCACTATGATGCCCATACAGCCAGTATCACTACTGTTAGACCTGAGGCGGTGACTGGCTTGGATTCTTGCCACAGAACTTTAGAGGATTGGTTGTCATGACCCCATATAACTGCTATCTCTGAAATTGCTAAATCTTTAAATATCACACCTCTTTGGTTTCAAACTCAAAAATTGACCAAAAGGGCAAGAAAAATGAAGAAATTGCTAGCCAGAATATTACACACCTGGTGTTCTTTCTCTCACTTTGATTTTGTCAGTCTTGCTCATACAATGTCTCATACTACTGTTTCCCTATCACTGAAGTTTAGAGTTAGTTACACATAAAAGAAATTTACAAGAACTTCACATTTCCAATTGAAAGAACTTCAGGTAAGTTTGACCTTGATTCTCTGTGAGGACTGCAGTCAATTAATTGCAGTGTTTTGCTGTTTCTCCTGTGGGTTATTTTCATCTGGAGCTCTTCAGGCCCTGGGGGAGTTCCTGGGCTGACAGCACGGTGGCTGAGCCTTCAGTACTGGACCCAAAAACACCAGCACAGGATCCGTCTCACGAATATAATGTGTTCAGGCATGTCAGACTACAGGCTTCAGAGAATGCCTGTGGAGGGATCCTGCTAGTGTCCGAAATGCATAAGCCCCAGGCCTGACCTGACGACTGAAATAGTCACTTGTCTCACACATGTCTGGAAGGCCTGGGCTCAAGGTTGCTTCCACCTGCAAGATCCAAAATGATATCTAGAGATACAACAGAGGAGAGAAATGCCGGGAAGGGTTTAAAACAACAGAATCTTCTTATGAGGAAAGCATCACAGGATAAGTTTTTGGTGGTCTTTATGGCCCCAGTTCTTATCTTTCAACATTCTACATAAATAATGACATTATTTGTTTGCTGATGCATTTACCTATTATTTTTTTTTTTTTGGTAATAGTGAGCTTATTTTTTTTATTGGAGAAATGTTTAAGGTGTTCTTCCATGTGTTGAAATATTACACCTTAGCAAAAGGGCATTTGGAAATGAAGCCTTTGGGAAGTAATTGTGTTTAGATGTTTAGGTGGGTTTAGATGTTTAGAGAGCTCCTGAGTGGAGCACCCCTTATAAGGATTAGAGTCTTTATAAGAAGGAGAAGAATTATTTAAACTCTCCTTGCCATATGAGCAGGTAAAAGCTATCTTTTTCAAGACAGAAAAGAGAGATCACCAGAACCCACCAGAATCCCACCAGATATAGGAATTCTAGTCTCCAAAGCTATAAGGAAAAAAAAATCTGTTTTTAAACCCACCCAGTCCATGAGATCTTAATTATGACAGGTTGTAAAAATATCAGCTTTCCATCATTGTAATAAAATACCTGATGCAATATGCTTGTAAAGAGAAAAGGTTTGTTTTTGCTCATGGTTTTAGAAATGCCAATATGACATTAAGTGGTTCCATTAATCTGTGTCTTTGGTACAGGCCACATGTGGGCACAGGAGTGGGCACATGTTCTGAGCATAGAACTAGTCACTTATCTTAGTGAGGAAATAGGGTAAGAGAAAGGAATAAGGCCCTTAAAGTATCCTTGGGGAACCACCCAATGACATAATCACCAACCACTAGGTCTTTCCTCCTCAGTTTCCATCCTTTCTCAGTAGAGCTGCCCTAGGGATATAGCCTTCAGCACATTTCCCTTTGAGAGTGTCAACTTGACAGTTGAGGGTTTGAGCTCTGGGCACATTTGTAGAGAATTAGTGGTTAGACCCAGAGCAAACTTGCAGAAGATTGTCTAGCTGATGGGGAAGGTCCAGCCCATGGTGGGTGGAACTAGGCCCTGGAATAAAATTCAGAGAGCTGATTTGAGAAAGTTGTCATCCTTGGGTAAACATGACTAGACCTGCTGGTCTGGCAAGTAAGGATCGTTCCTCTCTTAGCCATTATTGGAGATGGTATGGCCAGTTCCCTTGGCTGTGGTGTTGGTGTGAACTCTCCTGTCAAGCTGGACTCAGAACTGTAACCAGACATCTTAAGAGAATAAACACTTTGTTCCCTTAAGCATGCAGGCTAACTGCAGAGAGACACTCTGTGCTCCAATTAGATTAATACTCATACAATGACTGTCATATGAAGAAAACATTAGATGAAGATGGTATAAAAAAAGTGAGATTCCCTTTAATAATTAGAATCAAAATTAGTATTTAATTATTAGTACTTAATAATTAGTATCAAAAGAAGTATAAATGTGTTTCACCCATGGAAAGGTTTGTGACTATTCAACTGCCTACCCTGAATAAACCAAAAAATCCTATTAACAGTGAAAAGTGTAAGAAGGAAATTTCTTTGATATGGATGTTCAGGTGCATCTCTTTAAGGTTTTAGCAGGAGATCTGGGTTCCAATAGTGGCCAGAGCTATGCAATTGTGCTCAAGGTGGGATTTCACCCACTATTTTCTGACCCCGGTCTTTCCTGCAAGGTGGTTGGTCTGACAAGTTGTCAGAGCTATGTGACAGTTCTTTTGGGAGACAAACTCCTCCTTTCTTCACCACCAGATTAGGCATTTCACTGGTCTGTGAAGTTCCTCCCTCTGCCCTCAGTGTGAGTCAGATGCCTGGGTAAGTTTCTAATTTTGAGGTCCATGCTATTGATAGTCCTGATAGCCAAAGTGGTTTAGAATCTTTGTGTTGTCTATATGTGAAAATCTGTCACTATATTCACAATTTGTAATTATTGCTACAGATTCTTTCAATATATTTTTTTGCTTCTTTGAAATCTCAAGACACTGTGGTAACTGGTATGTAGTAGGGCAGGCAGTGACAAATTTAAGGCTAGATATAGGGAATATTGGTTCCTCCTGTGACTCATTCAATGGATATGACATGACAAGATTTGAGATTCCTTCCAATAGGTCAAAGCTTTGTTTCTCTGAAAAACCCTTGTTTATATATGAGTAACCTAACAACATAAAACACATCTTTCACCTCAAAGGGAACATGAGTAAGTGTGTGCTGGAGCCAAATTTGAGTGATCATGATCTGAATACATATATTTTGGATTTCCCAAATTCTGTCTTCCGCTGTGATAATTGTTTCATGAAGTTTTCATAGTAACAGAACAAAGAAAGTCAGAAATCAAGATACTTTTCAAATATATTGGTGGACACATCTGATGGTTGGGTGACAACAGAGAGTGAAGACCTCTACTGAGGGCTTCCTATACTATCTGAGGACATGCTTACCTTGGGGCTGAAAAAAGCTGGTGATCTGCTAGGCTAATCACCCCTACTAATTTCATGTGATAATCACAGAATGTTATTTCAGACACAGAGTTGGGCAGCTAACAGAGCTAAAGATGGCCCAGGATACTCGGGATCTGCAACATTCCTACTGAATGTTCACTGAAGTTCTGCCTTTTAGGTGCAGGTTCTATCTGAGAGCTTTAGTTCACAATGCTTCAAATAATAGTAAGTTAAAAATGTCCCTATTATTTTTTCATAGTTTTTAAAATTACCTACTCATAAATTTGCAAAATCTGGTAAGAAGATACTTAAGCAGGGAGATTTCATGATGGAGAGTATGGGTCATGAGGTGTACCTGAACCCCACAGATTACAAAGCCAGGGAGCAATGTACGGTCCTGTCTACTTGACACAGGCCAGAAGATACTGTGTCCCCCCAATACCTGTCCCCAATGTTTTTATCCTATGTTTGGCCTCTCTTCCCAATAAATGTTATCAAACTACAACTATTTGGCTTGATTTTGGGTTTCCAAGTTGAGGAGAGGGAGAGAGAGAATTGCGATGATTTCAATAGAATCAGACCGCCTTCTATTGGGATATAAGAGCAGAGAGACACACAGTTCTTACTCAGGAATAGAAAGCTGCCTGTGGAAGTTAGGGAGGGATAAAGTGTAGAGATTTATCTGTGGGTCTACAAGGGAAGTTAGTTTTCTGCTAAAGGGGCAGGGCCATGACTGGGGGCAGCTGTGTGATTCTGGATCCATCCTTAACCTTTCCAGCTCTCTTGCTGCCCTGAAATTTACTCCCATTTGTATAAGTAGTTACCACATAGCAATCTTTTACTGGTTCTTTGGCCAATTGTTAGCTATGCCCAGCAAGTACTACTTCTTATCAATCTGTGTCCATATGGGTACACTGAGATTCATGCATTCTTTGAGGTGGGGATAGTTTGGGGGAATAAATGCAGAGTTCTTACCATATTTCCCCCATTTAAGAATGGAGATAAAATCACATAAACGGAAAATCAATTTACCCCTGAATGGAGAAAGATAAATTATATGTTTGAGATGACTTTTCCTTTGGAGTTCATCAGTGCTGCCTGGCTGATTGTTTTTGAAAGAGGACTTCTGACTAAGTCACTTGTCAGATTTGCATTGATATGCAAAGTCTCTTTTTGTATCTCAAGAAGCTCCACCATCTGTTGTTAACATTCTTCCAGCAGAAAGTTCAAGAGAATAGCATTTGTAAGGTAAAAATACATCAGCCCTGGCTAGCTTGAGCAACTGTTTATAATTAAGAAATAGGACTAAGCATAAATGTTGATTAATGTAGTTGATAAGAACACAATGGAGATAGTTTGTAGACCACAGAAAAGTTGAAGGCCAGGGAGACTTTACGTTTCTTTAAATACGAAAATCAGGACCCTCTGTCTTTGCTGGAGGATTTTTATGTCCAACGTTTATGTTGAAAAGTTGAAAATTGAGACCAGAACATGTACAAAGGATTAAGACAGAGTTTATTAGAGGAGAGAAAGGAACTCACAGTCATGGCGTCCATGAAGGACAAGAGAGTTAAGGATGACTGACAGGTGAGGGGTATTTATGACTCTTGGCAAGTCCAAAAAAAGTAACTTTTCCTTATTGGTTAGCTTCAGTTTCTGCAAATCTGATTGGAGCTTTTGATCCCTTACATCTGATTGGTCTGTTTATATTGGGTGTGTGTGTTGGAGGGGGTCTTTTTTATGGCTCACCTAAATAAAGGTCAAACTTTTTTCTTTTGAGGAATTTAACTTATTTACAATGGTGGAGCTCCTTTATCCTTTCTGCCTTTGAGGAACTCATCTTCATATTTTCTCATAAACAGAGGTTTGGGGGAAATTGGCATCCTTATCTGTGTGGGGGATTAGAACCTGTTCCCCAGACTATCAGGATGTGTTCCTTCAGGACACAGCAGTGGGTAGGATATCTTTAAGGACCTTGCTAGTGTGGTTACTCTGCTCCAAAACAGCGTCTCTCTTCCCTTGAAAAAGTATTGTTAAGCCCAGCCTTTTGCCAGATATGTAGTCCCATTTGCTTAGAGGTAGGAGGAATGCCATTAGAAGATACTGTTGCAGTGTTATTGTGTTCTTGTCTAAATGCTTGTTCCGGAGTCAAAGATTGAAACCAGAAAACATGTAGAGGATTGTGGCAGATTTTATAGAGAAAGGATGGAACTCTCAGACATGCAATGGAGCTTTTATAGGAGAGAGAAAGAATGGAACTCATGGACATGGAATCTTCGAGGGGCAAGTGTGCTGAAAAGCAACTCACAGACATTGGAGTCTGTGAGGAGCAAGTGAGTCAGAAAAGAATTCAGGGACTCCAGACATGAAGTCCATGAGAGACAAGGGAGCAGAAAAGAACTCATAGCCATGGAGTCTATGAGGGCAAGGAAAACAGAAAAAAACCTCACATACTCCAGATGTGGAGTTCACAAGGGGCAAGGAGACCACAAAAGAACATGGACTCCAGACATGGAGTCCATGAGGGGAAAGTGAGCCACAGATGGCCCACAGGGTGAGGGGTATTTATAGAGTTAGGCAGGCCTTAGAACAGTGTCTTTTCCTCACTGGTTAACTTCAACTTCTGCACACCTGATTGGAGCTTTTGGTCCCCTACATCTCATTAGTCTGTTCATATTATGGCCCAGCCTAACTGATTTTGTGACTGACCTCCAGGCAGAGCTGTTTCTTTTGCAGAACTTAGTTAGCTTATCTGCAATGGAGATTTCATCTCCATATCCTTTCATAGACTGAGGGCTGGGAGAAGCTGAAGACTTTATCTCTGTGGTTGATTAGAACCAGTTCCTCCAGATTAGTATAGCATGTTTCTTCAAGATAGCCCTAGAAGAGGGGGATGATCTACAAAGAACTTCAGAGACTTTCCCAGCAAGGTTCTGTTCTGAAACTGCCTAAATACCACTGAATGAGAGGTTACTACAGGGAGTTTGAGGCTATCCTGGGCATTTAGTGAGAGGACTTTATCAAAGCAAAAAAAAATTAAAATGGGATGAGGAGGTATCTTAGTGGGTGGTGCATACATAGTATGTACAAAACTTTAAATTCAATTCTCTTACCACAAAAATATGAAAAGCAAAATTAAAATTTAACATTAGTCTGAATTCACTTTTCCACTTGGTAATTCTTACTGAATTCTAAATGAATGAATGAACACAAGCATTTCCAGTCATTTCTACTTTTATATAAGCAACACACATAAAAAGATGTGAAAGTAGGAAGGAGACTTGATGGGAAGAAGGGGGTTCAGGGGAAGGTAGTGAAAGGATAATGGAGGATTGAAAGTGACTAAAATTCATAAAAATATCAAAGAATAAAAATAAAAACAAAACTTTAATTACAAATAATGAAAAGTGTGCAAGGTAAAAAAGTGCTTAAGAATGGTTAAATACTTGCATTGATAAAATAATATTAGATAAATACTACAAATATGATGAATGTTTAAATAAACTTCTGATAGAACATAGTCACTGGAAAAGGGTGGGTGTGGGCAGCAAACACATGGAATTGTTAAATGAAAAAGAAAAAAGGGCAAGGATTTGTTATAAGGAAATCAATTGCCATACTTGTTTGGATCTGAAAATTATCATTTATGATTTGAAATTATATTTTAAGAGTAAGTAGCCAGCTTAAATTGGCTCATTGGCTTCAAATGAAGCATGCTTGCTTCTTGCAGAGCCAGAGACTAAAGTGTTGCAAGGCACAGGCTATTAGTTCAAAGAGATTCCTGTTGCCAAGAGAGTCCAAAGGATGCTTCCATCTGCAGCAAGGCAGAATAAGAGTTAAGAATAATCTTGCAGGCACCCGTGTTTCCTGTGATCATTTTGAGAAAGGCAACAGAAAAAAAATCAAGCAGGATCAAAGAAATGAAAATCATATTTGTTACAGATTTCTGGGAACTTTAGTTATGACTATAAAATAAAGTTTTTCCAAAACTTTGCATTAAACATATATATTTATTATGTAAGTAGTACCAATGACAGTTCTCTTATTCTTCTAAAAGATGTTTATCCATGTCCATGTATCCTTGAGTATCATCTTACTGATACACTGCTGCTGCCTAGCTTGAAAAGCAAGGATTGATGTGCAATGTATACTTTTAGATCACAAGAAAGCTAGAAACCATTTAGAAATGTGGAGATGGTCCTTTACAGTCTTTCATTTTATTCTAGTATAACTGTGCTAAGCCATACCTTAATACAACCATTCCTGGCAAAGCTATCTTTACTAAGTATACACTGTAGAGTGTACTTTTTATACATTTTTTCCCTTCATAAGTACATTTAGCCTTCCTGCCCCTTTCCATCTGAGAATGGCACTTCATTTCTTCCTATGGTAAGAGTTCTTTCCTTCCCATTAATGTCAGATTCTCAATGTGTAAACATTGAGGCTTTTCCATCCCCCTTTGCCCCAGTCCATGACAACTGTCGTGTCTCCAGTGGGGTCTGCTTTTCTAATCTGGATCTCAGAAAACAAAAACTTTGTGGAGCAAAGCTAAAGTAATTCATACTGACTTTATGGCCGATATGGAAAGAGATCAGAAGTCAGGAAGACTCAGAAACTGGAGAAATAGATGTAGTTACAAGCCTGAGCTTTATAAAATATCAAACTCTTGGAGGATCTGAACTGTTGCACTGTGTGCAAGCTGAGTGAAGCCCACCCACACATGCAAGACTTCAGAGGCTGAAGAAAAACAAGTTTATTATCTACATAGATATATCAGTAACAAGAGTATCAAACTATGTTAGTTCCAAGGTCCTTGGTGATAAGGAGGATCCTGTGAAGTCCAAAAGTCACAGGAAGCTAACTTTCAGGACTCTGAATCTTTTCATAAGGGCTGTTTAGCATAGCAGCCCCAGTTTCTGAGATAAGGATATATGCTTAAGATGAAGGAAAACCTACCCCTTGCTCTAAAGAGAAATACTATCTTCTCAAACTGTGAAAGACAGTCCAGAGGAGACAGTGAGCCCAAATCATGAGATGTGAGAGCATATGTGTCAGTATTTCTTGGCTCAGCATACCTGGCAAAAGCTCCCAAATGCACTGTGAGCCAGGCACTGCACTACACACTTATCTTCACTATTTCACATTCATCAAAGTCCCAGTTTTCTCAATTATCAGAAGAGTAACAATAATCTGTGGAGTCATTATCTACATGCAGTAAGCAGTACAAGGAGTTTATCCCATCAAACATGCAAATTCCTTCATCCAGATCTGTGCAAGATAAAGCTAGGATTAATTTTAGCAGCTGAAACCCACACTCAGGTTTATAGACTTCAAAACATGACTTTCTGAAGCAAATCTTTTGTAATATCTTAAATTAGATAAGTGTGTTTCTAGACTTTTAAAGTTGGAAACAACCAAGAATGAACCAAGAGGGAAAACAAGTCTCTGTTATAGCTGATATCTTTCCTTCCTAATTTAGAAATATGCTTAGGTAGCAGTAAAGATGGCTCAGTAGTTAAGGCATTTGTCTTACAATGAAAACTATCAGAGTTTGGAACCCTACATTCTTGTTAAAATGCTGGGTTGATGTGACAGCTTTCCTATAATTCTAGCCTCCGAAGATGGAGCCCCAGATCAAGTTGTCTACCCAGACTAGTCCTATTGGGGGAACTCTGGGTTTGATTAAGTCCCTCCTTTCAAAAAAAAAAGAAAGGGTACAATGTTTAACTGACAGGCAAACTATGATCACAAAGATGGTTTTCTCAGGGCAAAGCTTATCAATTGTCCTGTGATTTCCCTAATGTAGGAAATTAAACTGCAATATTTGTGGTAGTGGGGGATTTTTTTAATACAATAAAAGTTATAATAGTGATCAAGAATGCTTCCCAATATCAACCTAGACCTCTACACACGGGCACATGCATAGGCATCACACATATATAAACCCGTACGTATACATGAATTTTTTTCTTAGTGTATGTATGTGTTCATTCTTTTCACACTGTATATAAGAAATGTTGAATTACCTAATTTATACAAGATAGGCTGGGTTGCTTAGAAAGAAGTCTTATTGATTTGTGTATTTGTTCAATTTACTAGTCAAATGTCAAGTCAGAAAGCAGGCAAATGATGTCTATTTCATGGAATTTTTTTAGCCAAGTCATAAAAATCACGCAAATAGACAGAGTACAATTGTGATAAATGCCATGAAATGAAATTACATCATGCCAAGAAAACTTTTAAAAGGAACACTTGAACAGGAGTTTGTGGGAAATGGAACAAGATTCTACAATTTAAAATGATTATCCACAGGTTAAGAGGTATGGATGTGGCAAATGTGTCACAGATGAATACCATCCCCTCTCACAGAAATAATCGTTGTTCTAGAACATCTTCAATTTGAATGAGCATCACTATGATTTCTATATAGAGAGAAGCCGGAATATTTTTTTAGCACTTTTAATTTGTTACAGCAGTTTGAATGTGTCATCTTGCAAAGAGTCATCTTCCCCTGAACAGTGAGTAGTGTCAAGCCAACAAAGAAGTCCGTAGGAGCAGGAGGCAGGCTGGCCTTCAAGGAGCTTCCAGTCCAACTGAGAAGAAATAGGGAGGATAAGTTGCAGGAGACAGCACCAATGGAACTAAAAATAACTGGCTGTGCTACAGTCTTTTCTGTCTTTTTCTTTATGTTCTGTTTTTTTTTTTCTAATCTTCAATATATTTTTTTCTAGTCTCAGTGATGTGTTGAGTTTATACTCATTTCTTGCTTAATGTAAAAGAATACTGGTGCAGAACAGACTATGATACTAAACGATTTAGAAAGAATGTATTCAAGATTGTCAGTCACATTCTCATGACAAAAATGAGAGTTTGCCATCATTTTTTTGTTAATCATCCATTACATTTATAATACCAAGTTATTGCTCTTTGCTGAGAAAGGGACTGTTTATCTAAAAACAAATAAATATGTTTTTAAAAATAGGTATTTATGAGCTTTTGAATAATGAATGGGAAAGGTTTTGTTATCTTGAGAATCCAAAAGTTAAGCAATTTTTTTTCCTACTAAATTTTATTTCTAAATGTCGGCTCTTTGAAAGAAATTCATAATTTCCACTGGTGCCTGTAGTGGTATAAAAAAATGGCGAATTTCAGTGTGTCTGCAAGAATAATATGTGTTGTTTATACTTACACATACACACAGTGTAAGAAGATGCATGTCATACTGAGCAGATCTGAAGTTTTCTGATGTGCAAATTAGTGCATAAATTTGTCACTAAAGATATTTTAGCAATAAATCACTTTGGTCATTTTAAAGGTACATACATAATAAGAATTTAGACTTCTAGAATTTGTTGAAATTTTCACTTTTTTTTTTCTGGCCCATGGTGTCAAACTTTAAGGACCTTTGCAAAAACTCTTAGTAATTGGAAAGAGAAAAATAGGATAAGAAATATCTGTAGCTTGTTTTCCATTGCTCTTATAGAATATCAGAGATGGCTTAATTTATGGAGAATAGACCTTCAGTTACCTTATAATTTAAGATTTAGTGAAGTCCAGGAGCATGGTTTTGACATCTGGCGAGGTCCCCTGCTGCTATTACACCAGGGAGAGGATACCTCATGCCAAAGCCCGGCAATCACATTGGCATGGTTTTTGTTTGTTTGTTTTTTTCCTTCTTAGAAAACCATTACCACCATCACATGGCCCTACCTTTATGATCTTATTTAATTCTAATCACCTCCCAAAGATCACATTTCCAAATATCAGAAACATATGAATAAAGGATTAAGTTCGAAACATGATTTGGGGTCACTTTCAAGTTATAGCAATCACCTTTCCAAAGAATTGCCAAAGAATTGGTTTATGAAACCTTTCTTGATTTTTGAAATAAGGATTTTTCTTTTTAACCAAAACAACAGAAACACATTATACTAATAGGAATATATCATTCTCATATGTTGATGGAAATTAATTTAGCAACAGTGACTTTAGCCTCATTTGTCTTCTCCAAAGTGGCGCAATAAACAACATAATCTTTAGCCTGAAGCGGGACTACTGATAATTTTTACCTTTACTTTGAAATAAGCAAATCTCTTTAAAGAACCTTAACCTTTTTGTGTCAGGAAATATTGGCAACAGTGCTTTGTGTAGTGGGATTGGCTACTTCTGATAAATATTAATAGATTTTCTGTATTTGTGATTACTTATGCATTTAAAAACCAAAGACAATTTTTTCAAATTTATTTAGGTAAACAAATTTAAGTAAAAAATTTCAACATTTTTTTGAAATATTTCTAAAAACTATTTTCATCTGAATTTTAATTAGCTTAGTATTAACATTTTCTAATATAAACCAAAATATTAAACTTCCATAGACTGAAAATGAAATGACTCAATGTTTTAAATTCTCTAATAACACCATTCTTTGAATAACAAATATGTAGACAATAAATGAAAATCTTTAGATTTACTATGTACACTTACAGTATTGTAAAAAAATGCTTTTTGAGGATATAGGATGTTCTTTTTATGTTAATGTCCCTTTTATGTTCATCAAACTAGCAAATCAGTCTTGTCAGTTAAAAAGCAACAACAAAGAAGCAACAATCATCTATTTTCCTGTCTATTTTGATCAACTACAAACTAGAATGGTCGAGCTTAGAGAGATGATGTCAGATAATGCAAAGGAATGGCTTCAAATTTCTTTCAAGTTTGTTCTGATTTCTAGCACAGCTGCCTAAGTTTATGATTTAGCTTCTAGATCCTTCTAATCTGTAGTGGTGAGAAATGAATCAGGATTCTGATTGGTAATGGCCCATAGGTTCAAACTGATGAGTGCTTAGTGTTAATGTCCTTTATCCCTGATGTCTCCAAGAATTTAATTAATGTTCCAAAAATTTTATTCTGGAAACAGTGACCATCTTTCTGAAGTTGTAAAAGAATCAGAATACCCTGTGATTATACTAAATTTAGGGTACTTTGGCAGGTAAGTATGTTGGAGAACAATAGAATAAGTCTATCCCTGAATGGATATCAATTGTTATTTCAAATAGAAAGACATGAAAATCATAAAAAAGTATAAATTACAGAGCATTTTTATACCTTGCCTCTTTCTAAGAGAACTGTTTATTTTCCCCTTTCAACTTACATACAAATATGATTAATACAATTGTAATTAAAAAGAAAAAACTTCAAAAGTAATGGCAGCAACAAATGTGCTTATCTTGAGTATGAAGAGGATTATTGTGTTTAGGCATCAATTTTGTTTTGAGTTTCCTGACAGCTTAAAAGAAAGTGGAGATGTTATGAACAACAGATTTCACAATCAAGAAAAATTGTCCTGTTTCTTTATATGGAGATAAAAAATGTATTAGCAGTGTCCTACTGATTCCAAGGCAAAACCAGAAGTAGAAGCCATAATTGTTTTGTGATAGTCATCCCTATCAAATCTGATGTTTTAAAACCATGAAGTGCATGTTTATGAATCTGCTCCTTCAAAGAGTGCCCACATAGTGAACATGTCCAAGATTTAATGCCACCAGGACAAGGAACCTCTAACATGACAAGGACCTAGTGAATTCTTCCTGAGCTTTCAATGTGAGTACTCAGAAAATCAGATAGATTCCCTATTAAAAATACCAGCTGTTGGGCTCTATTCTTAGAACTTTTAAGTTTGGTAGTTTGAAATGAAGCCACAGTCTGTTTTTCATTTCTTTTTATTTATCCACGTGTGTGTGTGTGTGTGTGTGTGTGTGTGTGTGTGTGTGTGTGTGTGTGTAGGTGTCTCAGAGGGCACTGTATGTCCCTGTGGAAGACCAAGGGTGACTTCAGGAATCATCCTGGATAGCTTCTACCTTCTTTTTTGCTTCCCTCTGGGACTTCCCAGTCTCCGCCCACCAGAATAGGGACTTACAGACTTCTGTGGTTTCCACCTGGTGTTTTCTTTTTACTTGGGACCTGATATCTGAACTCAGGACCTTCTGCTCACAAGGCAGAATCTTAATCCCTGGGCCATCTCTCCAGCCCAAAATTCTGTTTCTCACCAGTGACCTCATATAAACGTACTTTGAGCATCTCAGCAGAATTTGATCACTGTCCCTAGCTTTCTTAGGCAAATTTCTATTAGTAAGATTTATGTTAGGAATTAGAGGAGCTCCCTGATCTCTGAAGATAGTCCAGAGAATAGGGGTTCTGTAGTACTAATTAGGTGCCAAGACATTCAGGATCACACAAATAGTCAGATTTTAACTCTCTTACGAAAATTTCAGAGCCAAATTTCCATCTCCTGGGCTAGATGAAAAGCTCTAAGGACTTCCTCTCATGCAGGTCAAGTATTCCTCAAAAAGGAATTTTAACTTTGCTCCAGTTTTTGGGTCAATGATGTATTTAAACTTCAATTTAGAACAAGTCAGAGATAGCATTTAGTTCAGAATAATGGGAGGAAATATTCTCCCTGGCACAAAATGCTCTCCAGAAAGTCTGAATGATGACCTGGCGCAGGTCTCCAGATGTCTGCTGGTGAGCAAATTGCTAGATGTCCCTTAGACCAGGAACGTGTGACCTGTTACATGGAGCTATTTAATGTAAGTCAGATGCATGGCAGGGGTTGTTTGCCAGAGGCCCTGGCTTTGTTTTGTCAAGGTTAATGTTGAGCCATTCTTCCAAACAGCTGGAGGATCCCAGAACTCCCTTTCTCTTTAGATTACGCCTCTGTAATGACCATCAAACCATTAGTACTGAGTTTTTATTTCTCATTAAATGAGGCCACTGATCCCAGTCTTGGTTGGTTAATTGGTAACACTGCAACCCAGGCCTTGATGTACATATTCAGTGAACACAACTGCAGACTTCTATAACAGAAAGAGAAAATGGACATTTTCTTTTCCTAAAGTAGTAGATTGATTTGACATGTCACATCTTACTAGCTTCTCAAGACACTTATGTAATTTTTCATCTTTTGTAAGAGCTCGGTTTTTTCTTTTTTGTGAATTTGTATCAAATAAAATAATGTCACTTCCTTTATACATCGCCAGGCTCCTGGAAGGCTGCTTTTGTCTTCCCTTGATTTTTAGGTGCTGTGATTGGCTTACTTGTTCGAGATTAAAAATTTTTTTAGTGTATCTTGGCAGTGGTATTGTGCCGTCTTGAACTAAGCGTACTTTTGACATTTCAAAGCCTGTGTGCAATGCATTGTAGCTAGGTGTATTTTAGGTTTGACACAAAAAGGATTTCTTGCCTTGGATGAAATAGATTAAGTTCTTCAAATTACCTTTTTCTTGCAATCTTTCTTTTAACAGACTTAATGGTGAATAAGTTTAAGTGTTAGGTTTGGTACAGTTCTCACTGGTTTTTATTTATTGATTTTTATGGAAATAACCACAAATTTGATAGTTTTGGAAGTCGGAGTACATCTCTTTTGTGTGTGGGATGAGTAAACTGAGACTAAGCGTGGTGCACACGTTGGCCGTAGATATTTTCATATAAATTTACGGTTCTCCATTGTTGAGTCCCTCACATTAGTTTATGAGAACTGAGTGAATTGATTAGTAATGTTGCTACATTAAGTATAATTTGCACTGAGATTACCAGATAGTGGTCCACATATAAATTAAGATATAAACTTAAAAGTACATGTCCAATTTTTGCTTTTTAACAAGTGACATATCTAATTGAGGTAGTTTAGAATGATTATAGTGAAATAATGGTAAACATATATAGCAAAAACCATGCTAAATGAATTTTAGCAGAATTTTGAAAGAAAAGGAAAGTAAGAATTTGGATTGGGATGATGGACATGTCATTCCCCCTTTGAATAAAATAACAAGTGACTAAGGTGTATTAAGTTTCCCATTAGGATCATGAAAGATTGGCTCCCTTCTTTTATTGGTTTTGCTTCTGCCTAAAATGGTTCTTAACACCAAAACAGAATATATGTGGCAAATGATCTAATTCATCTGTCTATGACAATGCATAAAATGAGATCTGAAAAATAAGCTAGTTTTCATGGCTCCTACACTTGACATTGTAGTGTTTTCCAGTTACTTTTCTGTGGCTGTGATAAAAATCCTTTGATTCATGCAATTTAAGGAAGAAAGGTTTTTGTTATTTTAATTTTTGTTTTTAGAGGGAATGGCAGAGGGCACATGGTAATGAACAGAGGAGGCATGATGGCAGAAGCACTAGGCCAGCTGTTACCTTGTAGCCACACTTGGTAAGGAGAGAGAACATGTGTCAGGTTTTCAAACCTCTAGTCCCCTCTCCAGTGATGTACTTCCCCTAGCAAGGATTTGCCTCCTAAAGTTTCCCTAAGATTACACATGGTATCACGGGTTAGGGACTAAGTGTTCAAACGCATGAGCCTGTGGGGGACATTTCCATTGCCATCACAGAGGGGAAGCCAGAATGCCTAGTTTCCTGCTTTGGTCTACTTTACTACATGTTACATCATCTCACACTATTGTATTTCCCTATAGGTGTTTAATCCTGTAGAACAGATAGAAGGGTTAAACATATAGTGATTTAGCTTATATAACATTGATCATCCTTTTTTTTTAATAGTAAAGCTTTTGTTTGTCTCTAGGGTTTAATTTTTAGCAATAGTCTAAGATTTAAGTTTTTCTTCTCTTCATTCTCTGTGGCATTGGGTCTCTTACTGTCTTAGTGCTTATTTTAAATCTACTGAATATTTTTTGTCCTTTTTTGCTCTGATGTCTCTTTTATTAAATTGCACTGATGGAATTGGACATTAACAGTATGTATAATGCCTGTTCTTTCATAGATTTTGAAATAATCCATCTGTTACATAGAATTAAGAACCACAAAACTTTAAAGACCTTTCTTCATCCAAGAGCAATATTTATTTCACATTGGCTCTATATTATGCATATTCTAAATAGACACTAGCACTTTGAAGCCACATATAGATGCTTCTGACTTCCTGAAACTTCCAGACTGCTTTGAGCAAACAGAGACTACTAGATACCTATACAATTCATTTCATTTCAAGATGATAATATGCAATTTGGTTTGAGCACATAAAAAATGAATTAAATATTTAAAGAAACACTTCTACTTATTTTTATATATTTATTTTCAGATAATGTGAGTTGAATATGTTTTAAAATATTACTCATTTCATGTTCACATACTAATTATTTTTAAATATTATTTCATTTGGATAGATTATGTATTTTCTTGGAATATGAGTTCTAGTAGTCTGAGTTGTTTGTTAATTTTTTGAGTTTATGTTGCAAACTACATTCTTATTAATATAGAGAATCAGAAACATATTCATATTATCTTGACAGCATAATCTTAATGAAGAACAATATTAATAAGCTAATATGTTATATTAAAATTTTTAAAAAGCTATAAAAAGCCCTATACAGTGTTCTCCTATGCATTTCCTAATATTATTCAAAATGTGTGTTCACTATACTGTTTCATAGATTAGATGAATTAGAAAAGACTGAACAAAATAACATACAGAATATTAAAATTTATTCCTCATGTTAGTTTCCAACTGGTATATAAGAGCAGATAAAAATTCTTTTTTTTTTAAATTTTTTTAATATTATTCAACTGTGCGCATTTGCGTATGTATGTGCGTGCGTGTGTGCGTGCGTGTGTGCGTGCGTGCGTGCTGTGTGTGTGTGTGTGTGTGTGTGTGTGTGTGTTGTAGAACCACAGACGAATTCAGGAACCACCATGGACCGACTCCACCTCCTTCTGCCCCAGGATTCACAGGCTCCGCCTTACCAGGACCAGAAGCGCAGGCCGCCCCCGCTTCCGCCTGGCGTCTATACGTGGGATCTGGGATCCGAACTCAGGACCTTCCACCTGCAAGGCGGAGGCTTAACTCCTGAGCCACCTCTCCAGCCCCAGATAAAAATTCTTACATTTTTATTTTTGATTATTTGTTTGAGGGGATATATGTAAAGGGTCAGATGACTACTTTTAGATATCAATTCTCTCCTCCCACCATGAGGATTCTAGGGGTTAAATTTAGGTTGCAGGTTTGTGTGTAAGTATCTAAATCAACTGAGCCATCCCACTGGACCTAGTGAATTTTTAAGGGAATAAATGCAAGCTAAGTAAATAGTAATGCAGTGTATCTGTGCTATTTTTAATCTTTAATCTTTGAATGCCTATATTTAAATATATGGAACTGGGAATATAGTTCAGTAGCATAAGTGCCTGGTGTGTGTCTTAAGCTCAGTTTGACTTCAGAAATAAACGTACATGTGTACCCAATCTGGATTTCACTAATTGATTCTAAGAATATTGGATTGTTTATTGATAATTATAAAAATATTTTATGTGTTTTTATTTTGTCTTAATAAATAAAAAAGAACGAGTACTACCTATGATGAGATAGAAGAACACATCTTTAGCTAAACATCCTCCACATATCCTGTCATCTCACATGAAGGAAGGAAGGAAGGCAGGAAAACTAGAAAAATGGGTTGACTGTTTGTCATGGTTTGAAATGTGATTTGTCCCCCACAAATTCATCTGTTTGAATCTTTAGTTGTTTGCGAAGGTCATGGCAACTTTAAGAGGTGGAGTCTTGCTGATGGAAAGCAGTCACAGGGGTGTGCCTTGAGACTGATTAAACCCACCTTACTTCCAGGAGAAGTCTGCTTTTGAGCTAGCATACAGCAGCTCTGCCTCTGTGATGTCTGTAATGACTTAGGTCCTCCAGCCTTTGCCAGCCAGCCATGCCTTTTCCACCATAATGCACTGTCTGTATCTTTGCACTGTCTGTATCTTCCCTTTGGAACCATAAGCTAAATAAATCTCCCTTTCTCCCTTAAGTTGTTTGACTTGAGGTATTCTCTCATAGGAACAGGTACACAGTTCTCCCTTAAAGGAAACTAGTACATACACACACACACACACATACACACACGTACACACACACACACTCCTCACATACCCTGTGTTATCTGAATTGCTTCTTATGGCTATACAAAAACTCAGCACTTACTCTAGAGAAAATTGCTTGGAAAACAAAGTAGAAAAAAAAAGAAATAGGTCAAAACACATACTCTAGAATTTAAGTTATTCACAATTCAAAAGCAAACACAGTTTTTATTTCTAGATTTTAAAAAATGTCTTAATAAAAGAATAAATACGGGGCTGGATAGGTGGCTCAGGGGTTAAGCCTCTGCCTTGTAGGTGGAAGGTCCTGAGTTTGGATCCTAGACCCCACTTATAGATATTGGGCAGAAGCGGGGGTGGCCTGCTTTTCTGATGCTGGTAGGGCGGAGCCTGTGAATCCCAGGGCAGAGTAAACAAGGAGGAGGTGGAGGTGGTCCATGGTGTTCCCAAATTCACCTGTGATTCTACACACACACACAATTGAATTAAAAAAAGCATAAATACATGTACGTATAAAGAAGAAATTTCAAATCATGCAGAACATACATTGTGTTGTAACAAAATTTTTGTATACAATTATGTATGCTTATTTGGTTTTGCAAGCTTAGCTGTGTGTGTGTGTGTGCATATGTGTTTGTGTATACTTGTATCTGCAAATGAAATCAAGTTACACATTTCAGTCCCAAACTGCTTTTATAATGTGTCATGGACACTTTCCTATGCTGTTATAATTCGTTGTTGCACAGCAAACAGCCTCAACATGTACTTATGGAAAACTCCAACTTCTTCAGGACTGGCTTTCCAGAATCAGGTCATCTCCACTCCAATTCAGTCTCAGCAAGAACAGCTTAGAGTTTGGGATCTAGAGTTCTGAGGTTCATTCACTGATGTATCTGATGATAGAATGACACTAGATTTGGCTTAGATCTCAGTTTGGCCTGTCAGTTGGATTGTCTCCACTTGGGGTCTGCGTGTGACTGGGTTTCTGTTGAGAGATAATTCCCCATGAATATTCCATGTTTCTGAATGGTCCAGGTTTTCTGAGCAAAGGTATTTATACCTAAGTTAAGAATCTTTTTATAAGAGAAATTCCAGGACAGTCTGTCTCATGGAAATGTCTTTTTCTGGAGATATTTCAGAACAGGAAGGATAAAGACTGTCCTTCTATTATCTGGAAGATTTGAATACATTCCAAAAGCATGCTTCCCCCCCCCCCCGGAAAGAATTGACACAGTGTTCAAAGCATCCTGTTAAATCAGCATTTTCTGATTTGGTGGTTCCTCCTCTAAATTATACCCAGCCTCATGTTCAGATACCATCTGCCCATCAAAATATTGACTTACAGGGGCTAGAGAGATGGCTCAGGGGTTAAAACTCTGCCTCCCAAGCACAAGGTCCTGAGTTTGGATCCCAAGTCCCATGTAAAAATAACCAGGCAGAAAAGGCGTTGGCCTGTACTTTCTGCCCTGGTGGGCAGAGCCTGGGAAATCCCAGAGCAAAGCAAGAAGGAGATAGAAGCAATCCAGGATGATTCCTGAAGTCACCCTTGGTCCTCCACTGGGACATACAGTGCCCTCCGATGCACACACACATTCATGCCCACACTGAATGAATAAATAAATAAAGTTTTAAAAAATTGACTTAACAACCATTCGGTTTTAGAAAACTGATCCTGCTTGCTGCCTTTGTTGTAGTGAACTTAGTGTCTGATTCAAAGGTCTTATGTTTTCAAGCAATATTTACAGTATTCACAATATTATATAGATGTGTGTGTATATATATTTGCCAATCCAGCCATCCATTCAGTAACTTTATAAATTATTTACTTGCAAGTAAGGCAATATTCCATACCCTTCTCAGTTTCTAATATAAAAGTTTTCTTGTGAAATGGTATCTGTATTTAAAAAACAAGTGTCTGGAAAGGGAGGCCGAACTGGGTGGAACCTTGATCATATTTTATTTCAGAAGTCAAAAGATAGTCTTGCTAGATTTCACTGATTTACCACTTACAAAGACCAGCACAGGTACCAAAGGTATAGGAAGTGGACTCCAGCTCTTGGTAGGGACTTGGCAAAATTTGGGAAAAGAATATGAACTCAAAATATTGCTGGGCTATTTTTTTTAAAGTTAAACTAGTAAACATATCAACATAGTTAAATTTATTTCAGTCTTTCATTTCTGAATATTGTAAATACCTCCTAATGGACAGTTAGCACGTTCTATCTCTTTGAAGCCAGCAATACCTCAAACAGCAGTGCACAAAGCAAAAGCTTTCATGTCAATCCTCCAGGGTTACTGCCAGTAAACAGCGAGTGAGGTGAGGTTTGCAGGAGGCTCTAAAGAGGATGATTTACAGCTGACCTACACTTAGTATTCAACATGATTGATTGCTCAAGACTTGCAGATTCCTCTTCTAAATGGCAACATAAACACTGTCTCAGGACAAGGGAGGGAGGAAAAGAGTCATTTATCTGCTGACTCTGGCCTCTCCTTGGTCAAAGTTTGTCCATGGGGCATTAATTCCTTCATGCCTCTTGAACCTGCCTGAATGGTATCTCTGGGATACGGGATGTAGCTTACAGGATGTGTCCAATATTATTTTTTTACTATTATGGATGGTAGTGTAAAGATCATTTCACTGCATAAATCTTCATGCAATTGCCAGATTACATCCTTTAAATTTAAGTTTTGGGACTGTGATCTCAAATCTTTGAACATACAGACAAAATGTGTCATTGACTAAAAATATGGCTAAATCCCTCTCATTTTTTGTTATTTTTATTTATTTGTTTATTTTTTCCACTAATACAAACTTGATAGGTACCCCATTCCCCTTCATCCCTCCACTCCTCCCTCGATCCCCTTGCTCCCTCTCTCCTTTTCCCTTTTCTTTCCCTAACTTTCTCGCAGTGCCTTTCCCCTCCCCCCTTCTCGCAGTGCCTTTCCCCTCCCCCCTCTCCCCTCCCACCGCATTCCTGGAGCATCCTTTACTGTATATGTCAAACTTCCCTCTGGGTCCTCCTCTCTGATGAGGTGTAAAGACTCAGTAGCATTGCCCAGAGCTCTTTTTTGTTTTCACCTTTAGTATAGAAACACTATTGTGGCTGTTAATCCCTTGCCTCTAAGGATCCTAGTGCCTGTGATCCATGCTAGACTTTGGGGGATCAATGATATATTGGTAATTGCGCAAGTCATGCAAAGTCCTGTTATGATTACTTTGACCCTAACTTGTGTGGAGTATCTTGCATATTGTTGCTCCTCCCCATCTTTAGGCTCTTACAATCATACTGCCCCTCTTCCACAAATTTCCCTGAGCTTTGGGATGGGGAGAGATTAGACTGGCCTGGTTCCTGGTGATTAATGTAGGGTCTCTAATGCTTTGAATTATGGTTTGTTGTTTTTTTTTTTTCTTCTAGTTTTTTTGTTCCTGCACTGCCCTTGGCTCCATCCTGATGGGTATTGGATGTCACCTCCTAGCCAGAGATAAAAGGCTGTTAAAATAGAGTTTTATTATAAGAGTAGATTCAAAGATAGATGGAATAAGAGTAGGAGACCATGGTGAGGGGGATCAGTCTCCCATTTGCATGATGTCTGGTGAGATCAAACCCATCAGTTGCAAGTGACTAGAAAGGAAAGTCTGTGAGCTTAACCAGATGTCTCATTATTGCTTGCAGTACTTGATGGTGGCCTATTTTCTCTGCTGTAGCATGATCTCTTCTATCCTTGTTTCTGTTGGAGCCCTCCTTCCCCTTCCCTCCTGTGTATAATCTTTGCAAATAGTATAGGTATTACAGAGATTTATCTTTGAGTATGTCACTAAGTGGGTTTGGTACTAGAATCCACCTATTAGGGAGGACATACGGCACTTAATTTTCTGTGTCTGGGATACTTCACTCAATATAATTGTTTCTAATTCATTCCCGGCAAATTTCATTAATTCATCATTTTTGATGACTGAGTAGTATTCCATTATATAAATGTACCACATTTTCCTTATCCACTCGTCAACTATTGGGCATTTGGGTTGATTCCATGACTTTACTATTGTAAACAGTGCTGCTATGGACATGGTTGTGTTTGTGCTATTGAGGTGAATTTTTGCTATATGGGGGATTATTCCCAAAAGTGGAATAGCAGGATCATATGCATTTCAATCTTTAACTTTTTTAAGAATCGCCACACAGCTTGCCAGAGTGGTTGTATAAGCTTGCATTCCCATCAGCAATATAGGAGAGATCCCTTCTCGCCACATCCTCTCCAGCATTTGGTGTTGTCTGTATTGTAGATTTTTGCCATCCTGACTGGGGTGAGATGATATCTCAGGGAGATTTTGATTTGCATTTCCCTGATGGCTAAGGATGTGGAGCATTTTTTAAGATATTTGTTAGACATTTCAATTTCATCCCTGTTAAAGTTTCTTTTGAGTTCCAAGGCCCATTTTTTAATTAAGCTATTTGTTTAAATTTGTTTAAATAATTCACAACTTCCTGATTCAATTTAGGTAAGTTGTGTTTACTTAGGAATTCATCCATCTCGTTTGTGTTGTCAAATTTCACAGAGTATAAGTTTTTGAAATATGATGTTATAATTCTCTGGATTTCTTGGGTATCAGTAGTGATAACTCCATTTTCATTTCTAATTTTGTTAATTTGGGTTTTCTCTCTCTTATTTTTGGTTAATTTAGCTAAGGGTGTATCAATCTTACTGATTTTTTTCAAAAAACTAGCTTTTTGACTGGTTGATTTTCTGTATCATTTTCCTAATCTCGATTTCAGATATTTCTCCCCTTATTTTGCTAATCTCCTCCCTTCTACTGCTTTTGGGATCAGATTGCTCTAGTGTCTCTAAAACTTTAAACTGCATTGTTATTTATTTCTGATGTTTCCATTTTTTTGATGTAGACATTAAGAGCTATGAACTTACCTCTTAGGACAGCTTTCATTGTGTCTCAGAGATTTTGGTAAGTTGTATTTTTATTATCATTCACTTCCAGGAAATCTTGAATTTCCTTTGTAATTTCTTCCTGAATCCAACTCTCATTCAGCATCATAGCATTTAGTTTCCAGGAGTTAGTGTATTTTCTGTTGTTTGTTGTGTTGTGGATGTCAACCTTTAGACAATGGTGGTCTGATAGGGTACAGGCTAAAATAAGGAGATTCGTTTTGTGGCCCAATATGTGGTTTATTTTGTAGAAAGTTCGTGTGCTGCTTAGAAATATGTGTATTCCTTGGTGCATTGATGAAAAGTTCAATAGACATCAGTAAGATCCATTTCAGTAAGAGTTTGATTAAGTTCCAATGTTTTTGGAACCTGTTTTTGACTGTTTATCTATCCCATGTTGAGAGGGTAGTGTTGAAATCCCTAAGAATTATTGTTTGGGGGTTGATTTCTTGCTTTAGACGCTGTAGAGTTTGCTTAATGAATGCGGAGGGGCCCGTATTGGGTGCATATATGTTCAGTATTATGAAGTCTTCCTGGTGAATTGTACCTGTGACTAAAATGTAGTATCCATCTGTGTGTCTCATGATTTTTTTCTTGGTTTGAAGTCTACTTTGTCCAATAGCACAATAGCTACCCCTGCCTGTTTCCTGGTTCCATTAGCTTGTAGAATTTTGGACCAGCCTTTTATTTTTAGGATGTGCCTATCTTTCGTGGTGAGATGAGTTTCCTGAAGGCATCAGGTTGATGGGTTGTGATTTTTACTCCAAGTTTGTAATCTGTGTCTCTTATTGGTAGGTTAATTCCATTGATATTTAATGTTATAATGGAGAAATTCTTTTTAATTCTGGACATTTTATGTTTAGTGGCTTTTGTAAGTGTATTATTTGGCTTTTAGGTTTTGGTGGTATTATACCTCCCTTCTGTCCTCCTGGATATGCTTTTTTTTTCTTCAAGCTTGAGTATTTTTTCTAGCATTTTTTGAAGGCCTGATTTGGTAGATATGTAAGCCTTCAAGTTGTCTTCGTGCTGGAAAATTTTTCCTTCACTCTCTATCATGACTGATAGTTTTGCCAGGTATATCAACCTAAGTTGACATTTTTGCTCATTCAATACTTGAAGTACGTCTCTCCAATCTCTTCTTTCTTTTACTGTTTCCATTGAGAAGTCATTTGTTATTTTAATGGGTTTACCTTTTAAAGTGACTTTTTTTTTTCCTTTGAAGCTCTCAGCACCTTTTCTTTGTCTTGAATGTGGAGTATTTTGACTATTATTTGCTGTAGTCATATTTGGTCATTTCTGTTTAGGGTACACAGAGTGCCTCGTATTTGGACGGGCCTCTCATTCTTTAGATGAGGGAAGTTTTCATTTATGATAATTTGAAAAATTTCCTCAGGTGTGGTATTTTGAGATTCTTGCTCTGGTATTCCATGAATGTGCATGTTATGCTTCTTCAGGGTGTCCCATAACTCTTGAATATTCCTCTCAAATATCTTTTTGGCTTTAACAACGCTTTCTATTGAGTTGGTTAATACCTCCACTTTGTCTTCAAGTCTGAAATTCTGTTTTCTGCTTCATTAGTTTTGCTGATAAGACTCTCAGTTGAGTTCTGGGTTGAAGATAACTTGTCTTTTAGTTCAATTTTAAACTCTACTTGAGACTGTTTTAACTGCTCTATGCCTATTTTTGTTTCTTGAACTGTTTTTCTCAACTCCTCCAAGTGTCTGTTGTGTTCTTGTTCAAAGTATTTAATGTGGTTATTACCTCTTTCATAGCATTGATCATGGTAATGATCATGCTTTGAAAATGTTTTCTGTGAATTTATTCTGGTTGGAATCTGTCATTATGGGGTTAATTCTTTAGGTGGGAGATTTGTTTTGTTGGGTTTTGTTTCTCATGGATCTGCACTTTGACTTAGGCATTGTTGTTTTGTTTCTTAAGACCTTTCAGTTTCTGTGTGTGTTTGACTGAACTGATTTAGTTGGTATCACTACTCTTGGGCAGTTATTAATAATGTTTACCTTGGAATTGTGTACATTTCTCTGTTGTTATTATTTCCTGGATGGGGGTATTAGACTGTTAATACATCAATTAAGACAGATTTAGTAGACATGAAGTGAATATTAGTATGGTAGTGCAGTTTTACAATTTAGTCCTTTGGTGATATGTGAGGGTGAGTGGTATAGTTCCTGAAGTTGTATATGTTTTGGGGGTGGCTATATGGAAAAATCATTCTACAGTAATTAGTAATTGAAAGGAGCAGTATAGTAAAAAAAGGGTTTACTTACTTTGGGCTGGATGCAAAAAACCTCTCCCATGTGATAGGATGATTTTAGAGGACTTCAGATATATGGCCTTTGCTTGGGTTTCCTTTGGACTCTGTTAAATTCTGAATAGCAGGGTGTCTTCCCTGGATCTCGTGCCAGCCTCCCAGGTGGGCGGGAGGGGCAGAGGGGCTGATGGCGATGGTTGTGAGCTTCACCTGGGACCTGGGTGCTGCTCAGGCTGGCTGGTGGGAGGATCTGGGACCAGTGGGTGACCTGGGGGCTGGTGGAATTTACCGGGGAAGCAGGGTGTCCTCCCTGGACCATGAGGGTCCCAGGCGATCAGGAGGGGCAGAGAGGCTAATGGCCATAGTGGCATATTTCATCTGGGATCTCTAAATCCCTCTCATTTTATATTTTATCATGCAATTAGAAGGTAGATCTAACCTCATATCCTTGGTTTTATTATGTTCTAATAGTTGCCATTCTTAGAAAAGAAAGTTTCTCTTTATTTCTGTTTAGAATGAACAAAAGTTTATGTGCTTAACATCATTTTCATTATTCCTTTAGTAAATGATTTTTTTGTTTCTTGGCTTTTCTATTCAGTATTTTTTTCTTCTGTTTTGTTGATATTTTATTTGTATAGACTTTTTTCTCTTTTCATTTTCTTTTTTTTAAGTTTATTTCTGCTCATATAAACTTAACAAGTACACGGGTCCCCTCCCTCCCTCCAGTCCCCCCCCGAACCCCTGTTCCCCCCTACTCCCCCTCTCTCCCCATCCCCCAATGTCTCCCCCCCATCCCTGGAGCATCCTTTAATGTACATGCCAAACTCTCCTCTGGGTCCTCCTCTCTGATGAAGTGCAAGGACCCAGCGGCATTTCACAAAACCCTTTCCTGTGTTCCCCTTAAGCATAGGAACACTACTGTGGCTGTAAATCCCTAGCCTCCAAGGATCCTAGTGCCTTTAGTCCATGCTAGACTTTGAGGGGTCAATAATGTGTTGGACATTGCACAAGTCATGCAAAGTCCTATTATGATTGCTTCGGCCCTAACTTGTGTGAAGTATCTTGCATATCATTACTCCTCCTATCCTTGTGCTCTTAACAATCTTACCGCCCCCTCTTCTGCAAATTTCCCTGAGCTTCAGGATGGGGAGAGATTAGGCTGGCCTAGTTCCAGGTGGTTGATATAAAGTCTTAGATGTTCTGAATTATGTTTTGTTGATTTTTTTTTCAGTTTTGCTGCTCCTGCAATGCCCTTGACTCCATCCTAATGGATACTGGATGTCACCTCCTGGGCAGAGATAAAAACCTGATAAATTATAGAGTCTTATTATAAGAGTATATTCAAAGGTAGATGGAATAAAAGTAAGAGACTGCAGTGAGGGAGGAGGTCAATCACTCATATGCAAAATGGTTACTTTCTATCTGCCCTCCCCTTCTTGTGAGATCATACCCCATCAGTTGCAAATGATCAGGAAGGAAAGTCTGTGAACTTAACCAGATGTCTCATTACTTACTTGCAGTCATTGATGATGGCCTATTTTCTCTGCTGTAACATGGTCCCCTCTCTCCTTGTTTCTGGTGTGGCCCTCCTTCCCCATCCCTCCTGTTTATAATCTTCGCAATTACTATAGGTATTACAGAGATTTATCTTTGAGTGTCTCTAAGTGGGTTTGGTACTAGGATCTACCTATTAGGGAGGACACACGGTAGTTACTTTTCCGTGTCTGGGATATTTCACTCAATATAATTGTTTCTAATTCCATCCGTTTCCTGCATATTGCATTAATTCATTATTTTTGATAGCTGAGTAGTATTCCATTGTATAAATGTACCACATTTTCCTTATCCATTCATCAACTGTTGGACATTTGGGCTGATTCCATGACTTTGCTATTGAAAACAGTGCTTCTATGACATGGTCGTGCTTGTGATATTGAGGTAAATTTTTGCTGTATAGGGGATTATTCCCAAAAGTGGAATAGCAGGATCATATGGCATTTCAATCTTTAATATCTTTAAAAATTGCTAGATGTCTCCCCAGAGTGGTTATATGTGCCTGCATTCCCACCAGCAATATAGGAGAGTTCCCCTCTCTCCACATCCTCTCCAGCAGTTTGGTGTTGTTCGTATTGTGGATTTTTACCATCCTGACTGGGGTGAGATGATATCTCAGGGGAGTTTTGATTTGCATTTCCCTAATTCCTAAGGATGTGGAGCATTTTTTAAGATATTTGTTAGAGCTTTTAATTTCGTCCCTGGTAAAGTTTCTTTTAAGTTCCAAGGCCCTTTTTTTTTTATTTCCAATCATACAAACTTAACAGGTACACTAGTCCCTTCCCTCCCACCACCCCCACCTCCTTTTATCCCCCTCCACTCCCCCTTTCCTCCCCATCCCCCAGTGCCTCCCCCTCCATCCTCAGAGCATCCTTCAATGAGCATGCCAAACTCTCCTCTGGCATTTCCCAGTGGCATTTCCCAGAACAGTTTCCTGTGTTCCTGTTAAGCATAGGAACACTTCTGTGGCTGTCAGTCCCTTGCCACCAAGGATCCTAGTGCCTTTAGCAAACGCTAGACTTTGTGGAGTCAATAGTGTGTTGGACATTGCGCAGGGCATGCAAAGTCCTATTATGATTGATTCAGCCCTAACTTGTGTGGAGTATCTTGCATATCATTACTCCTCCCATCCTTGTGCTCTTACACTCTTACCACCCCCTCTTCCGCATATTTCCCTGAGCTTCAGGATGGGGAGAGATTAGGCTGGCCTAGTTCCAGGTGGTTGATATAGAGTCTCTGATGTTCTGGATTATGGTTTGTTGATTTTTTTTTTCAGTTTTGCAGCTCCTACAATGCCCTTCACTCCATCCTGATGGGTATTGGATATTGTCCAAGGCCCGTTTTTAATTGGCCCATTTATTTCCTTGGTGTTTAGTTTTCTAAGTTCTTTGTGTACTCTGGGTAATAGAGCTCTATCAGATATGTGGTTAGTGAAGATTTTCTTCCATTCTGTGAGTTGCCTTTGTGTTGGAGTTATAATCTCTTTATCTGAACAGAAGCTCTTTAATTTCACCAGATCCCATCTGTTGAGTGTTGGTTGTAGTGATTATGCTATTGGATGTCCATTTAGAAACTGTTGGCCTAGCCCAATCAGCTTGAAGGAGTACCCTATCCTTTCACTATGGTTTTTATATATCTCTGGCCTTATATTGAGGTCCTTGATCCATTTGGAATTAATTCTAGCACATGGTGACAAGTATGGGCCCAATTTTAATCTTCTCCATGTAGATACCCAATTTTGCCAGCACTATTTGTTGAAGATGTTCTTTTTCCATTGTATTTTTCCTTTCTCAAAGATCAAATGGCTGTAGTTATGTGGGCTTATATCTGAGTCTTCAAACCTTGTCCATTGGTCTGTGTGTCTATTTTGGAGCCAATACCAGGCTGTTTTTACAACTATGGATTTATAGTATAAACTATGGTTTGGTATAACTCCAGCAATGTTTTTGTTATTCAGGATTGTTTTTGCTATCCTGGGTGTTTTGTGCCTCCATATGAATTTTGAGATTGTTTGGCCAACTTCTTTAAAGAATTGCTTTGGGATTTTAATTGGTGTAGCATTGAATGTGTATATTGCCTTTGGTAGGATGGTCATTTTTATGATATTGATTCTGCCAATCCAGGAATATGGGAGGTCTTTCCACCTTCTAGTGTTTTCTGCAATTTCTTTCTTTAGGGTTTTAAAGTTTTCATTAGAAAGGTCTCTTACTTCCTTGGATAGGTTTATACCAAGGTATTTCATTTTTTTAGGGGCTGTAGTAAATGGGATTGTTTCTCTCAGGGCTTTTTCACTTCTTTCATTCTGGGCATATAGGAAGGCCACTGATTTTTGTACATTTATTTTGTATCCTGCCACCCTGCTGAACTTCTCAATTAGTTCCAGGAGCTTTCTGGTGGAGTTTTTGGGATTTTAATCATGTCATCTGCAAATAGAGATAACTTGACTTCTTCCTTGCTGATTCGAATCCCTTTTATGTCCTTTTCTTGTCTTATGGCTTCAGCTCCCTTTTATGTCCCTTTCTTGTCTTATGGCTTCAGCTAAGACTTCAAATACAATATTGAAAAGAAGTGGTGACAGTGTACAGCCTTGTCTAGTTCCTGATCGAAGTGGAAATGCTTCAAGTTTTTCCCCATTGAGTATAATCCTTGCTGTGGGCTTGTTGTATACAGCTTTTATTATATTGATAAAGGTTCCTTCTATTCCAATCTTCTCTAGGGTTTTGATCATAAAGGGCTGTTGGATCTTGTCAAAAGCTTTTTCTGCATCTATCGAGAGTATCATGTGGTCTTGAACGTTGGACTGGTTTATATGGTGAATTACATTTATTGATTTGCGTATGTTGAACCAACCTTGTGCGCCTGGGAAAAAGCCTACTTGATCCCCGTGAATGATGTTTTTGATATGTTTTTGAGTCCGATTTGCTAAGACCTTGTTGAGAATCTTTGCATCTGTGTTCATCAGAGAGATTGGCCTATAGTTTTCTTTTTTAAGTGTATCTTTATTAGGTTTTGGGATTAAGACGATATTATCTTCATAGAAGGAATTTGGTAGTGCTCCTTCCTTTGCTATTTGATGGAACAGTTTAAGGAATATTGGTGATATTAGCTCCTTAAATGTCTGGTAGAACTCTGTGCTGAATCCATCTGGGCCAGGACATTTTTTGGTGGGAAGATTCGAAATTACTTCCTCAATTTCCTCATATGTTATAGGACTATTTAAATAATTCACAACTTCCTGATTCAATTTAGGTAAGTTGTGTTTACTTAGGAATTCATACATCTCTTTTGTGTTGTCAAACTTCACAGAGTATAAGTTTTTGAAATATGATGTTAGAATTCTCTGGATTTCTTGCATAGTGGTAACTCCATTTTCATTTCTAATTTTGTTAATTTGGGTTTTCTCTCTCTTATTTTTGGTTAATTTAGCTAGGGGTGTATCAATCTTACTGATTTTTTTCAAAGAACCAGTTTTTTGACTGGTTGATTTTCTGTATCGTTTTTCTAATCTCGATTTCAGATATTTCTCCCCTTATTTTGCTAATCTCCTCTCTTCTACTGCTTTTGGGATCAGATTGCTCTAGTTTCTCTAAAGCTTTAAACTGCATTGTTTTTTATTTGTGATGTTTCCATTTTTTTGATGTAGGCATTAAGAGCTATGAACTTACCTCTTTTGTATAGATTTTTAACAGCAGGTCTTTGTCTGAGTTTAAACATATATTTTCCATTTTTATTATCTTGTATATTAATTTTATTATTTTTTTCTGCCATAAATTTCCACTATTTTGTTTTGTACTGTCTGACTTATAAAAAACTGATGTTTGATAATTCTTTATAATTTATTGTAGTTGGTAGATATATTTTTTCCTCAAGATTTCCTGATTAACCATGATACCACCTTGTTCTAGTAGTTTCCCCATTGTTTCCTTTGAGTTGCAAGGTAGGAAAGTCAATTGTCTGTACATATTATTACATACCAATATATTTTATATATTTTTGATGTGAATTTTTCTGTAAAATACTTTTTTCAATATTATGACCATTTTACAACTACAGAAACATTTTAAGCTACTAAGTTATTTTCCTACATATCAGAAACTTGTGATTTTAACATTTATAATTGCTGGCATTAAATTAATAAATATCTTATATATACACATATATGTGTATGTATGCATAAAATTCTGGTTACTGATGTGGAGATTTCTAGTTGAACTGATTGGTCAAATATGAGAATATTTTTAAGTCACAGGCAGTGTACAGAAGCATCCATCACATTTAATTATCAATACTGATTTCTGTAATAATTATTTAATTTTATTAACTTGGTAAGTGGCAACATGATTTTAATTTACCTTATGATTTAATTTCAAGGACCTTAGAACATGGTCTTAAGATGATTATTAAAAGCTTTATCCATCAGTTTTTCCCTTGTGAACTTTTAAACTGGAATTTGCTTTTGAAATTTATATGTATATGTGTATGTATATAAAATTAACAGATTATAGGAGATCTGGATAATTTTAGCTGATACTAAAATTATGAATTTTATTTTGATTTTAATGTCCTATACGTGTATTCTTTAGCACACTCAAATCTCTCGAAAGCTTTTGTTATTTCTTTGCATTGGCAGTAAGCCATTATTTCATTAAGAAGTCAGATGAAGAAACACACTAAGATGTTTTTTCAATTAATAAACTTTATTTTCCAGAGCAGTGTTAGAGTCACAGCTAGATTGAACAGAAAGTATATGTGCTTTCTTCCTCTACCATAATTCATCCTGAATCAGATTGAAGCAGTTGATGAGCACACACTGACGTATAATTGTCACCTAGTATTCATAGTTTATATTAGAGTTTATTCTTAGTTCTGTAAGTTCTATGTGTCTGAACAATGCATGCCATGGATCCCCATTTAAAATACAGAATAGTTTCAGTTATCTGAGAAATCTTCCATGCTTTTCTTATTTGTCCCTGCCTCATCCCCATCAGCACCTGGGAAATGTCAATCTTTTCATCATCTCAATAGATTTTTCCCTTTTCAGAAAGTCATATATTTGAAATCACGTAATATGTGACCTTATGAAATTTTGACATCTTATATGTACTTTCATGGCTTGATGACTTATTTCTTTACAGAAAAACATTCATCATCTGTATACACTATAGTTTGTCCACTTTCCTATTTCCAAGTTTTATTCACTGGTAAACAAAGCTGATACTATAATATTTGCAAAGCATTCATTCATTTACTCAACACCAAAGTCCATGAATCTTAGGTGAATAATTGAACAGCATGTTTAATTAGTTTAGTTTTGTAAGAAATTATCAAACTGTGTTATAAAATTTCCTTTCCAGAACACTGTCAAAATTTCATGAGATTTTAGCATTACTGGTAGGTATCTCATAGTGGCATCTCATTGTTTGTACTTGGCACATCAATAATTAATGACAGGGGATGTTGAGTGTCATTCCACAAGCTTGCTTGTCATCTGTAGTACTTTTTTGTGAGTATTCTGTTTAAGTCTTTTGTTTACATCTAAGCAGGATATTTGCTTTTTTAATATAGACATATTTGTTTGTTGTTATGGATAATAGTCTTATAGAACATGTGTCTTTTGCAAATACTTCCTCTCAGTCTATGGCCTTCACTTTTTTTTTCATTTGCATTATTTTTAGAGAAGTTCTTGATGTGAATGAAGTCTAGATTGTTAAATTATTTCTTTCTTGGTTATCTTTAGGAGTTTTATGACTTCGTGTGGAGGAGTGGGTGTTTAACATCTGGGTCTGCATTCATTTTTTTTCAAGTAGACATCCAGATGTTCCAGCACCACTGTATTATATTCATATATATGTATAATTTTATTGTTTTATGTTCAAAATAAGTATTAAATATTATACATTTGGTACATTCCCTAACCTTGCACCTCAAACACAATAGATAAATACTGTACAGCTGAGTTATATTCCTAGCCCTTTAGCACCATTTTGAATTTGTTTTGCTCCTTTGTTAGAGATCCGTTTACTCTATATGTGGGTATACTTATGGTGTGTCTATTCTGTTCAGTTGACTTGTCTATTGACAAAATCAAGTAATCTGACTCACCTCATGGCAATTCTTATCCAGCTCCTGGATTTCAGATTGAGATACTGAAGTTAAAACACTTTCTGTTTCAAATTTTTCTCGGCTGTTGGGAGTTGAGAGACAAAAGAGCCATCTAATATTAGACAAAACAAGGAAACAGAAACATGGACTTATTTTTCAAGGCTCTCATGCAAGTTCTCTACACTGTCCTGAGACCAGGCACTCTAACATTGTCCTTCATGTGCGTGTAATGGGGTCATGAACAGTTCCATTGAACTTCCTGGGCATGCGTGGTGATGGAAGCAGCAGCCATGGAAGCATGAAGGATTTGGGAAAACAGCTCTGGCCAGCCAGGCCATCTCCACACCCTTCCTCAGGTATGCCTTTCATCTGTCCTTTTAGAGTACCAAGAAAGTTTCTTGCCTGCCACAAGTACTTTCCTCGTCTAGTGTCTCATGTAGGACTAGATTTATCTTTCAAAAATATACTATCTAATCTAGATGAACTCATTGGTTTGCCTCCCCATCGACTGACCATAAGACCGAATTCAAACACTTCAGCATACAAAATGCAGTTATCAGTTTGTCACCCCTGTCTGCCCTAGTTCCTGCTTCCCACTCTGTCCTCTGGTGCAGAATCAATGAGCTTCTTTGGTTTACCTCCATTCTGTATTCTTGTAGACTTGCATTATTTTTTAACTGCTGCTGCCTGGCATATTTTCCATCTCTGTTTCTTTATAAGACCCAAGCCAGTGTTTATCTATTTCGCGAACTTTCCCTTAGTCTCCTTTATCATGTTGTACATACCTATAAATAAACATTTGTCTCTAATAAATCATATTTATTTACTAATGTGTTACAGTTTTGAGAGCAAACTCTAAGCCTTATTGATTTTTACCTTTCTTTCCTGCTCAGTGGAATGGCAAACAATAGGTGCTGAAAGTGTTTCCCAATATGAATACAAAATGAATACCCAGCAAGCAAGGGAAAGCCAAGACTTGTCTTTTGCAATTTCTTGGCTCTGTAGTAACAGAGATCTTTTAAAAATGCAAATCTGTGTTGCTTTTCTTCTTCTTCTTGCCCAAGGGCTCTACCCTGCATTAAAGTCCTGATTTAGCATGGAATCAGTGGTCTGTCTTCCTCTGCATTCAGTCTCTTTTTCACATTCCTGGCATCTCTCCTTACCTGCCCTTCCTGTACCATGCTTTAGCCTACATAACCCTCTTCCCTGACTCGGCAGCACCTTTCCAAGATTTGGGCTGCAGCCTGGGATATTCCTCTCTCAGCACTGGTTGGCATTCCTGCTTCCAGCTTCAGAACCCAGCTTGGATATCATTTCCTCAGCCAGCCCTCATCCAAGCTTCATGTATTTCCCTGTTATCTTGCACTGGTGGCTTTAGATGATCTCTGGTACTTGTTACAATGTGCAGTTTACATTTAGCAGAGTCCTTTTGCTTCCTGACAATTCTGTTTCCTGGGTACCATGCTGCATCATATCAGGGATTGTGTTGTGTTCTGAGATAAGTTATTAGCACGGTCAGAGTGCCCATAAATATACCTGACAAGACACAAGCTTTAAGATTTTGTTTGCTAATGATGTTTTACTTTTCTCCTCCTTCCCTGCCTTTGATTTTCACTTCCTCACTCTTGTTTTTCTAATAAATATAGTCTGTTGACTTCTTCACTGGCCTTCTCTGTAACTGTGTTACCATCATTTGGAATCACTTGTGTCATATAAATATCCCTCTCTCAAATGAGTAATAAAGTTGGACATACGTTTTGTTTCTTTTCCACTATATTGAAATTAGTCATTTTTTTCAACTCTTCTGCATTTTAAGATACTGGACAGAAGGGCAATTGTTAAAGCATCTTAAAGGCAGGCTTTAAGGTGAGGAATCAAAGCAGAACGACTAAAAAGCTCACAGTCCTTTGTCTTTCCTTGTTGCTCCTGGCAAAGGATGATTTTAGAACCTCAAGTAGAAAGTCATGCAGACTGTCTTAAGTAATCCAATAATACCCATGCATTTTATCTCAGATTTTTTTATCTGATTCGATAGAGCTAATTTAGTTTCTCTAAGCTCTGGTTTTAAATCTAATTAAGGGATCTTAAACTGCTCAATTTCCATTTGGGTAGCCTGCTTTGGCCAGAATTTTCAGGTTTCAAGACTTCTCTAATGAGTTTCTTCCATTGCTCCTCTGCAGTTAAGGTCCTCTTCCATTAAGCTCTGTCAGATTGCTAACCAATCAGTGTCTTTGATTAGGGACAAAAGAATTCTAAAGAAATGTCTTTTGTGTACAAGATAATTTAAAGGACAGGCCTAAGCTTTTTACCAATACTGCCATAGCAAGATACCAATTATATTTAAAAAACAGATTATCTTTCCACTCTTCTTCATGTGCTTTGCCTTCATGATCTCTCAAAATCACCTCTTCCCTGGTCTCCAAAAGGTTGAAAACACAGTCAGGAGCCACATTCTATGATAGAACTCCAAACTTGAGAAGGATAGCATTTGGTTTGTCCTTTCTAGATGAGTAGACCATCTCTTGTCAGACCCTAGGCCTTCTGAGTTTTCTCCTAGCGCTGCCAGGTTACAATCTGCCTGTGTTGTCATGGAGCCTCCAGCCCTGAACTTCAACCTCTGCTTCAAATACATCATGTTACAACGCACCATCTGGTCAGCCGGTCCTGAATCCAAGAGATTTGGAATGGTAGTGCAGAGGAGCTAATTATGTGCAGTGAAAGTTTCACAATTTGCTATTTTAGCCAAACAAACAAAAATAAATATTTGAAATATTTCTTCTTCTTCTTCCTGTTCAGCAAATTCAAATATAGAAGGAAATATTTAGTAAATTCTGGAGGAACGATCAAGTCCACTTTGCATAACCCATTCTGCATATGGTATAAGTTGTAATCCTTTTTAGGCTGAGATTGATAAGAATATATAATGTGTTTTTGCCCCATTTTACAGCAGATGATTTTCATGCTAAGTGCTCAAATGTGCGTCTGCACTGCTAATGTATCACTGGAGGCTGTACAGTTCAAAGCTTTAAGCACTTTATGAATTTCAGATTTATTGATACACTGTTCATTTCAACTGAGACATATTTATGTTTGTACCCTTTTGAAAACCATGCCATTGAGACAGCCAACATTTTAGATCTTACATCTGTTCTGAGACAATTAGGTAATGTGCTCATTGATCTTCAGAATAAACATTGTGAATGTTTAATTGCCTCTTCTTTGCCAAGTCCAGATATTCTCCCAGTGAAACTAAGGAAAGCTTAGCTAAAATTGAGTTTTCTAGTCTCTATTCTTTAAAAAAATGATAACGAAGCACTTGAGCAATAGAATTTAATTATTTGTAAGCGCCATAATAAAACTCTTGAAGTCCTGTAAAATTTTATTTGAAAGACAATGTGAGTGACAAGTCTATTATGGTGAAAGAAAGTCAGGAAACTATGAAGCAAGAATAGACAGATTCATGTGAAAATATGTTTTTTCAGAGTAAATTGTCCATTAAGAACAGGTGACTGTGTGAGACAATGGCATATAAAATTGCTTATTTGTAGTAATCATTTCTGTATATACACTGCTATAAATACTCCATTCTACCCTTTATGCGATGAAGAGAGGATAAACGTAGGTATTCATTTGTTAATATATCTGGTATATCACTAGAGCTTGAAGACCTAAATATACCTCTTCATGTAAAAACATTGTTTTTTCCAGTTTATTGAATGGACTGCTAAATTAACTCAACCCTATTAAATAGTAACCATCTTACTTTAGAGCCTTCACTAAAACCCAGTCAATTGTTATAATTAAATTACATCAAAATTGAGTTAATGTCCATTAAATTGTTTAAATATATGATTAATAGTTCCATTAACACTACTTTAAAATATTCTGTGAGACAATGTTTCATCATTTGTGGGTTCATATATAGAAACTGTAGAACAGAAATAGAAATTTTCCATAAAATAGGATGCATATGAAATATTTGTTAGATATATTGACACAAAATCTTTAATTACTCTTTCAAATATGATACAACATATACATAAATTATAACTCATTTTATCATGTTATCTTTCTTCAAAGCAGCATATAGAAAGTAGTCTCCTCATTACTCCTACATTCATGTTGCAATATTATTACCTTCTCAATTATATCTAAGCAGACATTAGATAACCAATGATATTCAATGATCCATAGTTATCTCCTTTCCCAGATTGTAAATAGTTTTGAGAGCATAATCAATTTCTAATTTATTTTTATATGTTCTTAAGCCCTTAATAGATTCTCTGCAAATGAATGTGCAGATCAAGATTCCAGAAAGAAATTGATGACACTTAACAGGTTTAAGTGTAGAAAGTGTGGCAAGAGGATTATTCATAAAGGTATGATCAGTGATAAGAGAGAACAGAAATATTGATGTACTCTTGGGCTAGCAAAAGCAAGAACCACTCATAAGTCTGAAGGGTTAAAGAAGGAGAAAAAAGAAGTAGCTGAAGTCTAGATTTGCCCATGTTAACATGACTTTTAAAAAGGGGTATAAAGTCAAAGGACAGAACTGAAATATGTTCTTGAACTAGAGTAGACTGATGTCTGCATAATGTAGTGGTTTTGACCCTGCCTTAAAATTGTACAACTGAGGATATTACATATTATATATTGAATGTCCACAGGAAATATGATCACCAGAAGATCTTTTAAAGTTAAGTAGTATCAGCAATTCCATAATTTAGAGATTTATGTCTGCATTGTATTTTTCTTGTATAAGTTTACTATTCTATATATCCAATGGATCATATGAGAATACTCAATAAATAAATCAATGGAACCTGTAACGTCATAGATCCCAGATAGGAAAGCATATCACAGGAAACAAAGACGAACCCATTGTTCACCTATTACATATAACAAAAAAGTATTTATACCTATGTGTTTCCATCAAATCTTCTGTTGAAATGCAGTTTAACAATAGAACCTGTCCATTATAATAAATAATCTCATATGCTTAAAAACTTTTGATAGAAGGCACAGATGACCACTTGTGTGACCCTGATCATTTGAAAATCTAAAAACTAGCATATTGAAAATCTTTACCTATGTTATTAAGTATATATATATATATACTTATATATATATATATATATATATCTTAAGCCTTTCCTGAAAGAACAATATTTTTTAAGAGAGCTCATTAGTCAAAAACAAATTAAATGTTCCTTGTCTAAGCCCAGAAACAGTGTGTTTTTTTGTCTCTCAGTGCAAGTCGCACTCAACCATAAATTTCGGTTTACAGGTAGAAATTTCATATTGCATGTCGGACCTTCTGTGAGACAGGAAAGGATCTTTCTCTGTCCACCTTAATTCAGAAATGCACTCTACGATGAAATGACTTTCTTTTCTCCTTGTACTGACCCTCAGTGTTCCCAGAACTAAAATCAGTTTCTTCTCAAATAGCATGAGATTTTGTATGGCTCTCCTGTCTTCTCCGTAAGTTTAGTATTTCTTGAACAACCACCAGTGATGTTAATAGCTCACGATCTGTTTATTGACTTCTAAGGAACAGAAGAAGGCCAGGCATGGTGGCTCATGTTAGTAATTCCAGCTCTTGGGAAACTGAGGCACATGGATCACAAAGTTTGAGATGAGCCTGAGTTATATCTTCAAGTTCTAGGCCAGCCTGACTATTGATTGATTGAGACCAAACCAAAACACAAAAGATTTATGATACAAAACAAAACTTTTAGGTGAAATCTTCCCCTTTGGAACGCATGTCCCTGTGCAACTACTGTTAACATCCTCATCTGTAGTACTGGATATCTCATAATTGTCTTAACACACCACCTTGGTATGGCTTTTCATATACTTCTCTTTTCTCTGTCACTCTTCTTTCTTATTTTATTTCCCCTTCTTTGTTCCCCTCCTTTCCTATATTTTCTTTTTTCCTTTTCTCCCTTTCTCCTTCCCTTTAAGCTGGAATACTAAAACTTGCTTCCTTTTACGTAATGTATTGTAGACTTGTTCCTGATCAAGTTCATTCTTTTTAATTGTGGTCTAATATTCCATACCGTGAATGTATTTTATTTAACTATTCATGCACTAGTGGACATTCAAATCATTTTTAGTTTTGTGCCACTGCTAACAGTAACTAAACTGTAAAAGTACTTTTAAGTATTTATCATACATTTTATCATAAATTTATATGAAAAATGTCTAAATCTGAATTTTCTGATACCTATATTCACCTTTAATTTAAAGTGGACATTGTCACATTACTTTTTATAAAGGCAGCTACAATACACACAGTCACTAGCAGCAAATGAGGTTTTCTTGCACTTTATCATCCTGTTTGGAACTGAGTGATCATACTCTTATTAATTTTTTCCAGATTAAACACCATTAATTTTCTTCTGTCTCTCTGTACATCAGCCATCTAATGTACAAGGGCAGTAAACAGAAGCCCTAATACAGCCAAGGGCTTTGAGGAGGTTCTTATAGTACATGAGAAGATTTTTGCCATGAGTGTTTAGGATGTACTCTCTCCTCATATTAAGGAGATATATATTAAGGAATATAGCTGTATATTCAGTTTTTATTCTTAGAATTCTGGGAAACAACTAGCAAGAGATGTGAACTGAGTAGCTTGACACAACAGTGCAAAAGCAAGGACTGACATTAACTCAACCTTATTATTTCAAAATCACTTCTGCAGCAGTTCCATCCCATGTGTTTGCAGAGAACGCAATTCCACTCCCCCTGCAATTAGGCAGTACTGACCAAGATTTGTTATCCTATTAACTCACTACAGGATGTATTATTCATTAATATATGTCATTTGTATATGCTTACAGCCACAAATGTGTATGAGAAATTGGGTGTCACCCTGGGTCTAAGTGTAATTACAATGATCACTTCAGTTCTACCAAGCCAATGCCTGGCAGAATAAGAAGTAACTCTTCCAAAGTGATGCCTTTAGAGAAAGATTTTGTTAAATGGTAAAAAGGAAAGAAAGAATATTTAACAGAATTATTAAAAGATTTTTATCCCTCTATATAAATTATTGAATCCAGTATCCTATGTCCAAAAATAATACACATTTTGATTTCTACTCAGTGAATTCACAAAGCCAAGCAAAAAAAATTTAGGCAGAAACAGCTGCCTATTCACCAGAAGGGAATAATTTTAAATACCTTGTTTTAGGGAAATAATTCCATTTTGCAGCCAAGGAGCTGTGGTTCCCCTCGCTGGACACTTTCTGTGTGTATTCTCTGTTTTCTGGTTGACCTTGGTTCTTTCAGGATGTCTGTGGAAAGCAAGTTGATGAGCCACATACGTCTGTATCTCTTTTGGCAAAGTTCTAATCATATGAGCCATCAAGCACAGCAATTTCAGAGCTTGTAAAAAGTTTCATCATACTCTGATTGAGGCAGGTAGACAAGATCGTTAAACTTGAAAAAGAAGCAACTTTATTCTCTAGCACACAAGGAGAGTCAAACTCCCTTCTATCTAGCTGACCACTGGTGTGAACTGTAATCTGTTTTAATGTGTCTTTAAAGACTTTTCTCCGACTTTTCTTATGGTACAATAATATAAGCATATGGAACAGGTCACCTCTGAGGATTTTTCAGGAAGTGTGTGTGTGTGTGTGTGTGTGTGTGTGTGTGTGTGTGTGTGTGTGTGTGTTTCTGGTTATTTTGATTTTGCTGTTGTTTCAATTAAATCCTTTGCTGCTTTGAGCAGTAGAGGTTATCTAGAGCTCCCTCTTATATATCCTGGAGCTATTCTGGGGGTGACATTATGACCAGGATACCACACTTAATAATAATACCATCTCCTGGAAAACATCTTCAAGTGAGTCCTTTTCCCTGAATCTTGCTGCTGCCAATGGCTAAATATATACCAATCTGTAGAAAATGGCATCTTAAGTGCTGAGTAGGTGACCTACTGGCAGATGGAAAATAGGAACCCAGTTTTTCTTTGGTTCATAAAAGTCATCCTTTGTGTAGATCACTATTGCCAATTAAAATCCTTTCTTCCAGGGCTTTCTTTGCTTTGCTCTAAAGTGGAGTACTGGTGTCAGTTATACCTAAAGCTTTCAATGGTGTTTCCTCTTCTACATGTGTCCTTAGTGATCCACTGCTACACTATCAACTGAACTTCCATCCAAACTGATTTGGAATAATGAGTGTGTTCATGTATGTGTAGGAAGGCTCAACCCCTCCTAGCTTTTGTGTATGATTGTGACAGATGAGGTTTGATTCTATATCTTATTATCTATTTCTGAAATAATGGACTGACTTGCCATAGTGCAACTTGGTAGCATGAGACAATGTGAAACTAAATTAGCACTATATCTAGTATATTTCTCTGGAAACTCATATCTTAAGGATACATTTAAGATTTATTTATTATTAAAAATCATGTGAGAAAATTAAAGTAACAAATTTAATGAAAAAATATTATAGAAATTTTCAAGTTAATGCAGAACAAACAAAAATTACAGGCGAAATAATCTAGAAGCCAGTTAAAATGAACTTCTTATTTCATGGTTACTAAAAAGAAGAAACTAGAAGCTTAAACCCAGGGAATAGAAGAGAAGTAAATAACTTACCTACTGTCATAGAGAAAAGTGTCAACTTGACAGTTTAAGGCTGGAAGC
The DNA here is from genome assembly GCA_023101885.1 of Typhlomys cinereus. NCBI lineage: Eukaryota > Metazoa > Chordata > Mammalia > Rodentia > Platacanthomyidae > Typhlomys > Typhlomys cinereus. The sequence continues at coordinate 4,205,420 of JALPQD010000145.1, forward strand.
TCTAGGCACATTTGTAAAGAATGAACAGCTGATTTAAATAAGCCCTGAGCAAACCTGCAGGACATTGTCTGATTGATGGGGAGGCCCAGCCCATAATGGGTGGCGCTAGTGCCTGGGCAGGTGAATACGAGAAGGAGTCAGGTTATGGAAGTTGGCAACCTCTGGTATACTTGGCCAGAAATGCTGATCTGGCAATGATCGTCCTCTCAGCAGTCCTGTAGATATGGTGTGGCCAGTTTGTCAGGCACTGGTGTCGGTGTGGACTCTTCTGCCAAGTTGGACAGGAAACTGAACCTGGGGAGTCATGAACCAGAAGAAAGTCTCTTGTTCCTGAAACCTTTTGGTCTTGAATTTATAGGCAACAGTGCAAGCTACGTACAACACCTACTTGTCCTGCTTGTCTATCATCTTCATTTAAACTTAAGTCTCTCGTCCCTTAAAACCTCTGGATCTTGAATTTATTAGCAACAATTCGAGTTAAGTGCAGCACCTACTTCTCTTGCTTTCCTATCATATTTATTTTAGAGGGCCTCAGGGATCAAATTCCACTAAATTAGTCCAATGCTGAATGAGTGTGAGCAAAGGAGAATTTGATACAGCAATGTTTGCACTAGCTGGAAGAATCACACCAAAGCCAAACTGGAAAATATCTTTCTTCACTGGCTGGCCATATGAGCCAAAGAATTGCAGATGAGGACAGACACTATTGTTGTGCCAGAGTTGGAATCTAGGGGAAATTTATCATAGCGTCAGCTTGCTAAGCATTCTGTAACAAGAAAAAATATTGCTTAATACACAAGTTGGTTTGGGTGATAAAGCACATCAATGGCCATAACTTTAAAGGGCATTTTTTTACTATTATATTTGTAGAAGAAGCTGAAGGGTTGGTAATATTATTTTGCTTCAGTGAACCTTTAGGATTCTACAGCCTCAGATTCACCCAGCTGTGGATTGAAAATTTGGGAAATGCACATGTATTCAAACATGTTACGGTGTCTTTTATCTTTTCACTGTTACATATATGGCACAGCCTGACAAGTCATGAACTTTCGCATTGTACTTAATATTCCACATGATCTAGAGATGATTTAAAATTTATAGAAGGTTTAACATAGGTTGTATGCAAATATCCTGCCATTTTACCAAAGAACTTCATCACTCACATGGATTTTGCTATTCATTGGGGAGCCCAAAGACCCACCAGTATTGCACAATACCCCTAATGTACACTCTCCAGACACCTGCTGTACCCCAAATGGTCTAATATTTACCCCTAGGTGTGAGGACACAATCCTTCAATTTATTGCTCTTCCAAAAGCAGCATTCTTCATTCCTATTCTGAAGTGACTATCATTAGTGTACTTCCATTAAACAAAAAGCAGCATCATTGAATGTGTTGAGTGCTTCTTGTGTGTGACAGATGAGGCAGGAGGACAGGGACATCACTGCTGTACAGTTACCCTAGGAAACCAGACCCAGAGGCCTGCTAGAAGAACGAACAGCAAAGCCTCTCCTGATCCTTCCTCCTTCAGGTCCACTTCCCTAGAGTCAGCTCTCAGATCACTGGCAGAGACGTCCCTGCTTTCGCATCTAGATAGGGCTGGCAGGAACACCACGTTCTCCCGGTGTTCTCTTACCCTGAAGGAGTTTTGGGTATTTATGAGAAACGTGAACTTTATGGCAGTTCCTGGGTGCAAACTTTGCACTGTCAACAGCATGAAGTAGATTTCCCATCCCTGTGAAAAAAGTTGTTGTCTCCTAAATACCTGTCCAAAGTGGATTTACTATCCCTGTGATAAAAGTTAGGTTCTGGGCAGGTATGAGGATGATATAAAGCCCAGAACCAAGACTTCCAGTGTTCTAAGCTGACCAGTAAGAGCCAGAGCAAACCCGGGAGCTATGAAACATGCCCCCTGCAAGTCTCTTTTAGATTGCGAACAATTGTGAGGTGCTGAAAGTCAGTTGAGAGCATGTTCTCCAGCTACCAGCTAGCGAAGAAGGCATGTGTTCCCCACTGGGAGCTCCTGAACTCTAGCTTGACTTATCTTGTTTAGATGTTATTTAGCAAAAGCCATGAATATGCCGACACAAAGCTACTCCAGTGCAAATGCTGACCGAAATACAAATGGCAGAGTGGTTTTGAAGTCAAATCAGTTTTGGAAGTCACTGTCTCAAAACCCAGCTGGGATCTTTAGATTCAATTAGGGACTTTCACCTAGTCTCTCCCAAGTCTGGGGAACAGCTTGTTTCGAAGCGGTGAGCACTTCAGACCTTGGCTTGCAAGAAGTAACACCTGGACATTGTTGAATAAATGTATGACCTCACATGTCTGGAGAACAAATGAAACTTTGGTCAGCTCTTTCCCTTGTGAATTTGGTCAGCCCAGGGCATTCTTTTAGGCTTGCACACTTATTTCCATAGTTTGCAGCTTTATTCCAATAGGTATAAACTCTCTTAATGATACTCTTTGATAAGTCCACACAAGCTTCTTCATTACTTAGACAAGACCTTATTTACCATTTTGGTTGCCCGTGTATTGCTGCTTAATGTGGAATATAGTTTAATGTCGGACAAGGAAGGATGTAGGAGACATTAAGAATTTACTACAATTTGATCAGGGAAATGTTAAAAGATGTGAGCTTCATGGACATTCCCATCTTCAAGCTCCTCTAACAGTGGACTAGATTCTGTTGTGAAATGACTTCACAAATAAAATTAAGCTGGCCTACAAAAAGAGTTTGTACAAAAGCAAAAAACAAACCTTGATTCTTCTAGGTGGATCTAATACAATCATGCAAACCGTTAAAAGCAACCAGGTGTTACCAAGCCTGTTACTTTCATTTTCTTATTGCGAGCAAACACAAGACTCAAAGAACTTAGGGAAATAAGTGTTGCTTACAATTCTCAGTTATGCTCATCAGCACAGCAAGAGAGTTCATACTAACATCAGGAGCCACATGAACTGTCCATACCTTATCAGCAGGCATTTTTGAGAGAGGGACACACTTTCTTACTTGCTAGCATGCCTATATGCCAAGCTATGTCTAAGTACTGAACCAGCTATCCCTGTCTTATACACCTGCCTAGGTGATCCTCCTATCCACCATGGGCTGGGCTTCCCACATCAGTTAGATAATCTTCCACAGGCTTGCTAAGGGCTTGTCTCAGCTGTTAATTCTTCACAGATATGCTAAAGCTCAGTCTTCAGTTGTCAAGCTGAGACCTCTGTCTAGATAGACATAGTTGCAGAATGAGGCAGGAGAAATTTAGAGGGATTGAAATAGGCCTGTTAGAAAGGTTTACAGATACTTGAACCAAACCCTGAATAGTTGCAATGACAAATCTAAAAACGGACATGCAAAGAAAAAAGAATGTTCCTCTGCCTAGTAAAAATGCTAGCAGCAAAGAGCCTGTGGAAAAGTTTCCCTATGGTTTCTGACTTTGAGGACAGGCAAAGTTGGGCAAGAGTCAAATTAGGTGGTTGCCTTTAGCAGCTAAGTATGGTCTGTGCTTACAGGGAGCAAAGAAAAAGGACCTTACTCTGTCAGTGACAAGGAACTGAATTTGGCCAACCTGAATGAGCCTGGAAGTGAATTTTCTCTGAGTCCAGCCAGCCAGCACTAATCTTATCCTTGCGAAACTCAGAGCAGCAAAACCTGATTTCTGATCTATGCAGTACGGAGTAGTCCTCTGCTGTTTAAAGTCCTTGTTAAAGTTGCTTCAAGTGTGTGGAGATTTGTGTGGGAGCAATAGAAAACAGATGCATGTCATAAAGCTCAAAATGCTATGGAGTGTCTCTGAGTGCACAGAACTATGAGAAAGTTCCATTGCTTTGTGATGGGTTCTTGAAATGCAGCAAAGCTGTCCTGGAACTCATCATGAAGTCTTGGTTTGCCTCAAACTCAGAATCCTTCTGCCTCAGTCTACAAGGGATGGGATTACAGTGTTGTGCCATCATATCTGGTAGAAAGATTTGAATTTTATTATATCTGGCCAGGAAGAAAGATGAATTGAAGGAGGAAGAGATTGAGCAGAAAATAAAGAGATGGGGTTGGAAGCAACAATAAAGACAAATTCACCTCCATTTCTCATAAAAATCAGGTGACCCTCAAGAGGCTTCCTGCATGTTTCTCAGTGTAACATCATGCTAGTGCCCCATTTGGCATAGGTGGTCTCTTTTGATTATAAACTGGGCACAGTTGAGTACATTGTGTTTATGTTGTTATGAAAGTCATACCTGCTATACATTCAAGAAAATACACGGGATCTTCAAGTATACTTAAATTCCAGGGTACTTTGACATTTTAGACATTCATGAAAACGTTTGATTTATTCAGATTTATTTGAAACTAAGCCCACTTGTACAATGTACACACATGCTGTAGCCTGTGGAAAACCAGACCTTCTAGAATAAATAGTTCATGGGAGACCAAAGATTTTCTACTGAAGAAGCATAAGACCCCCACACACTTTTAATCCCTAATTTTCTCAGAGTCTCCACAGGAGAATCATGTTCCTTCTTTTCTTCTATGACCATGATAACTTCTTCCCCACCTGGTTCTTTCATATGAGCTCGCCTGGGTGGTTATTGATAATATGATGTAACCATTGAAAACTTTAAGGGTGAAGGAAGGGAAGAAGACTAGTTCCTTCTCAGAGTCCCTCCTGCTCAGAAAAGGAATCAATTGAGAGATTTTTCCATCTGTCATGCATTTCCTGTATGGATGACCAGTATGTTTTTCTGAAATCTCTTTGTAGTATTCTGTCTAGGAAACGTGGAGGCCTTCTTCCAGTTGAGTCATTTTAATCAAATGTATTTCCCCTGTCCTGTATAACCTTCATGAACCTTCAAAGATGAACTTAATTACACCTAGTAAAAATATGAAATCCTCAGAATTTTAAGGACTTCAGTTCTAAACCACATTTATTATGTTCAAAGTCATATCTGTATAAAAGACATGTATAACATTAAAATATTAATCTATTTGTTTCATTTAATGATTTAAATTATTCACAAATGCTTGGGATTTTTCAGTTTTCTTAGGAAGAAGGTGATTATGGGGGAAGAATCAAATTTGAGGAAATATGTAAGGGTCCAGAATCTTTCCTAACTTTTTTTTTTAATTTTTTAAAAATTTTTATTTATTTATTCAAGTGTGTGTGTGTGTGTGTGTGTGTGTGTGTGTGTGTGTGTGTAGAACCATGGGCGAATTCAGGAGCCGCCATGGATCGCCTCCATCTCCTCCTTGTTTACTCTGCCCGGGGATTCACAGGCTCCGCCCTACCAGGACCAGAAACACAGGCCGCCCCCTCTTCTGCCCGGCATCTATATGTGGGGTCTAGGATCCAAACTCAGGACCTTCTGCCTGCAAGGCAGAGGCTTTACCCCTAAGCCACCTCTCCAGCCCCCCTAACTTTTTTTTAACTGCTGAATGTCCTACTCATGGACATCTAATGAATGATATTCATAAAGCACTTATATTTGATTGAAATAGTTAACAGAAAAACTAGGTAAGTGAACTCTAACAGCAAAAGAAAAAAGCTAAGTAATTTTTTCCAAATTAAAGTGACCCAAAGCTGTTAAATATGACTTTCTCAAGCCTGTCTTCCTCTTAGAATTTCAAAAGAAACGACGATCTAGAAAATATTGGTAGTACTGGTTCAGTGATCTACCTATGCTTTCTTGCCTGATTTAAGGATTTAACTTTGACCTTCCTAACTCTACTATTTAGACAAGCATCCTTTAGGTTTAGAATAATCACTTTGAATTTCTTCTGCATTTGTAGAAAAGCAAAGATAATATTATCTTTGTCAATCCTATAGGCTCAAGAAGCATGCACATTATAATTTCAAAGGATACAAATTTATAATAGCTATTAAAGCATAAGGTGTTGGTAATAGTTTTGCTCCTAACATTGTTATTAGAATTATTGCTAATACTCAAGAAAAGGAAAAGTGATAAGATGGGGGATTAAGGCTTGAAAATATCATAAATGATATTTTACTGTATGAAAATGTTTGAAACTCTAAAACAATAGAACAAAGGAAACAAGGAAAGAAAGAACAGAGAAAGAACATGAAGTTTCAAAAGGCACAAAGCTTGTACTTCCTCAGGATATGGGCCTAAATATAAAAGTTAGACCTGTAGTATTTTGCTCAGGTGCTAATGTTTGCTTCACTCCTAGAATTTTAAATGAAATGCAATGCTCATTCAATTCCTGCTTTCCCTTCTTAACTCACTTCATTCAAGTATCTTTCCTTTCTCATCTCCCTCTATTTTTTTGGTTTTCTGGTTGCCTCACTCTGGAAGGTTTCATTAATAAGAACGTTCAATATTCTCTGTGGTAGCCTATGTAAAGTAGATGAAGCTTATACATCTTTGCATGTGATATACAAGCTTCTTTTCATATTCCCCGAGTTCTCCTTCATTCTTTTTCTGTATCTCACACTGTTTATTCTGTGATGGAACAATTTCAGAATATGAATGGAGAGTCATTTTCAATGTTTCTTTGGATTTTAAGAACAGCATAACTTACAAGTCCTTGATTGGAAACAAGAAGCAGCATGTGAAAGTCACAGAATTATTTGCTGAAGATTCTCCAGCTGGTCCTTAGGAAGGGGAGACTTAGGAGTTATTTGAACTGACCGCGGATCTAACGTTCTTTCCTTTGTACAGTGTAAGGATGGAGACACAGAAGGAATATGATTCAGGACCGCAGTCAGCAAGTGGCAGCCTTTGAGTCCTGAGAGGACCACTATTTGGCTCGTAAATATCTTCTGGTGCCCATTCATTTGCATATGGTCACTATGGCAAGAGCCAGAGCAGAACAGTTGTCAGTGACCATTGACCTGCAAACCCTAAAATACCTAGCCTCAGATTCTTTGCAGAAGGAAATTGCTGACCTCTGGCTTAGAGAAAAGGTGACTGAAAAATGTGGGTGAGGCATTTTTTACACAGTCTCTTTTTGTTTCTTGTGGTTCAGAAGAAGCAGCCTAAATATTAAACAAAATGTTTCAGCTCCCTCAAGATTAATTGCAAGTTGATGGCAACAAATGTACATGTACACTTGGAGAAGAAGATCAATACAGATTTTCCAAAAGTGTTTTCTATAATATGAGATTTATTTTGGAGATTCATCTTCATAATATATTCTTGAGGATATTGGGTATATTGAATTTAAAGTAGTAAAAGTATGTGCAGTATAGGGAACACAGCAGCTCTATTCAAGCATGAAGGATGATCTTAGAAATGAAGGGATTAGATCTATTTGTCCTTAAAGTCCAATTAAAATGCACTTTTCCTGCTAAGACTCTGGTACTTGTATGTACCTTCTTTGTGCACAAGTCACTCTCGACTGTGCTTTTGAAAAGCTTGGTACAAAGTGCCATTATTGCATTTACCACATGGCAGGAGAGTGGTAGCTTATCCATTTGTCTCCCAAGTCATTTATAATATCCTTGAAAGTAAGGACAATGGCTTTTTCATATGGCATCTTCATCCCGAGGCTCATTCCCTGGCTCCCAGTAGACATGATGTAAATACCTGACAAATGAATGTATATAAAAATCCTAAAGGGCAATGCAAGAACCATTGTGGATTCTTTGTAGCAAGAATTTTGTCAAAGAGCTGGTAAAATTCTTCTAAGCAATGAATGCTTATCAGAAACAAGAAGTTAGGCTTAAAATACCTGGCTTTTCATTTTTCCTAGCTATTTACAAATCACCTATGGTGGGTAATTTCTGAATTTTGATTTCCTTAACTTCATTGAGATTATGAAAGGCAGCAGCTTCTAAGTGTGATCTAAAGATCTAGGTTTCCCTGAAATACCTAAATAGAGTCTGTGACGTCAAAGTTATGCTTGTAAGAACTCTAAGGCATTATTTCCCATTATTACGATGTTGATATTGGCATTGATGGTGCAGAAGCAATAGCTAGAAAGGAAGATCATTGGTGTGACATGTTCTTGTATCAAGTTGACCAGGGGCAGAATGTTATAATTAGATACAAGTGTCAACTTGATGGTTGAGGGTTTGAGCTCTGGGCACATTTATAAAGAATTGGCAGTTGAATTAAGCCCAGAGCGAACCTGAAGGAGATTGTTTAGTTGATGTGGAAGGTCCAGTTCTTGGTGGATGGGATTAGCCCCCAGACAAGTGAATAAAATGAAAGGAGATATTTGATACAGGAGGTATCCTTGGGCACACTTGGCCAGATACTTGGCTGGTCTGGCAATACAGGAGGTATCCTTGGGCACACTTGGCCAGACACTTGGCTGGTCTGGCAAGTAAGGATTATTCCTCTCTCAACCATTAGGTAGAGATAGTGTGGCCACTTCTTTCAGCCCTGGTAATGGTGTGAGCTCTTCCGCAAAGATGGACAAACAAATGTAACCAGGAATCTTAAGAGAAAATAAACCCCTTGTTTCCTTAAGCCATTCGATGATGATTTATCAGCAACCATGCAGGTTAACTGCTACAGTGCCCTAGCCCAAAGTACAGGTAAGCTAATTCTCGATGTTTTCATTTTCTTAATGCAGAGAGTCAATAATAGCAACATAAATGAAAGAAATAAAAAGAGACCAGAAAAGTCAATCACCATATTACTTAGTGATAAAAATGAAATTGTTAATATTGCTAAATCTCTACCTTTGAATGCAGTGTCTTTTTAAACATTTTGTCTATGAAATTAGAATTATGCACAAATTATTTCTGCAACAATTTGGAGCATGATAGTTGTCTTAAGGAAAAATACTTAGCCACTGAGTTGCTAAGTGAATTCTCAACCTATGCTTTTCATGAATTGTGATTTTTATTACCAAGAATGACTAATCAAAAAACTATAGTTATTCTGAATTTGGTTAATTGTCAAGTACTTTGTCAGACATTAAAGAAGGAAGCCTGTGAGCCAGAGAGATAGCCCTGTCCATAGAATGCTTGTCATGCAAGCCTAAGGAACTGATTCTATCCTAGAACCTATGTATAAAATGCCCATCATGGTGGTGAACATGTGTAATCCCGGCACTGAGGAGTAGCCATAGGAGGATTCTCCACCATTTGTCTGAGAGTTTTCAGTGATTAAGATTCTTGTGAGACTAATAGTGATTGACATGCACTTTTCAATGTGATTTAATAAGATAATTTGGTAGATCTCTGTGATTAGTTAGTATAAATTGTCACCTTTTCACTTAAGAAGCAGCTTTCTGGGCATACCTGAGAGAGAATTTCCAGAATAATGTTAGCCTGTAAGCATGCCTGTTAGAGATTGCATTCTGTGAATATATTGATGTGGGAAGCGCCATTGTTTAGACAGGAGATCTAGAATTGTATAAAGAGAGAGCTGAGCAGTGCTAATAGCAGTGCTGTGGAATAGGTCACACTATATCCACTTCTGAGAAAGGAATAGTCCTTACTTGCTAGACCAGCATGTCTGGCTAAGTATAGCAAAGTGCCAAGCTTTAGTAACCAATATTCCCCATTTTATCTACCTGCACAGAAATAGTCCCACACATTTTGGGATGGTCTGTTCCCATCAATTGCTCAGGGCTTAACTATTAGTTCTTTATAAAAATTCCCAGAGCTTGAACCTTCAATTGTCAAGTTGACCTCTGTAACCAACTAACACAAAATTGAGTGATTTTAATCTGATAATCATTATAGTAACTTAATTGATAAAGTTTTAGAATTTCACACGTACACTTAGTTTTAAAGAATCTAATACTATCAAATTTTGGTGTGATATCAAAGAAGAATATTTGCAATTGTAGAAAAAGTGGTTAACATGCATCTTTCTGCTTTGTGAGGTCATATTTCTTCACACACTCTAAGCAAGCTACAAAAGTGTAGCTGTCTTTCACTAAGGCAGGCATAAAAAGATTTCTAAAAATCAGAAAAGTTGACATTCATAAAAATTATAAAAAACAGGGACTGGAGAGGTGGCTCAGGGGTTAAGCCTCTGCCTTGCAGGCAGAAGGTCCTGAGTTCGGATCCTAGACCCCACGTATAGACGCCTTGTCCATGGTTCTACACATACATACACACACATACATACACACACATACATATGCTCACACACATACACGCACAATTGAATAAATAATAAATAATAAAAAATTAAACTTTAAAAAAATTATAAAAAACAAATCTACCATTTTCACTTTTTATTTGAAAAATAAAGTTATCACTTTTCTCTGAGCAACTTTAAAATCTTCCTTTTTTTTTTCTATCCCTTCTTTTCCATAGCATTTGGATCTCCCCTTCAATTTCTATGGAGATGAAACTGACACAAATAGAGAGACATTGACTTGTTTTGTTCACTATATCATGGTAAAAATCAGTATATAATTTTTAAATAAAGATATGATAAATTATTAGTAAACTAAATTTCAAAGATGTTAGTTATATAAGCTGGGAGTGATTGCTACAGTGAGTCCATTCTTAGGATAAACTTATCTTTAAATATAGAAGCAGCAGAGATGATTCAGCAGATAAAGCGCATGGCACTTAAGTATATAGATCAGAGATCAGATATCAAAAACCCACATAAATACTGGTGGGCATGGAGACTTGTTTGTAATTACAGCACTAGGAAGGCTGATAAAGGGATCTGAGAAGCAAGCAGGCTAGCAAAAATAACCACAGTCGGGACTGGAGATGTGGCTAAGGGGTTAAACCTCTGTCTCACAAGCAAAAGGACCTGAGTTCAGATTCCAGATTCTATGTAAAAATGCCAGGCACAAATGGCAGTGGCTTGCACTTCAGACTCTGGAAAGCAGTGCCTGAGAAACCCCTAAAGGAAAGCAAAGAAGAAATAGAAGCCATCTCCAGGATGATCCCTGAAGTCACCCTTGGGCTTCCCTAAGCACACAAAGTACCCTCTTACACACACACAACACACACACACACACACACACACACACACACACACACACACTCACATGTATCCACTTATGCATGCATAAGGAAAAAAAAAGAATAGTCACAGTTGAACTCTGGGTGCAGTAAGAGGCCCTGGTGCAATGAAGAAAGTATAGTGTAACTAAGATCACCAGAAGCTAATCTTAGGCCTTCATACAACATGCAATCATGCATGTGCACCTACATACAATGTATATCACAGACATGTGTACATGCATGTACACTATACATATTCACATGTACCAAAAAGATTATGAGATAAATGATATAACTTGTTACATTAAAATATGAAATAGTCCAGATATAATTGAGTGCTACTTTTTGAAGAACTGAGAAATATAATTGCATACATATAAACTCATGTCAACTATATATGCAAATATAGCTTTATAAAATACAACTTATTGTGTGAAAAATGAATGGCCCTTTCTGGAAGAAAAGAAATTAATAATTTACACCACCCATCTTATTGAAAAGAAAAAAGCCAATTCAATTTGAAAAATGTTAAGAGATAAAACACACCAGCATTATTCTTTATTTCTTTTATTAATGAGTAAGGATACCAAAAAACTCAATAAAAATTACATTAAAATCTCATAAACATTGTTCAAATCTTCTTCTTCCATCAGTTATATTCATAAAACTGGCATTTCCATTTAAATGGTAGTTAATAAAATAAGATTTTATTTAGTGAGCCGAACAACACATGAGCTTATTCACTTTCCTTTTTCTTTTTCTTTTTTCTTTTTTTTTTTTTTTTTGAGGGCTTGTGTTATGTGTCAGACGCTGTGCTAGGTACTGAAGTTCCTGTCGTGAAGAAATATTGTTCTTAAATTCTGGAATCCAATAGTTAATAGAATATGTAAACAGATAATTAAGAAACAATGTGGTGAAGATATGAGAGGGGAGAGTGTTGAAGGTCAGAGAGTGTTACAAATTTGGGCTTTTGCAGCAATTATAGCTTGGTGAGACCATCGATCAGTTTTTTCCTACATTTCTTTCTCTCTGTCTCGCTTTCTCTCTCTCCCTCCCTCCCTCTTTCCTTCCCTGCCCTTTACTAAGTCCTTTCCCCTCCCCCTTTAAGACTTTTCTGCTGTAATTAATTGCCTTACCACCTATTTGCCTGTGTTCTTTCATCTTCATTCTTTTGCATCTTCCTCACCCTTCCCTCCACCATATGTTCCTTTGTACTTTGAGGATTTGTGTTGAATGTGGATATTTTTATTTATGAGGTATTTTAAAGGTATGTCAAAAACATAGAGCCTGGAGCTAAATGCCATCCGTATTAGACACTTATTGCCATTAAATTGTATAAATGCAAAAGAAAAAAAGATTATGTTGATTGGTGAGGAAATATATCTTTGAGGAGGAATGTTTCACATAAAGAGGTGTCTGTAGAGGTGAAGTCTGGACAGAGAAATTCTCACATTCAAAGATGATGGGCAAATGGGCTTCACTGTGAGGATGTCAGTGTAGGTTTGTACATAGTTTCTTTCATCACTTCTGTGACAAAATACCTAACAAAAGCAGTTTAAGAAAGAAGGTTTGGGATTGCAATGAATTAGTGTATAAGGCATGTGCTGTGCAAGTACGAAGATCTGAACTTGGATCCTCAGAAGTCATATAAAAATTGGGAAGGATGGTAACTGCCCTTAATCACAGCACTCAAGGGACAGAGTGAGTGATCCTCAGGACAGGCTGTCTAGCTGGTACAGACAATTGGTGAGCTCTAGGGTCAGTTGAGAGATTCTGCGTTAATAATAAATATTGGTAGAGGTTGAAGAGGGCATCTGACATTAATTTCAGGACTCCATAGGCATGCAAACATGTGTATATGTACACATTCGAACTTCCCCCAACACATGGATAAAAAGAAATGAGAAAAATAAGGAAGGGGAGAAAGAGGAGAGACTGTTTTCTTGTGGTTCCCATCTGAGAATACAGTCCATCGTGGTGGGGAGGGCTCCAGTAGGAGCTGGAGGCAGCTGCCTGTATTGAATCCACGGTCAGGAACCAGAGAATGATAAATGCTGGTGTTCACTCAGTTTCTCCTTTTTCTTTAGTCTAGGATCCCAACCCATGGAAAGGTACTGCCTATATTTAGGCCAGCTCTTCCCAATTTAGTACAAACTATGAATTTTTTTTTCTCAAACATGCCCAGAGCTTTGTTTCCTATGTGATTCTAGATTAAGTTGACATCAATATTAATTATCATATCTGGAAAGCTTCAGATTTGTTTTGTTTTGTTGTTTATTTTTTTTTAAGGTTAGACTTATGAGATAGCTCAGCAGGTAAAAGCATTTGGTACACAAGCCTAATAATTTAAACTTGATCAACAGAATCCACAGCAAGCTATGTATCATGGCATGAATATGTTATCCCAGCACTCAAAGCAGGAGATGGGATTGGTTGGAGTACGCAGAGTGGCAGAAATGAAACCCTTCCTCCACAAGGAGGGAACAGACTGCTGAAAATTGTCCTCTGACTTCCACATGAGTGCTGTGGCATACATGCATCTACACACATATGCACATACACACACACACGTACACATGTATGCACTCACAAAGAAGATAAATAAAAAGCTTTAAAAAATAAATGAAAATGAAAGACACTAAAGTAGTTTAAGTGAATGTGGTAAGTTAATCATCCTAATTCACATGGAACCTTTTGTGTACTTCAAATGATTAAACACTTTAAGCAACAACACTAAGAATGAAGACAAATAGATTCGAGATGTATTTTGAAAGTAGAATTTACAGAATTGAGTAAGCATCTGGCACTGAGGGAAGAGAAAGTGACTTCCAGATTTCTGGTTCAGAGACGTGATTATCGGTGTCATCAATCAGAAAAGAAAATTTAGGAGGAAAGTGTATCAGGAGAAAATGATAGATTTCATTTGGACGTTTTAAGTCTCATTGATCAGGACCTTAGCCAGAAAGACGACCTGACTTGGAGATGGGTTTTGAGAGTGCTAAATGGTGCAGACAGCAGCCCGCATCTGGTCTGCCTACACTCACTGGCTTTGAAACTTGGACTTTTGTTTTGTTAGCTAAAATATTTAAAGGAGCTCACCTTTGCCTTTAGGAATGTCTGTATCTTAGCTCTAAATTTTTCATGAAATAAATACAAATGAAAAATACTCAGTAACCATCACAGTTGTTCTATGGGTAATAGTTCTTTATAGTTGTAAATTCCCTTTAGCATAAATACAGAATTAGAGATCAAGGAATTAAATAGTTTACATATGTGCCACCTGACATGGAACCAGGAATAAATTCATTGGTGAGGACTTTGCTTAAAGTTACAATTTAGGACACATTTATTCTAACATAGCATAATGCTCAGCAGTATGGGCTCTGAGTCAAATTGCCTAGATTCAGATATCAGCCACTTAACAATCACTTTGACTTTGGGCAAGTGACTTAACCTTTTCCATAAAATGGAAATAGAGTGTCTCCCTCACAGGTGGTTGTGAAATGAAATGTGTCAGTGTCTTAACACACACAGAATGGTGGCTGGCACATAATTAAGGTCTCTGTGTATACTGGATGGTTTTACTGTCAGCAGCAGAAGCAGCAGCAGCGTCATCATCGTTTATTATCATCAGATGGCAAGATTTTAGTGCGGGAGGGGTGCCAGAGGTACTGCTCTTGGTTTTATAGATGAGGAAAAGGGAGCTCAGGAAGGTTACAAATAAATGTTCAAGGAGACATGGTTAGGGAAAGTCTGGCACTGTTCAGTTTAGGGTATGTGCTGATGCCCTTGTTACAGCAGAGCATCAGAACTTGCCAGGAAACTAAATAAAATATAATTTTAAAGTGAAGGATCTTCTAGACAATAGAATTGTAAATCAAATGATATCCATAATTTATATGTCTGTTCCGATGACACTTATTCAGTAGTTACTTAGTTACAGTTTGCCAATAGCCCAGCGCTTAGTGGGAAACAAAACACTATGATACTTTTTAATATTCCTTTAATTTTATCATTTTTTAGGCAAATCAAACCTAGATCTTAGTAGGAGATTCTCTTACTTTGAAAGTTTATGGTGAATATTAGACCTCAGGCTAAAGTTACTGAGCATTAGCTCCTATGCACACAACCATTGTGATAACATCACAGAATATTTAATAAAACTTGAGTTTCATATAATATACACTCACCTGGAAAGCCCAGAGCATTTCATAAACATAGACGCTGTTAATCAAAGATTTGAAAAAATAGATAGATTTTGTATTATGCCCTGAAGATAAGTAGATTCGGATTCTTATTGGCTTTGTGTAGCCTGCTGTATAAGTTAGGCTGAAGCAATCAAAATGCACAAGCTTTCCTCACCTGCTGGTAAGAAGCAGTGCCAGATAGAGCACTTGAGAACATTATTGCAAATAGTCAGGTGCTGAATTTTTAGTTGTTAAATATGAAAAGTAAGGTAGATATAGTAAATTCAATGACATTAAATGAACGACGACTTAAATAGTAATTAACACTGAAGGAAAGCGGAATTGGTCTCTATAGGACACATTCTTACAATCTTAAATATATCATGGGAAGATATGTAGTTTTACTTGGAAGATATAATTTATAAGAATTATGTAACTAACAGTTTCACTGGGTTCTCTCATTTACTTAGATTTTTTTCCCCACCCTGAGCTCCTTTACTTCAAAATATTTGACTTTCTGTAGTAGGACTTTTATTGAGTAAATTTGCCAGAGTCTGTCTCTCTCTTTCTTTAAAAACTCATATATTATATGTGAATTGCTGTGCTTACTGTTGGTGTGACTTTGTGATAACGTGTCTAATGGGACAGAAGCAACTCTGTGTCACTATGGACTCATTCTCCTTGTCCCACTCTCATTTTGTATGTGTGTGTGTGTGTGTGTGTGTGTGTGTGTGTGTGTGTAAAAGGGCACTGTGCAGGACCAAGAGTGACTTCAGAAATCATCCTAGATTGCTTCTACCTCCTTTTTGCTTAGTTCTGGAATTTCCCCAACTCTGCCCACCAGGGCTATAAGTGCAGGCCCCTGCCATTTACACCTGGCATTTTTACCTGGGACCTGGGATCAGAACTCGGGTCCTTCTGCTTGTGAGGCAGAATCTTAACCCTTGAGCCATCTCTGCAGCCCCCTATCTCATTTTTGTCAGAACTCCTGAGTACTCTTCACCAGTTTCAAAACCAGAACACGATTTACAAATCATCTGCACATCCTCCTGATATATGTGCATGGTATTTGCCTGTCGAGTAGCATCCACACCACACACTTCCCTGCTGCACTTGACAGCTTTTCCAGCCCCATCCCACCCTCCCTCCCTGTTTGAGTTGGAGCTTCCCTCCAGTTCAAGCTGCTTCTCTTCTGTACCACAATTCCCTTCACGCTTCCACCTCAGATCCAGTTCTCTCATGAAGTCTTTGCTGACTTCTCCATCCCATGGTGATTTATTATGTCATACTCCAGAGCACTTGCTCAGCATCTTACACTTGAGCAATTAGTGTTCAGAGTGATTTTATGAGGCTTTCTACTCTCTCAGCAATACTTTGTTTCTAAGAGAAGAGCCACATGCTCCATTTTTCTAACCTGCATGGAACCTTTCACCGTGATGAGAAAATAGATTAAGCATCATATTAAATGCCCATTGGAGAGTTAAATACCGTGGCTGGATTTTGCCTCAAATTTATTTTATACTTCTAGTATGTCACAGTTACTCTTCTCTGATCCTCTGAGACAACACTCAACCAACCAGTTTAAGGGGAGAAAGGGAGATTTATTTGTCTTATGGTTTCAGAGGGAAAATACAGTCCATTATGGCAGAGAAGGCATGGGAGGAAGCAAAAGCACAAAAAGACTTAAATCACATCCTCATGTCTGTCATGGAGAGTCCAAGAAGTTGAGTTCTGATGCTAGTAGGAGGGAAGATGAGTTTACCAGCATTGGGCAAGAGGATCCTCAGCTTTTCTATCTTGTGAATCCTTTTATCTGATTTTCTTCTAGAGGTTTTCAGCCAGAATTAGGGTTGGTCTTTGTACTACAAATATATTAATCCAGATAATCTCTCCAGGTTGCTTGATAGCTAATCTGTTTGTTAATCCCAGGCATATTCAGGTTGACAATCAAGAATAACTACCATACTTATAATGAGGTTATAAATTTTCATTTTCTTTTTCTTTTTTTTCCATTTTCCTTGTGTATGTGTGTAAAAGTGTGTATGATGCATGTTTGTACACCATATATGTATGGATACAAATACATGTGTGGACTTGTGTACGCTAGGACTCAGGTTGATGCTGGGAATCCCTTATATTGCTCTTCCATCTTATTACTTGAGGCTAGGTCTCCCAGTGAACCACAGAGCTCAATGATGGGAACTAGTCTGGTTACACAGCTTGCTCTGGGGATTATTGGTCTCTATGTTCTGAGTCTGGAATTACAGGGGAGCCCCTGCACCAATCCTATGCTTTCTGTGGGCTCTGCATTTCTGAATCGCAGTCCTCATGCATGTGTAGCAAATGAATGCTTTAACCTCTGAGATATCTCCCATCACCCTCATGTTTTGAGATGTGGTCTCTTTATGTAATCAGCTGATTGTGAACTCTTGATCCTTCTGCTTTCTAAATTCAAGGGAGCTAAGGCCAGTCATGTTTCATATCGAACAACTTAGCTTAAGGTTTCTTTACAATCAATCATTTATTTAAAATGATTATCATAAATGCAAATTTTAAATTATATGACTCTATACTTGACAATTTATCAAAAGAAAATGAGGCTATCCTGATAAATATAGGGTACATATTTAACAAAAATAATAGTTTATTGATAATGTGATAAATTTTAGAACATCTGTTTCAACTTATATATTTGGTAATAGAGTATGATGATGGCATATATTGTGTTTTTATGCTATTAAGTATAGTATGTATAAAGACATTTTCTTAAAGTCATATATTTTAATCTTAGGTGTCAGTACTGAGCAACCACTTTGCAGTTTTTATTTGGTTATAATAAATATATATATGTGCACATCAAAATATACAAAACTACAACAAAGCCAGATTTGTCTTTGTGCTGTAATTCCAGCACTTGGGAGACTATGGAAGAATGAGTTCCAGGACAGCCTGTGCTATAGAATAAAACCCCACTTAAAGCAAACAGTAAACAACAACCAAAACAGTCAAACAAAATTCAGAAGGAAGGAAGGGAAAGAGGAAAAGAGGAAAGGAGGGAGGGACAAAGGAAGGAGGGAGGGAGGACTTGAGTGTAACTATAAAATTCAGGCAGACCATATATAATTTTTTTCATATGCCAAAAAATGGCAATTACATATAAAACATTGAGTACCCTTCCTATAACAGGAAAAATGTCCAAGAGAGGAAAAATGGGAATGGGATCTGGATTGTTACTTATATATCTGTTGTTTATTATCTGTTCATTTATCTTATTTGTTCCTAAAAAATATAGCAAAATAGAAATGCAACACTTTCCTGATTAAAGTCCAGTCCTGTCGATCAAACTAAGAGTGCTGCAACTTTCACTGGGAATTGATTTCTGTTAGTTAATTCCATTCATGAGCACAGAATATAGTGTGTGTTCCCAATTAAGTGCAGAAAATACTTTCTGTGTAGGAAATTAGTTTAGATGAAATTATTTCAGGAAGAAACTTTGGAGTAGAATGTCTTTCATTCTGGGGTAATCTTAAAGTGTTCTATTTATTGTGACCTTGGACAAAAGCATACTGTAGAAATCAGGCAGCGTGAATTGCTTTTGAAGATAGAGACTTAATGAATATTAAATAAGCCTAGGGCAAGATCTATAGGAAATGAAGAAACTCTGAGTATTTGTCAGAAATTTTGATCCCTCTGTGCAGAACTGAAATCTTCAGCAGTTGTATGTCAGTTCTACAATAAGTTTCACTAAAACATCCTTCTGCTCTCCTCTTAGCAAATCTTGAATAAAAAGATTTGACATTGGTAAGTTTGAACCTGACACTGGTAAGTTCAAATTCTACCAACAAGTATGAATTGTCATTTGTTGTATAGACCTGGAATTACACTACAAAATAATAATGAACTGGCGAAGGGCCCAATCAAAAGTAAAATATCTGTTTGACTTTATTTTATTTTACTTTTGTGACTCACATTATTTTAATGCGAGAAGGATTTTCTGTTTCATAACAGGAACTTATTTTTGCATAAGATACCTGATTTAGAAAGCTAGACATCTCTTTAGGTATTTCTTTGTCTCATCTAAGGAAGAGTACGTGGTCAAGCTAGGGAGACCTTATCACTACAGTGATGTCATGGAGTATCAAGGATTCAAGCGTGGTGGCCTAAAGAAAATGCAGTACCACTGAGAAGGCCAGTTATATGTGTGTATAGTTTGAGAAAAATAGATTTGGCATTTACTTAACTCCCCTCTTTATTTTTTATAAGAAAAGGAGCAATGTGTAAGGAAGTGTAATCTATATATAGTATTTTAGGTAAGGAGGAAGAAAAACAAAAAGAAGCCATGATAACCCCATTTCTTTCAGATAGCACACTATTCTTAGTAACTTTGCAAAAATCTTATCTTTCTGGAATAATATTATGGGTTATAATCATATCTTCTTGGGCTATTATTATAGGTTTTACATAATAGAAAGCATTTTTTCTCTTCATTAGGCTCTTTCTCCCTTACCACTTCCTCCATTACTTCCCCTTTTCCTCTCCCTTCCCTCCTTCTCTTATCCTAGCCATAACAGCTCCTACATATTTTTTTAAAAAAATCCATTTGCTTCCCTAGAAGTGCTATATGTGTATTACATAATGAAACAGACATTGGCCCTTTCCCTAAGGTTTTAAAATCTGATAAACCAAAGATTTTTTAAGAGTCACATTGCTGGGCTGGAGAGGTGGCTCAGGGGTTAAGCCTCCGCCTTGCAGGCGAAGGGTCCTGAGTTCGGTTCCCAGATCCCGCGTATAGACGCCAGGCAGAAGCGGGGGCGGCCTGCGCTTCTGGTCCTAGGGCGGAGCCTGTGAATCCCGGGGCAGAAGGAGGTGGAGGCGTCCATGGTGATTCGCGAATTCGTCCGTGGTTCTACACACACACACACAGACGCACATACACAAGCACATGCGCCCAGTTGAATCAATAATAATAATAAAAAAAATTAAAAAAAAAAGTCACATTGCTAATTCAAATCTCAACAAGTATGCAAGGAGGAGTTAAAGGTGAATATACAACTTTTCAGTGTTCACTCTGTATAGTGTGTGTGTGTGTGTGTGTGTCTGTCTGTCCATCTGTCTGTCTATGTATGTAGGGCAAAGGTCAATGTTGGATGCCTTTCTCAGTCACTATCTCTTGAGACAGGGTCTCTCATTAAACCAGAGCACACTGATTTAGTTAGGCTTGTCTACTGCCATACTACCCTGAATGTGCTTAATTTCATGTCGTGTGGCTAGACTGGCTATTCAGTGAGCCCTCCAGCACTGGAATTGTGGGTATATGCCACTATGCCAGTCTTTATTTGGACGCTGAAAATCTAAACCCAGTTCCCCATGTTTTCTTAAGAAGGACTTTAGAGCTTGAGCCACCTGCCCATTCATTATGAAGCCAGGGAATTGTGCACACAGAAACAACATGAGTCCCTTCCCAAATTACAGAAGAGTGACTACTTGAAGGAAAATCAGGTGTTGGGTGTTAAATGCAGCAGAAGCCCATGATGGACTTAGTCTTGATTTCTTCCTTGCTTACTAAGTGTTCATGTGTCACTTTAAAATGTTACATACAGAAAAGCTTAAAAAGTAAATGTAGGGGAGTACCTACATACAAGCTATTGAGCCTGTATGATTAGGCAAAAAGTGAATGTAATAAAAAAGTAAATGTAAAAGACTTCCTAGTGTTTTGATCCTCATTAAATGCCTGCCAATTGAGCTCACTTGTGCCCCAAATTATGAGAATTAAAATGAACAAAAATAATAATTCAAGTTGTTTGTATACTCGCCTTTCACCTGTACAGTACTTTGATGAATAAGCCCAGTATGCTATTTATAATAAATTGCCACCCCCTTGTATTTGTTTATGAATATATTACCCTTTATCACATTTCTCATCAGACTAATGCTTGGCATTAAGGCCTTGAAGATCTGACTTTTAGGATTTTCTGTGACATCTTCTTTATTAGTTGTTAAGGTCATACTAGAACTGGCAAATGAAACTTTGTTTATTAAACCTTATGGTGCTTTTGGATTCTTTGAGAAAAACTAAAGGATTTTACAATGCTGGACAAGTAGAGAAAATTGTTACAGTGTAGTGTTTTCTTCTTCCCTTAAGAAAAGTGGCTATCAACAAAGAATTAAGAAATTATATTGGTCCTCTTCACTTGCTTGGGAAGCAAGTAAAAAATATACTAGGATATGGGATCTGGTATCATGAGAAAGCAGAGTGTGGGAATCTTACCATAATTTCTAAGCCTTTGCACTACTCCAGGGAAAGTACTAGTATGCTATATCTACACCTTCATAGCCGTGGTAGACCATACCGCCATAGCATGTTCTTATGATGCTAAGTTATAACACACTTGTTTCAAGGACTTCATAATATTTTTAAGAAAAGCACACATTTGAGGTTCATATCATGTCTGAGTAGCAGATGCTTAATTTATGCAGGTGTTTCTCAGCATTGTTCAGCACACCACAGGCAGAACTGAGCTGTGGTCTTTTTCTCCCCTTAGCTTCAAGCCATTCCCACCAAGAAGCAGGAAAGTCAAAATCACGGCCTGGGTTCTGATGGACAGGTTAAGCATTCATTCATGTGGTCACAGCTCAGGACTCTTAGGAGGTCATTTTATAGCTGACATATCCAGAAAGAGGCCTTCGGCATCCCAGCATCTTAAGATAGTTCTAATGTGAAGAGAAGAAGCTCCACGAGAATACATGCTACCAGCTTGTGAGTGAGTGTGTGTGTGTGTGTGTGTGTGTGTGTGTGTGTGTGTGTACAAGAGGGCACTTGAAAGAATGTGCCTATGGAGACTCACATGTGGTATCGATAAGCATCCTAGAACGCTCTACCTCCTTATTGCTTTGCTCAAGAATTTCTCAGGTTCTGCCTTCCCGGGTTGGAACTGCAGGCTGCTGTGATTTCTGTCCAGCATTTTCACATGGTATCTGGATATGAGAAGTTAGTTATTTTTATTTGTGAGGCAAAGGCTTTATCCATTGAACTACACCCTACCAACTTTTAACCAATTATTGCCTTGGTGTGTTAGTGTAGAACTTCTCTGAATGAGGAATTCCAAACATTCAGAAGTCTTTTACTCACTGATTCAAAGGTGATGACAGTAACCTCATGTGAATTTGACTATAATCCTGTTCAACTGAACAGTGAAAAACAATTTAAATGCAACCAATGATAATGTTATCAAGGTTAGTGAAAAGTGAGCCAAGCAAAGATGCAGACAGAAAAGAAACTGAGTGTGGCAGTGCAATACCTGTATTCTCAACTTGTTCCAAAAGCTGAAACAGGGGAATCACAACTGCAGGACCAACCAGACTCCATACAGAAAAAAATAACAAAATTAAGTCAAAGCTAAGCAAGCCATCTTTATCTGAGGACATAAATACAGTGGAAGCTGGTGATGCAGAGCTGTGATTTTGCCTATTGTAGATAGCAAACAAGGGGGAGGAGATTCCACCTTAACAGCTAACCTCTTAGAGTTGGTGGTGGTTTGCCTCTCCCTTTTCTTTCCATAAAGCAAAGTTACTACAGTTTTCCAAGGTGTATAAGAAGTTCATAGAGATAAAAGATATGGAAAGGGTAGTATAGTGGAAAAGAGGCAGAGATTTTTATCTCCATTTCAGTTATTTTTGGTTTATCAATTGGTGAAGGACTTAAGAATGTTTTCTGTCTCAAGAATCATTTTGCTATTGGAAACTCATGACCATCCAGCTGACAAAGCACATGGTCAGTGTTCTAGAGAAATACAGTGATTGTTTATTTGAGTCTTGACTATTATCATTTTAATGCTTAAGTCCTTTAGAAGGTTTGTGTCTACAGAAAAAACTGTTATATGTGCCTAATTCATAGCTTATTTAACATACAGTAATGTCACTCTTTGGTTAAGAACACTTGTTATTAATCAAGTATGTAACCTAGTCTTTTTGGATGAAGTATTTGTGTTTTGATTTTTTTTTTTATTTTTCTGCTTTTATAAAGATATTGAGTATTCATCCTAGCCTCCCTCCCTCCCATCCACTCCCTTCCCTTCACCATTCCTTCCCACTCCCACTCACCCATCCACTTCGGGGTTCACTCTAGCTTGTCTACTCCTACCTCTCTTCAAGCCACCCCACTGATAATGTGCATTTCCCTTCACTCATCTAGCTTTAGATACAAAGATTTCCACTGGAAGTTCCCATTCTATGGGTATAATAACAGCTGCCTACAGAGCACTTTGATGTAATATCTTCCTACCTATAGGTTTATTGGCTATCTTCATACTAATCTATTTCCTTCCCTTTTTTTAGGTTCTTGTTCTAGTTTACAGTAATAGGATGTGTACCATTCTGACAAGCAGCTCTTGAATTCATTCAGAAAGCTGTTGGTTTTTTCCTTGGTACTCATGCCACTATTACACTGATGGTCACCTTTTGCCTTGGGGATCTATTTACATTACAATTTACAGATCTCATGCTATTGATGGGACTTGTGATTATTTCTCCCCCCCCCCCCAGCAGCTTCTATAGTATTCCTTGGTACTGTGTAAGCTATCCAGCAAGAAGAAAGTGTTTTGACTTTTTGTCACAGGATTCATGTAGCCCCGGCTAGCCTCGAGCTTCCTATGTTATTTAAGCCACCTGATACTCCTGCCTCAAATTCCTGAGTGTTGATATTATAGGCATGTGCCAGCATATTGGCTGCAACCAAGTCTTTTAAATAGCTTCTCTTTATAAAAGTATTAATACTTGATCAAAAGAAGTTAAGAAAAAATTCATAAGTTCAACTCACAATCCTAGCCATCATCTTATCCATAATCAAAACTAACCAAGGACTAATATCTTTGTCTTCTTTCTAGTTGTATATGTATGTGTGACTGCATGTTTGCATTCAAAACAAGTATCCTGGTTCTTACTAATTTAATCCCAATGTCTAGAAGAGTACTGAACATACATACATGAAACTTGATTGCTTTTAAAATTAATATCCATCTTCAGTGGACTAAATATATTATTATTTCCTGCCAGATATTAAGTGGTCAAACTTGTCCACTGGTATGACTTCGTTCTTTCTCTACTTACTAGGCTGACTAGGTTTACATTTTCTTTCTAGTAGGCACAAATAATTAATGTTGAACTTGCAATGATAATTGAACTTCTCAGTGCATTTTTAGTTGGAGAAGATTGGACTGTGTTAAGCTGCCCCGTGAAGGAGGAAGAGCAAAGATTTAGAGTGATTTTTACAGCCCAGGGCAGGAGGATGGTTTCAACTTTACACATCTCAGCATATTTTCAGAGAAACCAAAACTTTTGATGATGTTGAGAAGGATTATGAATCATGACACCCATAATTGAAATTTCAGAGAGATTTAATTATATTGTTGCTTTGAATGAAACCACAGAGAACCATATTTAGGTACAATTTCTAAAGTCATTTCATTCAGTTTCCATGTCTCTGTGCTTCTTTTAAACTCTCTGGTAAACATCCAGAGATGCTGAGTGCCTCTTTCTGATAGATGCAGAAAGCATTTAAACTAACACTCAGCTGTTTGTTTATCGTGTTTTCAAACTTTTTCCATTTTCTGTTTAGTATTCAGTGCAATGGTGTAAAGGAAGCCATCTGCACTACAGCTGCAGAGGGATTACCTTCAGTTCTTGTTTTCACAAAAGAAGCCAAAGGCTCCCTATACACCCTGGACAGTTGCTTGGATCTTACACCATATGTTTTATATGGTACTCCTGGAGCTAAGGCAATTAATAGCTCAGAAAATAGAGTTGGTCTTTTAGTGACTGGCTATGTTCATTTATAAAGGGCCGCCTGAAGTAAACAAACTCTTAATCCCCCCATATTGTAATGTCAGGCTCAGGATTTGAAATGTTCAGTGCTAGCAGAGGTACTGAGATCACCAGCCACCGGCAGGGTCTCTGGCTAATAGCCCCACATTCCTGTGTGTGGAGAGTATTCACACACACACACACACACACACACACACACACAAACCACTCTCTACAGAAGGCATTTAGGTTGAATTTGTAGTTGTTAGCAGGCACTGAATGGGGAGCATGAAGTGTCATGGTACTGTTAGAGTGAAGAAAGTCAATATTTTATAGTTCCACAACTCATGGCCTTACCTTGGTGGTTTGTTTTCCAAATATAAAATTGAAACCTCTTCTGAAAATCCTTTGGGAAACTAATTTGTAGCTTTTTCTCAAGCACAGCCTTCCAGGTGATCAAACATAACCACGGTGATCATAACATGCAGAGATTAAGCAGAGACATAATCAACTAAAGTATAAGTTGCACTGAATTCCTCTGACTTCTAGCTGGCTGCGAGGAAGTCCTGAGTAAATCAGTCATTTGGCTTGGAGTTGGGTTTTTTTTTTTTTTTTTTTTTTTTTGTAAGGATGACAGAAAACACTTGGAAATAGCAAATCTGCTATTTCTTAGGTTTGATGAAAACTTGAATAAATGTAACATTATAAGACATTAAAATGATGGATTTAAATATTTCTCTAGGAAGAACTGTAATCAGTTTTTACAAATGTGTGTGTTTGGGAGGAGGTGTATTTCTCCAGAATAATTTTGTGACAAACACTATAATAATTGCTTATATATGAAATAAGCAATTTATTTATACTTGTCAAAGGCTTCTTAGTCAACCTTTAACTTTGTATATGGGTGATCAGAAATCAGATGCTACTTTACAGGTCCAAGAAAGTTGCTAGGTAGTGGAAGTATATCCCATTATGACTTAACTTGATCAAGTGAGAAATGGATAAAGCAAGTCCAAGCCTCAAAAAATACATATTAGAAAATTCAGACACATTTTCAGATTACCATTCCCATGACCCTTTAGGGCTAGGAATCAGAATGAAGATTATTTGATGGACCAGAGCTAGCTGAGACAACTTTAAATTGGAGCACCGGGAGGGAACACCGGGTCAAAAGATGAAGGAATGAGGAAACCACAGAAAGCATCCACCAGTGTGGAGAAACCTCTGTTCACAAGCAACAAGATTTAAAACTTGAAAACCAGAACAAACTTCCTGAAATGGTGCCCAATGGGCCTGACTTTTTGATCAAGGGCTACCAGTCCTAGGGGATTAGTTTATTTCTGCCAGGTCCTTTTACTTTCTATGACTCCTCTATCCTTCATAGCACAATTATGATTTATATCATCATTCTCTTAATATGCCAGAAAATTTCAGTGGGGAGAGGGGAGAGAGGGTACTTGAATTGAATCATATTTCAGTATTGGGAGACAAAGTAGAAATCTGGCAATTATAGATCTAAGGTTAGAAACATTTTGTTATCTTGGTTGCTGTTTTAGTGTGTAGTTTCCCTTTAATTGGGTACTTTTAAGCCAGCCGTTTCTTAGTTTGTTTTTTTTTTGTTTTTTTTTTTTTAGTTTTTGTAAGGATTGTTAAAAATTCCTCATGCTTAACCTAGAATGAAGAGGATTATGTAACCACAGGGACAAAGACATGGAATGCTTTTGAAACCATGGATAAATTCTGTCATGTAATCAGCTTAATGCTATCTTGGGTCTTCCAGATCTTCCTTCCATAACCCTTTTTCTCTATTTTAATGCATTTATCATGTTAATCTATAGATGTTTCTTTTGGTAAATTAACTAAATGAAAATCATATCTTCTTCGGATGTAGTGAAAAATTGCAGAATATTGAAGACTCAAGTGAGTTCAGTCAGAATGATACAGGAAGTAATTCAGTGCCAGATATGAACTACCTCTCTTCAAACTTCCACTGACACATGAATCTGTTGACTTAAACATACAGTACAGTTTTGTACTGTGCCTTTCCACCTTGTCACTCACCAGACCTTCTGTGATCCACAGCAATCATTCCTAATGAAGAGTGCAGCTTTTGTCTGTAGTGTGAAACAAGATAACTGGCTGTATTCATTGGTTCACTGAGTTGATGTTTTGTCCAAAACCATCAAGGACTGATGTAAGGAGAGGAACCTGCTAATTGCTTACACTGCGCCAGAGAATGTTGAATACAGAATACTTGAATCTTTCTTTCCTGGTAGAAAGTATGTGTCCTAGTTTTAACATTTTGTCACTTAAGTGGTGGATTTAAGAAAAGTTTAAAAATATCTCTAAAATAAAAGTCATAAAGTAAAAGTGAGGCATGGGCTATAGCTGTTTGTAGTGTCTGTCCTGTGTTTATTTTCCACTATCAAAAAAGCAAAAACAGAACATACAGAAAAAAGGTGATAAGGCAATGCAAGATTAGCAACCCAGCAATATTCCATTTTATAAGGGTACTGGTTATGTTCAACTATAATAAGTTTATGTCTTTCTACATTTTTATTAGTTTTTAAGGTTAAATTTTTCTTATTCAAGCTCAACAGCAAAGTTGTTTTTAACTATAGGATAACATTTTTTTTTCCTTGATGTAAGTAGAAATGATGTAATTGCTGTTTTAGGGAAAGCTTAAATATACTTAGGGACAAGTATAAGTCCAACCATTTTTGTATGTGTGTGTTCCATTAGTAAACAACATGAAAATGAGGTTAACTGATTACAATGGGAGATGTGACCCTTCAAGCTGCACGGCCATAACCTGGCTGGATACAGAATGGACTGTAAGACTCTCTCCTCCTGCAGGAATGGAGAAGATGGAGGAAGAGGTCAACATTTCCAGTACCCCTGGTTAACTGCACCAAATAATGAAGTCATATTAGACTTCTTTGACATCCATGAAATGAATCTTTAAACAGTGATAATGAGTTAACCAATGATGTTAACTTGTGTGCAAGTGCGCTCTGCTAAAATGAACAAAGGTGCAATGTTATTTTTTAAAAATCATTATCTCAAGGAAAATTTACAATAGGGAAACAATGATTTATCACATAAATATTATTTCCATTCAAACCATTCCATGATTCCTTGGTTTCAGAATTTCTCCAAGATTTGTCAAGTGTGCATATACAAGAAATAACTTGTAACTGTTTTGTGGTTGGTTTGCTTTTATTGCTTAATATATACCTGCATATTTTGGGATTTTTGTTCTTATCTCTCTTTTAATTCACAAATTTCCTGTAGTTCGTGGAAAGCTAAACGCTAGCTTACACAGAAGATATCCATCACTAGAACACATGGAAATATCATCGAGCTGTGGGAGGGAAAGGAGCTTGATTACTGGCTGTATAAAATGCTGTATTCATTCAAAAGCCACATCTTTTATTCCAGCTGTATCTGCTTCCTCATACTCTCTGCTTCATATTTCCTGATTATCTTCCCTACTTGTTAGATACTTTGTGTGTGGAATGTACAACCTCATTAAACTACAAATTTGTAAATGACAAGAAAGTAAGGAAGATGCAAAAAAGTAATCAGCTTCCTCTTCCAAGGGCTTAAATATGACTTTAAAATGAGAAAGAAACAATCAATAAATGTTTTAAACAAGCACTTATTATTTCAGCAAAGCCCTAAGATAAATTTTATGTTAAAAATTATAGCAAGACTTCACAAAGCATTTCTATGCTCGTTGTCACAGAGCAATGTGTGGTGGAGTTGCAAAGTCTACTACCAAACTAGTTATGGAAGGGACTGTGAGAAAACTGAAGTAGCACCTCAGTGAGTGAAATTAATATTTCAGACCAAGTTCTACCCGTCTGTTAATCACCCACCCTTTGGCTTACAGGGTCTTGACTTTCCCTGAAGACACTGTGACTGAATGACTTCTGTCTTTATTTTGGAGAAATAAGATGACAGATGGTAAATTGTGTGCTTTGACCTATTTGACAAGTAATTAAATAGCTACTGCCTAGAATAAAATTGACTCCAATGTGTTTTCTTTTGTTGAAGTCCTCGGGCAATTATACATTTAGCGTAAAATAGGTCGTGCAAAATAGATGATAATCCAGTCTTTATATAACATGCTTCCTAAAACAAGTTCAATGGTGATCTGCAAATATTAGATAATTTCTTCTCTTTCTTTTAAAAATAACTTCAAAACTGCCTAAGTGTTAAAGTATTCAGTAAATTAGTCTAAAGAATGTCTCCTGTCTTGAATTTCAGAAAGAAAAGCAAGTTTTCCAAGAATTTTTAAATTCAGTTTTTAAAGGTCCATGCCACTTATTTCCTTCTACAGAAAGAGCAAACTCCTTTCACTAGATGTGGTGGCAAATCCTAACATTTGAGACACAGGAGACAGAAAGATGGTATGTTGGAAGCTTGTCTGCCTTGCAGGGCGAGATCCCGTTTCAAAGCAGAAAAAAAAAAAAAATCTGGTTTCCACATCCTAAAATTGAAACTTATATTTCCTGATTATTAGTACATAAACTCCTGCTTATCACATCATGGGATCCATCTAGGGTTGATATTGACAGTCTTTATCACTTATTCCTTTACATTTTCTCCAAATTTTATTTATGATTCAGCATATTCCTTGAAAGCAATAAACTTCACTGCTAAATAACAATGGCCTTGTTTGTTAATTTGCCAACATTCTTTTAATTTTCACAAACCGTCAAAGGACCTTTATTTAAATTCCTCATATATGTTTCTTCGTGAAAAGCTTGCCTTATGATTAAGTACTAAGAAAACATCTTTTTTATGAGAATTTTTTTAAATTTATTCAATTGTGCGCGTGTATGTGTGTGTGTGCGTGTATTTGTGTGTAGAACCACGGACAAATTCGTGAACCGCCATGGACCGCCTCCTCCTTGTTTACTCTACCCTGGGACTCACAGGCTCCGCCCTACCAGGACCATAAACGCAGGCCGCCCCCGCTTCCGCCTGGCGTCTATACGTGGGGTCTAGGATCCGAACTCAGGACCTTCTGCCTATAAGGCAGAGGCTTAACCCCTGAGCCACCTCTCCAGCCCCAAGAAAACATCTTTTATTCCAAAGAAATGTTCCTAGAATTAGACAACAAGAATGGAATAAGCAAGTGCTTTTTCTTGACTGCTAGGAAACTCAGAAATAAATATGGCATCCATTTGAAGTTACTGTATGTTCAGCTTTCAGTTTTTTTCCCCCACTTCCTTTCTACATGATTTAAAATGTGTTGTAACATCAAATCTAGCTTTCTCCTTATAGATAAGCATATGACTTTTTTGTAGAAATAGGATAAACATGTTTTACTAATACAAATGTCAAAAGTTAGAGAATTCATTAATCATTCATTTACCTAATCATACATCCCCCTATGGTTGTTTTTCCTTTTTTTTTTGTTAATGTTCTGTGTGTTCCTGAAGTTTCCTCTTAGACTTTTCTTTGCACCTTCTAGAATGTCAGTCCATTGGAAAATGTTCAACAGATATTTTTATTTTCAATGATTATTATTTGGTTATCATTTTTTCAAACGTTTCAAAAGATGGTACATTTGGCCTAATTAAATATTGCATTTCTAGTTTATTTCTATTTCTCTTGGTGTGTGAGAAAGGTTGCACATGTTTACCATGGTGTACTGGTGAAGTTCATTGGACAACTTTCAGAAACAAGTTCTCTTCTTCCACCATATGGACTTCTAAGAATCAAGTTCACATAAGCATCTGATGGACTGGACTATCTTGCTGACCCTTCACCCTACCCCCAAACTCTGAATCATGTCCTCCTGCTATGATTAAGATCATAAGTGCAGAGTATGTTATGGTTTGATTGATTAAAATTTGGCATGAATTCTGAGACTTCCAAAGGGCCCTTAGGACTTTCCCTTGTTTCTGGACATATGCCATTATTTGCCCTCTGTCATTCTAATGTGTAGTTTTTTGGGAGAGAAGGGGTTCCTTAAATTCTTGCTTCCTGCTTAGTTTTTCATAGGCAAATGTCGGAATTCCCTTCAAACTCCTGATTTAAGATGATTTGGCACTTCCTGATGCTGACCCAACGTTTATTTTATATCGCCATAATCGTTTATTGTGTTTGACTTCAGTTATGAGATTTCAACTTCTACTAGGGCTGAGATTATTTTACAACATCCTGACTTTCTCACAATGCCTGGCAAAGTCTCTTTCACAGCAGTATACCCATAAATGTCACCTGGATGGCTTCCAGTATCTCATGTCAGCATGTAGAATAATAGATGGCCTTGCGTTAGTAACCACCGTTCTCACTTGTGAGTGTGAGCTTGCAACACCACAGACAAGTGTCTAACTTTGTCTTAGTGATTTTTCAGGCTTCAGTTATTTTAGCATCAGAAAGTGAACACAATGAATTTTATCCATCTGAATTAGTTAATTACAGCAAGGAGAAAGGAAGATGGCATTAAAAGCATATTTTAATTCACACTAAAATTAATTTCTTCATTAATATTTTATCACTGAATAAAGACAGTCTCTCAAATAAAGCCAATATTATTGCCCCTTCAAGCTGTCTGTAAGTTTTCACCTAAGGCCTACTGTGTGATTTTGGTGAGAGTTCAAATGTTTTATTCACCATTTTTTCAGCTGCTTGAAGTTAAAGTAATAACAAAGTGATAATGATTTAAGTTTATAGGAAATTTTTCGATGTGCTGAGACAGAAGCAGAAACAGAACTGGTATTCCCTTTACAAAATGATCATGAACAAAAACCCTGCCCTTTACCTTTTAAATTGAGAAGCAAATCTCCTAGATCCTTGCGTTTTAGTGTGTGCACAGAAGCTGTTTACTCGCAGAGTCAGGAAATGAAGCTAGCATGGACTCCGAAGAGGAAGAAGTTCTGATTCACTCCTTGTGGCCTTTTCATTTTCTTCTGCAAGTCTGACCCTTCAAATGAATTAACTCATTATTTCCTGAGCTCACAAAGTGAAGTGAGACATTCATTAATGTGGGTTAAAGCACTTAGTTAGGATACCTAGAGTCAGTAAATGTGATGCTTTCTGGTAATGCTCTATAGACCTTCTTGGTTAATTAACCACAGGTTGAAAGAAGGAAGACAGTGCTCACACTTCTGATCCTGTGGGATTTGCTTTTCTGGTACCTAGAGCTGTGAGTCATAAAATCAGGATTCCTGTTAGTGTGCAGCATCTGTTCGGGTTCTTTGTTATTTAGCTTAAACTCCTTCCTTTTCCTTTTTAATCGAGTCTGTGCTATAATATAATGTATATTTTTAGTATTTGGAGGAAATTGAAATCATGTAAGCTATCATAGAATGAGAACGAAGTCCAATGATATTTAACTTTAAAAGCTTAGGCTACAAAACTTCCTTCAAAAAGGCAGAAGCAAAGTAAAGTGAAGAGATGGAAGGGTGATCAAGTATGTTTTTATCATTTTGAACAGGTGTATGGGGACAAGTACTAGACCAGGAGGCAGGCTATTTCTGCCTCTATCTTGTGTTGCTCTCTTGCTGCCGTTTGACATGCCAGGAAAGTACGGGAGAGTTCCCTATCAGCCCACTCCAGGCCAAGTGTATCTGACTGCGATGCTCTCCTCCTAGTCTGCCTGGGATTTCATAGCTGCTTCCAATTGCTGGTTGACTTCTGTGGTATTGTGGAATTCCCACCGATATGACCAAAATCTTGATTTCCCAATTTAGCAAGATATGGACTTGAATTTCAAAGTGACCTCACACCCAGAGCCACCTTCTCTCAAGGACATAGATTCCATGTTTTGGTTGAACCCAGGATTCTCTGTGCTGCTCTACTAAGGCTTGAGATGGTTGTCAGGGCTGCTAAGTGGAAAGCGCTGTTGGCACACTCTCGAGTCCCCAGGGGAATAAGATTTGAATTTTGTGACAATGCTCATAATTTCTGGTATAGGAAAGAAAGTCTCCTGCCTGTTTCCAGCCCGCTTGCTTCATGCCTCATATATAAACCATGATCGGTTACTGATTGTTAAAAATGTTATGCTTGTTTTAGGTTTTCAGGCATTCCTAAGTAGAAGAACCTGAAGTCACGTGTGACTTGTGTTCCAGGAAAACTGATGCGTCCCATTTTGTTATCAGGGAAACAAATAAAGAGAGAGAGAGCTGTTGTACAAATAACAAACTCACCAGCTCACTGTCTTCCTCACATAGTGTATTTTGCATGAAACTCATCACAGAGCTGGAAACATTTACTCTCAGAATATCCTAGCCACTTCACTTTCTTCATCCTTTATCTTCTGTTGGGAAGACCCTGTTGTAATTCTGCCAGTCACAATACCCACTGCATCTCCATGTGCCTAAACAAGAGGAAAGAGTACTAGAGAGCACTCAGGCAGCTTGGACTGCTGCAGCCCTTTCAGTGATGTGTGTGTGTGTGTGTGCGCGCGCGCACACTTATGCACCTATAATAAAGTTCCTTTTATATATGTGGATCTGTAGATGATTAAAAGATTCTCATACTTTCTGCCTTCCATTGTGATTAAACCTGAAAGTGACTATGTTATGTTTACATAGTCTTGTTGACATATATTATATACTTTTTCATATATTTAGTCAATATAAATGATGTGATATTTTGACACATGTATTCATCGGTATGTAGTTTGTTAACATTACCTCACAATGACATTTCATGTGTAATGAGAACACCTGAAATGTACTCTTTTAGTAAATTTCAAGCATAGCATAGAGAGTTAACCATAGTCATACACATTTGGTCTGCACTTATTTATCCTGAACAACTACAACTTTGTACCTTTTGACCAGCATCTCCCTGTTCTCCTATTTGTCTACTCCTGGTTTCTATCACATGTCACTTTGTTCTATATATTCAACTTCCTTTTACTTCCATGTATATGTAGTATGATTTTTTTCTCTGTCTGGCTTATTTAGTTTAGTTTAATGTCCTCTGCATTTATCTGTGTTGTTGCAAATAGTGGACTTTCTACTTTAAGCCTAAGTAATATTGTTATATAGTTTCTAGGAATGAAGAGAGAAGAGATAAATTAGTAGAGAGTACAAGAACTTCAAGTAAACGGATCTCCTCTGTATGATCCTGTAATTGTGACCATTTGTCATTATACCTTTCTCAAAACCTTACACTGTATATCAGCAAGATTCAGTCTTTGAGAAATGGTGACATGTCAGTATAAGTCTTTCAGCTATTAACAGATGTCACAGGCAAACTACTGTGGGGCTCTGATATAAGGATAGCCTGGTAAATTGCAGACATGGGGATATACTAGATTTCTCAGTGCTTTTTGTTCAATTTTACTAGGAACCTAAAGTGGATTAAAAACAGAATTTACTTAAAGAATGTTTTAAAGATTGTAAAAGTGTAAAGTTTCATACCAATGAGTGTCAAGAGATCAAAAAGTAGAAGGGAATAGAATAAAGTCATAAATCTGTATTTAATATAGTTCTTAAATTCATATACTAATGAAGAAGAGAGAGATAGATAGATTCAGGTACATGTGTACCATCCCTCAAGTTCATTTC
This sequence comes from Typhlomys cinereus, assembly GCA_023101885.1. Classification (NCBI taxonomy): domain Eukaryota; kingdom Metazoa; phylum Chordata; class Mammalia; order Rodentia; family Platacanthomyidae; genus Typhlomys; species Typhlomys cinereus. The sequence continues at coordinate 4,239,834 of JALPQD010000145.1, forward strand.
TACTTAATCCTAACTAAATCTTAAGAGGAAAAGATAATCCTTTCACAGGTATGAAAATTATATTCTAAGAAGTTAGGATAGTTACTAAATTTTCCACAAATTAGAGATGCAAGGGAAAGATCTCCACACTGCCTGCCCCCACCTTGCTCAGTGGCCACCAGCTACCTCATCCATGTAGGCAAGTAATAATGCGAAAAGGAAGGTACAGACAGAGTTGCTGTAAATCCATATTGTTACAGGTGGTAAACTCAGTTCATGTGCCCAACTTGGAAAGGAAAAAATGGAAGAACAGTTATTCCTAGCTTGTGTCTTCTTAGAGTGAGGCAAATTCTCATCTCCTTCACTCTGCAGGAAGGAAAAGTATACAAGGAAGGCAACCACTTCCCTCTCCCTTTCTGAAAAGTTGAGTTTGGAGAAAGCAGTGGTTATGCTCTGTCTTGTGTATGGCTCATGTGCTCAGGGCACATTCTCAGCTTCTCTACTCAAAGAACCTTCAAATCTGGGTCCTCTGACACGTGACTGGCTACTTGTCCAGTTTCAGGGATGTTAGGAGGTATTAGGAAACTCACAGCAATCATACTTTTAAGCCTCATAGCCTAATTATTGTTATTAGTAATCAGCCTGACATTTTGATTTTCTGTTTCTCCATTCCTCAATTGATTTCACACTAGAAGAATATAATCTTTCTTACTAGTTCCTGTAAGCTTCAAAAATGGGTAGGTTGAAGTTCAACTGATCTACAGGAAAAAAATTGATTCATGTCAGGACAATTTTATTAAAAATAATAGAGTAATTGCTTATATTTCTCCCTTTGAAAAGAGAGGGAAAGAGAAAAAAATCAGTGACAAGAAAAGCAGCTAGCAAATATGGTAAAAGGGTGATTAGCTTATGGCAGGGAAGATATTCAGGTGAGCTTGCATTTTTTGTTTGGATAGCAGCAAGCTCACGGAGCACATTTAATGGCTGTTCCCTACAGAGCTGTACTTAAAATATTTCAGTACTTTACGTTCCTTTTTGGTCCAATTCAGCAACTGTCGTACATATTTGTTTTCTGCTATGTGCAAGTTGGAAGAAAGACGTGTACCTACTTAATTCTTTGCTCCCTTTTATTGGGAGCTTTAGCATGTAGCCCTCCTGACCCCCAAACACACACACTGCTATGTATAAGAGTTTTGAAGAGCTGTAGCTTCCTGGGCAGAAAGTTGTGTCTATCTGGTTTCCTTCATAGCACATCTAACAGATAAGATACCATATGTAGGTGTCTCAAGTGCTTCAAAACAACAGCACACACAGGTTTCCACTGCATCAAGTATTGCTGTTAAGTCTCTATATTTTTTTCCTTAAAGCTTATTCTATCCATTTTTCTAGGCATCTATCCTTAAAAACAATACATTCATTTGTTATTTTTTGAGCAGCTTCACTTGACTAATCTACAGTAAAATTGAACTTCAATTTGACTTGCTTGCCAATTGCAAATTTTTGTGAAAATAAGGCCATTGTTCAAAGTAAATCAACTGCTACAACAATACAGTACACAGTGTTTAACCATTTTCTAAAGCCAAGCATTTTCCACTCTTTCTAGATTGCTTTCATTGTCTTATTCTTGAATCAACATCTGAGCAAATCTACTTTTAAAAGTCTGCTGTGAGTACTTCTGTCAGCAGAGTATCACCCTCTCTCTGACTGCCTCACAGTCTGACTTCTCTGCTCATCTTTTTCTCCATCTAGACTACTTTCTAGATGTCCAGAAGGATCTGTGCCAATCAGATCACACAGACCTTCAGCTTTCTCCTACCTACCATTGTCACAGCCTGAAATGACTTATGTGACCTGGCCTTTGGTCGCCTCTGAGGGACCTGTCATGCATTCTTTCCAGTTCTCAACAGTCCAAGCTACATTGTTTCTCAAACAAGTCAAGTAACTTCATTTCATGCCCTTTGAACTTTTCTTCCCTAAAGTAGTCTTTAGCAAGAAGTATACTGAATTTCTGCTTTCAACAAAACAAAGTTTCTATTCTCAAGAAACTTCAATCTGAGTGGAAGGAGTGAAAAGGTAAAGAACAAATAAATACTGACTGTAAGCTATGACAAGAAGAAAGCAATGAATATAAAACTGTCTTATGGACACTACTCACATAAGACCTGGCAAAGTAACTCTCAAGAATAGAAAATGAAGATTATCATGGCTAGTTGAGGAAATGTGTTCTGAGGAAGTAGGAACAAAAGCATTGAGGCACAAGCCCATTAAGTATTTTTAAGGGACAGTAAAGATTGCTGTGTCTAGAAACCAGAGAAAGGGACAGAAATTAGTGAATCTTGGGGAAGCCTTGGAGACTGGTAAAGATTTCATTTAGCTTTTAAATTGTATCATGAAGAAAGCCAATGGAATGCTTAGACTATTGACATGGCATGATCTGATTTCTGCTGGTAGAAAACTATTCTTGCTCTTGCATTAAGATGGATTGCGCTGGAGGGAAAGTAGATGCAAGAAAGACATAAGAGATGGTGGTGAGAGGTTGCAAAATCCTGACACATTTCAGGGAGGAGCTGGACTCCACAGGGCTTGCTGGTAAATTCGACTAGGTGTGAGAAAGGAGAAATCTGTAGTGACTCTAAGGAGTTTCATCCTGAGGCAACAGGCAAATCTGTTAACAGTTACTACAGAATCAACAGCAATGTGTTATTTATTCATGGATTTTGTAGGACAGAAATTCAAATCTGGCACAGTGGGGTAAATGTGTCTTCATCGCACAATTTCCTGAGTCTTCTTTGGTAAAATTTGAAGCTCAAGGTTGACTCAGTGGCGAAAGGCTGGAGTTACCCAGAACCATTTTCATCCGCATGGCTGACTGCTGATGCTGGTCTTTGTTTAATATTTTTGGCTGGCTTCTCCGCTGGAACTCTCACACATGGCTATTCCAGGTGGCTTCTCTGTGTGGGACAATTTGGAATTCCACACAGCCTAACAGCTAGATTCCAAGAGTGACTGACCCAGGAGAGCCATGTGGACATGAATTTTCATGATTGAGTCTTAGAAGTCACATCACATTGTTTCCGTCATACTACGTTGGCTGAGTTATTCACAAAATTCCACCCAGATTTAAGGGACATGAGTCAGCCACACTGCCTCATGATGTCAAGTTCACACTAAGAAGAGCATGGAGAGTGGGAAATATTGTGGCATTCCTTTTTGAATCTAAGTGTGGGAAGTTTGTAGGAGCAGCAGTGTGTGAGGGGGATAAAACTCAGAATGCAGTTTTAAAGATGTTTTATTTCTGATATCTATTATGTTTCTTAGTGGAGATGTTAAGCTTACAACTGGATATGTAAGTTTGAAGAGAGACCTGTGATGCCAATATATTTTGGACAGTATCAGTCACTTTAGATGCATGATTCTGGATCAAAGCAGAGTGAGCTGAGGCACAGAAGAGGTCTAAAAAGGAACCCTCGAGCACTTTCTCATTCAGAGTAAAAGTGAAGAAGGAACCAGCCAAGAAGACACGGAAACTGAAAGTGACAGACAGTGTAGCTGTAGAAATCAAGAGAATAGGAGATTTGGGGAACCAGGTACTAGGTTCCATACTACTGAATGATGTACTAAAACTCCATGTTGTAAGGTTTATTGATGACCTTGATGACTTATTCCATTGAATGGCAGAGCTCAGAACAAGTTTGGGAAGCGGGGGAGATGGCTGCGTGAGTAAACAGTATTAGAATTCTGATCCGGCAGCCATGTAAATAGCAGGCCGAGTATTGCTGCCAGTCTATAATCACAACATTCTTCTCGAGCTAGAGATGGATCCCCTGGAAAAGCTGTAGATTCAATTAAGAGAACAGCCTGTAAGATGGAGAATGAGCAAGGTAGGTACAGGCACCAACGTCCATCTTCCATTGACACTCACATATGTGAGCATGTTTGTATGGGCATGTACACTCACATACAGGTAAAGACAGACAATCATGTATGCACACTACACATACATTCACATGCAAGAAAACAAAAATAGTTGCACATGGTTTTAAGAACAAACAAGGAAAAGAAAACTTTTGGGATGGACATTATTTTGAAAATAAATGGAAATATATAGATGAGATGACTTTTAGAAGACCTTTTTTATTCTTAAGCTGAAATACATATTTGTATACATATAAGGAAAAAATGAAAAAGCAGAATTAATGAGAGAGAGACAGAACATTTAGGAGAAGGCAGGGCAGGGAAGATATCTCATTTAATAAAGTGCTTGCTGAGTTTGTTCCCTCAGAACCCATTAAAATAGTCAGGTGTTAGGGCTGGAGAGATGGTTCAGGAGTTAAGACTGTCTGGCAAGCAGAAAGACCTGAGTTGGTATTCTAGATCCCTAAAATTGCCAGGTAGAAATGGCGGAGAGATGGAGCTTGGAAAGCCCTAGAGCAAAGCAATAAAAAAGCTGAACATTCCAGAAGGATGATTCTTAAAGTCCACAGGCACACACAGTTCTCCCCCCACACACACACACACCTCAGATGTCATGGTACTTAACAATTGCAGCACTGGAAGGTGATAACAAGTAGATTCCTGGGCTTCATGGCCAGCCAGCCTAGTCTAATCACTGAGTTCGATCTCTACTGTAATGGTTTGAAATGTGTCCCCCACAGTCTCATGTGTTTAGTAAGGTCATGGCACCTCTCAAGGTGGAGCCTTGCTGAAGAAAGGCAGTCACAAGGGGTGGACCTTGAGGTTGATTAATCCCACCCTACCTCCAGGAGAAGTCAGCCTTTGTAGCAAGCAGTCTGCAGCTCTTAGCTTCCAAGATGTCTGCGGTGACTTATCCTCCTCCAGCTTTGGCCAAGCCAGCCATGCCACCTCTGCTTTGAGAGACTGTCCCTTCCCTCTGGAACCATAAGCTGAATAAACCTCCCTTTCTCCCTTAAGTTGATTGACTTTGGGTGCTCTCTCACAGCAATAGTTAAGAGTAACTGTTACATCTACATGACCTCTACACATACATGCAAACAACTAACTGTAAGCAAACCTGCACACATATTCACACAGGACACACTCAAACACAGGAGAATGCTCACCTTGTCTCATTGAGATTTGTGCTCAGCTATCCTATACTTAGAGAATCTTCTCTAAGCTCCCAACCTCTTCTGTTATCTTGCTACGGTTCCTTGGGATATCATTTTGAGAATTCTGAGCACTAAAGGAAGACGTAATGGAAAAATAATTGGAGGCGGTCATATGCTGTAGTACCAAGTTTGACCTCAGTAATGTGATTCATTCTGAAAATGGATTCTCGCTGGACTGACTCTCAAGATAAGACATTGGTGTAAAGTTAGCCATTGTTCACACCTAATAGTAGTTTTGTTTCATTTAGGAAAGAGCTGAAATTCAAGAGGTGAAAGCTACCAGAAAAATGTCTTGAAGTTTTTAGTAAAGTTCCCATCCATATATACTTGCCCAACTTGTTAGGAAGATATGGATACTTTCATGTTGATACTCCATTGAAGGTGTCTGGGGACATGAAGTAAAATCTGAGAAACACCATTCAAGCCTTAGATGAAAGACTGTAAGTGCAAGCTAGCATGCATGCTAATGGTTGGGTTTTTTTTTTTTTTAAGTTTTGAAGCTTTATTTAAGCACAAATCAGACTATTCATTTTCTTCACTGCGTAGCCTGGCGTTGGGGTTGGTGACTCTGATGGCCAGCTGTGCTGCTCTCTCCACAATGGCTGGGCGGTTCTTGGAAGAAACATTGTGAGCAATCTCTGCACAGTAAGATTGATTGCACATCAGCAGCACTTCCAGCTCTTTGACGTTGTGGACCAGGAATTTCCGGAAGCCACTGGGCAGCATGTGCTTTGTTTTCTTGTTGCTCCCATAACCAATGTTGGGCATCAGGATCTGACCCTTGAATCTTCTCTAAACCCTGTTGTCAATACCTCTGGGTTTCCTCCAGTTACACTTAATTTTGACATATCGGTCTGACTGGTGCCAGATGAACTTCTTGGTCCTCTTTTTGATGATCTTGGGCTTCACCAGAGGTCTAAGGGCAGCCACCTCTGCAGGCAGTGCTGAAGGTGGGGCGGGGGGAGGGGGCTGATAGTTGGTATTAACTGTCAACCCACACCTAGACAGCAGGCTTCTAGGTACCATTGCCAAGGATTCTCTCCATTAACTTTGGATTCTGGAGCATGTTGATAAGAGATTGTATTTATTGTATTAATTGTTGAGTCAATCCCTGGTAGGTGGTAACATCCATTAGGTAGGGGATCTAGAAGTGTATGAAAACAACAAGAGTACTAGCAAGATACATTCATCAAGAAGTAAGGGTGCATTCATCTGTTGCTTTCTGCTGTTGACAGTGGATGCGATATGCAATTGACATTTCCCTTGCTTTGGTGGACTATAAACAGCAACTATGAACCAATTTAAAATCTTTCTCCCCACCAAGTTGCTTGGGTCAAGCATTCTGTTGCAACAACTTGTGATGAAACTCAAAACACATCATAATCTTGACAAATGATAGCATTCACTCTACTTTCCCTTTCTTAGATTCTTGACATGACAGATGAAAATGTGTCCTCTTATACATCTATTTATTTTCTTTTTTTTACTTAGACTAAGAATAATTTTACAAGAAAAGAATACTATTACATCGATAATTATGCTATATATACTAAGTTTCTTTCATTTGATGAGCATGCCAAATTCCACTATTGACTTACAGAGCTGTGTTATTTTTCATTATGCTATGATTTTGGCTTTCAGGGCTATGGAGAAATGCCTGATTAAAAGGAAGGCTGCAAGTTAATTCCCCAACATGCCCTTTGGCAGCTCTTTCATTTCACTTAGAGGTGGGAGCAGGTGGTGTCATTTAGAATTAAATACATCATGTCTCAGTTGGCAGGAAGACAGCATTCAGTGATGAAATGTCCCTGCAATGAATCTCATTAATTGTTCACCAATTTGTGGTAACTTTATTTATATTTGCATACTGTAATACAATACAACAAGGCACCGCAGATTTAGATTGCACTTAGTGTTACGTTCAGCTGCATCATGTGGAAACCCTTTGGTGTAACACTCTGAAGGGCTTTGTGAGTACCAATCCATCTTTTCCAGCAGGCTCCCAAACAGTCATTTTCTTCCTTCCATTTTCCAGTGAAGTGATAGCATTTCACAAAGCCATGGCCTAGCTTAAGCTCATGCTATTTTTAGCATCATTGCTCTGTGAAAAGATAGAACAGATCATATTTGAACTCTCTTGTGTTTTCAGAGGCTTAATACTACTCCAAATTATAATGTTTTGCTAGCATTTAAATGTCTTTAAATGTCAAAGTGCAACCGAAAAATCCATCTGATGTTTCCTATAGAAAGATATATATTTAGACTTGAGAAATCCTGCATTATATTTGCTGTAATTTATTAACGAATCCTTCTTGAAATGTTAAGCTAAAGTTGTTTTCCTTTCATAAAATTGCTTCATGGAATATTTGAGAAAATATGCTAACTTTTATTAGTTGAAAACGCTTATTTATACTTCCTATGTGGAAAAAGCAGTGAGCTGGTAAGTATCCTTTTCTTGAATTTTTCTTTTTCATTTATTAAAGGAATTATATGCATCTGCCGTTTGCTATATTATGGATTGGCTTATGAAAAATGTGAAAATAGCATTAATCTATTTTTTGTTGCTAATAACTGAATAGCACAGTCTGTATAACTTTGTAAGGAAGAGATGTTGCTTTTGGTTCAGCATTCTGGAAGTCCAAGTTTAAGGGGCCACACTTAGCAGCAATGGCCTTTGTCTTGACAGAATTTCATGATAACCAGGAACATCAAAGACAGGAGCCAGGGAGCTTACATTTACACCTCTGCATGTCTCCAGCTCTCTCAACCGCCTTGCCTGGACTACCAGGATTTAGTTGTGGGACTCTACCCTGATCAATCCACTCTGTGCAATACTCTTATTCTCCCAAAGGCCCTCATCTCTCAGTGTAGCCTGGCTAACTTTCCATCCTCTTAATAAAGTACAGTGGGCATCAAATGTCAACATATGGAGCCTTGTAAGGTGATTCAACCATATTCAGCCACACCTGTCATATGGGTGGCTATTCTCTTTCAGTAAAGTGGATGTTTGAAAATCTAAAGTCACATATAAAGAAAAAATGAGAGAAAAATATATACCCAAGCATAATTTATAGGTTATAAGTAGATAGAAATGTTACAGATTAGAGTCTCTTTGAAGCTTTATGGTAATATTTTGATTTATTTATTTATTTATAGCATGTGTGTGTGTGTGTGTGTGTGTGTGTATATATATATATATATATATATATATATATATATATATATATATATATATATAATGCAATGTTTCTATCCTGAAATAGAATCGATACAGTTTGCAATATTTTATACTGATAAATACGTCATTGATATTGCAATGTGAAGGTTGATCTTAGTTTTCAACTTGACTGGATTAGGAATCAACAGATCAACTGTTGAAGGTATCTGAAGGCATTTCCTGAATCAGGTATTCAAAATGGGAAGAATCATCCAAGTAAGAGTAGTAACTTTCAGTGATAGCCCAGATAAAGAAGTTCAAGAAAAAAAATTTGCATTTGCCCATGTGCATTTACCTCATGCTGCAATATCCTTCTTCCTGTGGCCACTATTCATCTCAGACATCATAGTCCAGTCTCTCTGGCCTTCCAGTGCAGACCAAAGACAGTGGCTCTCTAGGAGCATTCAACATCAGAGCGGAATGCTGAGGTATTATGAACTGAGCAATTACTGACAGCCACTTTTGGACCACCTAGACCTTATTAAGTAAATCAATCTAATAGATCCCCTTTTAATATATGTTCATTCTATCAGGCTGATCCTCTAGAGGAGGAGCCTGACAAAGCCACAAGTTGCTACCTTAAGAACTTAGGGGGCTGGAGAGGTGGCTCAGGAGTTAAGCCTCTGCCTTGCAGGCGGAAGGTTCTGAGTTCGGATCCTAGATCCCACGTATAGACGCCGCGCGGAAGCCGGGGCAGCCTGCGTTTCCGGTCCTGGTAGGGTGGAGCCTGTGAATCCCGGGGCAGAGTAAACAAGGAGGTAGAAGTGTCCGTGGTTCTACACATCCACACATGCACACACGCATACACACACAATTTAATAAATAATAAAAAAATTAAAAAAAAGAACTTAGGAAGGCTACCCTAGGAAGGCTCCTGCAATAGAGAATGGAAGATCATCCACCCCATCTTTCTTTTGTCATCTTTCCTCCATAAGTAGTGTTTACACTTATTTTCTGATTTTCTAATACTAAAATTGTAAGCTCAGAGAAGAATCTTATTACTTGTGTGTACTTTTAGTCTTCATATTAATGCTATGAGAGACCCTTGGGACATCTGATTGCAAGCCCACTAAAATCACTTTAAGACCAGCCACATTGATCCTAAACCACTGCTAACTGACTTACCAACACTATAAGGAAGGCTTGTCATTTAGAACCAAGTGTGGTGATGCACATCTATAATCCCTGCATTAAGGATGCTAAAAAAGGAGACTTTGAGTTCAAGGACAGACTGGGCAACTTAGTGAGTTCCAAGCTATACTGACTGGAGTGAAAGCCTGTCTCTAAAGACCAAATTAAAATAAGTAAGTAAATAAATAAGGGTCAATGAGATAACTCAGTGGGTAAGGTGCCTGCTTGTAAATTTGGAGACCTGAATTCAATCCTTGGAAGCCTACCTAGTACGTTTATGCATGCCCACTTCTCCCCCAAAAAAACAGGTAGATAAGCAAAGTTGATAAATAAAGATTGTATTCTTTCAAATGGTAATGAGGTGTTTGCCTTTTTAGTAGTATTTCTGTGGCTAAAACATACTTAATTCTTTTAGTAACTAGTAGTTTAGTAACTAGTAGTTAGAAAAAGACTGCATGAAAAACTGAACATCATGTTTTCTACAACCATTTACAGGAATTTTAACACCTAGTGTTATCATATATGAAACTTTTCACCTGTGAAAGAACATGTTATAAAGACAAAATATCTTATTTCTAATTAGAGGATATTTCTAATATGTCTTAGAAAATATTATATAAATGTCTTTACCATCTCTTTCTTTTTAATTACTGTATGTATGAAGGTTTCTCTTCAGTCCTCATCTTCTCAAAAGAAAGAATTCAACTAGGAGGCACACATAGTTTAAATAGTTTATTTATTAGCAAAGGAAGCTCCAAAGAGAGACTGTGTAGGTTAGGTTAATTCTATAAGGAATCTGTTGGTTTCTTCACTGTGGATTCTTAAAAAAGTTTCAGGAATGTGATATGTGTCATATTCATGAAGTAAGTTGGTCTTTTTCTCCCCATTCAAATCAAAGTGGACCAGATCTCACTTAAGGCATTTATTTCCATGATCCTCTTAAAAAACCCACAATGTAGAGATAGAAGACTGTCCAGACTATTAAGGATCCAGTTTGTCCCTTTATATTGTGCATGTGTTTCAGTTAGTAACATATCCTGGAAACCCTAGTTTTCATCCCAGTTGGAACAACCTCAGTGCAGCTTCAAAGGGACATCCTGTCAGTGAACACAGGTAGGAAGAGTCACTCAGTTCTCTTGCATAAACGGGAGACACAGACACTAAGATCAGTTTCAGCACTTCTTGGTTACTTCATATCTAACTCTTTTCTAACCCAGCCTCAACTTAGAAAATCCTTATGACTCATATAGCTTGAATATGTCTCAAAGTCATGTTTTAGAAACTTAATCTCCAATAAAACAGTGCTGAGAACCAGGTGGACTAATGGATGTGTGGCCGACAGGAAGAAGATCTTTGAGAAGACCATCATGCTTAGGGTTCAGCCCAGTGATACCAGTGTGCATGTGAAAGTCAAACTTCAAGTTGCAGGAGGTCCCTTGTCTGACCATCAGCAACTAATATTTGTAAGCAATCTTACACATTTGTAAGCAAATCTTTCACACCCAGAGGGCACTCTGAATTTGGAGACTCACCTGTGAGTCCACTGTCTACCCAGAAATTTAGCGTGGCCAGTTTGCCACTAGTGTGAACACTAATAACCACCTGCCTAAGAAGGTTCAGTAAAGCTTCTCTGACATCAAGATCCCATTTCATTGAATGGAAGCAAGAGGGAGATGGGTATATGAGACACACGGACAAAGACGGCACTGTTAAGAAGTGATTAGACCCTAGAGATTGGTCCTTGAGCAAAGGAATGCAATTCATGTGGAAGTAGGCTCATTATCATGAGATGACAGATTCCTTATTAAAGGGGTGAGTTTGACTCTCTCATTCTCTTTCCCCCTCTTGGTTTTCTGTGAAGACCATGAAGACACTTGAAAAATATTCACCCTTAGGTCTTTGTTTTCCCAGTTTCCAAAACCACAATGCTTAAAGTTTTGTTCACTAAAATTACAAAGCCTGTGATGATGTTATAGGAACACAAAATAGACCAAGCCATTTATTATACCCATAGTAAGCTCTGTGGAGAGTGCTGCTACATTGGGCATTATAGCTCTAAACCCTTGTTCTCAGCTCATCTGGCATGGCTGAGCTCTAAGAAGAGCTTTTCAAAGTCTAGCTGTTTATCTCCACCTTAGACTATCTTCTTCAGAGTCTCTGTAAATGACAAACAGATATCAGCTTTTCCAGAAAAGTTTTTTGAGTGATTTCAGTGTGCAGCCAAGTTTTAGGACCACTTTGGAGGGGCATTCTTAATCCTAGAGGAATGATAAACTTTTTTCTTTTTTATGTATATGTGTGTGTGGTGGATTTGTGTGTGCATGTTTCCATGGGGCTTCACACATGTATGTGAGAGAGTATGGCAGTGCCTACCAATGTGTGGAGGCCAAGGATTATATCAGGAAACATCCTTCATCACTTTTCCATTTTATTACCTTGAAGCTGATCTCTAATTAAACCCAGATCTTATCTGTAGAGTTAGTCTACCAAGCTAGCTTGCTCTGGGGTCACAGACTTTGCATTATGGGACTGGAATTATAGGTGGACTACTGTGCTCACTTGACTTTTTCTTATGTGGGATCCAGTCCTTTGCCTGTGTGGCAAGAGCTTTAATTGAACTATCTGTATCTCCTTAGACCTAAACCTTTCAAGGGTTCTAAGCAAGGATAGAGTATGATCAGATTTCCAGTTTTAGAAGATAATTCTAATGAAAGCCCAGGGAACAGTTTAGCAGGAGATAGATGTGAATTGCTGGCAGATTCTTGAAGGAGTTTGGGCTGCAGCCCAGTTCAGAGAGGACTTCTTCATGGCAGAAGGAGATGGAATCAAAAGTTATTTAGTAAATAAACAAGTTAATTACACATTGAATGTGTATGTGGAGGCCGGTGATCTGCTGATCATTATAATAGAGGGGAAATGGCTTAAATGGAGTTCAGAAGTTGTATATAAGCTTGGCTTGTCATGAGTTTGAGGCCCAGACAACACAGGCAAGAAACCTTGTCCTCTCATGAGTTTTAGGCTGAGCATCCAAGAGGATGTGATAAAAAAGGAAGACTTATTCATTGCTAGTGGGACTGTAAACTAGTACAACCACTTTGGAAGTTCCTTAGAAATCTAATAATGGAATCAGTCAATAGAGGAATGGGTAATGAAAATGTGATACATTACACAATGGACTACTATTCGGCCATCAGGAAAGATGAGATTATGAAATTCACTGATAAATGGATGGAACAGGAAAATATAATATTGAGCAAGGTATCTCAGGCATAGAAAGACAAACACTGCATGTTCTCTCTTATGCTAACATTGATCTCCTGACTGAAGTATTTGGCTCAAAATTGCTTTAAGAATCAGAAAATTTAAAATTGATCAATTAGTGGGAAGGTGGGAAGGGGTGATTAGGGTGAAACCTTCGGAGGGGGAGATAGAGGATACCTGGCAAGTAGAGTGAAGGAGGGAATAATGAGAAAAATACATGTGCGGACATGAGGACATGGCATATAGGGAGCAGAGGAACTTAAAGAAAACCTCTAAGACTGGGAGATGGAACCAGATAGGAATCTTCTATGTTATTAACATGTTGAAAAACATTTCTTTTTAAAAAGGAGTAAGAATGGACAGTCCCTATGCAGAGGAACAGGACAGAACAAACAAACCAATTCCCTGAGAGGGTCCACTTAGAATCCAGTGACAATTAAAACTATAGTAGAAGTAGCAGGAATATGACACTTTCTGATAAATTGTTAGTCAGAGTTCTCAAAGGCTCCCTAGACATTACAGGTTTTTGTCATTGTTTTTGATTGTCCTCCAAAAAACCGACAAGACCCTATTACCTAAGATGCAACACATATGGATCATAGGACATGAGCAAAATGCACCAACTGGAACTGGTTTGGGGGCTTCCTCTTTTGCAGGATAACTTGCATAGTACCAAAGAGCACTGTAGAAGCTACTGAGGGGAAAAATATTCCAAGGTCTCATCAACCTGTGAGATCTTGAAGGAACGGTAAAAATCACCATAGCAACAGGTGACCACCAATGTAATAGGGCATGAGCATCAAGAGATAACCAACAGATTTCTGATTGGATTTAAGGCCTATTTGTCAGAATAGAACATATATCTATTACTATAAACTAAAACAAGAACCTATGATAGGGAAGGAAATAGGTAACAAGGGAAGAACACATTATGAATCTTTAACTAGGAAGACAGTGTACCAAACTGCTCTGTAAATACCTGTTGTTATTCCTATAGATTGGAAGAACACTCAGCGCTTAAACTAGATGTCTTCTCTTGCAACAGAAGATTTTTATTATTGAAATGCATGACTTGCTAAAATGCAGAAAATAAGTGTCTGTGGACAGCTTGTTTCTAAACAGGACATATAAGACCCCCTCCCCCATCCCATCACTCAAAGAACATCTGAGAAGAGGGAGCAGCAAGATTATAAGAACTTGAAGTGGGAAGGTGGTGGGTCAGGCATTATCTTCTGGACATGACATAGATGTGATATGCAAGATTTCATGGTAGATATGTATGCTTACATAAGAATTACATAGGAACTCTCTTAGGAACATCTCACCATGAAAGTAGAAAAATCTCAAGAAGCTCCCTACCTTTCATAGAGACTGATGAGAACTAATGCTGACAGAGAAGTAAAGGAAGATGATTTCCAAAATATTATATCCACTGCTTGCTGGAGCATGAATCAGGTATAAGTCATCACACAGTAGATAAAGCACAGTGGGCTGTCCAAACAAAAAAATTTGAAAATTGGAGGAGTCCCGCAGGAGAGATAGAGGTTGCAAGGGGAAAAGGAGAGAGAATGGGATTTAGGACTCAGGGTTGAAAAGATTATGAAGTCACTATATTTAAAAAGTGAAAAATAAAAGGTACTCCTTAAGAAGCAAAAGGAAAAAAAGAAAGCAAAGATTTTCCACTGCTGATGGAGGCTCAAGGATTTACTATGAGGTCTGTGATTCATTAACAGCAACTCTGAAGCGTACACAAAGTGCATACTGAAAGGAACTATAGCTTTTGAAATCCTTGTTACCTACAAGGTACATCATTCAGGAGAAAGGCAAACTGGAGAGTAACTCTTTCATTGTTGGGTTTACAGCTCACAAAGGTCTTACAGAAGAAAATATTTACTCATGTCAGCAAAGACTTACAGAGGGAATAGTGGCTTTGAATGTTAAATGGTGGTGTTGAACTTAGTGGCATGCTAATCTAACACTTCTTCACTGTGGAGGGACTGAAGTTCTGGGCAAATGGGCTCAATGCATCTTTGCATTTACTCCTGCATTCCACCCTGAGTTCCGTGACTGTCCATTGCCTTTCTCTCTGCAAACTTGCAAGTTCTCAGAGAGCTACTAGTGATTACAGCCATCCATGCCATTCTTTACACTTACACATTTTCATTCATTTTCAGTTGAAAACATAACTTGAGATGGGTGCATACTTCTTTTATTATGTGTGCTTGATTATTTCATGACTCCAAAATAAATAAAGGATGTGAACACCCTTTCCTTGCATGTCATGTGTCCTGATGAGGAAGAAGGTGTGTATAATATAATAGTAGTATTTTTTTCTTTTTGCCTATTATTCTATTGAACATATTCCTGGACTTTTAACACATGAACATTCAGTGCAATCTCCTAAACCTGACATGATCTATTCATATTGTAATAGAGAGAACATTTCACTGATTCCAAAAGAAATGACAATTGAAGTTGTGATTTAAGTACTAGCCCTGTCTTCAGAGAAGAAATTTATTTTTGCTGGCCTTCTATTTCTTTATTGTAATTGAGGATGCTGATACGTTGCTGTCAATGCTATTATGATGTTCAAGAGAGATGCTGTCATTATTGAACTTTGATCTCTCACAGAAAGGTATAGGGTGTAAAGTCCCAAGACCTAGCTTATTAGCATGCTATGACTCCTTGTTCTGCATTCTCTGATAGCTGAGTTTAAGACAATTAGATTCAAAATAGATCACAAGGCACATTGGCATATACACCTTCAGATTCATGCTCCTGCTTTGAGTTTAGTGCACTAAAGAGCTCTAGTGCACAGTTTATATCTTTCCAGAAAAAAAATCACAGTTATCCTTTACTTATTTTTCTTCTGCTATCTCAAGCTCCACAAGGAAATTTATTCACTTAATTATTTTCTATTGCTTCAGGATTGGAATCCTTTCAAAGAAATTTCATTGTAAGATTTTTTTCCTTATCTTTCTATAATCCTGCCCTTTTTGTACCTGTTTGTTCTTATCCCAAAGTGGCAGTGTCTTCCTGTTATCTGAAAATTATTGCTTATCCTTTTCCTCTACTCAAGACAAAAGATGATTCTTTGAAAAATATGTTATATGTTTTATAAAATACGTGTGTATACATATATTTATATACATATATGTACATATATATAATTCTGAGACAGAGGAGACAGTAGAGATAGAAAAGAGCTAGACAGGAGAGAGAGAGAGAGAGAGAGAGAGAGAGAGATCCTCTGCAAGTGGTGTACACCTCCAGAATTCTGGTGATTGACCTTAGGTTGTTGGGTTTGCAAGGCCCCCTTACCTGCTGAGCCATCTTGTCAACCCATGGAATGGTTTTATTCATAGTGGAAGATGTCACTGAACTCCAAGCAAAGAGTTTCTGAAGACTCTATTGTTTTAAGACAAGTCCTAGATGGATATCTGGGTACACAGTACATAACTAGTACAGTTAAGTGTTAACCAAACATTCAAGCTAATATGGGTAAGTGTACATAGAATCTCATAGCATGAAGGGTTAATATATGCAAATAAACATGCTTTAAAGATTTCAAATTGCCTTAGAGGCCATCAAAATATTTTTTAAACAAAAAGAGCTTTGAAAAGGATTCATATGTTCATGCAGATACATTCTCACCTTCCCCCTCCTATTACCACCAGTAAAGTATTTCAGTATTGAATAAATATTGAGTAGATATTTGGTGTTGTTGATAGCCAAATAATACTAAAAATATCAAATAATATAAAAATATCAAATAATACCAAAATATCAAATTAAAATTCATTTTCCCTGGGCCTGAAAGATTCATTCCAGAGACTTGCTCAGCTGATTTAGCCAGTGGGCAAATTAGTCTTCAGGTCTCATGTCTTAACACACACCAGTGAGTTATAAAGGAGTTAGAATAACAAGTTCATTTCTACTTCATATTACAGAGAAAACTTAAGTTAATTGAATAAAGGGATCATTCTCCTCTTTTGGGAGAAGAATTTGATTTCTGTTGCTTAATAATTTCTGAAAGAAGTTTAAGGATTATATAGCATATCACCTTAGGTACATAATTATAATGAAACTTTATATGTACTTTTTGTCATTAAAATAGGTATAATTAGGGAAGCTGACTTCCCTTATAATTATCTCCTTAAAATTTTATTTCAGGCTCAGGCTATTGTTAATATTTTATATAAATCTGTTTTATTTTGGATGAAGATTTTTGACAATTCATAACATATTGTCAGATACGTTCCATTTATATCTTGTTGAAATTATATTTGAATGTAGGAAAATGAATATTTCAGTCCATTTTAAGAATGTCTTTTTGTAGTTGTCTTGCAATGATATGCAAAATATCTGTATTTCAGAAATACCATATTGAATCAGTGTTGAGTAGATATTTGGTATTATTGACAAACAAATAGTATAAAAATAACATTAAAATTCCATTTTTTGCCTTTTGAAATTAAAGAATGTCTTTTTTCATGATTTCAGGAAAATTATATATAAAATCTCTTTAAAATATTGGAAAAATCCAGAAGTATATAATTTATACTTAAAATGTCAAATGAAGCATACTTTTACTCTGTTGAAGATTTTTATCCAGTATGATGAATTTAAATATTTTCTACTTTATTGGAGGAAATATAGAAGCAGATTTAAACTATCAATTTGATAAAATGGGTGGTTTTTGTAAGACAAGATCAAATACATTTCTATAGAAAGTATATTTCCTTTTTACTTGTCTATATGAACATTACACATCGAATATAACCAAAATCTCTCTAGTTTTCTGAGAATTCTGACAGTCATCAGTAATTACACAGATTATTTGGAGTTGATAAATTACACAGTAATTTAAAATTTTAGCTTCTTGATTCTTCCTCATTTCTTGAAAAATTTTGGTCAAATCCCCATTAGTACCCTAGTAGAATTATCAGTGGATACACAGCCCACCCCAGAGAAACCAGTGCCATGCAGCTTTTGACACAAGAAACAGGGAATGTGAATGACTACAGACAGGCAGGGACTTGGAAGTAAAGATTGGTGGTCTAGCCCTGTACAGAGGAAACAGAGCTTAGTAATGGTCCCTCCCTCACTAGAGGAGTTAGAAACTTTACAGGTGGTTTGTGAGTAGAAATTCTCCCATCTAAATGCAGTTTAGTTTGTAAAGTAAGATCATATATATGTATCTACATCACATATATATATTTAAATCACATGACATTTTCCCAGAAATTGATTCCTTACACCATTAAGTGTAAGATCTGCAGAAGAGTCAGAGGCTATGGGAGAAGTTTTGTGACAGAATAGATAGACTCTTGTCCTTGAAGAATTGTGGAGTGCTTATTCTGAGCATTAGTGAAAACCTGACTGGTTTTTTCAAACACAAAACTGCCTTTGCTTTTACTAGACAGAAATAATCCAGAGAGTCAACTTGCAATTCAATTATAGAAATTGAACAGTATGCTTAATTTCCTCTATGCCAATTTCAGTCAATCTGGTTTCTGAAGCTTTGGTCAAGGCCCACAAATTATAATGAAGCAGACACTGGAACAGGCAGAGATGTCTGTACTTCCTCAAGGGGTTATCAGCCAGGCAGCTGTATCAATAGCTCACGGCCTGAAGATGAGTTTAATGAGAATGCAAAAGATTTTTTTAGTAGTACTGTTCTTATGAAGCAGACTTAAAATTTATTAAAACACACTTGTAGCATAGATTTAAGCATGGGGATTAAGAGACAGGGCAGATATACCCAAGAGAAAGAGAGCTGGGTACACCATATGGTAAGCATGGGCTTCTCAAGAGAGAATGCTCAATAACTGCTGGAAGATGTTACAAACAGTATGCATATTAAGCAGCTTATAGGAAATGGCCATTTTGGTTATTTCTTTTATAGTTTATCTGGCTTTTGAAAAAAAATGAGCTCTAAGGTCTAAATCTGCTACTAACTTCTACTTTTTCGTTTCCTTCGCCACAGAAAGAGCAATAGCTATTCTTGTCACCTTGGTTTAAGAGTAAAGAATCCTGCTAAGAAAAGAAAGAAAATTCAACACTTTCTATCACCTAAGATTTCATTTCATTTCTATAGAATATTCTATGGTTTCCTGAGTCCCTGAGAAGTAATAATGTATCTCTTCTCTTGTTCATGGGAGAAGTTGGAAGGTACTGGATAAGCCATCTGGCTAGTTCTATAGTTTTCTGTGTGTCTGTGTGTGTGTTCTGTCATATACATTGTTTAAAGTTAAGGAGTCATGAATAAGAAATAGCTCTCTCCCTGCAATTCCGTCTTCCACCCCCTACCCCTCCACCATGCTTTCTTTCAATCACACTTTTCTGAGTGACTGAGCCTCCACTGTTACAATTTTAAGAACTATCTTTGTTGTTTCTTTACCTCCACCAACAGTATTTATGGTCGCTTACTGTATATTTCAGTTGTGAAAGAAACCCAAGTACTGAATACTTCCTTACAGTTGCTGCATAGAAAACAAAGTTTTTGGTTCACTTACTTACAGTGATAAGGATGTGATTATCTCATAGGATTTTCCTTTCATTGCTATCATATGGAAGCACATTAGATAGCATGAAATGAATGTCTGGGCTAGTATGTGCTGGTACTGGCAGGTCCCGGGGTCTAGGTGATGATCATTAACTCTCATTAATTTCTCAAGTGTCCTTGAACATAGAAACATTATTACATGGGTATTAGTTAAACTTCGTAAGTCTACAGGTAAATTATAGTAAAAATTTAAGCAACAAAGCCAGAAGACACCACTTTCTAGTTATTCGACTACATTTTCTTATTTTATGGGATGGTCCTTGTGGTATTTGTGAAGCGTCTCTTCCTATCAGTAGTTTCATAATGATGTTAGAAACGATCCTTTGTGAGAGAATTGACACCAAAGAAATCAGATTTAGTCTACTGAGACCAGAGCCACCTGTTAGAATCTTCCTTAATTTCTTTTATTCTATGACAGTTATACCTACATACACAATGAGTTTGTCATTTTCAGTTTATGTAACCTGATCCTGTCCCCACTGAAAGCCTTCTTCCCTGCCAGTCTCCCTCCAACTTTCATGTCTTTCTGTGTTCGTTTGGTCTGAGTTTATTAAGAGCTACCTGCATTGACATGTACCTGCTAGACCATGGTCAATGTATCAGTGCCCAGTGTCTTAGTTTGTGGAGTACAGTGTATCTCAAATGGTGGCTCTTAGAAGCATATGTTTTTAGCTTGTTTCTTCACTGGGATAACTAAAAATGCATCCTCTTCACTCTTCCCTCTGGCCCATTCAGATTCTTTTCTGAAGTCATCATGTACACACACATAAAAATCAAAAGCAGAGTCTCCATGCTTTGTAAAGTGTGTAAGAAATAAAAATCACCTTCTTTTCATGCTGAAAAAGATGAGCACTACTGGTCTAGAAATGCCAAAGCAATAAGAATGAAATGCTTTGCAACACAACACAGACGAAGGGACAAGGCATGTGCTGTTCTCACTATACAGGCTTAGTGCCATCTCTTAATACTTGCTGTGGACATGAAATAAATGAGTTATAAAGGTAAAAGTCTAATTTGCTTTCCAACATTTTGTTGAAATTCTCTTTAAGGTTCATTTGTATTCCCACACATGAAAACACCCATTAACTTCCACCTCTTGTTTAAAACAACAAAAATCATTTCCTAAGGCCCCAAGAATCTCTATTAGATTTTTTGATTGGAAAACTTTTCCTTCTTTTCCCATGTTTATGTGTGTGCCTGAGATGGTAGTGTGCATGTTTTCATGAGTGTTTGCATGTATGTGTGTGCACACATGTATAGGTAGGTGCCCATACATGTGGCGATCTGAAACTGATGTTGAGAATAATCCTTGATCACACTTCTGCTTCATGCTTTTTGAGACAAGGTCTCCGATGAAACCCAGATCTCACCAAAAGGCCAGCTTGCTCTAGGAATTTCCAGCCTCTTCCTTCTGAGGCTGGAATTAAAGGTGAGGGCCATCATACCCATCTGACATTTTATGTGGGATCTGGGGATATGAACTCCAATCTTCTTGGCCTGTGCGGCAAGACCTTTAACTGCTGAGCTCCCTCCTCAGTCCCCCAGGAGTTTTTAACTTGGCAGTTTGTTCTGAACTCCTGTATTTGCCTTCATTTGGTGGCTCTAGAAGCCAGATGTTCTTCTTACTAAAGTTGACATATTCTCATCTTCTCTCTAACCCAGCACTGCCTTCAAAACTGCCAAGAAGCTTTGAGTGTGGGTGTTTCAGAAAAAGGAATTCACTGCTGTCCATCAGTTGGAAAATGTTAGGTTTCTTTTTTTAGACAAGCAGAACAATAAATGAAAAGCAAGTCAAATTCTTTCCTCAAGAAAAGTTCATTTTCAGCATCTTAAAATTAAAATAATTGATTAGTTTAAAAAAAGACCGCATACATCACTGTCAAACCTTATCTTTTTTGACAGCTCACTTGGTATGAAAATTATTTTCTTTTCTAATTGTCAGTGTGTAAGTTTTGTTATAGTGAACCTGCAGGCCACTACTACAGCAGATGCTCAGAATAAAACATATTGTAGCCAGAATAATGCAGCACGACACTCCTGCCAAACATATTTATAGAACTGGGTTTATGTAACGCACGACATCATGTCCTGGAGGCAATATTCCTTTGCCCGCACTACAGCTACCTCCACGGTAATCCTAATACTATGTTTTAGCATAGAATGTTTATATTAAATTTACAGGTCTAGGAAGTTGTTCAATGTGTGGGGACTTCCTGGAGCTCTAAGTTTGAATTAAGGTTCTAGAGAAGCATGAAGTAGGTATATATGTGAGTGGCAGATCTCCGCACTCCCGGATTCTCATGAATGACTGTGTCTCATTAATATTGCTACATTGCTATTATTTTCATAGGGAAAATGGCCTGTGTGCCTGCCATAACTCAGAAGAATTGAACTCATACATTTAGTGATTGCCTGTGCTTTCCAAACATGGCCTGATCAAGGGATAGACAGACACTGCTGCTAGACAAACTCCTAGGACAAGTATGCAGGGATGCAGGCTGCAACCTAAGATGTTCATAGCACCCAGGATCAGCACCCAGTGATGTACTGATGAGAGGAAAGCCAATGGGAAACAGTGAGCAATATTCAGAAATTTCAAGTGATGCTTAGACATCACTACATTTATCCTGTCCCTAGGTTAACATGCAATAACCCTTACCTCATTGTTTTGTAAGTTTTAACAGGAACCATCCTGCAATGTTACATGACCCTCTACAATGTTACACGACCCTCACTCTAAACCATAAAGCAAAAAGAAACATGTAATCATAGCGGGAAATACAGTAAAAACAAAAATCAGTTCTCTATAGTATAACAGAATGATAGAATAAGTATAATACCAGCTATGGTGAGAAGTGTAAAGGAAGAAATAGTTTTTTCAACCTGAAGAAAGAAGACACTGCTTGATTGAAAAGATAATTCTCAAGCTGAGTTTCAAAGTTGTCTAGCTTCCAAAAAATGAAGCATTTTCCCCTTATCAACAATTTGGCCATTCCTATCTCTTATCCATTTAGACTCCTGCATAATTGAACCACTAAAGAGAGTGGCGATAACTAAAGGCAGCATCCAGAAGCCTTGTGTCCATGGTGTCAGTGCCCTAGGATGAGGGGACATGCTGCTAAAGGAATTCTAGACCAGAGGACCATTGGGAAGTGGAGATACCGGCATGTTGTTCACACAAGGCAGACAGACTTGTACAATCTTCTGAGAATCTAAGTGTCCTAATACTACCCATTTTACCAAAGGGAAACTGGTCCTGTCACAGAGATGGGCCGCTGATATTTGAAGGATATGACGTGGTCATCTCAGAAAGCCTGATTCCTGACGCTGGTTACCCTGGATTACTGAGGGCTGTGGTTTCCATTTGGACACACAAGCTGTACACATTAAAGATGATGTACTCAGAAAAAAGACACAGTCACTGTTCGTTGTGTGATCTGGCCACACAACTGGCCAAACAGTGGTCTTCGAATTGTTTTAAGCTTTATGAGTTTTCTTTTCTATCAAAGTGAGTTTTCTGTGGATGCTTTTGTTACTTGTGTGTTTTGCTTGTTTGTTGAATTTCAAGGTGACTCGGTTGCCCTGGGTTCTAAGTATTCAGTGACAAAGAGAAGCAGTGTCATGTTCAACTTCTGTTCTAGCACCTTCTTCTGGAAAAATCTGAGTCAGTGTTCCTTACAAAGGCATTGCTTTAGTGTTGTGAAGGTATTGCTTTTGTTCTGTACTTAGTTACTCCTGCATTTAATACATTCCTTTACAAGGAGAGAAATAGAAGGGAAAAATAGAACATCATATTTTTATTTTTCAGAGCATTCAATTAGAAAGAATTCAGTTTGAACAAGTATTAAAAATATTTAACAGTTTAAGAATGGCTTTGTGAATGGCTTTGTACTCAAAGGAAATATCCATGCTTCAAGTTTAAAACATTCAGCATACACTTATTTAACATTACAACCAAATGAAGCTTGTGTGACTTTTCTCCCATGTGTGCTTCCAATTTGGCCTTAAACAAAGCTTTATAAGTTTCTTTCAGTTTCAATTTGCTTTTGGGTATTAACTTAATATTTAAAAGGAATATTTCCATTTCAGGTATCACTATCTTCAATAGTGAGGTTAGCCCTCTGTTAACTTTGTTTCTGAAACTGCACAAGCTAATGTAATGATGAGCCTTATGCCACCTTACACACCCACGTAGCTTACAAGCAGAATAGTCTCACAGCAAAATAAGAAAACTGGAAAATGCCAAAAGTATAAACAATGTACCGTTTGACTACTGCGAAATGGTTAATGTTAGAGAAATTAGTATAGTTCCTTTTTTATTTTATACACATACATTTATTTCAAAATTGAAATGCAGCATAGCAAGCTTTACATCCTCCATTTTACCTGCTGTGAAATTCTTCTTACATAAGTAAATAATCATGGAAGGTGTGATTTTTATTGGCTGCACAATATTCTGTACTCTGCACTTGCCATGATTTATTCAAATTAATTTGCTTCTTTTTTTCACTTAGGATTCTGTTGACAATTTAATCTACAGATTTGTATGCACACACACTCTCACACGCAGATATTTGAATTAACCTTAGCAAGTCATGAAAACTTAAGATTGCTCTGTACTCTTTTTCTGCACTAGTGCTTGAGGCCTAATGTGTTAGGACAGGACCCACTATGTAAAGATGTGATATGTTCAGTTGTGTTGCTGCTTTGGGATGCGTCCAGCTGAGAGAGGATATAATGAATCGATGCTGAGATTTTCTGAAAACCTGATTTTCTCTGGTTGTTTCATCACTGATTAGGGGCTAGATTTAGGGCTCTTTTCTTAAAGCAGCTTTAACATTATATTCTTGGGTAGCTGTAAACATTTTATCTCCATACAGACCTTGAAACATTGAAAGGTCCAACATTTCGTTTGTTTATGCAGTAGAGAATCTTTGGTTCTTTTCATTGACTAAACTAATCATATCATTTTTTTCTGCTTGGCAGTCTCCTATAAAATAGTGCCCTAAGATGACCAGAAACCTTTTTAGGTCTTGTTAAATGGAAAGTATATGTTGCTTTGGGAATACATAAATCAATATATGTCTCAATCTATCTGCTCTCACTTTTTTGACATTAAATTAAGGTAGCTTTAAGAACTTCCATGTTTGTACTTACTTTAAGTATAGTATGCCTTTGGAAGGAAGAAGGAGAAATTAATGTGGCATATGGTACTTCTAGTTTTAGCTGGTGTATTCTCTGTACAGTTTAAGAGCAAGTGAGTCTATCTTTGATCCTTAGAGTGGAAAGGAGGATTCCATCTGAGTCTAGTTTGTTGAACCAGAGAGTTTTTTGGGGTTCCTTATGGAGCCTGAGTACTCAAAGGCAACTGGCATCTGAGTGACTTAAGGGTAGCAGCACCTTACAAGACTACCCACAGCATGGATGGGCCACATTACAGAGTGACCTCTGGGCAGTCTAGAGACAGCTGCTACCTTAGCAGGGCTACGTCACCATAGCAGCTGTGGCTTTGCCAGCCTGGAGGAGATTCTCCCTTGGAGGAAACAGACCTTTTCTTGAGGAATTCCCCTTGGACGGTTGCTTACCTCTTATCTCTTACACTCAGAGGATGTAGGGGGCCTTAGGAGACCCTTATGCATGTTCTAGAGTCTAGTAAACCTCTCCTACTCGCTCCATGACGGAAAGTTGATAGGCCTCATAGCCACACAGTCTCTTGGTGGTGATCACAGATGGAAGACAACAGTGGTCACCTCCAGTCATGGAGTAAAACGGTTACACGGCAGTTTTGGGCTGCAACATCCTGCATAGGTGTGAGATTTTGTACTCTATAGACAAGGCCCAAATTTCTTCAGCTACTCCTAATGGTAAACACAAAAGAATCTGAGGACAGAAGGGCACCTCGGATAATATGGCTTCTTCCATTATCTGCAACTTCTGTGATCCATAGCTATTTTCTCTATTGATTATTGAGAGCTGTCACCCAAGGGAAGATAGGTAGCCTTGGGAGGGTTTGATAGACAGCCGAATTTCTTCATTGTTTAAACATAGAGCTCACAGATCCTCTCCTTACTGAAAAACTGTGAGTAAGAGTCTCCTGAATACCACAGAGGGAGTTCTTTTTTTTTTTTTTTTTTATTTCAGCTCATACAAACTTATTAGGTACACCAGTTCCCTCCCTCCCTCCTCCTCCCCCCGTACCCCCTGCTCCCCCTCCCCACCCCTCTCCCTCCCCATCCCCCAGTGCCTCCCACCCCAATTCCCAGAGAGTCCTTTCTTGTGCATGACTGATTTTCCTCTGGGCCCTCCTCTCCGATGACGTACAAGGACCCAGTGGCCTTTCCCGAACCCTTTCCCGTGTTCCCCTTAGGTATAGGAACACTGCTGTGGCTGCCAATCCTTTGCCTCCAAGGATCTTGGTGCCTTTAGCAGATGCTAGACTTTGTGAGGTCCACAGTGTGTTGGACAATGCGCAGGGCATGCAAAGTCCAATTATGATTGCTTCAGCCCTAACTAGTATAGAGTATCTTACATATCATTGCTCCTCCCATCCTTATGCTCTTACACTCTTACCGCCCCCTCACAGAGGGAGTTCTTAATAGTGATTAAGAATACTAAGGATGTTGAACCAAATGTTGAATGAAGATCCAAGGTTGTAAAGACTGCTACATATACAAGACAAGCAAGATAACTCAATGCTTAAGACACCTGTTTGCAAACCAGGTTACCTGAGTTAGATGTCCAGAAGCCCATATGATGGAATGGCTCCCCAAAGTTGTCCTCTGACCTTCACCCATGTCCCATGATGGCATTTATGGTCTCTCTCTCTCTCTCTCTCTCTCTCTCTCTCTCCCTCCCTCCCTCCCTTTCTCTCTCTCTCTTTTCCTCTCTCTCTCCCTTTTCTTTCTCATAAATTAACAATTAACATTTTTAAAATGCTATCATTCTTCAAACTCTTCATCTGTACAATGGAGATTATCAGAGTGTCTGCTTTATAGGGTTATTATGAGATTGTACTTGGTGGTGTAAGTGAAGTCATTAGAATAATAGCTGGCTGGTGGCAAATGCTGCAGTAGGGTTTCTGGGATTTATATTCTTATTTTTTTTCTCTGTATCGTTCCAATTTTTAGTATATGTGCTGCCGAAGCGAGCACTTGTGTTCTTATTTTTAATAAGTCCTTTTGACAATCTCTACCCTCTTCCTGTTTATGTAACAATTGTATGTATCAGACATCATTCTAAATGTGAACATATGTTAACTTTATCACAAAGCTAAGACGTAATTTTGTTCTTGTTTTCTCATAAGGAAACAGAGTCAGGTAACTTGTCCAAGTTAACACAGTTGAATGTGGCAGAGTTGGGAATCCCACAGTCTGGAATCCCTGTCCTAAGCCAATCTGCTGAATTGCTTTTCCATTTCCAAGTTCTTTCCACTTAGCCAGCAGTTATATTTTTGCCCTTAGCTCAGTCAACTGTTCTTTTCTTGTCACATCTGAAAAGTTGGGCTTCCCTGCTGGAAAGCATTACCTTGTAGCAAGTAGTTCCTGGTGTCCCTCTCCCTACTTCCTAAGGGCCAGTTCTAGCTCTGCTGGGCTCCCTGAGATTCTCCTGCTGGGCAGAGATCCGCAGCAGCCATCTTGACATTGCCCTACCTCCAATTTTCTGAGAATTCACTTGAGAAACCACAGTAACAGCCTTTCCTGATTTGGAGAAAGTTACCTACTTGCAGACTTTTCAAAGGATAAATTTTCCCTTTTTCTAGTCAGAGTTTTCCCCCATCCTTATATCAGCAGCCCAGGACATGGTGAGTAGGTAAATCCTGGATATCCTGATAGACCACAGGAGTCACTCCCTTTAAACACAATCAGGGAGAAATTTGCCCTGAACAAATCATGGTAATTACGCTAATTACATGGTGATTGTTGCCTGGCTTTCTTTCCACCATAAAGTGTCATGTGACAATATGGGGACCTAGAGAGATCTTAGAGTGTCTTTCAAAGACTTTTTCATTACAGGAATTTTCTATCCATCAAATAATCCTGTACATTCAGGAAGACCTCATTTTATGAAAAAAGTTGCTTTTATCTGTATGATTTTGTCTGTATGCATGTCCCAAGTATACTAATTACCCATTAAAAATATTAACACAATCCTCAGTACCTTCCTATGATGCATAGTTGCTCAAAAAGAACATTAGCCATATTGTACGAATAAAAATAACTCTAGAAACATCTATTGCCATAAAACCCATCAGAAGGATTTTGACAAGGACAAGACAGCGTATGATATGTAAAGATTTGAACTTACGTGAGAAAGTTTCACTGTGAGAGGCAAGAAGGTATTTCGTTTAATTTTAATGAATTCAGCAAAGTCCATGAAATAAAATACATTTTCACTGATATTTTCTAATTATAAACAAAGGCTAATTTCTCTTAAACCTTCTAATATATTCACAGAACTGTTTGTACATTTGCTAATGAGTGCCACTGTATTGAAGAGCACATTACACATGAAGGATTGTGTCTATGCAAGAGTGACCCCGCATAAATGTAGAAGGCTTCATTTTAGCTACACAGGAATTAGGGACGAGACTCACCACCCCCCAGCTCTTCAAAGGAAATAGCTATTGCTTTACTTAAGTGCCTGGGATTTTATTGCACTATTAGGTCTATCTTGTAGATTTCCTTAAGAAACAATTTTGCTCTCAGGGTCCCTGTGGGATCAGGCGAGCACTATGTGCTGTGAAGCTGTGTGTATATGAGTGGGTTAGCTTGAATGAACATCTTGGGAATGGACACTCTTCAGAGCTTGGTGTCTACTAGAACAAAGAAGGTCATCACAGAACCAAACAGTTCAGATGATCTACCTGTTGAGGTTTCAGCAGATAGGATGCTAGATAACCAGTTAGAAAGTGTTTCTTTGCCCCAGGGTTGGATCTGTTTCCCCATATGGAGACAGAGTCAGCTGAAATTTCTTTGAATCTAAGGCAAACTCCAGGGCTTCATGGTTAGGCTATATGGAAGTTTAACTTCTGTTTTACTTTCAGTTCTCTCTTCTTTTCATTTGTGACTTTTGTCTTTTTTCCTTTTCTGACCATTTTCTTTCCAATCAATCTAAGTTAAATCGTAAATTAGAAATAGCATAGATAAGTGACACCTGTGGACAATTTATAATTCTTAGTTGAGCCAATAATTTCAACTTTGTCTTCCATCAAATATTTTTTTTTAATTTTTTTATTATTATTTATTCAACTGTGTGCATGTGCGTGTGTATGTGCGCGCGCGTGTGCGCGCGCGCGCGTGTGTGTGTGTATGTGTAGAACCACAGACAAATTCGCGAACCACTATGGACGCCTCCACCTCCTTCTGCCCCAGGATTCACAGGCTCTGCCCTACCAGGACCAGAAGCGCAGGCCGCCCCCCGCTTCCGCCTGGCGTCTATATGTGGGATCTGGGATCCGAACTCAGGACCTTCCGCCTGCAAGGCGGAGGCTTAACCCCTGAGCCACCTCTCCAGCCCTTCCATCAAATATTTTTATGAGGGTCTCTGCACACAATCAGCATTACTTTGCTTCCATTTCCTCTCTTCATCGCTGTGTACTGTATAGTAAGAACATACAATTAAATGTGGCCAAAAGACAGCAGGCAGATGAAAACACTAAGATAATGTACTCACTGGCCACTTGATCCAAAAATAGTTAGGAATAGGTGACTATCAATTTACAAGGTGCAGAGTATTCTATGGACCAAAAGTCTTGGTTCTGTTACTGGATAAATGTAGATAGACAGAGAGGTACCTGTGGAGATGATCTCTAAAGAGGTGAGACCTGGAAGGTCAGGAACAGCCAGGAATAAGCACATAGTGCTCTGGGCAGGTACACAAAACAAAAGGAAAGCACACCACACATCAAGAAAAT
The DNA here is from genome assembly GCA_023101885.1 of Typhlomys cinereus. Taxonomy (NCBI): domain Eukaryota; kingdom Metazoa; phylum Chordata; class Mammalia; order Rodentia; family Platacanthomyidae; genus Typhlomys; species Typhlomys cinereus. The sequence goes on from JALPQD010000145.1 coordinate 4,269,032, forward strand.
AACCATAAAAGTATAAGAAAAGAATAACAGAATGAAACTATGCGCTAGGATGATGTTGATGGCAATACCTTCAAATAATTCGGCCACAGGGACTGAGGTCCTTATGGAACTGTGTTGTCTAAGAAATATTAGAATATTCACAAAGGTTTTAGAAGTCTACAAATCTTATTTTCCTTAAAAGAATTTAAGTACATCTTCCTCTGTGCTGGTTCACCTTTGGTTTTCAGATTTTTCTGCTTATTATTTTAGACTCTAATGGTATGCCATCCCATCCATGGCATTTTCCCATCCACTTTAATTAGGACAGGAATCCAAGTCATTCTCCATAATGTTATCTTGTTCATTTCATTCACGGAAGCTGTAGATCCTGACATTCTTTTCTTTTTCTTAAATTGAATTTTAACGAATACAAAAAGACATAAAAATGTATCTCCTGTAATAATGAGAAATAAGTGTCAATTTGGCAATTGAAGGCTGAACCTTCACTGCCACACTCAGGAAGAATTAGCGGTGAAAGCAAGCCCAGAGCAAGCCTGAGAGAGAAAAATGCTAATTGGTGCAGTAACACACAGCCATGGTGGGGAGCGTCACTTCTCGGGCAGGTGGAGAAGATGGAGAGAGCTGCTTCAGTATCTTGGCAGACTAACTGGCAGGTGAGTAACTGAGAAGGTGTGTCCCTTTCTAGTTCTTTGTGAGGATGTTGGTGGCCAGTTCCATCAGCTTCTGATGCTGGACTCTCTTGCCAAGCTAGACCATGAACTATAACCAGAATCAAAACAAGAAGAAAACCCCTCTTCCCTTAAGTTTTTGAATTATATATTTGTTCAACAATGGGAAAATGAAACTAATACACACTGGGCTGTTTAAATTGGGATAAACATGTCTATTCCTATATCGGGTGACATCCACATACTTTCTTCTGGATTCTTTCAAGTTTGTAGTAACTTTCTGGTGCCTCAAGACAGTCCACTGTACAGTAACACACCCAGACTTCGTGTCCCTATCAAGCTGCAACTATTGAGTTGCCTGTCCTTCCTCTTGTCTATCCCCACCCCCTCCATCCTCTGGCACCTGCCATCTGCCACATGCAGGAATGGGATTGCTAGCAGCTCTCTTGTAAATTTTTTTTCAAGTTTTGAAGAGCCTTCATACTGTTTTGCATAAGGACTGTACCATTTTGCATTCCCACCCACAATATGCAAGGGTTTCCTGTCCTTGCACCCTGACTAGGGCCTGTTGACACTTTGATAGTAGCCATTCTCACTGGAGTGAGGTGATATGTGATTACAGCTTTGCTTCACCTTTTTTTCTCATAATTAATTGGGCATTGTCTTATTTACCTTTTGCCCATTTTGGGTCATCCATTGAGAAATGTTCATTTAGGTTACATATATATATATCTGTTTTTGTCCTTTTTCTTTGTACTTTCTAACACAAAGTTATACCCCCAGCCCTCTTTTATACTTTTCTTTCCATTTTTGGAGACAGGATCTTAGACAGTTGGCCAGGGAGGCTTTCAGCAGGCTTGCCTCTGTCTCCAGAGAAGCTGGGATGACAGGGCTATGACTCCAGACCCTGCTTCGTTTGTTTTCCTCTACCTTCCTCCACCAGCAGTAAGACCTTGTAGGCAGGGACCCTGCATACCAGTTCACTATTGAGGTTTGGGATAGAGGTTGACACATAATAGATAACCAGAAAAAATTCTCATTAAGTGCTGATAGAATAAGCAGAGACCAATTTGATCACATGACTGCAGATCGCTGCTGGGATGTGATGCTGCTGAGGGCAGATTTTATGCAGTCGGGTCCTTGATGTAAGCAGGTCGATTAGATCAGAGGTAACTCAGGCATTTCCTCCCTGCACCCCAAATGCTAACATGAATAGCAGAGGAAATGCATTGGAAATTTCACAAGGCAGAAACAGTACATTGTCCATGGTGACTGGGTGGATGATTAATTGATGAAGAAATTAATTGATGAAGAAACAGTCAGGTTGCTACCCAGCTGCTTTTCCTGTGGCAGTGAGTGAAGAGAGGTGTGCAGAGGGATCTAGTTTGCAAATCATCAGCAAATCATGAAGAACTTCATTCAAGTGGATGAGTGGAGTGTGGTGGGTGGGGAAAAACAATGAGGCCAAGACAGTCCTGAGGTAGATGGATGGACACAGTCAACTTTGCAAAAATGAACCACCTTGAACCCATATGGAAAATACAGGAGTGAAAAGATTTAGTTTGGAGAATGTAACTTCTATGGTAAAATCTCTTAAGGTTTCACTCTGTTTGTATTAAAGCACAAATGATGTCTGTGGCAAGTATGGTTATATTTAAGCCAACCCATTCTTCTGATAAACAATAATAATACAGCTTAATAAGATAAAAAGTTGTGTAGAAGACTGAAGGGTCGAATTTGCATCTTGAAAAGTAAGCATTATTTATTATAAGGAAAGGAAAGCAAGAAATACGTAGAAACTGGTAATGACTTTTTTTCAGTGTTTCCTCATGTCATTAACAAAGTGACTTTAAAAAGCCAATCAGACAAGCAGGACCTGGTTTTTCTCCCCTCCCACTGTCAGGATCCCATGGCCCAATTAAACATAAAAATTGCCAGAACTTTCATGAGAAACTCCAGGAGTTCAATACCATGCCATACCTCCTCCCTCACCCCCTGGCCTCCAAACATACATCATCCAACTCCCCAAGACACATAGCCTAAAATCTCTGATTCCAACTGCTCTGACTCCATTGGAACACTAATTAGTTAGGACCCTATCTTCTGAACAGGGATTCTGGAAAGCAAGATGTAAAGTATATTCTTTTGAAGAAGTAAAAAGTTGGGACAGATGCAAAGTCTCAGTTGTCATGAAGGAAAACGTATTCAAAGGGGACTAAAAATGATGAATTGATGTGGTCTATTTCCTGCCCCTACTCCCATCTTGAAAAGTCTCCTAGTCCCAAAAAAGAGATGAAAAACTATTTTTTCTAGGTCACATACATTTATATTGTTTTCCTAATTTCTGACAAGCAAAAGCCCTTCAGGATTGGAATCATATACAGATTTGTTACAAGCCAGAAAATAGTTGGAAGTAATCCGTGTTTAGGTTGAATTGCAGCAATTAAGCTATAACTAATTTCTCCTTTGTGACCTGGAAATGTGCAATTTATCTGTAGATAACTCAATAACTAATAGACACAGCATATTAAATTTACTGAAATCATTCGAACTAAGAATTGTGTGAAAAATAAATTATAGCATACGTTACAGATTTTCTTTTTTCTTTTTTTTTAATAACACTAAAAATGCCCCAAATCTGCAAAACCACACAAAAATAACTGAGTTTCTTGGGAGAAAAATGGGCTTCGGGCGCTCAAACTTATACAACTTTGCAACAGAGTTCTAGGGAAAAAAATCCAATTTTAAAAAGCCTAAGTTCCTTTTGGATGTATAATAAATATATCATTGAAGAAAAGCTGAATGAAGTTTAATGGCATGAGGCAGAAGGAAGGGTTGTCAGTAAGATAAATACAAAATAGAGGAGCCATTGCACAGTGACATTCATCTTTTCTCGTGACTGGAAGTGTGACCACCCATCCAGGGGGTCCTGTGTGGAATGACTGGGCTTCACTTACAGTATTGTGATGTGGGTTTACATGTGCCACTGGATGCTGAATTCAGTTGACACCTGTTTCTGGGGATATATCGTTAACAAATAGCATGCAAAACAATGTGACATGCACCAAGTTTTTCTGGTGTCATTCCGCCTTTTATTAATTATGTGCCAGTTTACAATGTAAAACCTTGTGGTGGCAAAAGAGCCCAGGCTGCATTTAACTGCTCTGTGCGACTTGTTTATAATGTCATTAAACTCTGTGAGATTGTGAATGCCAGGGCTCTGCTTGTGCCATTCAACTTATTCTTTGCTGGATCAGGAAGCTTAGCTCTCTGCATTTTATTTCTCCCTTGTCTGCTGCCCCCATTTCATGTAATTTTCTTTCTTAGAATCAGATCTCATCCCTCTTGAATTGGTATTCCTCCTACTCAACCTGATAACATCCAATAGGGCGAAAGTTACAATGGTTTTTACTCTAATGCTCTCTGGTCTGTGATTTCTGACTTCTTGGAAGACAGACGGCATTGTCTTTCAAGACAAGGTAATGTCTACTTCCTAACATCACTGTTGTGGCTGCAGAAGATCTTTGCTTTAGAAACCCTTCTTCGCCCAAAGTTGGCATCCTTGCCAACCTTGGGTCCAACCCATTTTTCATAGGCTCAGGTTTGCTCTCCAAAGCCTTTCAGGTGGGTGTTAGTTTCTAACCCCCAAGTGATGGATCCTTGGATTGCTTCTTCATAGTGACAATATTGAATTCATAGTGAATTTATTGATCACTTTTCATTGCATATTGCATAGCCTTCTCCCAACTCCGTAAAGGAGCCAAAAAGAAGCAATAGAATGCCCTTACTCATTTCTAAAAAATCTAGTAAAATAGCTCTTTTTCACTAAATAATCAACGGTGTATTTAGTGGAGCTATACCTGACTAAAAACAGAACCCTCACAAAGCAGAGCATGGTGGCACGTGCCTGTAATTTTAGCATTAAAGAAGGCTGAGGCAGAGGATCAAGAGCTGGATGCCAGACTGAAGACCTGTCTCAAAGGGAAAATCATAGGACAAAGAAAGAACAGAAAGAATTCTCATAACTAAGAGGGATTATTGTGGGAACAAAACACTTTCTAACATTAGACACTAAGATGCAGTTCACTTGGGTAAAGGATTAATTAGAAAAAGATACCATCATCTCATTACATAATGAGGACGTGTTCAAGAATAATCTCTATTTATTATTTAAATTGTCCAGGCAAGTGTAAAGCAGAAGAGAGTTTTGTTGTCCTAATTAAATACTAAATCTAGCAAAAGCCTACATTAAATACCATTGTATGCTTAAAAAATTAGAAACATTTCCTTTAAAATGAGGAAGAAGACTAGACTATCTGCTGTTGCCTCTTCTGTGCATCAGCCAGTGCTACAACATTGCTTGCCTCAGTTGCAAAAGAAATGAAATAAAACAATTGGAGGTAAGTGAGCTGGTTCAACATTTCACTGAGGTAGAGACAGCAGAACCTGCTGGAAGCTCACTTAGGCAGAAATAACCTGAGGTTGTCTCAAAAGCAAAGTGGAAGGAGAGAAGCAACAGGAAAAACTTGTTCTCTGACTGTAGCATTCATGCCACGACATGTATGTGCACATGAGGTTAATAAAAGTAAATCTTAGAAAATTAATTACACCATGAATTATACTCAGGCACATGTCATCAAAGGCAAATCAAATGAAACTCAGTTGACCACACATGTGAAAAGATTTAAAAAATAGAAGGGAGTCTGGCGGGGAGGGAGTGTTGTAATGGGAAAAGTAGGGAAACATGATTAGAGATTAAGATGTAAAAATGCTATAACTTCACTATATTCATGTACAAAACACTAAAGAATAAAAAATAAAAATTGAAAAATTAATTAAAAAGGAAGATACTTTAAAATAATCACAATTTCCAGGAAAACAACTTTATATGTGGTATATATGTGCCTTTTACCAAATACACTATTTTACAAAATTAAGCCCATGCTTTTAAATAAGTGTAATAATTTTAGAATCATAACAATTGTATAGTTAAAATGGAAAACACTTCAAAGAAAGTATTGCCAGATGTTCCATTTCATTCCAGAAACACTAAAGTCTCCAGTCATGCTCCTGATTGACAATCAAATGCAGAAAGAATCTAGATAAAATAAAGCCCCTTAGGAACTAATGCCTTAAGTGGTCAAGATGTTATATAAAAACATTAAGAGTTAGATACATTCTAATCCATCTGTGAGAATAATTAGTGATTGGGTTAAATCATTAACATAGAAGGAAAATTTCAGTCTGTGTATTCATCAAAAATTGCTCTCACATGATTGTCATATGTTGCTTAGCTGTCATGAATTGACTTATGTAAGGCAATTCACTTGGCATTTTTATTGGGCATTTAAAAAATATTTCCCATGCTCATTCTGTTTGTGTCTTGGCCATTCCTGCCATCTAGTGGTAATATACCCTAATCAAGGGCAAATTACTAAGTACTTACACTAATATATTAGTTAAGAAAAAAAAGAGAAAGTATTGACAGTTTCCTTCAGTCTTTAGCCTACATCATTCTTGACATCATTTTTTACTGGGCATATACTGAGGGTCATACATGTTCACTCTTCCCCTTCCACCTCACACACAATTTCTGCAGGCTTGGCATGGAATCGGAAATATGGTTTTCTAGAATTAGATGTGTCTACAACTTTCTGTTGTAAGTATGTCACTTCCCACAAGAATCTTTATAACTGAAAACTTCTGTTAATCATTTATCTTAGCAATGTAAACTATTACAGGCATATAAAAATGCATAGAGGAAAACAAAGATCGTTCCACTTTGTTTTGGCTGCTTTTGCATAGTAGTTATGTGCTCTTCAGATATACAACATATCTTGCACTGCTGCTGTTACATTACAATCTTCAGGCGAAGCCTTCCTTTCAAATGACTGAATAAGAATAGACCAGCGCAGTGTCTAGATCAGCAGCATTTCTTCCTTTGCAGATGAAAACCTGGGGTCCAGCAGGTTTTCCTGCTCTGCCATCTAGGATCAGTACAAGAAACCCAAAGACATTAAGTAGTTATTAATGTTTTTAATAGCATCTTGATTGGCTAGGGCTGTAAAAGCAAAAATAGAGTCACATTTACTTTAACCTTGATAGATTTATGAGTCGTGCTTTCAAGAGCATTGATGTTCCATTTAAATATTAACATTTTCCTCTAATTAATTTGGAAAAATGGAAAAGAAAGTAGATCACCCTCTTCCCCAGCACGTTTTTTAGGGCATTAAGTCCCTTTCTTCTATATTTGAATTCCTTACAGTTGTAAATAAATATTGTTTTATAAGCAGTCATTTCAAACTAGTGCTTATTGATGTGATGGGTTATTATTTTTTTAAAAAAAATACAAGCTTTGTCGAAATTGTCTTATACAGAGAATTGCCAGTACTATGACTTCCTTCAAAGCATAAACAAGATGTGTCAGGGTTGTGGAAAATATTTTTATGCAATTATATTTGCTTTATTTCCTCGTTTTTTGAGAGATAATCCCAATAGAAATATCTGGCACTTGGGAAGAGTGTCATCAGATTGTGCTATGATTAATGAATGAAAAGCTAAAAATGAACGATTCTCTTTAGCGTGCTGTTAATGTGAAGTAAGCTAGCATGCATGCATATGGCATTGTGAGACAACTGAGCAAAGATGGTGTTGTGACTTGGTCTTCTTGTAAGAGGTTATGCAACCGTATAACCTCTTGTCATGTGCTCTAAAAATTATTTCAGTATGGGCAGGTGGGCATTGCTTCACACTCCAGTCCAATTTACATCTCATGATTGTTATTTTCACTAAATAGAAACAAGAATGCCTCGCTTCATTTAAGTCTCCTGTGAAACCAGAGTTTGGAGTGAAACCTCATTAATCTGCACCCCATTTGTTTAGAGGATGTAATAATTTAGCAAAGTGCTAGGCTGAAGTTTACTTTCCTGCTGTCTATAAAAGAAAGGATTACTAACCCATTAACTAAATTAATAGTGCAAACAAGATTGGAAGAACAAATGGTATTAAATACCCTTAAGCACTTTAGAAGCACCCATATGTACTTAAACACTGCCTAAACTTGAAATAAGCAATATTTTCTAAGTTTCATTGCAACAAGATCTCTGTCCAGCAACAATGAAGTTGAAAATGGCCTTTACAAAATACTTTTCTAGAGCTTGAAAGAGACTAAACCATTAATGTGCTTGCTGTTCAAGCAGAAGGCACAGAATTTGGATCCTCAGATCCCATGTAAAATGTAGCCTACTTGTAATTCTAGCCTCAGATGGCAGAAATTATGAATCCCCAGAGCAACCATGCTAGCCTTATAAGCAATCTCTGGGTTTGATTAGAGGCCCTATGGCTAAAGAATCAAGTAGAATAGCTATCAGAGATGACTTCTAATATCAACCTTAGACCTCCATATGTATATGCACACATGTTCACACTCACTTGCACAATAGTATGAACATACATACACACATACACCTCACCTATTCATACACATGCAAATGGACAAAGGAAATAATATGTCTCTAATTCATTATGACTTTCTTTAAGTACTGTTATACATAATCCATGAGGTACTTGAATTTGGCAGGGAAATTAAAACAGTTTTAGAAAGACTAGAAATTTATCAGTATTATATTAATTATGATTACAAAAGTAGTTAAAACCCAGTCCAATGAGTAACATCCAGATGGAGCTTTGGTGTCCAGTTTTTAACAGTCTTTCACTAGAGGTAAGAACATTTCATTCATTTCATCTGTAATGCATTTTCCACAAAGACTTATTCTGTTAAGAACATAGACCCTAGCCTAGCGACCACCACACAGATTTGTTTGTACAGGGCAATGCCTATTGATGTAAGCCTTTCCATATGTGTGAAAAAGTGTGGCATCAGAGTACGGGACTCTTTTCTGCTCCATTGAGTAGGAAATGTATGTTTCATCTCTTTAAGGAGCCAAAAGAAGGGATTTGTTTTAAGCCGTGTGATTCCATAGCTGTCTTATTAACATTTTAAGCTTGTCCTGTCATTTGACTTGGTTCCCTCCCTGCTCTCAATAACCTGATGAGATTACTGATTTCTATTCCTCAGGATGTTACCCCCAGGAAGGAAAGAAACCCTCTGTGGGTTTCATCATTCTCCCCCTCCTCTTCTGAGCTGTGATCACACACCGAAAGCTCCATCCTGAGCTGATGTTTGAGAATCTGTTGCCATGGAGCAATTCCCCAGCTCAAAGGATGGTTTCACTGCACACAGTATTGCAGGAAAAGAGAATGTTAAAATTAAACTTAAAAACTCTTGATTAATAATAGAAGATGAGGAAAAAAATGTTTTCAAAATCAAATTCAGGGTTGAGTGTGATACATTGTTATGGTTACCCTTAATCTCAAAAGATCTCTTTTTATTTCATGCTTTCTGTTTTTGGGAATTGTACTGCATGTTTAAAAAAATCATGCTGTCTACTAGCTTCTGGGCATATGTCCAAAATACAAGTGGACATTAACTCAATTCAGCAGATAAGATTTCCTTAGAGACTTCTGGGGGACTTCACTAGTCCATTCCTACCAGGCTGTTTCTGACCTGTGTCCTTTCAGACAAAGCTACTTGAAGGAGAAATAATAAGATTTGGGGTGTGTGTATGCGGAGGTCAAGAAGGGTTCATAAAGAATGAAGGATGAATACAGATTTTAAAGCATAGGTGACTTGTGGAAGGAAGATAATCCAGCACCAAGGCAGGTCTTCAGGGAGCTGATGTTGAGGAAGGGAGGTAAGTACTTCAAATGCATGCCTGATTAGCACAGGATCTGCCACTTTGCAAAAATAGTGGAGCCCCCCATCCCCAAATGAAAGCTACAACCTGGTTTCATGCCTGGATTGAATGATTAGGGTTTATAGTCTTTGAAGACTCACAGTTTAGACAATCATACTACAGCTTAAGTGCTTTGTACATTCTGAAGTACTTCAAAACACATTAAAGGATGAAAAACCATGTTTACTAAAAAGTATCTTTTCCATATTGAAAATTCTGAAAAGTTATTTTTTAACAAGTTTTAGGAGAAATAAAATTTCTGAATACACTAGTAGGCAAATATAATGAGTTACAATTAAACCATTTAAATTCCTTAAGATAGCCATGAAGTTGTTTGTGAAGTTCTATCATCTTGTGGGAGGCAAAGACCCATGTGTGCTGGAGAAAGCATCCACGACGCCCTCTGCTTGTGGGGTGTCATAGTCAGGCACAGGTGTCAACTTGATGGTTGAGGGTTTGAGCTCTGGGCACATTTGTGGAGAATTAGTGGTTGGGTTAAGCCCAGGGCAAACCTGCAGGAGATTGTCTAGCTGATGGGGAAGGCCCAGCCCGTGGTGGGTAGGACTACCATGAACAGGTGACTAAAATACTGAGAGTTGGTTGAGGAAAGCGGCATCCTTCTGTATACTTGGCCAGACATGCTGGTCTGGCAAGTAAGGATTGTCCTCTCTCAGCTGTTGTGTAGAGATGGTGTGGCCAGTTCCCTCAGTCCTGGTATTGGTGCATGCTCTCCTGTCAAGCTGGACTAAGAACTGTAACCAGTAATCGTAAGAGAAAACGGCTTATTCCCCTAAGCCATTTGATGGTCATTTATCAGCAACCATGCAGGCTGATTGCAACAAGGGGCCCGGCTGAGAGAGAAGCCCAGAGGGGACCAGGTTCTATGGTGCATACTCTAAGTAAGATGGCAGCTGAGTTGGCTATGCTTAAGTGTGGCACAAAGGGAAGGTGGGAGCTGTATAGCACACACATGACAATCATCTTTATCACATCAGTGTCAGAAGTCACAGGCAGGAAAAAGTATCTCAGTGTGAGCATAGCACAGAGGGTAAGAACTCAGGCTTCCAATTAGCAGCTGGGTGTTTGTTTAAGCTCTTTGTGCTTCAGGCTCCTCATCTGTGAAATTGGATTCATAATCATATTTACCTCATGAGATAGCTATATATTAAGGTAGACGGTATATGTAAATGAGCTTAGACATTTGCACATAGTTCCTAGCCTATAACAAGCCTCTGATAAATGGTCATTTCTGTAATCATTTACAATCCACTAAGGTTCTTCATTGTTATATATCTACTTCAATTTTATGGCATTATGGGACTTCCAAGTCAAGTATATTCAGGTTTGCAGATCCACAAAAAGTCTTCCCATATATTGTTTTTGGTGTTTTGGAGAACCATTGAACTGGATCATAGTACTCGGCATGTCAGCCCAAGTAGAGAGTTCAAGCTGCTCCTGCCATTGAAATGCCGTGGTCGATCATCGAGAAACTTTGTTTTATTGTCTGTCCACAGAGTCTGTTGCGAGATACATTAAGATGGAGGCCTGTTTGTTTTTCTCTTTCCTTTTTATCATTAACCTCCTCAAGAAGTCATGGCTTCTAGAAAGTAGTCTCTTGTATCCTTGGTGTAGCCCCACCACACTCCATTGACCAAGAAACCAATTAGCATTGCCATCTCACAACGTTATGAAGCTGTAGGCAAAGAAGATTTAAAATTGAATGGTCATATTCTGTTCTCGCTTTGAGATCTCGCCTGTCCTTCAGGAGAGCTGATCGGATAATGCAACCATTCTCCTCTATTACTAGCAAGTCCTCTGACAGCAATTGATCATAATGCACCAATTGTCTTTTACATAGTTGTATTAGATTATTTGTTTGTTTCCTTCCATTCAGTGACTCTATTTATATAACACACCCATATGGTTTGGTTTATCTTCTGGCTTCTGCTGATTTTGGACCTTTAACTATTCTGGAGTCTGCACAATTCTAGTGAGATCCAGTAATGTTTGCACAATCCTAGTGAGATCCCGTTGTATTTAGTACATCTGGTGCCCTACACTTCTAGTAAAAAGTAGGCATTTAGTCAGAGTGGTTACTATAATCATCAGCTTCTGAGAATTTTCAGGTATTGAAATGTTACAAGAAATTTTCAAATAAGCATACTGTAAGCAAAACACAGCACAAAGAACCAAGTGATTGCTGTATTGTTTGGAGAAAACAATACTGGCACTCTTCTTTCTCCCGTTCAGTGTGGGCAGGTTTTCTGGGTTCTTCATTTCTTTCTAGTAGTTGCCCTCCTGGGAGTCGTGGAGACAACAGATCTCTCTCTTAGAGTTGAATGCAGCCTGCAGTAGACGAGAGATTCCATTGCTTTTTGTTGTTGGCACGGAGGACATTTCTCTCCTACAAACTCTATTTGCACACATGCAACTGATAATGGAAAAGAAGGACTTCAAAGTCCTTCACAGTCCAAAGAATTTTCATCTATTGCTGAATTATGATAGTTTCCCATAGACAAGCGGTATACAGATTATCTGTAATAGGGAAAAAGGACACTTGAATTTAAATTTAATGGGAAGAAGGGATCAACATTTCAATGTAAACAGCATCTCTGAAGCAGGAGGCAAGTGAAGATAAACACTAATGAAAGGAAGCAATTCTATCTTGGACCTGGGCATGGGGAATTGTCAAGGTGGCACAAAGGCAAGTAAGTGAATTCTCAACACGGGGATGATAAGGAGATAATAATTAGAAAAAGAAAGCTGTTTTCTTTTTGATGACAAAGCTCAGATGTCGCTGTTTGATTTCATACTAAATGGAAGGTTTAACTGCTATTCGTTAGGAGAAAGAAAGTACTTTTTCTTTTTTCTCAGAAACTGCTGAAGCAGATTTTGTGTTAGAAAACTTAACAGAGAATTCAAGACAGAGACCTCACAGCATGGAGAAGGAGTAATTGGTTTGGGAAAGAGAGAATCTGATAGGAAGAAGAAACTTTGCCTCTTCTGGGAAATACAATCCTATAAATCCACTTAATGTAAACTCAACTCATATCCGTTCTTATGTGACAATATTAAAGGTATGATTTCATTGATGTCAAGATTTCTTAGGACTAGAGTTATATTGAGGGCATTTGTGTGCTTCCTCCAGGAAACATGGAAACCCCTACACCAGTGTGTGTAACTTAACTCATGTGGAAAAAGAACTCCTGAACTCCTTCCATGTTTCAGTTCCTGATGCATTTCCTAGGGCAACCTCTGGAGACAAGACTTTCTTTACAAAGTAGCCAAAACAGATAATTACATGTCTCCCTTCCTCATGCACGGGTATTCACACCCACCTTGGTTCCTAGTTATTCCTTTTCTGTTCTTGTGTATCATGCCATTTTATTTGACCAGACTCCACTCTGAAATTCACATTTCAATTCAACAAATATTTATCTCTTATCTACTCGGTATGTGCCACTGAGGACTCAGAAGCAGATAAGATAAGGTTCTCACAGTGTGTGGAGGAGACAGGAATGCAAACATGATCATGAGGCAGGCTGTCAGTGTCTCAGCACAGGTATGAATAGGATGCAGTAGAGACCAAGGACAGGGTCCCTTGAGGGACCAGAAATGCCTCCCATAACAGTGATATTTGAGCTGTGTCTCTAAGGATGAGGGTTCTGCAGCCAAGCTTCACATGCACAGTTCCCATGTAAATAGTGACAACTAGGAAGTTGCGCTGTGTATCTAAAATTCTCTTCTGCAAGAATGTAATTATAGAAAATTTAAGAAGTACATAGGTTAGAGGGTCTGTGAACTAGCAGTCAACAAAATAGGAATGAAGGGCTGTGGAAAGATCTCTACATGGATACTGCTAGATAGCTATTTGAGTCTATGAATACCTTTCATGTATTTTTCCCTGTCTGTGAGGTTCTGTGGCAGCATGCATCAAAGATAGTTGGTGTCTGGGTGATTTACTTGCATCCCCTATTAATTTTCCAGACACTGTAATGACCAGGAAGTGGTACATTTCATCATCAAAGACAAGACAAGTCTTAGAAATATTGGATAATTCATGCTGGGCATGGAGCTCATCAGTGACAAAAACAGAGAGTTGATCTTCAGAAGTGTGATGCGATGCTCCTGCCCTGACTCTTCACAGGGGATTAAGGGGTTTTATTGTAGGAAGACTGAAAGTCAATATTGATTGATTATTATTTACTAAATATTTCATCCTCACATGCCCAGAGAACTCTCCTTGCCTGTGGTGTATGCTGGCATGCCACTGCTTACCAGAGTACTCCACCTTTAACATCCAAGAACATGACTCCTGCTATTCTCATGCATCGCCTATATCATTTTTTTTCATCTTAATCGACCTTTTCTAACAATACACTAACATACTGGTGTTTTCATTCCATCCCAAAAGATAATCTTTCTACTCTGATTATGCCTACAGCAGTTTCCTGTTTCTCTTCACTGATTAAACCCCTTCAAAAAGCTGACTATAGTCACTGTCTACATTGTGTCTCTGCCTCCTCTTTCAAACCCACTTCAACCACATTTCCCTCTACTTCACTCTGCAGAAAGTGCTTGAAAATGTGGCCAGTGAACTCCAGGTAGTGCATTCTTTTTAAAAAATTTCCATTTCATGAATATGTGTATATAGAGTTCAACCATGTGTGTATGCATGTTTGATGTAGGTGGGTATATATACATGCATATGAGTGCCCATGCATGTGAAGGTCCATGTGTGACAATGGAAATCATTTTCAATTGCTCCTCCACCTCATTGCTTAAGGCTGAGTCTCTAATGAAACCCAGAGATCACCTGTAGGACTATTTTGGGTAGCAGGCTGACACTGGGGATTCCTCAGCTCTGCCTTCTGAGGCTGGAATTAAAACTGGATTATCATGACCACTCAACATTCTATGTAATCTATGAGGATCTGAATTCCAGTCTTTCTGCTTGTATGGCAAGCACTTTAACAGTGGAGTCATCTCTTCACCTCCAGTGGTACATTCTTCATCCTTTTATTTGACAGTCAGCTTCACTGACTTAGTGAGTCATCCTTTTTCCTTAAAACATTTTCTTTCCTGATTCCAAGGCTTACTTGTTTTCTTTTTCTTTCTATAGGTTTTTTTCATGAATCTTGTCATGTCCTTAACTGAACATGTGACCTACCTAATCGCCCCAATTTTATTTCCTTCCACATCTTCCTCAATTCAGGGAGTGGCAACTCCAGGATTTGCTTGCTCATTTGGGAAATTGTTGCCTCAGCTGGTCTTTCTTCTTAGTCCTTTACAAAACCTGCCACTCAATACTTTTACTATCACAGTGTTCCCCAACACTGACTACTTCTCACCAACTCTACTGCTACACCATGGTCAAGTATCATTCTTTTAATCCTGACTTTTTGAAATAGTCTTTATTACATTTTGCCTGCATAGTTGCTGATAAATCATAATCAAAGGGCTTAAGGGAACAAGGGGTTTATCTTCTCTTATGATTATCCAGTTACAGTTCTTAGTCCAACTTGACAAGAGGGCTTATACCAACACCAGGGCCAAGGGAACTGTACATAATGGCTGAAAAGGGGACTATCCTTACTTGCTAGTCCAGCATGTCTAGCTAAGTGTGCACAAAAATGCCAATTTTCTCAATCAGCTCTCTGTATTTTCTTCTAGAGCCTAGTCTTACTCACCATGAGCTGGGCCTTCCCCATCAACTAGACAATCTCTACAAAAGTTAAGCTCTGGGCTTAATTCAACAACTAATTCTCTACAAATGCCCAGAACGGAAACCCTCAACTATCAAGTTGACACCTGAGCCTAACTATGATAGTCCTCTGCCTGGTCCGAGGCTTTGCACACTACAGCCATGCTGCTCCTAGCAGAACTTAAGTCCTTCCCTGACAATTGTCTCACAAACCCTCATTGTGGTTTATAAGCACAAATTACCTACCTACTGTTTTGGTCATGTTGTTCTCCCTTACTGTCCCTTTCCTGTAAAGTTATAGACTCTCTGGCCCGTTTCTTCCACTAAATCAGCAAACTATTTTCCATAAAGGTAAGAAATAATTTGTTTCCTGAGTCATGCGATTTCTTTTGACAAATGCTTTGACACTGTGTCAAATACAGTCATGAATGGATGAATGAACGTGTTTTTGTTCCAGTTAAACTTTATTTATTATAATGTACAGCAGGCAAATGGGTTTGTATCACAGATGTATTGTCTGACTTGAGTCAAAACCCAATCTCAGAGCCTGTGCTGAGGTTTTCTAGTGCCTGGGATACTCTTCCTCCAGACAGCTGCATGGCTTCCCCCCTTACCTTCTTGAGGAATCCCCTTGAGGATCACCTTTTCTAACTGAGACTTTTTGTTCTGAATGCTGGCAGAACACAACAGCATTCTTGGATGAGGAAAGCTAAAGAAAGGCTAAACGAAGGTATGGATGAGACAAGGGGAGATGAGGAAGGGTACGCACAGTTGGGCCTGGTAAAGCAGACCTGTTTCATCTCATAGCCATCAGATAAACATAAAATGGGAACAGCTGCAGAATCCAGTGTGAGGACAGGGCCACCTCAAGTGTAAAAGTGACTTTCTGAATCTTTTCTGTGACTCCTTAGTATTGTACCAAGCCAGAGGCCATGTGTGAAAAAGTTAACTACCATAATCCTTTATAGGGCACCTTCCTGGATGAAATATAAGAGAAGGGAGACTGTATATACCTAGTAAAGCAAGTAAAAGATAATCACAAATAAAGCTTCCCCCGCCCCCAAGCATAAACCATGTTCAAAATTACAGCCTGGATCACCTACATAATTTGAGGAGCAACATGAAAACTTGGGGTCACTTCCCATCCAACAGTGGATTTCCTGTTCCTCCTACTAACTTTATTTTTCACTACCACACCAACCTGAACCTAATTGACATTCTCTATTATCTAATTTATTATAATCTCTCTGCTCCCTTCAAAATCCAACTCCCTGAGGCAAGGCTTTTAATATCTTCCATGCCTTGTTGCAAACAATGCATTTTTTGCCATAGAAACTACAATAACCATGTACACATACACACATGAAATGACCAAATTATTCTCTAAGCAAGGGGAGAAGAAAATCCCTAAGAAGGCACCAACCCCTTACTGAGTTAATTTGGTCTTTTTCCGCATCCTTCATTTCAAAGCTAAGTACAACCCACTGGAAAGGATAATTTTTGAAATTCTTAGTATTTAAAATTATCTGTCTTAACAATTTTTCTTATATAAAAGGCAGCAATCAAAACAAGACCTTTAATTTAAATTAAGTTGACATGTAGAATGGAGATGTGAGCGTGAATATAATTTTTAAATTTCCTAATGTCTATTTCCCTGTTAGGAGCTTAGCTCATGTTCTCTGTAGTCTGCCAGTCCAGAATCAGACTGTCTTGGAGTTCAATGCTTGGCCTGGTTTTCACTTTGCTGGGTCTGTCAGAGATGTGCACTACAGCTAAGACCTGGGATGATACCTGGAGTACATGAAACATCAATACTAACTTTAGCCCATGTCTTTCTTCAAAATATATGCGATACACCCAAGTGCTTACTGCATGTCAAAGTACAACTCTCATGGAAATCCAGAGCTCACTCAGACTGGATGGAGCTGCTTCTACCTCCCACTCTAGCTACTGGCTGCTTCATCTACTTTGTGAAGACAATGACTTCATCCCCCGCCCCAAACCCAATTTCCTTTCTGTGTTTTATCAAATCTGCCAAAAGTATCACTCCCTTTAAGTCCTCACAGTTTATGCTCCCAAAAAACCAAGCTAGCTAGTATTTATTCACCCAAATCTTTCTCTTGATGTCTCATACTTTTCCACACTTGGTAGGCTAGTCTTTCTCCAGACTTTTGAACCAAGCAAACTGACTTCTCTGTGGCCCAGTTTCATTTTGACCCTGCCACACCTCGAAACAGCTGCTCTGTATCCTCACATGGAGCAAGGCAGAGAACTCTGCAGGAGTCTTAACAACCACTAGACTCTAAATTTCAATGGAATAAAGAAGAGACATATTTTTATCAGTTTATTCTATGGCTAGCTCTGTGCATTAGATTAAGTAGATTCTTAGTAAACATGCCATAAACAAATTTGTAAACAGGTTTTGGCTATCACATAGTATGTATATGTGGATATTGATTTAATCCAAAATCTAAAGCCTTACACAATCAAGATTTCGAATAAGGATTTTAAATGAATCTCTAGAGCAGTGTCATCATCTTTGAACTTTTGTCTTTATTTGTCCAAAAAGTATGAACAAACTTTTGACTAGAAGAAAGTTCCACCTTATTTTTTTCATAATGATCATAGAAGGTTATTTTTAACATTGAAAACCTTGTAGTTTATTTAAATGTGAGTGAAAATACCCCACAAACATGGAAATCTGAGTTTGAGCCTCCAAATCCTTAGGAGAAAGGAGAGAACCTATTCTTGAGACGTACTCTCTAACTTCCATATGCATGCTATGACATGTGTATACACATATATGCAC
Organism: Typhlomys cinereus; assembly: GCA_023101885.1. NCBI lineage: Eukaryota > Metazoa > Chordata > Mammalia > Rodentia > Platacanthomyidae > Typhlomys > Typhlomys cinereus. The sequence goes on from JALPQD010000145.1 coordinate 4,287,008, forward strand.
ACACTTAATATTTTAAAGATAAAAGTTTTGCAAAGAAAACTAAATCTCTAGAAAATAAATGCACACAAATAAAGATATATATATATATATACATGCAATTATCGTTTAAGAGTTCTTCTGAGTTATAACATATATGATTAAAAGTGAATATTTTTGTGCATGATTTAGGTGGAAAATATTACTTACATCTAAATCCTTTACCAGTACCATTAAATATTAAAAAGCATCCCCTTTCAGGTCAAATGTTAGTTGTAGTGTGTATTGCCAGAGTCTGTTGGTCAGATTAACATTTGGCAATGTTTTTGATAGAGTAGAATGTGTTATTAGCCTTCCATGTTCCTTGGCATTCTGAGAGCACATTAAATGGATAATGTTCTTTTTGGAGTAATATATAGGGCAATAAGCAGTTTTGTGGTGATTAAACATTGAAGCAAGGTTGAGTTTGCCAATTACCACCAAAAGATTCTTATTGCTAGTGCGCGACAGTACCATGGAAATGTTCTTTTGTATATTAGTTTTTATAACACAGTGTTTTATGAGCTTAATTAAAGTCTGCTTTATTCCAAGCAGTAAACAGATGTGTATCTGTTCACCTAAAAACCCTAAATTAAATTTTCAAAATTCATATTGCAAGTTAATATCACTGGGCCCCAAAATAACTTTTTCCTCCCAGTAAACTATTTCTGTACTTGTAGAAATGCAGGAAGAAGAGAATCGAGGACTGACATTTAATCCACAACAGATATGCCCTTGGGTAGAGATAGCTGCTGAGTAAAGCTGACAGATTTCTACAAAAAGTACGGTTCATAGGTAGAAAAAGTCTACTTCACATCTAGAAGCTATTAAATCTGGATTTTTCTGAACAAAGACTGTCTAGCTAAGCTGTTATCTGTGAAACAGGGTATTATTCATCTTGTGGGAGCATCAATATTCACTGATTGCACTAATTGAAATATCATTATTTCCACAATAGCAGCAAAATATAGAAAAACTCAGTGAGCTGCAATGTGAATTTGCCTCCCCCAGCACAAGCAGGTGAATATTGAATCTTTTACCTTTTGACCCCATTTTTTATTTTTCAGTGTTTCATATATGAAGATAGTAGATTTTTATATTTTCATGCCTTAGTACCATCCCATCTTTTCATTACAAACTTTTGTTCTTTCCTACCAGTCTTCCTCCTATTTTCTTGTCTTTTCACATGTGTGGTCTACTGAGTTACATCTGAGTTGCCTTTCATGGCATGAGCCCGAGTACTTGCTGGAGCATGAATAACATAATAGGGTATATCACTGATAACAGCTCCTTCCCTCCCCCACCACACCCCCATCACATCAGCCCTCATAAAGACAGGCTAATTGATGGGAATATATAACCTTGCATAGTGTTAAATGCAAAAAGTTAATCAGAAATATTTCTTTACTTCAAACTATAAGGTCATTAGACTATCTAAGCTTTCCAGTCAACTTGTTTTGAGTATCTATCTATAATATTTGATGTATACTATGAAGCTGCCGCCATTTCTATTTCAGTGAGAAATGGGGAGAGCACCTATAGGTAAAGCACTTGCCATGCAACTATGAGGATTGGAGGTCACGTCTCAGTACCACATAAAAGCTGGGCAGATATGACAATCCAACTGTAATCCTAGTGCTCCAGAGGCACAAACAGGGGATCCCTGGAGTAAGCTGACTGGCTAAACTATCCCAGTCAACAAGGGCTGGGCTCAAGTGGAAGACTCTGCCTCAATATATGAGATGGAGAACAATCAAGGAACACAATGACCACCAGCTTCTGGACGCCACGTGAATATGCATGAAAACACACTTGTGCCTACATGAAAACATGCAGACACACTTGCAAGCATAGCAAATACACATTCACAAAGAAAAGTTTTTAAAAGGAAAAAAGTAGAGTTCTTCCATAGCCATTGTAATGTAATTCAAGGCTTCTTGAACAAAGAATCATAAATTACAGTTGTGCTTGTTGTCTTATTGCATATTATCTCTTATTTCATCATTTCTGTTCTGCTACATGCATATTGACACATAAGCACTTTTACACACATATACATATAAATTCCTATACACACACACACACACACACACACACCACTTTCACATATGGTATACTATCACTTGACCTTGGCCTTCTATCAGTGTGAATGTTCATTTATAGGACCATGGGGCATAGAAAATTTGTAAATACTATGTCTCAGTGTTAAAAAAAATTTAAAGTACTTTGTTATTGATATTGCTACAACATTTAGAATCTAGCATTTTACTAAATTATAAGCTATTTCGTATATAGGCCCAACAAAATATTATATGGATTTTATCATGAGTTAAATATCAGAAGGTCTATGCATATATGTATTAGCTCAAGCTTTTTGATTATGAAGTAAGTAGAAAGAATTGTTTTGTTCAAAGGAAGCATTGCAGGTTGTTCATATTCCTATGTATTCCCCTTTTTGATATGTAAGATCTTTTGGTGCCATCTTATATTTAAGCAGGTAGTTTTAAAACTAATCAATCTCCCTGACTAGATTAATCAATGTTGAAAGATTCAGAGATTTAAAAACTTCTGTGTTACAAAAAAAATGCTGAAAATGACAAGCATTAGTGGTCTTTCTCTTGTCCTCCCCAACCTTTTCCCCAACATCAGTCAACCATTTCCCACAGTGCATGCCCACCGTGAGGGAAAGGCTTACATGTTCTAAGTTAAAGCAGCTTCCTGGGAACCATAATTAACAAGGATCTTGCTACTGTGATCAAGATATCCCCCCAAACAAAAACCAGTGACCTGGCTATTTAGTTGAGCTCTCCCTGTATTTACCTGTCATCAATAAAATAAAGTTCTCATTTATTTGATCCCCCAAACCCTTTCCATCCAGCTTTAGCATTCAAATGGTCTCTGATGTTGGATGTGCTCAGATTTCCTTCTCTATTCCCCAAATGGCCCAAAATATATTCTCAACTCAGTCTCTTCTTGAAGTCAAGCTGTCTCCTCATCTCTTTCCCAACATCCCTTCACAGTGTGGATTTTTCTTTGATTAGCTGAACATGTGGCTACTCAGCCTTGCTACATCCTCCCTGAAGTAATGGAGAAATGCATAGCAGCAGACTTCCAAGACCTGCCAGTGGCAATGAAAGACCAGTGAAGCCAGAGTTCCTGGGATACTGTACTTGAAATTACTAACATGATCATCCCAGGAGCTTTATTTTGTTGAACAGAATCGAAAGTGTTTAGAATACAAAAGGTGAAGACATTAGCTGTGTAAGTGTAAGTTTTAAATATAAAGATTTTGGCAATCATAATCTCTCATTCTACAACATACTCACATTTAGAAAAGGCAAAAACAAATATTGTGAAATGGTAGTCTTTCCAAAAGCAATCTACAGATTCAGTGCAGTCCTCATTAAAGTTCCAGTGTCATTCTTCAAAGAGATAGAAAAAAAGATCAAATGTATTTGGAAGCACAGAAGACCCCAAGTAGTCAAAACCACCCTAAGCAAAAAGAATAATGACAGAGGTATCACCATACCTGAATTCACATTATGTTTCAGAACTGTACTGACAGAAACAGTATAGCATGGAGGAAAGACAAACGGAAGTTGATAGGACACCTTAGAACATACATATAGAAACCCACACAGTTACAGTTATCTGAATTTTGACAAAGGTGCCAAGATATACACTGGAAAAAATGATACTGTCTTCAATAAATGGTGCTGGGAAAATTTGATGTTCATTGTAGAATGGGACTAGAATCAAACTTGACCCCATCTCTTATCCTGCACAAGCATCATTTCCAAATTAGAAATGATATTGTCTAGGAGAAAAGGGGGGTTAATGTTGGGATGAGAAAGAAAAGGAAGGGTAGGAGAACAGACCAGGGATATGGAATATAACTAGCATACAATATATACCTGTAAGAAAAAGTATAAAGTAATTGAAAAAGGCAAAAATAAAGACACTAATATTTTTATTAGACCTTGCAGAATCAGAATTTTGAATCAGTAATACATATGTCTTGACATTTTTCTCTACAAATGGTCCAATCATGTACCTTCAAAATCATTGCAAATGCCATTAAATAAGCGTAGTTCCCCTAGCATGACTAAAGCATCATGAAGCTTGTATTCTTGTGATGCTCACCCTGCAGCACTGAACGTCAAATGAATCCAGTAAGCTGTTTCCATCACATTTAGCTTTAAAAATATGGATTAAAGTCTAGTATAGTCAATCATGGTTCTCACATGTGAATATGAAAGCATCTTTGTGGGGTCCCTCTTGCTATCTGAGTTCTACCTCCACAAACATGGTCTCTCTCTTTCTCTCTCTTTACCTCCCTCCCAACAAATAAGTAAAATATTTTAGATTTGAACTATGAAGACACAGATTTAGAAAATGTAAGGGAATTAACAATTTCAATTATCCTACCAGCCCCCACAAAGTGAGATAAGAATTTAAAAAAAAAGGTATGTATTTGTGTGTGTGTGTGTGTGTGTATATGAGTGTGTGTGTGTGTGAGAGAGAGAGAGAGTGAAAGTGTGTCATGGCTAGCATGGGTAGGTCAGAGGACTTTCAGAAGTGAGTTTTCTCCTTCCACCATGTAGGTGTCCAGGGATCAAAGTCTCCAGGTTTGTAAACAGGTGTCTCCAAACCCCTCAGCAGCCCAAGAGATGAGAATCTTTAAGCAGTCTGGAATGGAACACTTAAGTTAATAAATTTCTTTTCTGAAATTTATTTATTCAATTTTAAGAACATGCCTCTTGCCAAAAGGTCTCTGACTAAAAACTTTAGATGTGCAAAATCATCTGATATCCTAATCTATATATCTTTTATTTTACTTGACAGCAGTATTCACTTATTTTACAACTCTTAAAACATTTAACATGAATGACTACAAAATGGTTTAATGTTTGTTATGTGTAATAATCTAACCGCTAATGTTGGTGTAACTACATTCACTCTGAGAATGTGGAGATGGCTTAAACAAGCCAGTCTCTAGTTCATTAAGTAGGAGAGTTTCCTGGTTATTAATTTGCTGCATAACAACTACAAGGCTGCTGTCCTCTGATGCTTATTGCGGTTTATGATGTTACAGCTAGATCTTGTTTCAGCATCCAAAGAAAATTTCCTGGAGCAGCAACCGGTCACTAAGGCTATTTTTTCTCCTCAGCTCTCAGCTTTTGTTTCCCGTGAACGTTTCATCTTATTTCCTTGAGGCCTCTTATTGTTGCTTGAATGTTGGCTTTCTAAAAGATTGTTTGTAAAAGGCTTCGGGAGATCAGTTGGAATGTCTAGACAATGAAAAACAGAGTGTTAAGCTAAATATTAAATATGTTTCTAAAGAAATAGCATAATGATATTTTTCTCTTTTCAAATTTTCTGTCCTAGCCATCCATCATGTATAAGAGATTTGCCTTGTAAATACCAATGTGGTGTTTCCATAATGGCTTTGTCCAAAGACATCTGTGCTTTATATGTAACATCCTTTTAGTTTCTTGGTGAGAGCTGAAGTCAGGATATTCTAGATGATGTTTTCTCATCATCATCTCAGCACAGAATTGTTCAGGGGAGATCACAAAGCATCAAAAATGTTTAAGACACCCTACTAAAAGGTTATCTTCCCTTTGCTCAAAAAATATTTTTCAGTACGAAGTTTTATATTTTCATTCAAACCAATCAGATTTGGTGTATACTTTCTTCTCAAATATTTGAGATAGAGAAAGAGAATGAAAAAGAGAGAGAAAGAAAAAGAGAGAAAAAGCATACATGCACGGTGTAAACTTATGGAGAATAAAACTCAGGTCTCTAGACCTTAACTACTGAGCCATCTCACTGACTTTGGTATGCTTTCTTTTTTTTTTATTATTATTTATTCAACTGTGCGCATGTGCGTGTGTATGTGCGCATGTGCGTGTGTATGTGCGCATGTGCGTGTGTATGTGCGCATGTGCGTGTGTATGTGCGCACACGTGTGTGTGTGTCTGTGTGTGTGTCTGTGTGTGTGTAGAACCACGGACGAATTCGCGAACCACCATGGACGCCTCCACCTCCTTTTGCCCCGGGATTCACAGGCTCCGCCCTACCAGGACCAGAAGCGCAGGCCGCTCCCGCTTCCACCTGGGGTCTATACGTGGGATCTGGGATCCGAACTCAGGACCTTCCGCCTGCAAGGCGGAGGCTTAACCCCTGAGCCACCTCTCCATCCCCTGGTATATGCTTTCTAGCACATTTTTAATTAAAAGAATTACTTATCTATGGGCGAGCAAGATGGTTCATGTGTAAAATAATTTAACTGTGTGAGTTAAATCCCTGGAACCCACAAAACTCAGATGTGATTGCTTATATTTGTAATTCCAGCACTCCCATGGTGAGATGGGAGGCAAAGAAAGAAACTCATAGGTAAGTTAGATGGAGTATATGGAACCGCAAAAACTGGAAGAGAGACCCTGCTTCAACGAGGAGGGAGGAGAATATTCAGATAGAAACAAGAAGAGAAATCCTGACTCAACAAGATGGGAGAGAACTGACTTCAGATAGTACTCTGACCTCCACACATGTACACCAAAACCCACAAGCATACATGTCATACACACACACACACACACACACATACACACACACAATTAAGTAAAGTTTAAAATTTTTTGTTTGTCCACCATGAATTATTTGAATTAATATTGAATTAAAGTATTTTTCAAAATGCATCTCAATGACTAAAGATTGTATGTGTGTATTTTTACCTTGTTGCTCCAACTAAATGGGGCACTGTTTCCTGTTATTGACATGCTGTGTGGAAAGAAAGTACAGTATTTAAAAAGCATCAAGAGTAACTATCAGCAACCAATCAATACAGTGCCCAACATAGTGCCGACTCTCAATAAAGCAGATGAAAATTTGTGGCGCTTAGTTGTTGAAAAAAGTTTTTTATCTTGAATTTTCCACAGCTAATCCTTACAATTTTTATCAATTTATTACTTTCTTGCAATGTATGTTCTTTTCTACTCCTTTGAAATAAGGATAAAGAACACTGAGTTAAAAATATAAAGAGATTTGGGGAGATGGTTTTGGGGGCAAAGTGCTTGCCATGGAGGTTTGAGGTTGGATCCCCAGAGCCCACCTAAAACTTCAAATGGTAGTGTGCACATCCATTAACCTAGTGCTTCTATGGTAAAATTGGAGGGAGAGACATCTCCAGAAGCTCACAACCCAACTATGCCATTGTATTCACTGGAGAACAGGACACCTCATCTCTAACAAGGCAGAAGTCAGGGACTGACAGCTGAAGTTATCCTCTAACACATATGCCTCCTAACATGTGCACGTGCATACACAGGTATAAACACACACGCGCGCGCACACACACACACACACACACACACACGCACACACATATATCAAAAAAAAGTTTGAAAAATCAATTCTCTGTTTTTGTTTACTACATAATCCAAGTACATCCCATTATCTGTCCAGAACTTTCCCTAACACAATCTGTTTTTTCAAGGGTTTCAATGATTCTCAGAATCAACCTTTTAGAATCTGCCCTTGAACAATCCCTTTATGGAAGTGATATAAACAGAGTGCTGAGTCTTTCTGTAACACAGTGACCTTGCTTTGTATTGACAAAAAAAAAAATCTCTTCCAGCTGGTTCTTATGTGCTGCATGTATTGATGTTTCTGAAGGCTCACATCAGTAAGGGGAAGTTTTAACTGTGAACTCTTTGTGGATGCTTAAAAAAATCCTTTAGACCAAAGATTTTTGGCAATATCAGTTCAGATGGAATTTGTACTTGGAAATCTAAACCAGGTAATCCTTAGAGTGCACATTTCGAAGTTATTGTCTTAGTGACATATTGATGTTATTAGAGTTTGGTCCTGGTAGCTTTTCTAAGAAAAATCATTTTCTGGGAATTGAATGTTGTAAGGTTTGCTACAACATAAAGTTTAACAGAGTGACAGTTGTTCAAATAACCATTTAAATAAATAGTATGTTTTTTTTAGATTAACCTATTTAGTATTCTGAAATTCACCTTTAAGTAATATATATGCATATTCAAATTCAAATGTTACTTTGCTAGTATAATGGAGTAAAGACTATGTAAATTATAATATAGATACTTCTTGCCACATGAATTCAAATCAGACATCTGAACATCCTTCAAGCTATCGTTTCTGAGGCCTAAAGCTATTAAATCTCTCCTTTGCCTTGAACTAACCTTACAGAGTTTTTTTAAGTCTATAAATGTTGAAAGGCTATGCAGTTATAGTTTCTGTAAACTTTATAACTTGTAACAAGGATGTTCCATAACATTGAGTTCTGATGGTATGAATGTAAGATGCACTAGGAAATTTGGAGAATATAGAAATCATCATGAATATGACTCCCCAGACAGCATCGGCCTGGAATGTGTGTCCTTTTCCATTCGTGTGTGAATCATTTAGAAGTCTCCATGTGTGGAAAAGCAAGGAGCACCATGTATAACTGAATTCATCCTCTTGCTTCCCATACCAATATTATCAGGAATTTCCTGTGTCATCAAATAGGTGTTGAAATTAAGTGGTTTAGTTAGACATGGTGGCAATGCTGGTAATCCCAGCACTCAGGAGGTAGAAACAGGAAAGTTGCTGAAATTTTGAGACCAACTTGAACTGCACAGACTTTCTGGCCAGACTGGACTGCAGAAGAGACAGAGACAGAGAAAGAGCAGCGTAAGAATATTATGACTGCATTGTAATTCACTTAATTTTTAATTTTATGACCTATTTTTGATATGTAAGTTATTTCTGATTACTGATTACATTGTTATTACTTGTGTAATTAGGGTCTTTGTTCATAATTTTTGAGAACACTTCTCTGATTATCTTTCTAGCATTGTCCCGTAGAAATTTTACTCTTGAAATGTATACAGACATCTTTCATGCTCCTTAAATGCTTTCCAGAAATAATACCCTAATTACATTTCCATAGGAAAGTCTTCATGTAATGGAAGAGCCAAGAGGCACAACAGGGCTAGCAGACCTCCTAGACTCTTTTATAAAGGCACTAATTCCATTTCTAGAGGTAGAATATTAGTGACATATTGACGTTATATTTTGATATTGGTAGCTTAATCACCCCTGAAAACCATCTCTGCTAGTTTGAAGTCTTTGTCTTTGGGGACTGAATGTCAGGTCTTTGACCCATAGACCATGCTCACATGTTTAAATTCATGTCACTGTCTGCCACTATGACAGATACTGAGACAGCCATCTCAAATCCTCCTTCTTTCATGCCATCTTAGAAACACATACATTTGGACCTTGACACTTTTACTACCTGTATTGTATTAATATTATACTCTACTTAAATAGAGCCTTGTTACTGAATTTGAGATAATGAAACTTAAGCAGAACTAGGTCTACTTCTTAGAGGATGCTTTGAAGAAGGAGGACATCCTTTATTCATTCACTTCCCATCCTACTGCATAACTTCCAGTTTTATGGACCAATATCTAGGCAATCAACATTGGAACAGCAAACATAGTGGTGGACTAGTCAGCTTGGAGACTAGGCCCTGAAACCCCTTCAGAGCTGCCCTACAACTTGCAGTCTATTCAAACGTGTATCAGTGGTGTTTTGTTCCTTGCAATCAATCTTAACTGAGGGATCAAAATAATGAAGTCCCTTTGATGAAACTGCGCTTTCATCTTTTCCATTTGGCAATTTATTCTGGATATCTGGGTACTAATCAAAAAACATTTAGTACCTTGTACTGAGCATAAGAAATCATTGTCTACCAATAAAGTGAAATTGTTGACATTTTCCTAAAGTTAGCTTAGAGAACATCAATTTTCCCTTGGGTTTCTGGTTTTCATGATTGGTATAGAAAACCCTTATGAAAGCAAATTGCTTTGTGCCTGAAAGAAAAGTAGTGTGTCTGTGTCCATTCTTCCTCAGATCCAGTGAATTCTGAGGCACATTTTAGGCCCTTGAGTCATAATGCGCATTGCCGAATTAAAGAAAAGCAGTTCTCAAATCTTTATTATTATTATTATTATTATTATTAGAACTTTCACATTGGTTCATATGTCCGTCCGGATGGAAAAATCATAAGGGCAGAGGAAGTCATTTGGAAATCTGGAAGCTTCTACAAAAGCAGGTAGCTGTTAGTAATAATGCAGGGGAAGAAATAAGCATTTTTATGATATTGGGCAACATTTCTTTTTTTTTTATTTCCACTCATACAGACTTAACGGGTACACCCGTCCCCTCCCTCCTTCCATCCTCCCACCGCCCTGTACCCCCCTCCTCTCGCCTCCCTCCCCATCCTCCAGTGCCTCCCCCTCCCATCCCCAGAGCAACCTTAAATGCGCATGCCCAACTCTCCTCTGGGTCCTACTCTCCGATGAGGTGCAAGGACCCAGTGGCATTTCCCTGAACCCTTTCCTGTGTCACACTTAAAGCATAGGAACACTACTGTGGCTGTCAATCCCTTGCCTCCAAGGATCCTAGTGATTGGGCAACATTTCTATTTTAGTGTTATTTGAGGAGCCATCAGATGAATTTTCAGCCAGGCATCTCAGCTCACCTGTCCAATGCTTTCCATGTCTCTGGATACTGGTGTGAGTTCTCTCAGTGCAGCCTATCTCTCACCCTTGGACCCCTACTCTCCCCCTCCCCTGCTTACATCTTCTCTACTGTGATATCACTGTGCTGCAGTCTCTTTCTTGAGGAACCCCTAACATCATCTTTGCTTCCCTATCGCTGGCGGGTTTCAGGCCATTTACTATTTGCTAGGCATTCAATTCTCAGACTAGTCTAAAAGCTCCACAAAGTGAAATTTAAAAAAAACTAACATTTATTCAATTCTGAGTAACTAGGTACTTATCAATGGTAGGATGATGAGTTTTTAAAAAGTACATATGTGTGTACAGATGTATGCATAGATATATATTTTGTCAGTTCTGAACTTTTCACTCTAAAGGCAATAAGGATAAATATTTTTCATGACTCTTACTCATAAATACGATCAAACTGGAGTATGCCCAGAATTGTTATTTAAATGTTATTATTTAAATGTTATCTTTCATGCTAGAATTAATGTATTTGACTATGTACTTAGTGAAAGAAAGTTACATAGTGATACAGGTTCAAATTCTAATTCAGGACTTAACCATGTTGTGCTTCTATAACTCTTCTTTCCTGAACCACAAGAGCTGTGAGCTAAACTCAACATTCCAACTGTATATGTATGAGACTACATTCCTTTTTTTATGAATGTTGCATACATTGCTATAGCAAGGAATTCAGACCACATGCATGTATTGTGCTTTTATTTTGCCTTTTATAAGTCAATACTGCACATATGAGCAACTAACTATTCAATTTTTTTATTTTTATTATTTCTGCTCATACAAAGTTATCTGGTACACCAGTCCCCTCCCTCGCTCCACCTTCCTGTGACCCCCCTGCTCTCCCCTCCCCTGCCCCCTCCCTCCCCATTCCCCAGTCCCTCCCCCCAAATCCACGGAGCATCCATTAATGTGCTTGCCAAACTCTCCTCTGGGTCCTCCTATCCGATGAGGTGCAAGGACCCAGGGGCATTTCCCAGAACCCTTTCCTGTGTTCCCCTTAAGCTTAGGAACACTACAGTGACTGTCAGTCCCTACCCTCCAAGGATCCTAGTGCCTTTAGTCCATGCTAGACTTTGTGATGAAGCCTACTTGGTCCCCGTGAATGATCTTTTTAATGTGTTTTTGAATCCGATTTGCTAAGACTTTGTTGAGAATCTTTGCGTCTGTGTTCATCAGAGAGATCGGCCTATAGTTTTCTTTTTTAAGTGAATCTTTATTAGGTTTGGGGATTAAAACGATATTAGCTTCATAGAAGGAATTTGGTAGTGTTCCTTCCTTTGCTTTTTGATGGAACAGTTTAAGGAGTATTGGTGTTATTAACTCCTTAAATGTCTGGTAGAACTCTGTGCTGAATCCATCTGGTCCAGGACATTTTTTGGTGGGAAGATTCGAGATTACTTCTTCAATTTCCTTATATGTTATAGGACTATTTAAATAATTCACAACTTCCTGATTCAATTTAGGTAAGTTGTGTTTACTTAGAAATTCATCCATCTCTTTTGTGTTGTCAAACTTCACAGAGTATAAGTTTTTGAAATATGATGTTATAATTCTCTGGATTTCTTGGGTATCAGTAGTGATAACTCCATGTTCATTTTTAATTTTGTTAATTTGGGTTTTCTCTCTCTTGCTTTTGGTTAATTTAGCTAGGGGTGTATCAATCTTATTGATTTTTTCAACGAACCAGCTTTTTGACTGGTTGATTTTTTTTCTATCGTTTTCTTAATCTCGATTTCAGATATTTCTCCCCTTATTTTGCTAATCTCCTCTCTTCTACTACTTTTGGGATCAGATTGCTCTACTTTCTCTAAAGCTTTAAGCTGCATTGTTAAGTTGTTTATTTCTGATGTTTCCATTTTTTGATGTAGGCATTAAGAGCTATGAACTTACCTCTTATAACAGCTTTCATTGTGTCCCAGAGATTTTGGTAAGTTGTATTTTCGTTATCATTCACTTTCAGGAAATCTTGAATTTCCTTTTTAATTTCTTCCTGAATCCAGTTCTCATTCAGCATCATGGTGTTAAGTTTCCAGGAGTTAGTGTATTTTCTCTTGTTTGTTGTGTTGTGGATGTCCAGCTTTAGGCCGTGGTGGTCTGATAGGGCACAGGTTAGAATTTCAACTTTTTTGTACATGTGTAGATTCGTTTTGTGGCCCAGTATGTGATCTATTTTGGAGAAAGTTCTGTGTGCTGCTGAGAAAAATGTGTATTCTTTGGTATGTGGGTGAAAAGTTCGATAGAGATCCGTAAGGTCCATTTCTTTAAGGGTTTTATTAAGTTCCAAAGTGTCTCTGTTAAGCTTTTGACCTGTTGATCTATCCCATGTTGAGAGGGCGGTGTTGAAGTCCTCAAGAATTATCGTTTGGGGGTTGATTTCTCACTTTAGACGCTGCAGGGTTTTCTTAATGAATGTGGAGGGGTCCGTATTGGGTGCATATATGTTCAGTATTGTGAAGTCTTCCTGGTGAATTGTACCTGTGACTAAAATGTAGTATCCATCCGTGTCTCTTATGATTTTCTTTGGTTTGAAGTCCACTTTGTCTGATATCATAATGGGTACCCCTGCCTGTTTTCTGCTTCCATTAGCTTGTAGAATTATTGACCAGGCTTTCATATTTAGGGCATGCCTATCTTTTGTGGTGAGATGGGTTTCCTGCAGGCAGCAGATTGATGGACTGTGATTTTTAATCCAAATTTGTAATCTGTGTCTCTTGATTGGTGAGTTAATTCTATTAACATTTAGTGTTATAATGGAGAAACTATTTTTGATTCCAGACATTTATTATGTTTAGTAGTTTTTATAAGTATATTGCTTCGCTTTTAATGGTGTTATACTTGCCTTCTGTTCTCCTGGATATGCCTGTTTTTTTCTTCAAGTTTGAGTATCATTTCTAGCATTTTTTGAAGGCCTGGTTTGGTGGACATGTATCCCTTCAAATTGTCTTTGTGCTGGAAGATTTTTCTTTCTCCCTCGATCATGACTGATAGTTTGCAGGGTAAATCAGCCTAGGTTGACATTTTTGCTCATTCAATACTTGAAGTATGTCTCTCCAAGCTCTTCTTGCTTTTACTGTTTCGACTGAGAAGTCATTTGTTATTTTAATAGGTTTGCCTTTAAAAGTGACTTGTTTTTTCTCCCTTGAAGCTCTCAGCACCAGTTCTTTATCTTGAATGTGGAGTGTTTTGACTATTATTTGCTGTGGCGAGCTTCTGTTTTGGTCATATCTGTTTGGGGTGCGGAATGCCTCTTGTATATGGATGGGCCTCTCTTTTTTTATATGAGGAAAGTTTTCCTTGATGATCGTTTGAAAAATTTCCTCAGGGGTGGTATTTTGAGATTCTTGCTCTGGTATTCCATGAATACGCATGTTAGGCTTCTTCAGGGTGTCCCATATCTCTGGATATTTCTCTCAAGTATCTTTTTGGCTTTAACAATCTCTTCCATTGAGCTCCCACTTTATCTTCAAGATCTGAAATTCTGTTTTTTGCTTTGTTAGTTCTGCTGATAAGACTCTCTGTGGAATTCTGGGTTGAAGATAACTTGTCTTTTAGCTCAGTTTTAAACTCTGCTTGAGTCTGCTTTAACTGCTCTATGCCAGTTTTTGATTCTTGCACTGTTTTTCTCAACTCCTCCATGTGTCTGTTGTGTTCCTCCTTAAAGCGATTGATTTGATTATTTAATTCTTCCTGGTTTCCTCTTTCATAGTACTGAACATGGTAATGATCATATTTTGAAGGTTGCTATCCTGGGTCAGGCTTTCTTGGCCATTTTCCATGGGTTTGTTCTGGTTGGAGTCTAACATTATGGGATTAATTCCTTCAGTGGGAGATTTGTTTACTTGAGTGTTGTTTCTCATGGATTTGCACTTTGACTTTGGCATTGTCGTTTTAACTCTTAAGATCTTCTTTTAATTTCTGTGCGTTTTTCACTAAACTGAATTATTTGGCCTGGGGTTTTGGGGGTGGGCGGAGACAGAGCTTACCTAGGTGGAGGTGAGTCCAGGCTGGACCCCGCGCGTCCCGGGTGGCGGAGTGGGGGAAGGAAGGATGGGGCATCGTCGGGGCGCTATTTAAACCTGGGGGACCTGGGGGTGAGCCCGGGCGCAGGGGGGTGCCCTCTCCTCCTCCCAGGTCCTGTGTGCGCAGCTCCGGCTGGATGGTGGGAGGAGCTGGGTCCCTTGGGCGGCCTGGGGCTCTGGGGCTGAGCGGGGACCGAGCTTACCTGGGTCGCGGGAGGTGAGGCCTGGCTGGACCATACACGGGTCCTGGGCGGCGGAGTGGAGGGGAAGGGTGGGCTCAAATTTTTTTGAGTTGAGTTTTTTGAGTTTTTTATTAGCAACTAAAATGGAAGGTATCTGTTGTATAGTAGTACAACAGTAATTGTCTTTATATAGGTTTATTATAATCTAATACAGATAATTTACTAGTACAATTTATAAAAAAATTTGTCTGTGTATAGTCTGCAAATCATTCTGAAAGCAGAATTTGCACACATTTGCAGAGTACAAACTGAAGATATGGCCAGTACTTTATAAAGTCACTTTCAAAAACTGTCTACCATAACTGGCCCTTGATCATTGCCATCTGTTTTTCATCAAAATATTGATGCCATCTTTCCTTCCACTGCCCCATACTAAGAAGTATTTTTAATGAATTGAAATTAAGGAGGACTATACTAACTATTCAAATTTTTCATACTTCTGTATATTAAAAACATGGTAACACCTACCCTAGTAAGCATAGTAAGAGCTAACATTTTCCAGCTTCATGGAGATAAAAAGAAGTTTTCACATGTGTGTTTATGACTGTTTTTCAATTTGATAACAAATTCCCATTTTAAATATCATGGACTCAAGGTTAAAAGAAAGTTTAGTGAAGATATAGAGCAAATGATGGTGATTCAGAACTTTCACTTGATATATTGTACTTTCAATGTACTGAAATTCAAACTGCTTTCTATTCACACTATTAGATAGTTGCTCCCACAACTGAGCTGTGTGTTTCATTGAGAGTCACTTCACTTCACGTATTCAGTTTCCTCTGCCATGTAACACCTAGAAGACATGGTGGCAAGGGAGTGCTTCATCAGAAAGATGCATTGCTTTAATCCTACTTGCTAGTGGCCTGTAGTAAAGTCACTGTGACATTCAGCATATTAAATATCTGACCTTTAGTAAATCATGCTAGTCATCTTAAGATAGTGAACAGGTTAGGCATGACTGTGTGTTTACTCTGGGTTTGCAACACAGTGCTTATGCTACAGGGCAAAAGCTTTCATCTCAACTAGTCCCAACTTCTTAACAGAAAGATAAGCAGGAAAAAGCAGGAATAAGTGAAATAATGTGAGTAGAGGGAGAGCTATGGTTCTTCATAACCATACTGGGCTGAAAAGAC
The DNA here is from genome assembly GCA_023101885.1 of Typhlomys cinereus. Lineage (NCBI taxonomy): Eukaryota > Metazoa > Chordata > Mammalia > Rodentia > Platacanthomyidae > Typhlomys > Typhlomys cinereus. Next base: position 4,303,027 of record JALPQD010000145.1, read on the forward strand.
CTTTTAATGTTAATAATATTCATAAAAGTGTTTACTAAGCATGACAAGTATCTTTTAATTATTGAATTTAATGTTCTCCCAAGTTTTTTCACCTAATCTTCACAAGCACACTCATACCCAGATACTCACATACTAACATATTTACATATATGTGGCCTGTGTAATGTACATGTATATGCATATATGTACTAACACTCATATACACACTAACACTCCTTTGCTTTACAGATGAGGAAATCAAGGCAGGCTCAGGTTCTTTGCCTCTAGACCCCATATTTTAAATTTCTGCTTGCCACCTTGCCTGGGAAGAACAGTAAGCAGAATTACATGTGTGCAAGTCCCTGAGCACAGGATAATCTATGTCCTGTGAGGTTAAGTAGGCACAATATGTTAGATGAAATCAGAAAGACATTTTCAGTGAAATGGATCAGCAGGCAAAAACACTTGCTGCCAAGTTTAACATAAACCAGATCCTGGAACCCATGTGGTAGAAGGAGCAAACCAATGCACGAGTTTTGTCTTCTGACCTCCACATGCACGTCTTTGTGTGTGTTACCCTCACACCAATGTAAATGTAAAATTTGTTTAAAAGATTAAAAATATAAAATTTATTTTAAGTCTCTTCAAATACATTATGCAAAGCAAGTTGTAGTTCTTTCCTTTCCCTTTGGTTTTAGTTCAGGCAGATTTTGTAACACTCTGTTTTGTAACAAGGCAGGTTTCTCATTACTTTCAATAATAAGTACATCTAGGACACTGAAATTCTTGGTCTCTGAAGGGCTTCAGGCTTCAGCTTTTGGATAATAAGATATATTAGAGATTAAAGTACATGTAAACTAGAATTATGTAAGCTTCATGTATACCTTATATATTAATTTATTTTCTGATTACTGAAACAGAATGCCTGACAAGAGCAATGTAGGGAAGGAAAGCATTACTTTGACTCACAGTTCCAATGCATAGTCTGTCATGGCAGGGAAGGCATGGTAGCAAGGTCTTAAAGTAGATGGTCATTGTTCAGCAGTCAGGGAGCAGAGAAAGATAGAGGATGGTATTTAGCTCTCTTTTCAGCTTTCTCCTCCTCCTTCAGTCCAGCACTGTGGGCCCTGGGATGGTGTCACTTGCATTTCCACCTCAGTTAAACTAATAGAACTTCCTCACAAAGGTGCTCAGAGGTTAGTTTTTATGGTGATACAAATTGGCATACAAGTTCAACAATCATAGCTTATGTACATAGCCTTATTATAGTCTTAAACTATTTTTAGTATTCCTGCATTTTGGTTGAAACATGTCACATGAGAAAGGTATAGCATTTTCTACCAAAGGTGTTATTTCAACACTTACGGAGTTCTGGATTTTGCATCATTTAATATGTTGGACTTTGAAATTAGAGACTGAATATATAATAGGTTCTACAATAGTTTTGTGTAAGAGCATCGACTCAATTTAATAATTTATATATCCAGACTTTCTATTATTTAGCAGTCTAGAATTCATTTAGGTTAAAGCTTCTCTCCTTGGTCTGTTAAACTCTGGTGTTCTGGGAGCAAGACACATGTTCAATGAAAGGCATAGGTGATCTTCTCTCCCTTTTTCAGTCATCCACTTCATCCTTAGTTGGTTCCCATCAGCCCTGACTCCTCTGAACTTGTAGCATTAGATGGAGGGAAGGAAAAAGGGACAGGAAAGCTGTTCCTTGGGAACTGCAAGAATGTTGGCCTAGCATAATTGTTCTTTGGACTCAAAGATGCAAAAACTGGTTTTCTTGTAACTGTTGTAACTGGTTCTTTGTAGATTCTCACTTGTGAAATTGTTTCAGTGGGCAAGTCATCTGCATTCTAGAAAAACAAGCCAGTGGTCCCTCCAGTGTTCTCTGCTGAGACAGCTTTTCCCTTTCTAGGTGGTGTTCATGGGAGTGATTCTAGGTGACCCCATTCCAGTGTTCTCTTAAGAAATGCTCATATCTGACCCGTAGTAATCCTTCACTCCAGACTCCTTTGGTCTGGAAGTTATGTGATTTACAAACTGGGAAATTACCCTCACTACACTGTTTGTGGTGCTAGCCACTTTATCTTCAGGTTTCTCCTATATGAGATAGTCATCAATCCACATGTGCAACAAACTGCACATCCATTAGACCCTGGTAAGGCTTCTCCAAGTCAAGGTAAAGGCAGGCCTTTCCTTCTGTCTCAGTGGAATTCACAGGTTATCAGTAGTTCGTCCCAATTAAGTTCTGCACTTTTAATTTTGTGTGTGTGTGTGTGTGTGTGTGTGTGTGTGTGTGTGTGTGTGTGTGCAATCTACACTTGCCACAGTACATGTATGGAGGTCAGAAGACAACTTTTGTGTTTTCTTTTGTGCCTTTTTACTTTATTTGAAATCAGATCTGTTCATTGCCACATAAGCCAGGAGATTCTAGGTATCTGCTTCCCATTTCCAGTAGGCATGGTGAATTACAGACACTCATGGCTATGTGCCTCATGTTTTTGTGGGTGGGGCCTCCAGATCCAATTTCAGGTCATGAAACTTGCACTGCAAGTGTTTTACCCTCTAAACTATCTCCTCAAACTCCGTGCTCCTTAATTTTTAAAAGTCAGAACTTTGATATGTGTGTGGCATTTCAAAATAAGGAACCGGTTCTCAAAATCCTCTTCTGGGAATTCAATATTCAGTGTAGCATCTCCTTTAGATGGTGCTGCTTGTTGTTCTAATGCCTCAGCTATACTTTCCACTTTAACATTCTACTTTGTATGTAATGTTTACTTGTAATGAAAGTGAATTTTCATCCTTTTATATGTTTTCTTCTCATCATCTGTTTCTTTACCTTCCTTTCTGAGATAGTGAGTTGGAGGCATGTGATGGAAAGAGCAAAGAAGTACTTGCTTGGCACACAGTGACTCTCAGGGAGGGAGATGCTCAAGAGGCACAGTCATCAGAGGAAGCTGAATCCTTCGCCCCACAACTCATGGTGTTTTACTCTTCCCTGTTCTTGGGTCGTTGTCAAACATTCCTCCTTGGTGAATTTCTAAGAGTGGCATTTTGATGTGATGGGGCACACAGCATAGACCAAATCATGACATCACAAATTATAGTTGTATGTTCTTGGGAAAGTTATTTAATCTCTGTGAACTTGTGTTACTGTATTTATAGAATGGGGTAATAATTCTCACAGAATTATTTAATAATTAAAGGAGTTCATATACATGGACTGTCCTAACAAGACTTGGATCATAGTACTGTTACGTAAATTGTAGCCCAAGGAATTGTCGTTAAATTATTACTATCATTATCAATTCATTCTTCAAGGTTCAGTTTAAATATTATCTACTTGATGGCACCTTTAGAGCCATCATAATCCTGATACACCAACTTCCAAACCATAATCTCTAAAGCAAATAAATGTCTTGATACCGTCCATATCACAGGGCACACTGGGAGGAGTCAGCATATCTACCTTCTCCACTCTCCAGCAACTGTGCAAGAGTTATTTTATAACTTACCTTGGATATGAGATCAAGTGTACATTCTATTTTGTGCAGCTAACCAAATAAGGAAAATTTTACTGAAATACTAACCAGTACAAGAAAAGCAGAATTTCTTTAGGAACTCAACACGTATTCATGAAAATTTTGAGTCTGTATTTATTTTTCTCTGTGTGATGTCATTCCTGGCTTCCGCTGTGTAAAATCAAGATAGGCAGATCTAGCTGAAGTCTGAACTGCTTCTGTGGCAGGAATGATAAGGTGAATTCAGACACAATCAGTGTAGTTTCCAGAGGAAAGGCTTCCGGAGCACCATGACTGGTTATAACAAATGTGTTGTTTAGACATGTTCAGCCTCATTTTATCTGTCTGCCCCAAGAGACCTAGAGCTTTACTGTTCTGGCTCCCTTGGTGTCAGCCCTGTCATCCAGTAGAATGGTGTAGTTAAATGAATTGTACTTGGAAATGCTTCGCTTTAGTCAAGGTCATGCAGGTTTTAATATCTTACAGCCAGTTCTTGATAAGCCTTTTATAAGCATACTATATCCTAATGGTAGCAATTCCTGGAATAATAGGAGAGGGTGGGATGAGCATTGATTGATTTCTTAGGAAATTTAATCATTATTGAAAGGAAAATCTGGGGCTGGAGAGGTGACACAGAAGTTAATACATTAAAAATAAACAAACAAATGCCAGGTAGAAACTGCAGCAGCCTACACTGCTGACTCTGGCAGGAAGAGCCTGGGACATTCCAGAGCCAAGCAAAGAGGTGGTAGAGGAATCCAGGATGATTCCTGGTGTCACCTTTGGGTCTCTAGAGACAAACACAATTCCCCCCTATACACAAATAAAAAGAGTAAATTTTTAAATAGAAAAGAAAATCTGAGAACCAGTAGCCATATTAATGAAAATACATTTATAAAACAATTTTCAAAGCATATTTATGACATTTACACACTTAGAATTATTGGATCACATTTTTAAATTTCCTTGATTTTTTAAAAAAATTCCCCTTTCCTCCCAAATACTAAAGATGAGGATCTTTCATCTTCTCCTTACAATGTGAAAAAGTTGCTTCTAGCATTCTTCTACAGCATTAGACATTACACTAAAGGAAGTCAATTACCTGTTGCCTTCCTGTGGCACAGCAGGCAGGCACTTTGGTTCCAACTTGCTCCAAAATGATGCACAGTAAAATTTCTTGATAAGATTGTTTCGCAAGATATGACCTGAAGGAATCTACTTTTGGAAGCTAAGGCATCCATTCTGACTTCTGTTAGTTTTCTCACATCCAAACACTGTTTGGAAGGTCTCTAGGGGAAGACAGATAAAATTGTATTTGGAATAGATTATGATTAGTGATTCTCCTTAACATATCACATAATTGATATGAAGTAGAAAAACCACAATAACTATATTACAGAGTAGACAGTGATCATTTAAACTCCTTTTTCTAATTTACACAGATTGTAGAACATGCTTAAAATATGATACAAGATTTTGACACAAGTATCACAGATATTCTACAACATTTTGAGCGGTTGGTGATAAGAATTGCATAAAGAACAGAAAGGAACTAGAAATGACAGTAGTCAAAAGAAGACATCAAAATTTAGCATAAACATTTTAGTTACTATGATAATTCATATACATTATTCATAAGGTATTTCTTCTAAACATTTGCTGTTTAAATATTTCTGTTAAATATTCCCTGAACAGTATTTCCTTTATCAATCCCTTGTATTTTCTGTTCTAAAATGTTTATTCTTAAGTGTAGGAATCATTTGATATTGTAGCTGAATGCTACCTGGTATCTCTACATAATTGCCTGTGTTTTCTAGCATTTATTTCCAGGGCAACAGGCAAAACTATAAAATAAAGGTCCTAGTAAAAACCTCTTAAAACTGTAGATGCACTTATTTTTAATTTTACAAAAGCCTTATATTTAGACATGTTGCCACACATCAGAACTACAGCTATTGCTAATCTGTGAACACTCATGAAGAAAATACTTATTACTTAAAAAGAATGAACAGGAAATAGACCAAGAAAATGAGATTTTATTCCTTTTGGTCAGCAGAAATGCAACTGAAACACTCACAGGCACTTGAGCTTACATTTGCTATGAGCAATATTGCTTTGCTGGGGGCTGTATCACAGTGTAATGACCAAAACTTTGATCAGGATTTCGCACTGGGCTGCTGGTAGTTTATTTCATAAGCTGGAATGACAGTGACTTCTAGCCATTGTCCTTGCTCAGAGGAGAATGTTGACACACATGCCTGACTTCTGTCCCAGAGGGAGAACACCTCAAAATTCCCATCATAATTCATCTTGGCGTTCCTATTCATGGTCCAAGGACCAGAGTTTCAGACTATTGTTTATTAGCCATGTCAGTGGATATTTTATGTATAGTTGGTATGCTTCTGCTGTAGAAAATGCACTCTAATATTCTAGTTTGAGGACATCTTCAACTTGGGAAGGCCTGATGGTCGAAACATAAAGCTGAAGGTAACTTTGACAAATTATACATGGTTGCCTGCTTTCCAACTCATATGTTCCATGTCCATGTTGTATGAAGTTCCACGGACTTACTGGTCATCTGAGGAAACAAGATAGAAAAGAATTTCGGTTGGTAATTATAGAAAATTTGGGCTGAGTCCTGGTCTGTTTCTCTTTCATTATAGAAAGGGTCTAGAAGACAGCCCTATACTTCCTTACCATAATTAGTTGTCTATATTTTGCTTTAGAGATGCACTCTTAATAACATGTAAAATAGATACTAAAATTGGAGTATATTTTCAGTTTAATTACGAACAAGAAGGGAAACAATCCTACATGTGCAGAGAAGATGGATTATATGATTCTTAGTAGTTTTCATTTAAATGAGTACATATTCATGTGACTTAAGTACAGCAGTTTTGAAGTCATATGTATTGAAATTCTAACTTTGTCCTTTATTTAGCAATGTGGGCTCTGGCAGTTGTCTTAACATCCCCAAGAAGAGAAAATAGACATTTTATTTATCTTGAAAATGGCTTTTTTAATTAAATGATATAGAGCTCAAGAAAGCTCTTAGGTCTTTGTGAGTCCTAAATGTCAGTCAGCTAGCTAGTTCTTCTGTTATTGATAGACCTCTTCCTCCACTTTCCCTACTCAGTACCCTTATAACTTCCCATCATTCCTTTGCCTCTACTTCAGCTTCTTTGATTAGTGTCCACACCTATGTCTTCTAAAATTCCAAAGTATTTCTAACCTATCATTCACTTTGGTATTTTTCACACCTATAGAAGAAACTCCAAGTGAGTCCTCTTACAAAATCCTAACCAGTCTGCCTAAAGTCAATCCTTCACATAGCTTTTCTTTTAGCTTCTTGCCTTTCATTTCCCTTAATTTAATTTTTTTTAATTTCATAGTTGTTTGCAATAATCTCTCTCTTTTTTTTATTTATTTATTCAATTGTGCATGTGTGTGTGTGTGTGTGTGTGTGTGTGTGTGTGTGTAGAACCACAGGCGAATTAGGAAACCACCATGGACTGCCTCCACCTCCTTGTTTACTCTGTCCCGGGATTCACAGGCTCTGCCCTACCAAGACCAGAAATGCAAGCCGCCCCAACTTCCACCCGGTGTCTATACATGGGGTCTAGGCTAGGATCTGAACTCAGAACCTTCTGCCTGCAAGGCAGAGGTTTAACCCCTGACCCACCTCTCCAGCCCCAATAGTCCTTTCTCTCTTTCTTTCTCTCTCTCTCTCTCTCTTTCTCTCCTTTATTATGTGGTATGGTTGGCTTTTTTATTACTTGTCTTTATCCTCTCCTCCTACCTATAATCCCTGCCAATAAACACAAATCTTTTTCACATGGTTACAATTCAGTCAATACTTGTTGAATTAAATTGTTATCCACAATTCTTTGAACATCAAGGATTTCCATTGTTTGCTAGTAAAACATAAGGGGATAGTTGTACCGATAACTTTCAGGCATCATGAATGACTGCAGTGCTCTCTAAACAATCAGGATACGGGCAAAATGTTCAAGTTTCATTTCCTGGTAATTACTACCAATCAATATATTATAATTTAGTCTCTTATGACTCCTTAAATCAAATATTTACAGTCAGTGATAAACTATACAAGATATGTAGGGTTGCTCATTAGTAAGAAAAGGAGCTATATCTTCATTTCTTATAAATTTCTGTGGTTATTAATTTGGACAGCTTATTGAATAAGCTATTTGCCAGTAAAAATGCAGTAATAATAATGAAAATAGTCATAATATTAAAACAACTAGCCTTAACTGAGTACTTGCAATTGCCCAGTACTACCAAACATTTTGTATTATGTTGCTACATTTGCCCCAGGTATTGTGGCGAGATGGTGTGCAATCTAAGGCTTAGAGAGGTTAGAAGTTTCTGTAGTGTCTGTTTGTTACACAGGTGCATATATTTCATCCAAACACTAATGGTTCTTAGCAAAGACATTTAGATACAGAAGTGTTGAAGGATGACATTGGACAGAAAGCTAGAGAACTCTTCCTGAAGCTCTTTCTGTAGAACTAAATCACACACACTTTTATATTGTGTGCATTAATCTTGATGGTGATAGGTGGGGATCAGGGGATGCATTAGAGAACACGGTATCATTCCAGAGTCATGGAGGGGTAAGGTCTACTCTCGGCACCAGTGAATAAAAGTTCACTGCTCATTTCAGCTAGTCTAAAAACATAGATTTTCCAGATTAAAAAAAAATCTCTTTACTACATTAAAGCCAGTCTAAACCACTAAAAGAAATCACTGTAAGACTTCAGAAATACTTAGCATGAGCATAGAGTCTCCCAGGGTTCTATTCTCATGGACATGCAGAAGCTAACATTAGGACAGGTTACTGTAGTCAGTGCATATTCCTCAGTAATAATAGCAGAGCAAAGACTAGATTATGTCTTCCTTTCAAATTTTCAATTTCTTTATTATATGTGCATGAAATATCCTGTGGCTTCATTAAATTATTTTAAAATAATAAGACTGAAGCAGCTAATTTTACTTATGCACCTCAAACAATTACGATGGCATTCCCCTGTGGTGGTGAGCAGTTCCATCATTGTTTGTATCTTTGTTTTAGCTCATCCCTTTGGTCCTCTTTGATTTCTTTTACTAATTGTTGCAGCAGCCTTGGAGGAGAGTGATTGCTTTTTACATAAATGTTTTGTTAGAATAATTACTACACTCAACTGGGGGCTTGACTTTTTATCCTTTAGCTGGCTCTTCAGAATAAAATGGGATGTATCTCACTGTTTTATCATCCTGTTAATGGCCACGCCTCAATTCCAACTTAAATCCATTTTTCACCCTCACCGTTGAGATCTTGCTTTGGCTTTGTGGACCCTAAGGTCAGGCTCCTGAAGTTTTCATGCAATAACAAGGATCTGCTCATGCTCCCCTCACCTAATTTCTGGGCTGTCCCAAAATGTCCAGTGCAGCAGGTCATCCAAAATTGTGCTTTTTGGACCCCAAACACGGAGATGTAAAATAACTCGAGTTTCACAGCTGTCAAGAGCAAGAACATATTGGATTGGTTTAAGCCAAAAAGATTTCAGCTCCAATTTGATTTACTTGATATTTTGGCTAGAAGCACAGTAACGCCATAAATAGTGGGTAGTGATTTATTTGCAGAGGAACAACGTGAAAGAGAGCTGTAATTCAGATCTACAGAGAGTAGCTGGTGATGAGCCGTTGTTTTTGTGGCATGGCCAGAATCCACAGCTCCTTCTCACCTAATGCTGTTTGTCTTCTGTGTAGATCACAGACGAAGGTCATTTGATGATGCTGGTAACATTCTGGTGGTTGGACTGCTCCTTCAAAAATGTCCAGCATATAAAACCTCTCCCATTCTACAGATACACAAAACTGTTTTCTTCTTTTTAAAGCATCCTTAAGTCAAGAGAACTTTCTCTTATGCACTGCAATTGACAAAGGAAAATACTAAGATGCATATTGAGATGTAAATTCTTGTAGTTCAATAGTGAGGATTTTTTTTATTCAGAGTCTCATTATTCCATTTGCAAAAACCCCACAGCTTTTAAAATGTGTGCCTTTCAAAGCATTCCTTATCAGCTGTGGAGTTTTTACAAGTGAAATAATTAGTGTACTTGGTATTACATACATAATTAAATTTAAGATTAGTGAACAAAAGTTTCACTTCTTTTTACCTCAAAAGGTTTATCCCTGACTATAAACTTGACCTTTCATTTCTGTATTGTGTCATCCGTGTGGTATAAGGGAAAAAAGCACTATGTTTCATGGCCTGTGAGAGCAGTTTGTATGGAATCATACATAGACTGTTTCGTTCTGTCCTTTGTTCCCCAGATCCAGTGGTCACTTGCATTGTCTTATTACGAATTTCTCACTTCAACTTCATGAGCTACCTCAGTGATTGTTCCCTTTCCCCCTTCCATACTTCCTAAGTCTATGTGTTTCAGTGCATAGGCAGAGAAAGCATTTTGTATATATTTTATTTTATATATTAGTATAATGCATATGTATAGACAGAAAATGGGTTGGAATGGGTTACAGGTTTAATTGGAAAGTGCTAGCTAAGGCAGTCATTCCCTTAATCCAGTCTCCCACAGCTTCAGACTGTGGGATTTGTTTATTTCCCTGTGCCAGACAAATAACACTTTTACAATGTGTATCCTGAGCTCCCTGGAATATGGCTTATGTTCATCCTCTAGCTCTTGCTGTTTCTAGCACTTTCAGCTAATCACTCTCCTGAGGGTCCCATCTCAGTATAGATTCATACTCAACAAAATATGATTCTCTGATTTAAGGCCATGATTCCCTATCCTGGCTTCCCACACTCTTTACCCATTGCCTCTGTCCTTATTACCCACCAGCTAAGTCTCCAGGTGTGCAGATTCCAGCATCCTCGTCACCTTGGTTCCTGTCCATTCAATCCCATTTCTCTGCTGACCTCCCGTCTTTTTAAAATTATTTATTTATTGCTTCTGTATATGTGCCTGTGTGAATCAGAGGACACTGGGTATGCCTTTGGAGGCCCAACTGTGACTTCATGAATCATCTTTGTTCTATCTCCTTTTTGATTTGCTCTGGTGTTTCCCAGGTACCTTCCAGGGCCAGAAATGCAGGCTGCCATCACTCCTGCTGGTGTTTTTTATGTGGGGATCTGGGATTTGAACTCAGGACTTTCTATTTGTAAGGCAGAGGTTGAATCATCTCTCCAACCCCCAACCTCCAGAGATTCACTTTTTGATTTTTAAACACCTCATTCACCTTTTGATATCTATACTGAAATCACTAAATACCACTGGAGAAAACCATTCGCTAAGCAGATTGTTATACCAACTGACATTTGTCTTCATCACTTCTTCCACATGTCAATGCTGAAACTCCTGATCTGGTTCTAACCCTGAGAATTCCTATCTCATTAATAAACTACAAAATGTCCATCATTGCATCTCCACTAAAGACACTTGAACCATAGGGTCTTTAAGTTCCCAAGGTAAGGTGCTGGAGGTTTGTAGTCAGTTCATAATTGTCTATGGTAATGGATCTATGTGGATAAAAAGCATTAATGATTATTTTAAACTTTCTCTTTAGCTAATAGTTATCAGTCTCACCATTACTAGATTTCTGATAATAACTGCTAATAAAAACCAGGCTGTGCACTTGTAGTTCATTCTTTCAGTTCTTCATGGTTATTTCTGATGTGGATAATAATGAACTGTTTATATATCTATAAAATGATGTAAATTTCTTATCACCTAGTTATAAAATATTAACTGACTTTTTGTCAAAAAGTAAAGTGGCTTGACCTGGTCTAAGCAACTTTTCTCAGATTTGATTTATGTTACAGCATCAGAGTGAGCAGAGATGTACCCAGGTGTAAATTGAGGGGCAGTGTTGACAAATACGATGCAGTCTTACTAGCCTCCCAAACTGTTTCATTAACTGAAAGATGTTTCTTACTAGTATTTAATGTTTCTCCCATAAGACTTGAATTAATCTTTGTAAGCAGTCTAAGTTTCTTTTCTTTGTAAAAGGTGATTTCTTTTTAATCCACCAAAACAAAGTGAAAAGGAATCAAGCCAATAGAAATTGATGCTAAGAACACAAAACCTTGATAACTTGGTCACACATGTTAATGGTCTAATGAACAGCTTGTTAGGCAGTGTAATGAACCATGTTAGGGGTAGCTTGATGGTCCTGGTGCAGAATTTACCACAAACCAAAGTAGGTAGGCCAGACTCTTAACGATTAAAATGAAAGAACTATAAATACACTGCTGAAAATAACTACTGGTACACATTTCTTTGAAAAGTTGCATTGGATAATAGGCGTGATGATATTTTAAGAAGATTTGGAACAACTAGGAAGGAACACAGTTCCTAAGGGAAAATATCCAATCCAAAGTGCTTAAGCTTGGCTTTACTTATTCATCAATCTGAAAGTTGTTATTAACACATTAAATTAGTGATATTTTCCCAGTTCACATATTAACAAATGTAGTTACAGTGATAATTTTCTCTGAAAATTGTAAAATCAATTGAGAATATTAGAAACTTGGGTGGTAACTCTTAAAGCCTAAACTAATCACTCTTAAGAGTGATTAGAACATTATCATTTCTACATAATTACAATTCAATAAGGTTTTGAACATCTACATTTTATTTTTTAGCATAGTCATTATATGAATATCATTCTTCATCATAAAAAGATATCTTGGAAAATATCAGTTTCAGATAACACTGCTCAATGATGTTTTGAATTTCTTTACTGCTTTTTGTAACCCACATTTCTACAACACCAATTCTAAACGGCAACTAATCTTGAATAATGGTCTGCTTTAAAACATGAATGAGCTAGTTACTGAGGAACTCTGGGAGATAAGTGGGGTGAAACAGGTGTTACTCTAGGAGATAAGTGGGGTGACCAACTGAAGCAGATATTGTGAAATATTTCCTAACTTATTTGGTAATGTTTGAATAACTTGGTGCCAAAACCAGTAAAGACATTGTGAGTAATGAACACAATACAGTAATATTCTAGTGAACATAGGCACAAATACTCTTTGTCAAGTAACAGATTAGATTATCTATCTATCTATATATCAACAAATATATGTTGATAATATATCATTACCAATTTAAACATCATCACAGAAATATAAGAATGTTTAATTCCAAATGTCAGTATATTATTCAGTTATAAAGAAACATGAAATTATGACATCTGCACAAAAATGGATAGAACTGGAGAGCATTGGATTAAGCAAGGTAAGCCAGACTCAGAAAGTAAAAAAGAACTTATAAAACGATAGAGAGGAAAGAGAAGTTGGTGGAATATACCTGGCATGAAGTCAGATGTAGGAAGACGGAACCAGAAGGGGAAGGAAGACTGGAGAAAGCAATATCAAAGGAACAAATAAAAACAGCGTGATTTCATGATGAGACTTTTTACTTTGTATAGTGGCTAAAGAAAATAATAATGAAATTAATGTGAATTATATTAGCAAAATAAGAGTCATACCTATGATCATTTCAATTAATACTGAAAAAATTGACAGTCATTATCTACTCATACTAAAAAATTCTCAGAATCAGAATAGTTTCTTGAATTGGGTAAAAGATGTCTATAAAATGGGTAGCAATGTGTTTTATTCCAGTGCTTCCACAGATCATAAAAAAGCTTCAGAACTCTAAGGCATCACTGATGCTTTCAAAGAGGGGAAGCAAGCAGGTTTCTCTATCTCAGTACTATATTTCATATTGTAGTGGATGTCCCAGATAGTGCAGCAGAGCAGGAAAGAAAGGAATATAGAAGTGTGAAGGAAACGTTTTGCTGCATGATTATATGTTTTGAAAATGCCAAGAAATGAACTGATCTAAAACAGGTGTGCAGAGCAATGAAATAGAATACAGCCCAGAAATGAGCCTTCACCTAAAACTGATATTTGATACAGAAACCAAGAACTGCCATCCATCAGGGCTTGCCATTCTCTTCAAAATTAGTACTGGAGAAACAGGATGCTTATATGCAGAATAAGGAAACTGGATCCTTACCTCTCACCAGTCAGGAACAGCAATTCAATTAGAAGTAGATATTTAAATATATGACCCAAAACTATGGATGTATAAAAAAACTTTAGAGGAAATGCTTTATGATTTTAGCCTGCACAAAAGAATTTGACTGTGTTTATAAATGAACATGCAATAAAGCAAAATATTGAGAGATAGGACCACCTCAAACTAAAATCTTCATAGCAAAGGAAAGATGTTCTCTCTCTCTCTCTCTCTCTCTTTCTCATTACTGCCCACCTCATTTCAAATCAATGATTAAAAAAGATTAAAAATGTTTATTACCCAAAAGACAGAGAAGAGAGACAACCAACAACATGCGATATTGAAAACTATTAAGTTTAACAGAGTGAACAGAAAAATCTGGTAAAAAACGCACTACTGATATTTCTGAACCACATTCCTCAAAAGCAGCACAGAAATGGCCAATAGACACATGAAAGATTACTTGCAATCACTAGCAAAATGAAAATCTTTTAGAGAGAGACAGAGAGTATATGCATGTGAAGGTCATGTAGAATGCCTACTATTGGTTGCATGGCTCAGTGGATAATGGTGCTTATGTAAAAACCTGACAAGCTGAGTGCAACCCAAAAATCCAAATAATAGGAGGAGAGAACTAACTTTAGAAAGTTGTACACACACACACACACACACACACACACACACACACACACACAAAATATGCACATTGAAGCACTCTCTCTCACTACCATCCACTTCATTTCAGATAAATATTTTTAGAAAGATTAAAATGCTTATTACCCAAAAGAGAAAAATAACAAAATTTGGAAAGGATGTG